>CM035426.1:125428554-126083554 GCA_020310875.1 Ceratopteris richardii
ATTTTTGAGATACAATCATTTTTTGCATCAAGGTATTTTACTCAGTGGCCATGGCTGAAAGCAGTGATGTATTCCATATGTTGGTTGTTGAGGATAAGTTGGATGGAACCAATTACCCATTATGGGCTTATGATGCATCATGTATTGGTTGCAAAAAGACTGTGGAATATTGTGCAAGGTGTTGAAAAATGTCCGATTACACCTGCAAACATAGTTGCTGAAGGTGATGCAAACAACATTGAAGATGATGAAATAATTCAGATTCTTGTTCATGCTACTGTTCCTGCTACACCTACTACAAAGCAAATTTGTTGGGATGGTAGAGATTCTCAGGCACATGCATTGATAGCCTTGTCTGTTAAATGCGCCATTATTCCTCACATCCACTCTTGCAAAACAACTAAGGATGCTTGGGATACACTTACCACTTTATACCAGACAAGGAATGAGGCTCGTGTTGCTTACCTCCAAAAACAGTTGGAGAGTGAGCACATGAATGAAGGAGATTCCATGGACATGTTTCTAACGAAGATCAAATATTTGAAGGAACAATTGATTTTCGTTGACAAAGTCTTGTCTGACAGTTCACTTGTGCAGATTGTGCTGAATGGTCATTCCCAATTCATATTAGAGTTTTGCTTCTACTCTTCGTTTGATGATGAAAGGCAGTCCAAATGCTTTAGAATTTGAGGAGTTAGTCTCTGTTTTTTTGCAAAAAGGTCAATCTAGGTAGAACATGTCCATTATGCGTGTTGCAGATCAAGCTTTCCTGGCTAGTCAAAAGGGCAAAGGTAAATGGAGCTCTTCTACTGGTAAGCAAAAATTTGCTAATTCTACTCAATCAAAGAAGGCTGGTAGAGATGAGAAGAAAATAAAAAAGCACAAATTGTTTGG
This sequence comes from Ceratopteris richardii, assembly GCA_020310875.1. NCBI lineage: Eukaryota > Viridiplantae > Streptophyta > Polypodiopsida > Polypodiales > Pteridaceae > Ceratopteris > Ceratopteris richardii. The sequence continues at coordinate 125,429,449 of CM035426.1, forward strand.
CAAGTACTGTAAAGGAAATGATCATATCATAAAGATTTGTCCAAAACTTGCTGCTAAAGAGGGAAGGAAGAAAGAGGGTGGAATGGTTTTAGCAGAGGCCTCTACATCCAAAACAGAGTCCGCTAATCTTGTGTAGAATGAAGAATGGGCATTTGTGACTATTTGTAGTTATGACCCATCTTCTCATGAACAATGTATGTCTGCAATAGACTCAGATGTTTGGTACTTTGATAGTGGGGATACCAAACATATTACCTCACAGCATAGTTTCTTCACTTCACTCGAGCCTGCTCCTACAGAGAATACTGTCACAAGTGCCAACAACTCCTCTTATCCTATCATGGGAGTTGGTAAGATCATTCTGACTACTAGTGATGGTAGTTCTTTTACATTAGCGAATGCTTTATTTATGCCTGGGATCAAGAAGAATCTATTATCAGTTTCAACTCTAGTTAAGATTGGCTTGGTTGTGAAATTTGTTGATGAAAGATGTACAATTCATGATATGTTAAATGGCGATGTCATTATTGCTTTTGGCATTTTATGTCATGGGTTGTATAAGCTCATAGACTATGGAAAATTTGCAAATGATTCAGCATGTGCAGTAAATGATTCTCAGGCTTTGTTAGATGCAAAGCTTTGCCACACATGCTTTGGTCATCTGAATTTTGCTAGTTTGCTACGCCTACAGAAATATGAAATGGTGTCCTCTCTACCCAAACTTGAGGCACCTATGAAACATTTCTGTGAAGCTTGTATTTTGGGCATAATGCAACATTCCTCGTTTCCAAAAGATGGTTTAGTTCGAGCTACTCAGAAATTGCAGCTTGTTCAGAGTGATGTCTATGGTCCTATGTAGACACCCTCTTTTGGAAACTTTCTTTACTTCGTGGCTTTCATTGATGATTTTTCCAGTCATGCATGGGTATATCCTTTGAAAGCAAAGTCCAAAGTGTTTATGTGCTTCAAACAGTTTTTAGTTTTGGCTGAAAATCTATGAGCATGTAAAATGGGCGTCTTCCGTCCTGATCGAGGGGGGGAATGTATGAAGGCATACTTTTTGCTTTGGTAAATTAATGATTGACTTTCCTCTCTCGTCTTTGGGATCCACTTCTTTTGACTTTGAATTCTTGGGCTAGGCCTTTGTTCATCGATATACTATGATCGACATGTCGTGGGTGTGCTTGGAACTTGTGACAATTGTGGAGACACCCAAACTTGTTCATTGGTTGTCTTTGTGGATTTGGTTAGGGCTAATGAGGGCTGAGCTAATGAGGATTGCATGGCTATTTTTTAGTTTTTGACTTTATTATGTTGTTCTTTTGTGGCTGTTTTTTTGACTTTTTGCCATTGATTGAGTTGTGGGTCGTAATTGTTGTAAATAACTCTTTTGTAGCCACATTTATGATTTTTCTTTTTGTCAAATGACTAGGTCTTTCGGAAACCAAACTTATCTACATCTTATGGAAATTATGAAATGGGTTCTTAGGTGGAGGAGGTTCTTTCTTTGGTTCAAATTTTGGTGGACTTGGAATTGGTTTCTTATGATATTTGAGCTTCTCATGGTTCATGGTAGGAGATTTGGATAATTTTGGCTTTCATAGACTAACAAGATTGGGTATAATCTCTATGGGAGGATTTTCAATGACATTGATAGGAAAACGAAAACAGATTTGCTGTCCACGTAAAAATAGATAAGCTATCCACATAAAACATAAGCTATCCACGTAAAACAGATCTAGTATCCATGACACATAAGCTATCCACATGAACTAATGCACTAATTTAATGCACTGGCCTCTTGAGGCTCGACATGTAATGGCTTTGGCTAATCTAATCCTGGCTTGTGAAAGTGAAAGCGTAGGCACCAAAGAGAGAAATTTAAGATTGTTTCCCCAATTTCGATTTGATGAAGATAGTAGCAAGTTCGTAAGGTGATCCAAACTACTTGATTTAACTCGAGTTAAGTAACTCGAGTTAAATAACTTGAGTTAAATCAACTTAAGGAAACTTACATATAAAATATAAAGAATGTCAAGATTTTATATAAGGTAGAGGGAGCATAACCCGACATACTTGTTTGCCCTTTTCATGTAAAGAAGATTCTGTGAATGACTTTCTTCCCCCATGTTTTATTCTAGGGATCAAACTAATTACCTTTTCGTGTAAAGAAGATTCTGTGAGTGACTTTCTTCCCCCATGTTTTATTGAAGAGATCAAACGAATGACCTTTGGTTTACTAAGCATTCATTTATCCTGATGGTGCATTACCATCTTGCTCCTTTCTATGTAAAAGAAGAATTTAAAGTCCGAGCCAGCATAGCTAGTGGCTGATGCTTTGAATATGTGGGAGCGAGTCGCGAGTTCAAATCTTGGGTGGACATATTCATGGATTCCCCAAGATGGATACCTCTATCTTACGAGATCGAGTGTATGTCTTTCCAATTCATTGTACATAAAAAGAAAAAAGGAAGAATTTATAAACCTCTTATCGAGCATAACTCAGAACTTCTCATTTGCATGATCATGAGAGCTATGTTTTAGCCTCTTCACTTTGTCAGGGCAAGGCACACTAAGAAACATGTGTTGGTCATTCTTTTCTTAACCTCACATAGGTGTTGGTTTCAACATATGGTGTGAGTAGATGTAAATTAATATAAAATGCTTTTCCATACTCTCTTGATTTAATTTTTTTTCTTTTTTAAGTGGAGGTTCGACAAACGCTTAGTCCCCCGGGATTTAACTTTGAAAGTACAACTATACAAGTGAATGGGCATAGTACCCCTAGGACCTCTCAAATCCCACAAAGCAAGGGTTAGACAAGATAATATGGATAACAACTGGTGTAAACTGGCCAAAGTCTTATATGTCCATTGAGGATTGAACTCTGAACCTCTGCCTCAAAAGACCAAAACCAAATCACTTGAACTACGAAACGTGGGCTACTCTCTTGAAGTTTGAATTCATGGATATGAAACACCTTTAATGGAGGTAACTTTCTCTACCAATGCTTGCATGAGGGCTTTTTGATTGTTTGAAAGAGTTGTGAAAGAAATTGTTATCATATAGAGACAATTTATCTCATGAGGTGAATACAAATCCACTCTACTTCTCATGAGGGCTCGAACTCACGACCTTTCCACTCTACTAAAAAAGATTCGATATAAAAAAACTGCATTTACAAAAGTATTTTTATAAAATGAGAAATGAGGTGAAAGAAAAAGTACTTCGAGAGAGGCATCTCGACTACCGTCCAGCACCACAAAGCGAGGAACGCCTCGCTTTTCTCTTTGCCGGTGGGGATACTCCAAAAGCCTTGTTGCCTGGAGCCTTGTTCTCCAATCGCCATACGGCTTCCTCTGCAAGCCAAACTCTCATTTCCACCTTGTACGTGCTGCGCTTGTGTACATGCGAGAGGGAGGGACGAAGGGAGAGCGCAGAGCTAATGCCTATTGGTGTGTATTTTATTCATACGTTCTCACGGACAGCATTCCATCTCTGACCTCCTTCGCCTCCCGAGCGTGTCCCATTTCGTCGAGGCGTTTTCCTCACGCTGCAGTTCGAGGACGTGTTGTGCAGATTTCGTACATTTTTTCCTTCATTATGCAGATGGACGTGTTGTGGATGCAAAGCTTCCTGGGCCTTGCGAAGTGCGAAACGCAGGCTTGTAGCTCAAACACCGCCTCGAGTAAATTCATCTCTCCCATACGTCTTGGTCCGCTTTCTGTGCATTGAATTTTTCTTCTGCTTTTGTCCTTGTCTTTTATTGATTGTATGGCCTCTTTATGATCCTTATAATTCTGCTATTTATCTAAGGTCAATGATTATATCGCAAGCGCATGCGATTGAAAATGCTATATCTATTGATTATTTCATAGCCAAACATTAGCAGCAACTTATAAAGGAGTGTGGTTATTGCGTTTTAGTTTGATATTCAATTTTCTGTGATAAGTTCATGAAAGTGAACGCACGTTAGAGTTTGGTTGACTACTTTTCGCACTCCTTAAGTAATATGAGCGGTAATCAATGCAAAAAGGAGAGAGCCGAGAATTTAGATAGCGAACCGTCTTTCGTTTTGACCGAATTCCTTCGAAAGATGCGACCCGGTGATGATTTTTTTTGGCTTGCAGATAGCACACTTTTACAATATGAAGACTTATGCGGGGAGACAGATGCGTTGTTTGAATTCTCGTGTCCGTTCTGCTTACTTTTAATATCTTTAGGATTGAACGAAACGAGCAGTGGTTGAACATTTAAGTGCTGAATATTGCAGCAGATCCCGATATCTCGAACTTATTCAAGGACCTTTCGATTCCCGAATCAGATAGTGCTCCGCCTTCTGCAGGGAAGGTGGCACTAATGAACACATCCACTGACCATTATATATCAAAGTAAGAGATTCGTTTGTTTGGTTGGAAATATGAAGATCTGAAGTCTTGTGATGTTTAGATATGAATGCAGCTGCCAGTGATATGTGGTTTTATGGATTTTGATTTCAACCCATTGTGCATGCCTCTTTCTTTTTTTGGTTTCCCTAAAGTTTCTGCAAGTCTAACCACCGGATTCATGATGAGGCTTTTGCTATAGGCAGAACATGATGAATGGGACTAGAGGAGGTTCAGATATCTACATCTAAGTTTAGTAACTTTTAATTGGTGAACTAGTAAAATCTGTCGAGTCAAGTATAATCGTAGGCCATTATTCATTTATTTTGTTTCTAGGATAAGAGTGAGAAAGAAACCCATGTGGTTTTGATCTTAGGAATCAAGAGAGGCAAATAAGGAAATGCCCAAACATTCCCTCAATTTCACTGTCAAGTGGAGGAATTATATTTTCAGATCTAACAGATGGCTGCACATTAGTTTTGCCATCTCAAAGAAGTAATTATTATGAAATTGGCATATTCATTTTGTCCAGTGCCCTTCATAGAAATCCATTCACTTGGAACCACTATTATCTGTCACCATTATCTACACAAGGAGCAATCAATCTTCTCTGGCATCTTGACTGGGCATTGTTTTTACTGTTGTTTTTGTTTTTCTGAGTTGAAGCTTGTTTTGTGGCAAGCTGCTAAAGTTTGCTGTCAATGTGTAGGCTTAATTAAGTAATCCAATTTTTAAGTTCACTCTCATGACTTTTTGTAGAGTTCGAGCTTCTGGGATTTTGGAATATAATGTGGAGGAGGCGAATAGTAGAGTCAATTTTGTGCAGCAAATGGTCCTTTCCACTGTCTTCAGAGTAGATTGATGGCTCCCTGTGTAGTTAATGGTGGTTTCGATGAATAGATTTCTATGAAGGGGACTGGACAAAAATTCTTACATGTCTCGTTTGATGAAATCAGCGGATCAGCAGGTTCTTCTTAAGTTTTGATTCTACTGCTATTATTTGGGGTGTTTCCGGAACCAAAGTTGGACAGATCCTAACAAGCTGATGTGACCTTATGACCAGCTGAGTGTGGTACCGTAAGAATGTGACAGTAATTGATGGTCCTCAATGAGCAGTTTTTAATGGCTGCACTATAACTGTACATATGCGTACTATAATATGTAGTCCATATTGATTTAGTTCCAGTTCAAATTGTAACTTTAACGTGCTTATGTACTTACTTTAGAAGTACTTCATTGTCTGCATATCCATGTTTCATCGTGTGCCAAATTCAGTGACTTGATCTATCTCTAAGATGTGTTTGCCATGAGACGTACTCTTTTCTGCAGCATTTGTATCATTTGTATTTTCTTTCTATATGCTTAACTGATGTATCCCTCTTCGCTTTTATTCCTGTTCGGTTAGGCTTGAATGAGTGGTTTTATTTCTTTATGTTTTTAACTCACGTACTGTCTCCTTACATTATTTGCAGTTTTTCTGATCTAGTTCTTGTTTCACAGTACTTGCTTTTGTTATTATTGCTCAGATATATGATTTATTATTTTTTTAGAAAGGTCGCGCTGTATGATGGTCTCTCCTTAGTTAAAAGACATTTCTCATTGAATAAGGTTCCTGTAATAAAGTAAGTCTATCATCTAAGGATCCGATCGGTTCATACAGATTTGAAATCGGATATCGTTTGGTCATTCATGTCTATGGCCAAAGATCTTGAGACTAGAACTTAAGCATAAGTTCATAAGCTCTCTTAAACAAGTGATCCACTTAGCCTAGTGGTTAAGTCTCATGGTTGTGAAGGAGGAGGTCTTGGGTTCAATCCCCATGGGGATCATGGGGAAAGAGTTTTTTTGCCCAAAGAGCTCTAGAGCCTTCGAACTCAAGTTAAGGTGAGTTAACTTGAGTCCAGTGAGACTTAACTCGAGTGGCGAGTACACTAACCACTAGTAGACTCTAGTGGAAGGTACTAAAGCAGTGGTCGAGATTACTCCAACCACTAATAGACTCTAGTGGAAGATACGAAAGGAGAGGAGGAGATTGCACATACACTTGTGGACTCTAGTTACATTTGTGGTCCTCGTTGAGTCAAGCAATTATATATACAAACAAAAGGTTGGGAGGAGAGTCATCTCTCTAGCATGTGGTGGTCGTAATTTTTAGTTTCCTGCATTGATCCTTTGGAATTTGCTCCATGAGGAAGAATTGCATATCCCTCCTTGAAGACCATTGCTTCATCTTGTCCTTGTCTTTGAGGAAATGAAACCTTCCTTGGACTAAGAGTCATCTCTCTAGCATGTGGTGGTCGTACTTTTTAGTTTCTTGCATTGATCCTTTGGAATTTGGTCCATGAGGAAGAATTAGATATCCCTCCTTGAAGACCATTGCTTCATCTTGTCCGTGTCTTTGAGGAAATGAAACCTTCTTTGGACTATGCTTGTCTTAGCCCATCCTTTGCCATCGGATGATGTGTGGATGATGCTTCACTTGAGACAGATTTGAAATGGAGCAAAGAGCTCAAAAGGCAAAGCTCTTTAGAGATCAAATCGGCGAAGAGCAATTGGCTCCACTTAGCTCTGGTCGGATGTAGCTTGAGAGAAGATTGTTGATCTCCTTACTACTAGACAAGCCTTGTATCCCTTCACTCATCCAACTCCATGAATTTATCCTCCGTAGTGGCAAACCATAAAGTCGATTTTTTGAGTCCTTAAAGAACTTCGATCCAAAAGATTCAATTGAGTTGTTGCAAGCGGTAATACTTGTTTTTGAACTCTTGATGATGAAATGCAAAGCCATCCAATATATTGATTAAATACATCAAACATTTAATCATCAAGAAATAGTAATGGTCTGGTGGCTAGATCGTATGCCTCACGTAACGTGGAGATGTGTTCGAATCTCGTGACATACATGTCATGAATCTTTTATTTTTACAAATGCTCTTCTTCTACATTCTGAACAATGTCCTTATGAAACAAAAGCGACAATGTGGCTACCGCATTATCTCCCATCTCCCTAGTGTAGACATCGATTTTCGTTTGTCAATTCAAGCGTTGGTCCTTTTACCTCTTTCTTCAGATCATGCATGACAAGTCCAGGATTGACTTATTCATTTGAGTTTGTTCCAGGTAACTCTAAATGAATCTCTAGAGTTGAATACACTTTAGAATAAAGAAGTTAGGAATTGCTCATAAGATTGACAATTCCCAAGAATTTTTAGTTAAAGTCTTTGAGAAAAGTGTCCTAAGTTGGCCGGTTTTCTTTTTGAATTTGACTTCGTCAAGATATAGTGAGGTTGACCCAAAATAAATCGAAAACTTTCTCCTACAATTTACGTAGGATTTTCAAGCCCATTAGGACAAAGTATCAAACATCCAAGTTAGATGTTTGGATCAATCAAATTTTAAGTTTTCCAAATCAAATTCAAGTGAATCAAGAGTTCTCGAAGTCTTATGAGGGATAAGAATCCCATCTTCATTACTAAGTCCATACATCAGATATGCCCAGAAATGGACTAATAATTGGAATCCATCCATTTCATATGTATGTGCCAAGATCACACATCGAGAAACAATGAAATGGCTATGGATGTTTTTAGATCCACCTTTATAATTCATTCACTACTTTGTATTTTGACCAGTTTATTAAAGTACAAAGATAGGCAGTGTTTTGAATCATTTGAGTAGGGATCCCACCATAGAGATGAGACATGTTCTAGTTTTAGAACATAACCATGTTCTTCTGGTTTAAGAACATGAGGCTCGGGGGTTTTCTTCAATTGTTATATATAGCTTTATTTTCGAGGAAAAAAATCTTTCCCAATGGGGAAAGAATGTAATAAAGTAATTCTATGATCTAAGGATTTGATAGGTTAAGACAAATCTGAAATCACATACCGTTCGGTCATTCATGTCTATGGCCAAAGATCTCGATCAATTCATGCATTGGTCCTTTTACCTCTTCTTTAGATCATGCATGACAAGTCCAAGATTGACTTATTCATTTGAGTTTGTTTCAAGGTATATAGCATAACTCTAAATGAATCTATAGAGTTGAAAACACTCTAGAATAAAGAAGATAGGAATTGTTTATAAGATTGACAATTCCCAAGAATTTTTAGCTAAAGTCCTTGAGAAAAGTGTCCTAATTGGACCGTTTTCATTTTGAATTTGACTTTGTCAAGATATAGTAAGCTTAACCCAAAGTAAATGAAAAACTTTATCGTACACTTTACATAGGATTTTCAACCCCATTACGACAAAGTAGTCCTCCAAGGCGAAAAAATCAAGTAATTGTTGGATCGGAGTAAACCATTATACAAACATCCAAGTTAAATGTTTGGATCAATCAAACTTCAAGCTTTGCAAATCGAATTCAAGTGAATCAACAGTTCTCGAAGTCTTACAAGGCATAAGAATCCCATCTTCATTTCTAAACTAAGTCCATGCATTTGTTATGCCAAAAAATGGACTAGTAATTGGAATCCATCCATTTCATATGTTTGTGCCAAGATCGTACATCGAGAAACAACGAAATGACTATGGATGTTTTTAGATCCACCCTTATAATTCATTCACTACTTTGTATTTTGTCTAGTTTATCAAAGTACAAAGCCAGGCAGTGTTTTGAATCATTTGGGCATGGATCCTACCATAGAGATGAGACATGTTCTTCTAGTTTTAGAAGATGATCATGTTCTTCTGGTCTAAGAACATGAGGCTCGTGGGTTGCCTGTAGTTGTTATATATAGCTTTATTTTTGAGGAAGAAAATCTTTTCCAAGGGGGGAATAATGTAGTAAAGTAATTTTATGATCTACGGATCTGATCGGTTCAGACAGATCTGAAATCGAATACTGTTTGGCCATTCATGTCTATAGTCAAAGATCTTGAGACTTGACTTAAGCTTAAGTTCATGTGCTTTCTTAAACAAGTGATCCATTTAGGCTAGTGGTTAAGTCTCAAATGTGTGAAGGAGGAGGTCTTGGGTTCAACCCCCATGGGAAGCATGGGGAGAGTTTTACCCAAGGAGCTCTAGAGTCCTCTAACTCAAGTTGAGGTGAGTTAATTTGAGTCCAGTGAGACTTAACTCGAGTGTCGAGTACACTAACCATTAGCTGAATCTAGTGGAAGGTACTAAAGAAGTGGTGGAGATTACTCCAACCACTAGTAGACTCTAGTGGAAGATATGAAAGGAGTGGAGGAGATTGCACATGCACTTGTTCTAGTTACATTTGTGGTCCTTGTTGATTCGAGCAGATATATATACATGCATAAGATTGAGAGGAGAGTCATCTCTCTAGCACATCGCGATCGTAATTTTTAGTTTCTTGCATTGATCCTGTGGAAGAGCCATTCTCCATTGTTTGGTCCATGAGGAAGAATTACATATTCCTCCATAAAGACAATTGCTTCATCTTCATCTTTGAGGAAATGAAACCTTCCTTGGACTATGCTTGTCTTAGCCCATCCTTTGCCATCGGGTGATGTGTGGATGATGCTTCACTTGAGGCATATTTAAAATGAAGCAAAGAACTCGAAAGGCAAAGCTCTTTAGAGATCAAATCGACGAGGAGCAATTAGCTCCACTTAGCTCTGGTCGGATGCAACTTGAGAGAAGATTGTCGATTTCCTTACTATTAGACAAGCCTTGTCTCCTTTCACTCATCCAACTCCATGAATTTATCCTCCGTAGTAGCAGACCATAAAGTCAATTTTTTGAGTCCTTAAAGAACTAATTGAGTTGTTGCAAGCGGCAATACTTGTTTTTTGACTCTTGATGATGAAATGCAAAGCCATCCAATATATTGATTAAATATATCAGACATCTAATCATCAAGAAATATTAATGGTCTGGTGGCTAGATGGTATGCCTTAGATAACATGTAGATCTGTTCGGATCCCATGACATACATATCATGAATATTTTATTTTTACAAATGCTCTTCTACATTCCGAATAGTGTCCTTTTGAAACTAAGGCAGCGGCATGGCTACCGCATTATCTCCCATCTGCCTAGTGTAGAGATTGATTTTCGTTTGTCAATTCAAGCGTTGGTCCTTTTACCTCTTCTTCAGATCATGCATGGCAAGTCAAAGATTGACTTAGTCATTTGAGTTTGTTTTAAGGTATATAGCATAACTCCAAATGAATCTCTAGAGTTGAATACACTCTAGAATAAAGAATTTAGGAATTGCTCATAAGATTGAGAATTCCGAAGAATTTTTAGCTAAACTCTTTGAGAAAAGTGTCCTAAGTTGGAGCGTTTTCATTTTGAATTTGACTTTGTCAAGATATAGTAAGGTTGACTCAAATTAAATGGATAACTTTCTCCTAGAGTTTACATAGGATTTTCAAGCCCATTAGGATAACGTAGTCCTGCAAGTGGGTGAAAAATCAAGTAACTGTTGGATGGGAGTAAACCATTATAAATAACATGTAGATCTGTTCGGATCCCATGACATACATATCATGAATATTTTATTTTTACAAATGCTCTTCTACATTCCGAATAGTGTCCTTTTGAAACTAAGGCAGCGGCATGGCTACCGCATTATCTCCCATCTGCCTAGTGTAGAGATTGATTTTCGTTTGTCAATTCAAGCGTTGGTCCTTTTACCTCTTCTTCAGATCATGCATGGCAAGTCAAAGATTGACTTAGTCATTTGAGTTTGTTCTAAGGTATATAGCATAACTCTAAATGAATCTCTAGAGTTGAATACACTCTAGAATAAAGAATTTAGGAATTGCTCATAAGATTGAGAATTCCGAAGAATTTTTAGCTAAACTCTTTGAGAAAAGTGTCCTAAGTTGGAGCGTTTTCATTTTGAATTTGACTTTGTCAAGATATAGTAAGGTTGACTCAAATTAAATGGATAACTTTCTCCTAGAGTTTACATAGGATTTTCAAGCCCATTAGGATAACGTAGTCCTGCAAGTGGGTGAAAAATCAAGTAACTGTTGGATGGGAGTAAACCATTATACAAACATCCAAGTTAAATGTTTGGATCAACCAAACTTCAAGTTTTCCAAATCAAATTCAAGTGAATCAAGAGTTCTCCAAGTCTTACGAGGGATAAGAATCCCACCTTCATTACTAAGTCCATGCATCAATTGTGCCCAATAATGGACTAGTAATTGGAATCCATGCATTTCATATGTTTGTGCTAGGATTGCACATTGAGAAACAACGAAATGGCTATGGATGTTTTGAGATCCACCCTTATAATTCATTCACTACTTTGTATTTTCACAAGTTCATCAAAGTACAAAGCTAGGCAGTGCTTTCAATCATTTGGGCATGGATCCCACCACAGAGATGAGACATTTTCTTCTAGTTTTAGAACATCTCCATGTTCTTCCGGCTTAAGAACATGAGGCTTGGGGGTTGCCTACAGTTGTTATATATAGATTTATTTTCGAGGACGAAAATCTTTGCCGAGGGGAAAGAATGTAGTTAAGTAAGTCTGTGCTCTAAGGATCTGATCAGTTCAGACAGATTTGAAATCGGATACCGTTTGGTCATTCATGTCTATTGCCAAAGATCTTGAGACTAGACTTAAGCATAAGTTCATGTGCTCTCTTAACAAGTGATCCACTTAGCAGTGAGACTTAACTCGAGTGGCGAGTACACTAGCCACTAGTAGACTCTAGTGGATGGTACTAAAGTAGTGGTCGAGATTACTTGAACCACTAGTAGACTCTAGTGGAAGATATGAAAGGAGTGGAGGAGATTGCACATGCACTTGTGGACTCTAGTTACATCTGTGGTCCTTGATTCGCACAGCTATATATACATGCATAAGCTTGGGAGGAGAGTCATCTCTCTAGCACGTGGTGGTCGTAATTTTTAGTTTCTTGCATTGACCCTCTGGAAGGGCCATTCTTCATTCTTTGGTCCATGAGGAAGAATTACATATTCCTCCTTGAAGACCATTGCTTTATCTTGTGCTCATCTTCGAGGAAATGAAACCTTCCTTGGACTATGCTTGTCTTAACCCATCCTTTGCCATTGGGTGATATGTTGATGATGCTTCACTTGAGGCAGATTTGAAATGAAGCAAAGAGCTCAAAAGGCAAAGCTCTTTAGAGATCAAATTGATGAGAAGCAATCGGCTCCACTTAGCTCTGGTCGGATATAGCTTGAGAGAAGATTGTCGATCTCCTTACTATTAGACAAGCCTTGTCTCCCTTCACTCATCCAAAATCCATGAATTTATCCTCCGTAGTGGTAGTCCATAAAGTCGATTTTTTGAGTCCTTAAAGAACTTTGATCCAAAAGATTCAATTGAGTTGTTGCAAGCGACAATACTTGTTTTTTGACTCTAGATGGTGAAATGCAAAGCCATCGAATATATTGATTAAATATATCAGACATCTAATCATGAATAGTAATGGTCTGTTGGCTAGATCATATGCCTCACATAACTTGGAGATGTGTTTGAATCCCATGACATACCTGTCATGAATCTTTTATTTTTACAAATGCTCTTCTTCTACAGTCTGAACAGTGTCCTTTTGAGACTAAGGCGGCGGCGTGGCTATCGCATTATCTCCCATCTTCCTAGTGTAAAGATCGATTCCTATCCATTAATTCAAGTGTTCGTCCTTTTACCTCTTCTTTAGATCATCCATGACAAGTCCAAGATTAACTTAATCATTTGAGTTTGTTTCAAGGTATTGAGCATAACTCTAAATGAATCTCTAGAGTTGAATACGCTCTAGAATAAAGAAGTCAAGAATTGCTCATAAGATTAACAATTCTCAAGCATTTTTAGTTAAAGTCTTTGAGAAAAGTGTCCTAAGTTGGACTGTTTTGATTTTGAATTTGACTTTGTCAAGATATAGTAAGGTTGACCCAAAGTAAATGGACAACTTTTTCTTAAAGTTTACATAGGATTTTCAAGCCGTTTAGGACAAAGTAGTCATCCAAGTGGGTGAACAAATCAATGAACTGTTCGATGGGAGTAAACCATTATACAAACATCCAAGTTAGATGTTTGGATCAATCAAACTTCAAGTTTTCCAAATCAAATTCAAGTGAATCAAGAGTTCTCCAAGTCTTATGAGGGATAAGAATCCCACCTTCATTACTAAGTCCATGCATCAATTATGCCTAGAAATGGACTAGTAATTGGAATCCATCCATTTCATATGTTTGTGCCAAGATCGCACATCGAGAAACAACGAAATGGCTATGGATGTTTTTAGATCCACCCTTATAATTCATTCAGTACTTTGTATTTTGACCATTTTATCAAAGTACAAAGCTAGGTAGTGTTTTGAATCATTTGGGCAGGGATCCCACCACAGAGATGAGACATGTTCTAGTTTTAGAACATGACCATGTTCTTTCGATTTAAGAACGTGAAGCTCGGGGGGTTGCCTACAATGGTTATATATAGCTTTATTTTTGAGGACAAAAATCTTTCCCAAGGGGGAAGAATGTAATAAAGTAAGTTTATGATCTAAGGATCCGATTGATTCAGACAGATCTGAAATCGGATACCGTTTGGTCATTCATGTCTATCGCCAAAGATCGGAAATCGACGAGGAGCAATCGGCTCCACTTAGCTCTGGTCGGATGTAGCTTGAGAGAAGATTATCGATCTCGTTACTATTAGACAAGCCTTGTCTCCCTTCAGTCATCGAACTCCATGAATTTATCCTCTATAGTTGTAGACCATAAAGTTGATTTTTTGAGGAGTTTAAAAACTTTGATCCAAAATATTCAATTGAGTTGTTGCAAGTGGCAATACTTGTTTTTTTTGACTCTTGATGATGAAATGCAAAGCCATAGAATATATTGATTAAATAGTTAGGGTCTGGTGGCTAGATCGTATGCCTCAGATAACGTGATGTGTTCAAATCCCATGACATACATGTCATGAATCTTTTATTTTTACAAATGCTCTTCTTCTACATTCCAAACAATGTAAATGCTGAAACTAAGACTGTAGCGTGGCTACTGCATTATCTCCCATCTGAATAGTATAGAGATCGATTCCCGTTCGTCAATTCAAGCATTAGTCGTTTTACCTCTTCTTCAGATCATGCATGATAAGTCCAAGATTGGTGTATTCATTTGAGTTTGTTTCAAGGTATATAGCATAACTCTAAATGAATCTCTAGAGCTGAATACACTCTAGAATAAAGAAGTTAGAAATTGCTCATAAGATTGACAATTCCCAATAATTTTTAGCTAAAGTCTTTGAGAAAAGTGTCCTAAGTTGGACGGTTTTCATTTCGAATTTGACTTCGTCAAGATATAGTAAGGTTGACCCAAAGTAGATGGAAAACTTTCTCCTAGAGTTTACATAGGATTTTCAAGCCCATTAAGACAAAGTAGTCCTCCAAATGGATGAAAAAATCAAGTAACTGTTGGATGGGAGTAAACTATTATTCAAACATCCAAGTTAGGTGTTTGGATCAATCAAAATTCAAGTTTTCCAAATCAAATTCAAGTGAATCAAGAGTTATCGAAGTTTTAAAAGGGATAAGATTCCCACCTTCATTACTAAGTCCATGCATCAATCATGTCCAGAACTGGACTTGTAATTGGAATCCATCCATTTCATATGTTTGTGCCAAGATTGCACAACAAAAAATAGTGAAATGGCTATGGATGTTTTTTAATCCACCCTTATAATTCATTCACTACTTTGTAGTTTTACCAATTTATCAAAGTAGAAAGCCAAGCAATGTTTTGAATCATTTGGGCAGGGATCCCACCATAGAGATGAGACATGTTCTTCTAGTTTTAGAAGATGATCATGTTCTTTCAGTTTAAGAACATGAGGCTCGGGGGTTGCCTATAGATCGATTCAGACAGATCTAAAATCGGATACCGTTTGGCCATTAATGTCTATGGCCAAAATTCTTGAGATTAGACTTAAGCATAAGTTCATGTATCTTTTAAACAAGTGATTCACTTAGCTTAGTGGTTAAGTCTCAAGGTTGTGGAGGAGGAGGTCTTGGGTTCAACCCCCATGGGGAGCATGGGGAGAGAGTTTTGACCAAGGAGCTCTAGAGCCTTCCAACTCAAGTTAAGGTGAGTTGACTTGAGGCCGGTGAGACTTAACTCGAGTGGCGAGTACATTAATCACTAGTAGACTCTAGTAGAAGGTACTAAAGCAGTGGTCGAGATTACTCCAACCACTAGTAGACTCTAGTGGAAGATATGAAAGGAGTGGAGGAGATTGCACATGCACTTATGGACTCTAGTTACATCTGTGGTCCTCGTTGATTTGAGTAGCTATATATACAAGCATAAGGTTGGGAGGAGAGTCATCTCTTTAGCATGTGGTGGTTGTAATTTTTAGTTTCTTGTAGTTCCCTTCACTTGTTGATTAGTTCTATCATCACAAATTGGATAGCTGAATCCATTAAATGATTAGGGTGCATGGTTTCTTTGCTTCATTTGTGACTTGTTTGGCATACCTATATATTCTTCACATCCCTTTTCGTCCATAATACTTAGATTAGATACTTATTACAAAACCAATAAGCTAGATTTTATGTAAAGGTAGTCGACAAGTCAAACTTCTCGAAAACTCATTTTTGAATGAATTCATATAAGAAGCCGACCTGAATGGATGACCTCTTGCGAACTAGGCTAAAAAAAACTCAATGTTATGACTAGATTTTGCACTAAATCTGTTAGTATAGCGAGTGTGAATAATGAAATATATCATAGATAGGGGTAAGTCAAAATGAGAGAGAGAGAGAGAGAGAGAGAGAGAGAGAGAGAGAGAGAGAGAGAGAGAGAGAGAGAGAGAGAGAGAGAGAGAGAGAGAGAGAGAGAGAGAGAGAGAGAGAGAATGAATGGCGAAGCCAAGATTGCTTGCAATCGGCCAAGGTAATTCCCACGATGGAAAATGGGGCTTGTTGATGTCCACCTCATTACTAGAAATGGTATGAACATGTCACATATCATTGTGACTTATGGTGCATGTGACTCACACCAATAAAAGCTGGTTATGGTGCATTGTTTCGCAATTGATGTCGCAACAACTTGCAGTGCGCTAAGATGATTTACTACACGAAACAATTTATGCATGCCGGCTAAATCAAACCCTTAGGACAAACCTTGACCATGAAGGAACCCATGGGTGTCCCTCAACCTTAGGCATAGGCATGGATGAGACAACATTTTGCCGACTTATATTCTCATAGAGATGTGGCATGATCGGCATACATACTCGTCGACCACCCAAAAAAAAACAAGCCTATTGTTGGTCCACATTGTGTTTCATTCCAAGGCATGGATGTGTAGTGTATGGAGCGGCTTACATGAAGTGATCATCAAATGATGTGCATTTTCATGAAGTAATAAAAACTTTACACAAGGGCTCCTTGTGAGCAAACCTTCATTCTTAGACCACCTCCACAACTCTGCAGGTAGTATGGCATTTCCACTTGAATTGAATCTCGGTGTGCTTGCACAAGAGTAAAAGATGGGACTTTATTCTCATCCAAAGAGTTCTGCAGCCTTAAGGCACTCACTACCGTGGTCCAACCAATTTTTCCTCGCAAAAAAAAGAAAGTTTTTGTTTGCTTTTTGTTTCCATATGTTGGCTTTAGCTCGGGGCGACTCAAACAAGATATAACTTTGTTTGCAAAGGGACATGTCTTACGATTGGAAAGCGGGTTGAGTGCATATTTATGTTTCGACACATGGTAGCTTCATTGTTTTAGCACTATACTTTGTTGGCCTATCTTCGATGGAGCACGGAGGGAGTGCCGTGTGTTGCTCCCCATTTTTGTTTCATGGACAGTGGCTTCCACCCTAAGGGATGCGTCTTACAGTGACTTGTGCAACTTATGGTAGTGCCTTGACTTGGAAAACAAGGTTTGCCTTACTTGCATATGGAGCACGATTGCTCCCTCCCCACGATGGTTGCGACAAAATCATTGACATCGGTCCATTCGATGAAGGAATACGTGAGGGGGAGTGGGCCGAGAAGCTTGTCGGGCCCATATACACGTTGACTGGTGCTCATTGTGCCTTTTCAAAGGATCATAAAAGATTGGGATGGCTTGTTGGGGTGGCTTGCGATGTTGACCCATGACCCATGCCATATAGGCCCTAAGCTTTGATTTGTTGTTATTTGTCAATGGCCCAAGCGGGGCTGATGGTGGACAATGCGATGTCCATATTTTTTTTCCATTGTGCCAAAAATGAGTGGAATTCCAAAAATGGAGATAGTCGGTGATGTATTTCATTAAATTAAAATATTGTCCTTTATTGATGGGTCGACGATCGGCATTGCTAACTGCAGATGCGCAAACCGACCAAGAGTCAAAGGTTTGATATTAGATGTGATGGTTGTGACGAAATCATTGACATCGGTCCATTTGATGAAGGAATATGTGAGCGGGATTGGGCCGACAAGTGGATCGGGCCCATAAACACGTTGACTGGTCCTCATTGTGCCTTTTCAAAGGATCATAAAAGATTGGGGTGGCTTGCCACATCGACCCATGACCCGTGCCATGTAGGCTCAAAGCTTTGATTTGTTGTTATTTGTCAATGGCCCAAGTGGGGCTGATGGCAGACAATGCGATGTCCATATTTTCTTTTCCATTGTGCCAAAAATGAGTGGACTTCCAAACGGGGATCATCGACCATGTATCTCATGAAAAAAAAATATTATCCTTTGTTGATGGGTCGATGATCGGCATTGCTAATTGCGGACGCACAAACTGACCAAGAGTTGAAGCTTTGATATCAAATGTGATGGTGTGCTCCAAGGGAAGTCCTTTGCCTTGCTCACCAGGAAACGGACATTCAAGGAGTTAAAGGGGCGAATCTCCTTGAGCGACCTGAGAGCAATGACTTAGATTGACTTGACTTGGAGGCTTGATTCAGAGTGGAATCGAGAGTTAATTTGAAAACATGAGGGGGGGCCATCGTCAACTGGCCGATCAGTTCCTATTAGGTCCATGTTGCCATTTGCTCGGAGGCATAGTGGCTCTCCATTTCCACACATGTCCATAGCCCCTTTTGAGTGAGAGGGCAAGATGAGGATGGACTTATCCGATGTTCGCCCGCACGACCATCAAGGTAAAAGACTTGCCAAGGCATTGATGGGGGGTGCTCCCGTTGTCGGGCATCTACTCACGATGCAAGGGCAACCGACATTCCCATGACAAGTGAGGAAGGGAAGACTTAGCATGTATGCTTGGTAGTGCATTGTCACTCGGATGTTGGAGGGCACTCCTAGCCAGTCTGTCGTCCATAGGCATGCATGGTTATCACTCACCTTATAGTTATGGCCAATTTGGCATAGCAAGGTGGCTAGTAAGCTATAGCTTCTGATCACCTTTAGGTAGGTGGGTAGAGAGAGAGAGAGAGAGAGAGAGAGAGAGAGAGAGAGAGAGAGAGAGAGAGAGAGAGAGAGAGAGAGAGAGAGAGAGAGAGAGAGAGAGAGAGAGAGAGAGAGAGAGAGAGAGAGAGAGAGAGAGAGAGAGAGAGAGAGAGAGAGAGAGAGAGAGAGAGAGAGAGAGAGAGAGAGAGAGAGAGAGAGAGAGAGAGAGAGAGAGAGAGAGAGAGAGAGAGAGAGAGAGCAAATAAAACGGCATGGATCATTTGAATTAAGCCCATTTTGTGATCAGTTATGAAGTTGCATGAGGTGGTTAGTAATCTATAGCTTATGATCACCTTTAGGTTGAGTGTATTATTAGTCTAGTATGTGAAACTCTGATTGTTTTGCGAGTCCAAGCGATGGTGGTAACTTGAATGCATGGAATGTCCCACAAATGAAAAGTGCCAAATGAATGATGTTTGCACATCTTTTGATTGAAATTGAACTTGTATATTATGTGAAATCCTTTGTTGTGTGATTCCAAATGCGAATGGTGCTTGGATGCATGCACTCTCCCATACAGGAACAATGGAGAGTGAATGATGCTAGGACATTATTTCCTTGATGTTTTCATTGTACAAACAAAGTGATAAAAAGAAAGTTCTACATGACAAGATGCACATTCACGCAATGGAGAGTGAATGATGCTAGGACATTATTTCCTTGATGTTTTCATTGTACAAACAAAGTGATAAAAAGAAAGTTCTACATGACAAGATGCACATTCACGCTATCAGAACTATGCATGCATAATTACTAACAATCCTTGCACATTGATTAGACATATCCATCCCCTTTCATGCAGACGATAAACATGGGTGTGGATTTATATGCACATCAAATTTAATGTACATTTGTCCTTCAAATAAAAATATCAAAAGATTAGTTATGGAGATTATGAAGTATTTTGATGGTGATGCACCACTGTGCGCTCTCCTTCTTGAGAGCTCCACGATGATATCTTTGGAGTAGAAAACTGAGCTCCAAGTGCCACACACGGTACTTTGCACAAAGGCTACAGAATATGCAAAAAAACACGGTACACATGGAGCACTAACAT
Organism: Ceratopteris richardii; assembly: GCA_020310875.1. NCBI lineage: Eukaryota > Viridiplantae > Streptophyta > Polypodiopsida > Polypodiales > Pteridaceae > Ceratopteris > Ceratopteris richardii. The sequence goes on from CM035426.1 coordinate 125,449,250, forward strand.
AGACTTCTTGGTTACAAAATGCGGTGGAACTTATAGTCCGTGGCTGACCATGCCACTATATGTTTTATTAAAGAACATATAAAAAAGTGTTCGGTGGCCATTTGGCCTTTCACATGGGCCCTAATGGTAACAATCTCCCACTAAAGGCCAATATGGCCAAAGTAACTATGGGAGAAAAATGAAGATTTATAAAGAATACCTGAGTGTAAGTATACGAAATATACCTCCCACCTGATGGGCATGTTACACAACATACAAGTGACTGTGTAAGATCATGAATCAAGTAACCCCCATCAAGTGACAACATTGTCAAAAGCTATCTTGTGGTAAAGCTTTAGTCAAAGCGTCTGTAACATTATCTCGAGTATGAACCTTCTCAAGAATAATGCACTCTAAGCAATCTCCAATGAAGTGATACCTCACCTTTGTTGAGGTAGACCCATATCACAAGCAAGAAGAGAAAGCCACAATGCTTCCTTACATGCCTAACTCGTTGCAACATACTTTGCTTCTGTGTTCGAAACAACTGTACATTCTTGAAGATGAGATCTCCAAGAGATAGCACCTCCAACAAAATGAAAAATGTACCCTGATGTAGACATACGATTGTCTACACAACTAGTATAGTCAAAATCTGTGTAACCAATAATGGATGCTTTCCCTCTACCTAAGCATAGATACTTGTCCTTAGTACCACTCAGATATCTCAAAATCATCTTGACCGGTTCCCAATGTTTCTTGCCAGGATTAGACATATATCTGCTCACCATTCCCACTGCAAATACAATGTTTGGTCTTGTAGCTATCATAGCATACATGAGACTAACAACAACAGATTGATAATGAATTTTGTTCATGAATTCCTTTTCTTCATATGATTTGGGGCAATCATCCTTGCTCAATTTCACATATGTGGGTAAAGGTGTACTGAATACCTTTCCGCCTTGCATATTGAACCTATGAAGTACTTTGGATATGTACTCACTTTGAGACAATTATATGCATCTTTGACTCCTATCACGAGTAATGTGCATGCCAAGAATATGTTTGGCATCCCCCAAGTCCTTCATATCAAATGTCTGACTCAACTTCTTTTTGAGAATTGACAAGTCATAAGAGGACTTCCTAACAATCAACATATCAAGCTCCCATCTAAGATCTCTTTGTATAGAGACAATGATCCTCATTGCTTCGAGAATAGCCTTGAGACTTCATAAAAGCATCAAACTTTTGGTACCATTGTCTAGGGGACTATTTAAGTCCATATAAGATCTTCTTGAGCTTACAAACTAGATTGTCTTTTGCCAGGAACTACATAACCTTTTGGTTGTTCCATATAGATCTCTTCTGTAAGATCTCTCCATGCAAGAAAACAATTTTCACATCCATTTGGACTAGCTCTAAGTCCTCCATGCAACGAATCCAAGCAACATGCGTAGGGTAGTCATCTTGACCACTAGAGAGAAGATTTCCTCAAAATTAATCCCATGTTGTTGCTTAAAACCCTTTGCAACAAGTCGTGCTTTATACTTTGGAGAAGCACTATCTAATGTGAATTTAAGCTTATATACCCATTTACATGGTAAAGCTTTCCTTCCCTTTGACAAGGTACTAAATCCCAAGTACCATTCTTCTGAATAGAATCCATAGCACACTCCCACTTGGCATGATCTGTTTTTTGCATAGCCTCTTTGTTGCAAGAAGGCTTACCAACATCTATTAGCATAACAAAATCTGAAACTGGAACATATCTATGAGGTGGATGTGTTCATGTGATTCCGTAGACCTCGAACACCAACAATTGGTATCATAGCACGTCGTCGCTTCATCTAGGGTGTCGTTGACACCCCTCCAATCATAGTCTCAGAATCGCATGAAATTTTGTACGCATACTCAGGGTTATTAGGAGATCTGAGCTTGTTTCGGCCTCCGAATGCACTATTGCAGTGCTTGTGTAGGATATTTTGTCTTTTTATGCCAAAGTTATATACCAATTTCGGTTCGCTAGTATAAGCATCTCGAAGTCTGCTATAGGTTTAGCAAAACTTGTTTGGGAACTTCTGTTCAACTTTTTTAGATACATTCATTTTTCTACATCAGGGTATTTTAGTCAGTGGCCATGGCTAAAAGTAGTGATGTATTCCGTATGTTGGCTATTGAGCATAAGTTAGATGGTACCAATTACCCATTGTGGACTTATATGATGCAACATGTATTGGTTGCAAAAGGACTGTGGAACATTGTGCAAGGTGTTGGAAAACGTCCTATTACACCTGCAATACAGGTATTGAAAACGATGCAGACGGCATTGAAGATACTGATATTCTTTAGATTACTACTTGTGGTGTGGTTTCTGCTGCACCTTCTGCATAGCAAATTTGTTGGGATGGCAGAGATGCTCAGGCACATGCATTGATAGCCTTGTTTGTCAAACGTGCTATTATTCCTCACATTCGCTCTTGCACGATAGCGAAGGATGCTTGGGATACACTTACCACATTGTACTATGCTAGGAATGAGGCTCATGTTGCTTACCCTCGAAAACAATTGGAGAGTGAGCATATGAATGAAGGTGATTCTATGGACAATTTTTTGAGAAAGATCAAAGACTTGAAGGAACAATTGATTTTTGCCGATGAAGTTATACCAGATAGCTCACTTGTGCAGACCGTTCTAAATGGTCCTCTTGATTCATATCGGAGTTTTGCTTCTACTCTTTGATTGATGATGAAAAGCAATCCAAATGCCTTGTCATTTGGGGAGTTAGTTTCTATTCTGTTGCAGGAAAATCAGTCTAGGCAGAACATGTCTATTATGCATGTTGTAGATCAAGATTTCCTGGCTAGGCGAAAGGGCAAAAGTAAATGAAGCTCATCTACTAGTAAGTAAAAATGTACAAATGCTGCACATTCGAAGAAGGAAGACAAAGATGACAATAAATAAAAAAAGTAGAAATTGTTTTGTAAATACTATAAAGCAAATGATCATGTCATTAAGAGCTATCCAAAACTGGTTGCTAAAGAGGCAAGTAAAAATGAGGTTGGAATGGTTGTTGCAGAGGCCTCTACACCGAAAAGAGAGTCTTCTAATCTTGTGCAGAATGAAGAATGTGCATTTACCATTGTTTCTAGTTTTGACCCATCTTCTCATGAGCATTGTATGTCTGCAATAGACTCAGATGTTTGGTATTTTGATAGTGGGGCAACCAAACATATTACTTTGCAACACAGATTCTTCACTTCACTTGAGGTTGCCTTTGCAGGGAATACTGCCACATGCACCAACAACTCCTCTTGTCCTGTCATGGGAGTTGGTAAGATCATTTTGACTACTGTTGATGTTAGTTCTTTCACTTTGTTAGATGATTTATTTGTGCGAGGGATCAAGAAGAATCTCTTATAAGTTTCGGCTTTAGCCAAGATTGGCGTGGTTGTGAAATTTGTTGATGTACAATTCATGATCTGTCAAATGGTGACATGCTTATTGCTTCTGGCATTTTATGTCATGGGTTGTATAAGCTCATAGACTATGAAAGATCTGTGAATGATTCAACATGTGCAATACATGATTCTTAGGCTATGGCAGATGCAAAGCTTTGACATGCATGCTTTGGTCATGTGAATTTGGTAGTTTGCTATGCCTGCAAAAATCTGAAATGGTATCCTCTTTGCCAACCTTGAGACACCTGGTAAACATGTATGTGAAGGCTCTATTTTGGGCAAAATGCAAAGTTCTTGCTTCCCAAAAGATGGTTCAGTTCGAGCTACTCAAAAATTTCAGCTTGTTCATAGTGATGTCTGTGGTCCTATGCAGACACATTCTTTTGGGAATTATCTTTACTTCGTGCCTTTCATCGATGATTTTTCCAGGCATGCATGGGTATATCCATTGGAGGCAAAGTCTCAAGTATTTATGTGCTTCAAACAATTTCTAGTTTTGGCTAAAAATCTATCAGTATGTAAAATGGGCAGCCTCCACTCTGATCGAGGGGGGGAATATATGTCTTCTGACTTTGATGCATTCGTGGCTGAACATGGGATAAAACATTAGTGTATAGTGCTATATATACCTCAATAGAATGGAGTTCCTGAACAGAAGAACAAGTCACTCATGGAGATGGCGAGGTGCATGGTCAAGAGTCAGGCTTTACCACATAGTTTTTGGCTTGAGGCTCTCATGTGTCTAGCATATGTACTTAATCGGTGTCCCACTAAAGCATTGGAGTCTATCACTCCATATGAGGCTTGACACAGTCGCAATGGATCGGTTGCTCATTTGCGTGTTTTTGGTTGTTTGGCACATGCATTAATGCTTGAGCAACATCGCTTGAAATTGAAGGATAAAGTAGTAAAATGTATTCTTGTTTGGTAGAGTTCTGAAAGGAAAGGCTATCGTCTATATCACCCACAGACTAAACACATTTTGGTTAGCCATGATGTTGTTTTTGTGGAAGATGCTATTTAGCCTTTACTTTTATGTACGAAGGAGACATCTGTTAGCTCCATAGACATGTATGATACTTTGCTGCCTTTTTTTACAGGTGGACAATCTAGTGCTGGTCCTAATAAGGCAACTTCTCAGTCATTGTAGGTTTCATCTGATGATGCAAATCATTCTATTTCTAATGCAAATTTACATGATGTACTTGTTGATGAGAGAACTGATGTTGAGGAGGGAAAAAATATGCCAAACCTATGAAGCACAAAATTCTGAACATTGGATGGCTGCAATGCAATCTGAATATGATGCTATCATGAAAAATGGTACCTGGTCTTTATGTGACTTGCCTCCTAGCAAGAAGGACATTGGCATTAAGGGGGTATACAAGCAGAAGCGTAAACTTGATGGAACAATTGACAGGTATAAGTTTAGGCTTGTTGCAAAGGGTTATGCTCAGGAAAGAGGCATTGATTTTGATGAGACCTTTGCTTCTGTTTGTCGAATGACTACTGTTTGTAGCATCTGTGCACTTGCATCTCATCATGGTTGGAATGTACATCAGTTGGACATTAAAACAACATTTCTGAATGGTGACTTGCATGAAGAAGTGTATGTTTTTAAACCCCGTGGCTTTCTGGAGAAAGGGCATGAAAACCAGGTGTGCAGGTTAAAGAAGGCATTATATGTTAAGCATGCTAACAATGTGCTTCTGATCATTGTTATGTATGTTGATGACATGCTGCTCACTGGTCCTCTTGAGGTGCATATTGCTAATTTTAAGGATGATTTGCATTCCTCATTTGAGATGTCTAATTTGGGGCATTTGCATCATTATTTGGGCATTCAATTTATGCAAGTTAATGGTGGAATGACTTTGTGTCGAACGAAATATATTGATACATTATTGCAATGTTTTGGCCTTGAAGACTGTAAGCCTATTGCCACTCCTATGGAGACATGTTTACGATTGAGTCTTCATGATAATGGAGATGCATTTGATGTTATTCTCTAGCAGTAGGCTATTGGATGCTTGATTTACTTATGCATTACTCGGCCAGATATTCAGTTTGCTGTCTCACAGATGAGCAAGTTTATGCATTGCCACAAGCATTGGTAGACGGTTAAGCGCATCTTTTGCTACTTGAGTGGTACCCAACTACTTGGGTTGTTTTATCCCAAGGGGGGATCACTACCGCCAGATTTGCATGCTTTTTGTGACTCTAGCTAGGCTTGTTGCTATGACACTCGTGTGTCGACTAGTGGATTTTGCTTCATGCTTGGTAGTTCATGTATATCTTGGTTGAGCAAGAAGCAGCGTACTGTGTCTACTTCCAGTTGTGAGGCTGAGTATAGGACAACTTTCATAGTGACTGTTTAGTGTGTGTGGCTCAGATGCCTTTTGGCTGATTTGGGTGTTGGTCAGTCTTCTTCCACCACCATCTTCACTGACAATCAGAGTGCATTGGAAGTTGTGAGGAACCGTGTGTCCATGCTCGCACTAAGCACATTGAGGTGCATTATCATTATGTTAGGGAGAGGTTCTCTACTGGAGAGATGAGCTTGGCATATGTGCCCGTGTAGGAGAGCATTGCAGACCTTTTCATGAAGGCTCTGCCTAGGGAGAAATTTAAAGATTTTTGCAAAGCTTTGGGCTTACTTCCTTTTGTGGATTGATTCCACATAGCTTGGCACTTCCTTATACATGAGTGCTAGCTCCTTGTTCACGACATCACTCGAAGTGGGGATTTGTTCATATATTTAGGTCGTGATATGTGTCAACACTCTAGGACCACTAGGGCACTTTTTTCCCTCTTTAGAAGGTTTTTTCCCCTAGGTTGTATATATGCCTATTGCCCTAATCGGATACTTATCGTTGTACATTCTAGTGGTAATACACTCAACATTATGTGTTGTGCTCTAAGCTTCTTCTTCTTCCTTGTGTTGTTCGCGTGCTTCCATAGACCTCAAACTCCAACAATGGTCTCGAAAGAAGCCTATATAAAGGACAAGACATCATTTGTAAAGGGACCTTTTTAGTTGAAGGTGAAGTGAGCTCTCTTCTTGAAAACTCGTATTTGTGAGTTTCCATGCTTTTTGAGTGAGTGCATTGCTTGCTTTTGGGTATCTTGCATAATTATTATATTTCTGGAAGTATTATCTAACTTGCATCTTTTAGGATTGTAAGCTTTGTACAAAGCCATACATATACTCTTCTTGTACTTTCACCTATTGCAAGTTGTAATATGTTGTGGGAGGTGTGAAAAGATGAAGGCTTTCTCACAAGGAGACCTTGTGAAAAGTTTTTCAACAATTTATAGGAAATTAAAACATTTAATGATCAAAATCAATTACTCATGCAAGATTTAAAATCAAACATCATGCAAATAAAAGTAAAAGACGAAGTAGAATTCTTACCTGGTACACTTTACATAGAGAAATCAATATAATGGTTGATATTGCATGTACTTTGATGTAGAAATCCAGAAAAAGTGTTGAAGAGGCAATGAACTTTCAAACAATCCCATATATGCTTAAGGATGAAGGCGTATATTGATGATCAAATAGATTTGTATACAAGATCAATAAATCAAATTATCCATAAGAAGTTTCTCACAAAATGGTTTCTCAAATGTTAGCTCAAGGAAAACTAAGGCTCACAAGTTCACTAGTCTAGTGAATCATGATCGATGTTAACCTAGAGAAGACCTAGAGAAAGAGAGACTCGAATTATGCAAGAATCTTATTGAAGTTACTCAGAATACACTAGAAAAGCTAAAGCCAACCATTCAAGAGATGAGAATCCGAGAGAAAAGAATTCTAGGAATGCTTAGAAAATTTTTACTCACAACAGGCAGAGCTAGAACTACCTAAAGTTGTTGAAGAAGAGTTAGGCTAGAAATGATGGAGATTGATTCCTTAATTCCTTAGGTAGAATCAAATTGGCCATATGAGTTGTGGGCCAAAGTATAAAATGATAGATGGAAGAAGACTAAAGGAGAGATCCCTCTTTTCAATGAATTAGATGCCTCTATAAAGCAACCAACAATTGAGTGAGAAAATGGAAATAGAGAATACGTCTAATCAAGATTTGAGGTAGAGGAAGCAATTATCCTTACCACACTTCCAAAGTACATGGGTGAGTATATAGAAATTAGATTTCTTCCATGCTCTCATTGAGATGCAAGGAGAAAAGAACCTCAAAGGAACTGTCAACCACTCTACAAGAGTTAAAGAAGGCTAAAGTCCATTGTTCTTTAACCCTGGATGAACTTCTACAAGCCAAGCCCTAATCGTGGAATAATCTAGCGAACCACCCAACCTAACCTTAAGGAACAAATTAGCTTAGACAAGGAGAAAGGAATGAAGAAACCCTTATAGTGAAGATACATGTGGATAAATTAGGGTGGATTCAGATTGGGCTCCGGAACTGCAGCATGAAAATGCATTATTCTGCCTGGAAGAGAATAAAACTTTGAGAGTCCACCGCTATTTATTCACACAGGTCCCAGAACAGAAAGAGGAAAAAACAATATAAAAGCTGAGTTGGCAACTCGGAATACCCATGGGGGGGGGGAAGGGTTGGAATAGTTCAGAGCTAAACGTTCCATGATGTGGCTTGAGTAACTACAAAGGCTTCCGCTCAATGTGAAGAGAGAATGCATGGAAATGTATAGTTGGAAGAAAATAATTGGATTGTTATCGTTGAGGTTGAAGAGCTACTGTGTAGTCTGCATTGCCTCTTAGGAGATTTTAATGAAGGTGATGAAGGAAACACATGCCTTCACGAATCACATTTCGAGGATACATGAATAAATCCATACTAGATACATGTGCATGAGTAGGGATTGCTGCAAAAGAAATATGGGAAAAATGGGGAAACTAGCTTTGAGACCTACTAGAATGAAATTGCAATTGGTAGATGGTCATGAAGAGGACCCCTTAGGACTCCTTGAAAATGTAACCTTGACTACTTGTAGAGTAGAATTGAAACACACCCTAGCCATATGTCAATTTGGCAATGCAGGCAAATATGAATGATTTCATGAGACAATTGAAAGTAGTCGAAGGTTTGGGAAGAGATGCTTTGTGCCTTCAACATCAAGGCAAAACAACTAAGATAGATCTCCAAAACATTTCTTATAGGGATGTCCCACCTCTTCAACAAAACCCTATCCATAGTGTAGGATCTAGTGATCAATCTTGGATGAATGAGGATACTCAACTATGGATTTGCAAAGCTGCCTAGAGAGAAGAGATAAGGCTCAATGTTGGAAGCCATGGCAAGAAGGAGAGCGACCAATAGAAGACCCAACTTACATGCCTCAAAAATTTCTTGATAAAACATTTGAATTGCATGGTTGGATGGAGATCTTAGCAACCTTAGATGCGTGTGTAAAAGAAGAAGGGAAAAAAATAAGACTTCTTCTTATGAGAGTTTGAATCTCTCCAGAAAAGTGGAAAATGCATAGTCAGACCTGGGAAACCCTTCGTTGTGCAAAATCTTTGACACTTCCATTGTTTAGGCCTGATATAGAAAGACGTGCACAACTTATAGATTCTTTACACATTGTGAATGAAAAAGCTAGAGCTAGAGTGACTAATATCAATGGAGATCTTATTGAATTTAAGTTGACAAGTGAGCTCATTAGAGATGCTTTATAGTTTAAGCCTAGCACAACATCAATCAATAGCATCATCTTACTGTGGGTAAAAGGTACCAAATCATTGGTCAAATGGATCAATTTATAATTTTGGACGGAGATCGATGTGCCCATGTACACGGCATTAGACATTTGGCATCAATATTTCCATTTCCAATGAACTGAACAACACACCATGCCTCATAAAACCATCTTATATTGCATGCAGAACAATGAAAATCAGTTAACATGGTACCTTGGATTTTAGACCATCTCACTTCATGATCCACTCTAGAGAACTAGAAAACTCACACCTAACATGGTACCTAGGAAATCATCCATACCATCTTTCAAGCATTAGGAGAGGATGTTGCCTTCACATTTTCATAAACTCTTACAAAATTAGATCTATTCATGAAGCCCATGAAACAATCAACCCCCAAGAAGACCATCCTAGTTCCCTCAACTAGTATGGAATCGAGAGCATCAAGAAGAATGTGAAGGGCTAAAGCTGTGAGTATTAGTAGCACATCACCTAAAAATGTCATCCAAGAAGAGAGGTACACAAAGAAACACTTTGATCCGTGCACTCATGTCTCTCAAGTTGATGAAGATATGGTGTAAGCTCAGATAAATTCTACCACTAGTACAAGACTAAACACCTTTGTTGGCACATACCAAGAGAAAAACACAACTCTCCATTCCAAGACTCTCTCATAAAGATTCACAAGAGGAAATTGATGTGGCTACAAAAATGGCCATGATGGAACAATAGTACTGCAAATACAGGAAGTTAGGACGAGGAGCCCATCGCAAGAAATTATGGACTTATAGGGTAATGAATCCAAAGACGAATCATTACGTTCTTCATGCAATCATTGCATAAATCCACCTTCATTACCCACATCATCTTCACCACCATCACATATTCCTACCACATTTTATTTCTACAATGCATAAGATGATGATGACTACTTCCAACACACTTCTAGAACCATCTATCACACCCACTCATGTAGATCCCATCACAACCTCACCACCCACCTCATCCATATGATTACATGGATCAATTGCATCAGATCACGTACCCACTATTCCACTTTCCAAACCAACCATAGTCACATATGTTGCACCTAAAGTGAACACCATTCCACTTACACACACTTCATCCCCACTCATCCCCTCCATATCCAAATCCCAAAGAATGTTGTTAACATTCACACACACTAAATTATGCAAGCTCAAGAAGAACTTAAAGGAGCAATCAAAGGCCCATATTCTATTGACTAACGACAAGAAAATGAAGCATTGAAGGCATAGTTAGAGGTTCAAAGAGAAGAAATAGCACGCCTAAGGCCGCATCGAAACATGATTCGATGATTCAATAGAGGGCCACACCATCAATTAAAGATAGCTTGAGAGAAGATAATTGAGCTTATGCAATAGCTATTGAATGAGTTTAAAAGGGAAATTTTAGACCTCTGTCATCTCCAAAGAACGGGAAAGACGAAAAACTAGAACTTGGTATCATTATCACCATGGACTTGCAATCATATCATAGCAGATGCCTAGAATACATTAAGGCAAAGATTGATATAGATGGAGATGATGCATGCATGTGGAACTACCACCATGTGAAAGGCTTAAATAGAGAGGCCATCCTTGCTGCCAACCTAACATGGAGACAACACATCACCCGTGAGCATTTGGGTATGGAAATCATGTATAATAATGTTCCTGCTTACATATTCTACAATCTTGTATATGGGCCCGTAAGTATTCTTAGACCATGGCCACAATACGCCATCATAAGGGTCGAGTCACCTACTAGTGGCTATGGCTTTTCCTCTTTGCAATGCTCTCTCTCTCTCTCTCTCTCTCTCTCTCTTTTATATTCATTTCACCTTAGCTCTAGCTATAATCACTTATTTTTCACCCTCATTATACTAATAGGTTTGATTCTAAATCTATACATAATATTAAGTATTTTTTCTTATCTAAATTTTGAAGAGGTCATCCATTCAAGTCCATTTCTTATGAAAATTCACTCAACGAGTTTTCCTTAATTTTGACTTGCCAAGCAATACCCAAAAACCATAAGGAAACGAACACTTACATAATAATTAGTGTGATAATGGCTAACTAATCTAAATATTATGGACGAGAATGAATGGAGAATATGTAGGAAAACTTCTAAATAGAAATTTGTTGATGAAAATCATTTGGTCGACACTTATGTTGTCAAGGAATACTATGAGAATGGAGGCATCACGAACGACTATTACATATGAGCATAAGGAATGATATCGACATATGATATGTAATTTATAACATGCAAGTGATGTTGACAATGCATATTACAAGAAACTATACAAATTATAACAAGAAGATTACAAAGAGGAGAGATGCACACACATGTACACTCCTACGAGAGAGAGAGAGAGAGAGAGAGAGAGAGAGAGAGAGAGAGAGAGAGAGAGAGAGAGAGAGAGAGAGAGAGAGAGAGAGAGAGAGAGAGAGAATAATAATAAAAAAGAATCTTCTTAAGGAAAACATGTTGTTACTTAATAAGTTTTGAGAAAAAAACGTAAAAGAATGTTGCATACAATTCTAACATAGAGAAAATAGAAATCATAGGAGTTGAGATAATTCAACAAATATCCAAAGAGCACATGTTATTTAGACACTACAAATATCAATAGATGATCTGCAAGAATTATTCATTCTCCCATTGATAACATATTGGAGAGTACATGTATCATAAATTCATACAAAAAATTATATATTTTTGTATATGTATGTATGTATGTATGTATGTATGCATGTATGTATGTATGTATGTGTGTGTGTGTGTTATGTATGCATATATGTATATACATGCATGCATGTATCTATATATGTCTATATGAATGTATGTACACAAACCATGCACAACCTAGGACTCGAGAATCTAATATGTCACAAAATTATAGCTAAAATATGTCTGATCTAGATCCCCGAATTTTGAGGCAACTTTGAAAACTCCCAAAAGAACTATCTCGTATAGTTCCTTCATCCAACATAAACATGCACCACATCAGTAAAAATAACTTATTTGAACTCCATATAACTTGCACACCTAATTGAAATGTGCATAGAAAAATGCATTCTCCCAAATCATAATTTCTACATCAGAAAGTGATTTTAGATTTATAGTCATTGAACTTTCAACCTAAACATCTAATATGGTGCAAGATTATCACTCTTGATCTTTTGATATACTTTGTTGAATGATGAATGTACATGAATTTGATATGCATCTCATGTTTATGGTCTGCATGAATGGGGGATGGATATGCATAATCAATGTGCAAAGATTTTTTGTAATCATGCATGCATAGTTTTCTTACTGTGTGGATGTGCATTAACTTGTCATGTAAAACCTTCTTTTTTTTCAATATACGCTATAAAGTACTTCATTTCTACACTAAGAACATCAATTACGTGATATGCAAGCATTTAAGGTACTATATTATGGGATAGTACATGTATCCAAGTACCATAATCATTTGGAGCTACAATACATGAGATTTTCACATATTACACTAGTTAAATGTCAATCAAAACATGTGCGAACACCATGTGCTCCACTATTCATTTGTGGTAGAGTCCATGCATTCGAATACTACTCTTGCTTGATATAATGCAATAATGAGCTTTTCACATATTAGACTAGTCATATACTCAACCTAAAGGTGATTAGGAGCTATATATTAACCAACTCGTGCAACTTGATGGCTGATCCACTTTAACATCCCAAAATGGGCTTGACTCTAACAATTCTTGCTTGTCATTGCCTTGTGCTCTTCATTTTTTGTTTTTCATTTATCTATGGTTTGGCCTCTTTGTCTATATACTCTCCCCTACTCCCCCCTCCATCTCTCCCATCTTAGCTCTAACTATATTTATTCATCATAGACCCTCATCATACTACCAAATTTGATGTTAAACCTTGCCATAATATCGAGTAATTTTTTTATTTGCTTCTCAAGAGGTCAACCATTCAGTTTTGGTTCTTATACAAATTCACTTAGAAGTGAGTTTGCTAGAAGTTTGACTTATCATACAATACCCAAAAACCACAAGACAACTACCACTTACAATCTAATTCATTAATGCAAGGCCTCACAACTTTGGACCACTTGCTCTATGCCTGGAGCCTATTGCTATGACAATAAGTATCTAACCTAAATAATATTGATGAAAAGGAATGAAGAATGTGTACATAACCTTGTGATCAAACATTTGTAAGTGACAAGCATTTGACCAACAATTTATGTTGCCAAAGAATATTGTGAGAAATGCAAGCATCAAGAGCGTTAGGAATAAAATCAACATATGATACACAAATTATAACATAAAATTGATGTTGATAATGCATGCTGCAAGAAACATTACTTCATGGAGAGGAGAGAGAAAGAAACACACACACACACATGTAGAGACTTCTGAAATCTGAGTCACGATCTTTTCTTCATCTCTCCTTTTGTGATTGATCATTTCATAAATCCTTTTGTAGATGTATAAGTCCATAGTTAATGCATCTATGATCAAGATTTGAGAGTCTAATTGTAATAAAGCCGATAGAATTTTAAGACACATGATTTACATGTGTAAATGTGAAGAAGTGAAGGCAAGAATAGGCACAATCCCAATGGTCAATGTTTTGATTAGATCTCCCTCCACAATGTAACGTTTTGAGCAAGTAAGCATTCATTCTTTAAGTTGAAATGTAAGCTACTTGTGGCTAAAAGAATTCGAATAAATGGGGTCTAGTTTGGGAGAGCTATGCATTAGAAGTTGCAGGTGTCAAGGTCGACTGCATAGAAGAACAATTTTAGACATAGGTACATTGTTTGAAGGAAATCTCAAGATCTACTGTTTCTTTTGAAGAGATTTAACTTGGAGAAGGTGGGCAAACTTTATCAGACACCTTGTACAAAGTTTCAATGAAAAGTTTACACATTTGATTAGTCAATGAGTGAATTAATCGCAACAGACTTTTCTTTGTGATGAGTTTCTTTACAGTCAACTCAAGTCTTGATAATTTGGCATTAGTTTTTCAAAATTAGTTGAGATTATTAGTTGTTCTTGATTTAGAGGTGTTCTTACATCAAGGATAACTTTTTCTTTTGGAGATTAATCATCTCCATCAGTGGTATCAGAGAAGGAGTCATCAGATTTGAAGAAAGAAGGACCTCGACTATTGTAGATATACAGAAATTAATCTTTGAAGATTCAAAAGGGTGAAATTTTGAAGTGAAAGCTAGAGAAGGATTCCTGAAAGCTATCAAAAGGATCAAAAGGAACTACATTGGAATTAAAGGTACATTCATTATTCGCAAAGCTTGAAGAATTATTGCATAGATGAAGAAAGGATGGGAGATTCTCTTCCGATAGAGGAATTGGATAGAGGAAACTATCTTGCTTGGTCAATGAGGATGGAAGCTCATCTTACGAGCAAAGACCTAAAAGGATACATCATAGGTGAAGAAGAAAAACCAGAATTTAGGGATCCTAGTGTTTGAACTAGGGAAGAGCTCTCAGATTTGAAGACATGGATGAAGAAGGATGCTCAAGCAAGGAGCATTATCTACATGGGAGTTAATGATTACTTGCTAACTCACATTAGAGGACTTGAAAGTGCAAGTGACATATAGAATGCTTTGGAAGAGCATTTCCAAAATGTTACAAAGTCAAGGAAGGCATCTTCATGGGTAGAATTCACCACATTCAAGAAGAAGGCTTCTCAATCCATTTCTGATTATGTAGCAAGGATGAAGAATATTGCAAATGCATTAGGACAAATTGATGAAGACATTGAAGAGGACAAATTGGTAAGACAAATTCTCACAGGTTTGAGAGGAGATGACAAGTGGAAGCCATTCATTCTATCCATTGAATTGTCACTAGATCATTTCACTCTTGATTTGAGTCAATTGCTAGGACATATGCTAACCTTTGAGCAGGATGTCAAAGGTGATGTTGATAAAAGTACAAGTCAAGCAATGTATTCAAAGGATAAGAAGAAGATTAACAAAGGCAAGCAACAATTGAATGAAGATGAAGACACTATGAGTCGAGCCAACTTCCTAAGAGAAAGAGGAGGTGGAAAAGAAGAGGAAGAGGCAGAAGCAATAAAGAAGGTGTGAGAGCTTGCTGGATTTGTGGTAAGACTAATCATTTACCTCATGAATGTTGGCATAATAATTAGGATGGTGGAGGATATAATCAAAACTTTAATTCAAGAGGAAGAGGTGGTAGAAATCATAGAAGCAATTAGGTAGAGGTTTCTTTGGAAGAAATGCAGGTAGAGGCTTTCAAAGTCAATCCTACAATAATACCTACTACAATTATGCTTCAGATCAAAAGGAGGATTCAACCTTAACTATGAATGCAACATGTGGAAAACAAAGTGAAGATCAAAGAGTTTTCTACATTGACTCAGGGTGCAACAATCACCTAAGTGGCAACATAGCTTTGATGACTGATTTAGAGAATAAGGTGAGTAATCATATAGTTCAAACAAGTGATAACACAAAGCATAATGTGAAGTCCATTGGATTAGTAAAAGCCAAGGATGGAAGCACTCTTTTGAGTAAGGTTTTGTATGTTCCTACGATTCCATAGAATTTGATAAGTATAGGACAAATTGTAGAGAAAGGACATGAAGTGAGGTTCACTAATGATGGAGTTTATGTTGAAGACCCTAGCCATGGGTATAAAAAAATTGTTTTAGGGAAGAAAGAAGGAAGACTTTTCACATTGAAGATCCAAGGCAATGTTGGTCATGTCTTGTTCACTTATGGAGAACATAAGATCTCTGAGTTAGATATTTGGCACAAAAGGCTTGGACATTTCAATGAAAGAGGTATTAAGGATATGGTTACAATGATTTAGTGCTTGGATTGCCTAACATTGTAGGTCAACACGTGGCATACAAGTGTGAAGCATGTCAATTGGGTAAAGCTCACAAGAATACTTATGGTAAGAAATAATTTATGTATTCAGAGAAGCTTGAATTGGTGCATAGAGATGTGTGGGGTCCATCAAAGGACTTTAGCATTAATGGTTCAAGATATTATGTGATTTATGTTGATGATGCTACTAGATGGATCACTATATATGTGATCAAAGATAAATTAGAGGTGTTCAATACATTTAAAAATTATCATGTGTATGCAAAGAGAATCAGAGGGCAAAAATTGAAGAGACTAAGGTCAGATGGAGGGGGAGAGTATATCTCTAATGAGTTCAGTGATTACTTATGGAATGCAAGTATAAAAAGGGAAGTTACTTGCAG
Source organism: Ceratopteris richardii (assembly GCA_020310875.1). Taxonomy (NCBI): domain Eukaryota; kingdom Viridiplantae; phylum Streptophyta; class Polypodiopsida; order Polypodiales; family Pteridaceae; genus Ceratopteris; species Ceratopteris richardii. The sequence continues at coordinate 125,465,672 of CM035426.1, forward strand.
GTACTCTCCTCAACAAAATGGTGTAGCAGAAAGGAGAAATAGAACTCTTGTTGAGTTTGCAAGGTCAATGATGAAGGAGAAAAATTTTCCTAATTATTTGTGGTATAGGGCTCTGAATACAACTACTTATTTGGTCAATAGACTTCCATGTAAGGCTTTGAATGGTATGACACCATATGAGGCATGGTGGGGTAAGAGACCTACCTTAGATCATTGCAAAGTGTTTGGATGTTTGGCTTATGCATATGTACCATCTCAATTAAGCATAAATTGGAACCTTAAGTTGAAAAGTATGCGTTAATTGGTTATGATGATAAGCAGATGGGTTATAGATTGTGGAGTCAATCCACAAAGCAATTCCTTGTATCAAAGGATGTTACATTTCATGAGCAAGGTACTTGGTATGCAGGTACAATTAATATTCATGTAGGTGATGAAAAATTCATGACCCAAAGGAAGGGGAAATCAAATATTCAAGTTCCTGTTGATGAAGAGAGTGTTGATGCTCAAATTGATAATGAAGAGATGCCAAAGTTTGATCTAGAATATGAAGAACCAGAGACTTCAAAGAGCGGAGAAGCTTAAAGGTCAACAAGGAACAAAAATAAACCCATAAGGTACAATTATGGTACCTCATTTTTTAACACTAAAGATTATGCTTACATGGTGAAAGTACAAGAAGATCCTTCTACAGATGATGAGGCAAAAGGTAAGGAAAATTGGGAGAAAGCTATGCAGGAGGAGTATGATGCATTGATGGAGAATGAGACATGGGATTTGGTCCCTAAACCAAATAATCAGAAAATCATTGGATGCAAATGGGTCTACATGACAAAGAGGTATGTAGATGGAAGTGAGTCTAGATATAAAGCTAGACTTGTTGTGAAAGGGTATGCTCAGACATATGGTGTAGATTATGATGAGGATTCTCATACCTATTGTTGCTGTAAAGGTTGGAAGCTATGTCAATTAGATGTGATGATGGGTTTATTTACATTTGCATATATGTTGATGATATAATTCTTACAAGTACAAATGAGAAGGGCATACAAAGTCTTAAGAAGCAGATGGAGAAAGAGTTTAAGATCAATGACTTGGTAGACTTGTCATATTTCTTGGGAATGGAGATTTCATATACTCAACATGGAGTCTATCTGACTCAAGAAAGGTATTTGAAGAATTTGCTAATGAAGTTTAAAATGGAAGATTGCAGGGTAGCACCTACTCCAATGGAGGTGAATCATAAATTGAGCAGGTATGGAGGAGAAGAATTCAAGGACATGAAGCTGTATCAAAGTTTGGTTGGTAGTCTAATCTATGCTACATTGACTAGGCCTGATTTATCATATGCAGTTGGAGTGTTGTCTCAATTCATGCATTGTCCTAGGAAAGAACATTGGATTGTAGGACAAAGGGTGCTAAGATACATTAAGGGTACACTCAAAGAAGGTTTGTATTATGGATTCACATCAGATACAAAAATCAAGATATATAGTGATATAGATTGGGCAGGTAATCTTGATGATAGGAGGTCAACCTATGGGTATCTATGTTATGTGGGAGATAAATTAATCTCTTGGTGTTCTAAGAAGCAACATACAATTGCTTTGTCATCCACAAAAGCAGAATATAAAGGTATGGTTGAAGCTGCAAAGGAGTTTATATGGTTGAAGACTCTCATGAAGAGTTTTGACATCATTCAGAGTACACCCACTATTCATGGAGATAATATGAGTTCTTTGTATCTAGCTACTAACCCTGTGTTTCATGCTAGGACTAAACATATTGAGATCCAATATCATTTCTTGAGAGAGAAGGTGATTGATAAAGAAATTGAAGTCATACATACTTCTACGCAAGATCAGATTGCAGACATGTTAACCAAAAGCTTGGATGGACCTAAGTTGTAGAGGTTCAAAGACATGGCATGTATAAAGAAGACGGAGAAAATCACAATTGATGAGTGAGGGGGAGCTATTGGTGTAGGACAATCAAAAATTTTGGACAAGGTTTGAAGTCAAAGAATAAAGCAAAGATCAAATTTTGAGGCTTGAAGATTAGTGCATGGTCAGAAGATGAAGACTTGTACATACATGTTCATTAAGCTTGAAATTAGTTCACTTATACCTTTGTAATGGTGATGAGGTTTTACATATATGCCTATATATACAAGTATAGAGTCGGGACATAAATGAGAGAAGAGATATAGAACAAGAATAGATGAGTAGAAGAAGAATATGTGTGATGAATGAATGAGATTCATCAATGAGTTGTTTTCATGAGAATTGAAGGAAACTTTTGAAATCTGAGTTGCGATCTTTTCTCCATCTCTCCTTCTGTGATTCATCATTTCATAAATCCTTTTGTAGATGTCTAAGTCCATAGTTAATGCATCTATGGTCAAGATTTGAGAGTCTAATTGTAATGAGGTTGAGAGAATTTTAAGTAGGAACATTTACATGTGTAAATGTGAAGAAGTGAAGGGAGGACCAGGTGCAATCTCGGTGGTCAATGTTTTGATCAAATCTCCCTCCATAGTGTAAAGTTTGAGCGAGTAAGCATTCATTCTTTAAGTTACATTTTAGTGTAACCCTAATTTCTCATTCATTATGATAGATCTAGGTAAAAAATTGGAGTTTCTTGACAAAGACAACTATCAGCCATGGAGGTTCAGAGTCATGAACTACCTCATGAACAAAGGTTTTTGGCCTATTGTGTGGAGGTGAAGATAAGCCTGATATGGATCCCAAAGATCTAAAGGTCACCAATCGACAATTGAAGATTTTCAAGGACTCGGAGGAAAGGAATAGGAGAGGTATCTTCTACATATCATTGTTGATATATTTAGGTAGTGATGTGTGTGAACACTCTAGGACCGCCAGGGCACTTTTTTCCCTCTTTAGGAGGTTTTTTTCCCTCGGCTTGTATATATGTCTATTGCCGTAATGGGCTACTTATCTTTGTACATTCTCTAGTATTACATTCAGTATTGTGTGTTTGTGCTCCAAGCTTCTTCTTCTTCCTTGTGCTGTTTGCATGCTTTAGCAGACGTCTATCTCCAACAATTGGTATCAGAGCAGGTCGTCGCTTCATCTAGGGCGCCGTCGACACTCCTCCGTTTGCAATCTCAAATTCGCATGAAATTTGTTGAGCATACTCAGGGTGTCTCAGATTTGCATGAAATTTGGTGAGCTCGTTTTGACCTCCAAACGCACTATCGCAGTGCTTGTGCAGGCTATTTCATCTTTTTGTGCCAAAGGTATATACCAGTTTCTGTTCACCAGTATAAGCGTCTCGACATCTGCTACAGGTCTAGCAGAACTCGTATGGGGACTTCTGTTCAACTTTTTGAGATACACTCAATTTTCTGCATCAAGGTATTTTAGTCACCGGCCATGGCTAAAAGCAGTGATGTATTCCATATGTTGGCTGTTGAGGATAAGTTGGATGGTACCAACTACCCATTATGGGCTTATATGATGTGACATGTATTGGTTGCAAAAGGATTGTGGAACATTGTGCAGGGTGTTGAAAAACGTCCTTTTACACCTCTGACTACAGGTACTGCAAATATAGGTGCTGGAGCTGATGAAGATGGTGTCGAAGATGATATTCTGTAGATTCCTGTTCGTGCTGCTGTTTCTGTTGCACCTACTGCAGAGAAAATTCGTTGGAATGGCAGAGATGCCTAGGCACATGCATTGATAGCTTTGTCTATCAAATGTGCCATTATTCCTCATATTCGCTCTTGCAGAACAGCAAAGGATGCTTGGGATACACTTACCACATTGTACCAAGCTAGGAATGAGGCTCGTGTTGCTTACCTTCGAAAACAGTTGGAGAGTGAGCACATGAATGAAGGTGATTCTATGGACAATTTCCTAACGAAGATCAAAGGAAAATGGAGCTCTTCTACTAGTAAGCAGAAATCTGCAAATGCTGCACATTCGAAGAACCAGGATAAAGATGAAAAAAAACAGAAAAGCAGAAATTGTTTTGCAAGTACTGTAAAGGGAATGATCATATCATAAAGAATTGTCCAAAACTAGCTGCTAAAGAGGCAAAGAAGAAAGAGGCTGGAATGGTTGTTGCAGAGGCCTCTACACCAAAAAAAGAGTCTGCAAATCTTGTGCAGGAAGAAGAATGGGCGTTTACTACTGTCTGCAGTTTTGACCCATCTTCTCATGATCAATGCATGTCTGCAGTAGACTCAGATGTTTGGTATTTTGACAGTGGGGCAACCAAACATATTACCTCGCAACGCAGTTTCTTCTCTTCACTCGAGCCTGCCCCTACAGGGAATACTGTTACATGTGCCAACAACTCCTCTTATCCTGTTATGGGAGTTGGTAAGATCATTCGGACTACTGCTGATGGTAGTTCTTCACTTTGTCAGATGCTTTATTTGTGCCAGGGATAAAAAAGAACCTGTTATCAGTTTCTGCATTAGCCAAGATTGGCTTGGTTGTGAAATTTGTTGATGACAGGTGTATAGTTCATGATCTGTCAAATGGCGATGTGATTATTGCTTGTGGCATTTTATGTCGTGGGCTGTATAAGCTCATAGACTATGAAAGATCTGTAAATGATTTGGCATGTGCAGTAAATGATTCTCAGGCTATGTCTGATGCAAAGCTTTGGCATGCACGCTTTGGTCATCTAAATTTTGCTAGTTTGCTATGCCTACAGAAATCTGAAATGGTGTCCTCTTTGCTCAAACTTCAGGCACCTAGAAAACATCTTTGTGAAGGCTGTATTTTGGGCAAAATGCAGCGTTCCTCCTTTCCAAAAGATGGTTCAATTCGGGCTACGCAGAAATTGCAGCTTGTACATAGTGATGTCTGTGGTCCTATGCAGACACCCTCTTTCGGAAATTACCTTTACTTCGTGACTTTCATTGATGATGTTTCCAGGCATGCATGGGTATATCCACTCCAAGCAAAGTCGGAAGTGTTCATGTGCTTCAAATAGTTTTTGGTTTTGGCTGAAAATCTGTCAGCATGTAAAATGGGCACCCTCCATTCTGATTGAGGGGGGGGATATATGTCTTCAGATTTTAATGCATTTCTGGCTGAACATGGGATAAAACACCAGTGTACAGTGCCGTATACACCTCAACACAATGGAGTTGCTGAATGAAAGAACAAGTCACTCAGGGAGATGGCGAGGTGCATGGTCAAGAGTCAGGCTTTACCACATGATTTCTAGCTTGAGGCTGTCATGTGTGCAGCATATGTACTGAACATGTGTCCCACTAAAGCGCTGCAGTCTATCACTCCATATGAGGCTTGGCATGACCGCAAGCCATCTGTTGCTCATTTGCATGTTTTTGGTTGTTTGGCATATGCACTAGTGCCTGAACAACATCGTAGAAAATTGGATGATAAAGTAGTAAAATGTATTTTTGTTGGGTATAGTTCTGAAAGTAAAGGCTATCGTCTGTATCATCCATAGACAAAATGCATTCTGGTTAGCTGTGATGTTGTTTTTGTGGAAGATGCAATTCAGCCATTGCTTTCATGTACTAAGGAGACATCTGTTAGCTCCAAAGACATGTATGATACTTTGATGCCTCTTTTTACAGGTGGACAGTCTAGTGCTGGTCCTAATGAGGCAACTTCTTAGCCTTTGCAGGTTTCATATGATGATGCAGATCATTCCATTTCTGATGCAGATTTACATGATGCACTTGTTGATGAGAGAGCTGATATTGAGCAGGCAAAAACTATGCCAAAATGGCTGGTGTAGACTTTGTGTGACAGCAAATTAGATGCACCTTTGTCATATCGTACTCGTTGAGGCTCTCATAGTGCCTCCTTTGCATCAGATTGCTATGCTATGGCTACGTCTAGTCTCTGTGATGAGAATGAGCCTGTTTCTTTTGATGAAGCACAGAATTCAGAAAATTGGATGGCTGCTATGCAATCTGAATATGATGCTATAATGAAGAATGGTACATGGTCTTTATGTGACTTGCCTCCAGGCAAGAAGGCCATTGGCACTAAATGAGTATACAAGCTGAAGCGTAAACCTGATGGTACAGTTGACAGGTATAAGGCTAGGCTTGTTGCAAAGGGTTATGCGCAGGAAAGAGGCATTGATTTTGATGAGACCTTTGCACCTACATGCCGCATGACTACTGTTCGGAGCATTTGTGCACTTGCAGCCCATCATGGTTGGAATGTACATCAGTTGGACATTAAAACAACATTTTTGAATGGTGACTTGCATGAAGAAATGTATGTTTTTCAGCCCCGTGGCTTTGTGCAGATAGGGCATGAAAACCAGGTGTGCAGGTTAAAGAAGGCATTATATGGTTTAAAGCAAGCACCACGTGCTTGGTATGAGAAGATACATGCCTATCTCTTTGCACATGGTTTTGAGAACAGTCCAACTGAAAGCACCTTACATGTTAAGCATGCTAATGATGTGCTTCTGATCATTGTTGTCTATGTTGATGACATGCTGCTCACTGGTCCTATTGAGAAGTATATTGCTGATTTTAAGGCTGATTTGGATGCCTCATTTGAGATGTCTGATTTGGGGCATTTGCATCACTATTTGGGCATTCAGTTTATGCACGTTGATGGTGGAATGGCTTTGTGTCAAACAAAATATATTGACACATTATTGCAGCTTTTTGGCCTTGAAGACTGTAAGCCTATTGCCACTCCTATGGAGACAGGTTTACGATTGAGACTTCATGATGTTGGAGATGCATTTGATGCTGTTCTCTATCAGTAGGCCGTTGGATGCTTGATTTACTTATGCATTACTCGGCTAGATATTTAGTTTGCTGTCTCACAGATGAGCAGGTTTATGCATTGCCCAGGAGTCACGCATTGGAAGGCGGTTAAGCGCATCTTTTGCTACTTGAGTGGTACTCAGCTACTTGGGTTGTTTTATCCCAAGGGGGGATCATTACCGCTAGATTTGCATGCTTTTTCTGACTCGGATTGGGCTGGTTGCTATGACACTCGTGTGTCCACCAATATATCTTGGTATATCATGCAGCAAGAAGCAGCCTATTGTGGCCACTTCCAGTTGTGAAGCTGAGTATAGGGAAGCTTTCACAGCGACTCTTGAGTGTGTGTGGCTCAGACGCCTTATGGCTGATTTGGGTGTTGGTCAGACTTCTGCCACCACCATCTTCACTGAAAGTCAGAGTGCATTAGCAGTTGCGAGGAACCCTGTGTTCCATGCTCGCACTAAGCACATTGAGGTGCATTATCACTATGTCAGGGAGAGGTTCTCTGCTGGGGAGATCAGCTTGGCATATGTGCCCACACAGGAGAACATTGCAGACCTTTTCACGAAGGCTCTGCCTAGGGAGAAGTTTGAAGCTTTCCGCAAAGCTTTGGGCTTGCTTCCTTTTGTGGAGTGATTTTCACATAGCTTGGCACTTGCTTATACATGAGTGCCAGCTCCTTGTTCACTGCATCACTCCCGGGGGGATTTGTTGATATATTTAGGTAGTGATGTGTGTGAACACTCTAGGACCGCCGGGGCACTTTTTTCCCTCTTTAGGAGGTTTTTTTCCCTCGGCTTGTATATATGCCTATTGCCCTAATGGGCTACTTATCTTTGTACATTCTCTAGTAATACATTCAGTATTGTGTGTTTGTGCTCCAAGCTTCTTCTTCTTCCTTGTGCTGTTTGCGTGCTTTAGCAGACGTCTATCTCCAACATTCGTGAGCAATCTCTAACACTATGATTGGTCATATATCAGAGTTTGATCATGCTAGAGATGTTTAGGAGGCCTTAGAGAAGACATATGCCACTTCCACAAGAAGCAAAAAAGATGCAGCTTAAGAATGAAATCCATTCTTTGAAGAAGGGTACTAGTCAATCTATTGTGGACTACACCTTGAGGGTGAAGGAGTTGAGGGAGCAATTGGCATCCAATGACTGCAAAGTAGGTGAGGAAGACCTTGTGCAGATTACTCTCAATGGGTTGAGAGGGGAAGAAAAGTGGAAACCCCTCATTACTACCATCTTGTATAGAGATCCTCCACCAACTCTTGAGGAGTTGATCCCACACCTAGTGGTAGAAGAGGTTGCCATAGGAGACACATCCAAGAAGGATGGTCACTCACAGGTCCTATATGCTAGCAAAGGCAAAGGCAAGAGTGGCAAGAAGGGGAAATGAGGAAAAAACAAGTGGAAGTAGTCCAAAGAAGAACATTTAGATTCAAGAGGAGATAGCAAGGCATCATCTTAAAGGAAGGGCAAGAATGGCAAAGGGAAGAACAACCCTCATCAAGTTAAAACTTGCTTTATATGTGGTAAAAAAACAGATTTCTTAAAATTTTTGGTTCAAGGATGACAAAGGCAACAAGAAGAAGTAGCAAGGGAATTGTGCTAACAACTCCAAGATGGATGATGAGAAGGAGACCCCCTAGCCATGAGACATGGCTACACTAGTGATCCCAAGGACACAAAGTGGTACATAGACTCTGGATGCTCTAATCACATGTCATGTATGGATGAATCTTTTGTTCATATGCAGGTCCTGAGCTCAAAATGTTGTGTGGAGACAAGAGATAACACTGAGCATCCTATTACACATGTGGGAAGCTAGGTGAAGGTAAATCTATCAAGACTTTTAAAGATGTGCTCCTTATCACCTTATCTCTATAGGATAGATGGTAGAGAGAGGTATGCAGGCTATATTTGATGCAAAAGGATGCATGGTGAAGCAAGGAGGCAAGGTCATTGCCACGAGAAGGAAACAAGGTAGATTGTTCACACTAGATGTTGCTCCTGCACACAACAAGGTATGTTATGTGATGATTGGTAACAAAAGGATTGCAAAGATTGATCTTTGGCACAAGAGGATAGGACATATCAATATTCACAAGTTAAAAAGCACGTGCAAAGCAGGTTTAGTGTAGGGACTACCAAATCTTGAAGGCCAAGGTCTACATGAGTTTTGTGAGGCTTGTCAGCTAGGTAAGCAAGCAAGCAAGCCATTTCCAAAGAGTGAGCACAAATCCTCTAAGCTCTTGGAGCTCATACACTTTGTATAGGGCCCTAGTAGAGAGGCTTCATTGGGAAAAGCTAGGTAGTTTGTCACTTTCATTGATGACCACTCAAGAAAGGTATGGCTATACCTCATCAAGGCAAAATCCAAAGTGTTTTCATGCTTTAAAAAGTTTAGGTCCCTTTTTGAGAAAGAATGTGATGCACACATCAAGACACTAAGGTTACATGGAGGGGGAGAATATTTCTCCAAGGAATTCACAAGTACTTGTAGGAAAATTTCATAAAGAGGCACTTTACATGCAGGTACACCCCTCAACAAAATGGTGCTGTAGAGAGGAAGAATAGGCATTTGGTTGAGATATCTAGATGTCTCATAAATGAAGGTAAGTTACCATTCTCTTATTGGATTGAGGCTTTGAATATGGCATGCTACTTGATAAACAAGGTATCAACAATGGTGTGCACAACTTGACTCCACACAAAGTCTATAATGGCAAGAAACCAACCATGGAGCACCTCAAGGTATTTGGATGTGTATGATTTTTTCATGTTCCTAGTGAAGTGAGAACAAAGTTAGAGCCCAAGAGTGAGAAATGTGTGTTCATTGGATACTCAAATGAGCAAAGAGGCTACAGGTGCTACAAACCTCTCTCAAAGAAGCTAAATATGTCAAAAGATGTTGTGTTTGGTGAGTCCATGTCATGGTATGGAGACAAGGGGCAAGCAAAGTTGGATGGAGGGGATCAAGAGGAGTATGCAGACTTTGATGTGCAGATTCAACCTCGAGAGTCAATCACAATCATTATAGAAGGTTGCAAGAGACAGACTATGACACTAGGGAAGGTCAAGAGGAGTCAGAAGAGGAAGAGATTGAGGAGGCCATCCTTCCTAGCGTAAAGGTCAATAGGCTCAGGAAGCAATATCCCAAAGGTCAAGAGAGGTCATTACAGATCAAGAGCCAGATTCTTATGGAGAGGCAAATACCAAACCAGAGTGGAGAACGGATGTGTATGAAGAGTTCAAAGCTCTTAAGGAGAACAACACTTGGGAACTAGGGCCCAAGAAGGAAGGCATGAAGATAATACAAAACAGGCGGGTGTACAAGACCAAGAGGAATGCATATGGCAGCTTGTCAAGGTACAAGGCTAGAATAGTAGCCAAAGGCCTCACACAAACACAAGGGGTAGGTTATGAGGAGACTTTTCCCCGTCATTCAATAAGGCTAGTAAATCCTAGCGAAATTGGTCCTCTAAAGTCGTACTGACTTTGACTGGCTTGAATATAAAAGAATCACCTATACTACAAGTCAAGAGATGGTCTTCTAGAGCATCAAATTGCTAGCCTGAACTATCTTCTACCCTGTGGAACAATTTAGACTGAAATTCCAGTGGATCCTCTTTTGCTACATTCGGATAGATTGAGCAAGCTATGGGTGACCACAAATCTAGGAAATGTTGCAAATCAACAATTCCTAGAGACAAAAGATCTTGATTAACTGATAGGAAAACAATTTCCTCATCATTAGAAAGTCTATCTAACATGTTCATCGGCTCAGCTGCATACAGAAAAAAACCTCACATGGTGTCAACTCATCAAGTGGCACTGTATACTTATGGTGATTACATTTAAAATTAGTTCATGGGAGGACCATTTTTACAAGACTTTAGCTTGCTTCAACCAAGATGGGCCAAAAATTAAAGTATAATCTAAGCTAGGCTCCAATAAATTTAAGACTACAAAGGTCACATGAAAAACCTCTCCCTGAAGTGCAATAGGAGTATTCCAAACTAGTCACACCAAATGAACCCTTGATTGATCGGCCATTCACACAAACTATTTGACTGGCTCAATGGTATTACATCCTAACTTCTTGCATAACGCAACGATTGCTATGTTCACCCTAGATCCACCATCAATTAGAACTTTGGAAATTCGATGATTTCTATACCATACAATTATTAGGGGGGAAACATGATCGACTGTTGAATTGGGTTTCGAGTGAATTAGTCCTATCGAGGGTACAAAAATGACTCCAAGAGAAATGTATTGTTGAAGCTATTGTCAGACACTCAAAATTAGTGAAAATAGTTAGCTTGATGGTAAGGTGATCAATGCTTTGGTAAGAATGTTCCATACACTTGCCAATGTTAGTCATTTGATGGGGGCTCCTTAGGAAATGTCACATTTAGTTATGGATTTGAAACCGAATCAGTGAAAGCAGTGGGTGTTGGAAAGATTGGGGCTTCTATTCAGGTCCATTTTGATGATTTTTCCACCATACGTTGTTGCTCTTTAAATCCTGGTTCAAAGACAATAACTGTTGATTGCAAAACTTTTTCGGACCTAGTTTGTACAATAGCTCTCTATGCTTCAGTGAATGTGATAATCACCATATTTCTCATCGAATTTTTTTATTTCATTTATCATATTCTTGAGCATCCTTATAGTGTCCATGTATATGTGCTAGTTCTCCACATAAGTGGCAACACATGGGTATGCCTCGATTAATTGAATTTAGAATTCCTTGATTCCAATGTGGAATGCCATAATTTCCTTGATTTTGTTGATAATGTTGATTGCATAAATGTAATGGAACGTAACTAGTCAAGGTTTCCCCAACATCTTATACTATTGCATTCATTGATAACCTGTTGTGTGTTTTACATCATAAGAGCATCCTTCTATTGAATGATTAGTGCTCTGAAAAATAGTGCAGTACACTTGATTTAAGGCACAATTTATAGCAATATGACCTGGGTTCTTACATTTAGTACATAACATTTATTTCATGAAGGTCTCATTAGTAGACTTGGTCATCTTAAAACGTGACCATTCTAAGTTTTTGGCAAAGCCACTGACTTTGTGGTCTAATTGCAAAGCCATATCTATAACAACATCTAGGTTCATAGCCCCAATGCATCTAATAATCATTATCTATGATAGATGTGGATTTAGACCATTTATGAACCACTGAGTAATCACATCCATGGGTGATGTGTTTTCTACCAGGATTTGATGAAGATGCATACAAAATATAGTGGCATATTCCTGCACTATTTGTTGACACTTTTGTTTGTTGTTATGCAGAAAGTCAAAAACTTGAGCTGATGTTTTCTTTAATCTAAATCATTGTAGGAAAGCACTTTCACTACTTTGTAGGTCCAAAAATGGTCAAGTTTGAATTCTGTTAACTGTTTGGCCACTATTCACTAATGTCAATTGAAATACCCTTGCCTTATATTGTCCATCTCTATGTGTGTTGGTAGGATTTTCTAGTACTCCATAACTAATCTCAAATACCTGAACATGGGCATCTGGACCATCTCCTAGAAATCCGCTAAACTTTGCATACGACATTCTACCAGAGAATGATCTTCTCAAGGGTAATTCTTCTCCTACCATAGATGAAGGTTTGAATCGATCAACAACATTTATGACTTCATCTAAATCACAATTGGTTGCAAATAGTTCCAACTAAATTTTGGGGAATAGTGTAAAGGTATCTCTTGGATAGGATGGAATCTTTGGTGGTGGTTTTGAGTTCCAATGGCTAAGATCTTCCATGTCCACTTTACTGGGTGGTTTCTTGAAAGTCCAAAAGTTATGGAAAAATCCATTGTCTCATAAGTTTGATGTATGGAGGTTGGTGGCTTTAGTAATCCTAGGTAGACAAGTTTCTATGGATGGTATGGAAATTATTAAATTCATAGTAGATGTTGCAGATTATGGTTGCTCATTAAAAACCACCAACAACTGATCAGACACATTCAAAACAGGTTCTAGTGCAACTCCACTTGAATTTTCTTGTACTGTAATACTATTAGAAGGTACCATAATTGCTTTTGGTTCAACTACAATGTTCAATATGGGATCTAATTCTAATCAAGATGTCTATTCTGTTGATGTGGATCGCAATACATGCATATGCTAGATTGCACCTTTAACTCATACCAGCCCCTAATAGGATTGCCAGTGTTAACCTCTACACTAATATCTGCCATAGTTATACTTCACAAAATATTTAAACAGAGCACAATCACAACATATTCATCATCATTCTTTAGACCAGAAGGTTAAATTAAGGTTCTTGGTTGGCAGGTACTCCTGTTGCCGAACCCTAAACTTTTCATTCATGTGTACTATTGTTATTTACACACTTCAACTACTAGAATGTTTGTTCAGTGACTCACACACTAAGAACTATGCATTCACGTTTCCACAAATAATTGCAGACTGCAATCTTACCAAGTACAACAACTTATTAATTCACAATGAAATTCACATGGAAGCAACAACAAGATAGAACAAGTTAAACAAAGATTTTGTGCTAGTGACCAAAGCACTAGCAATGGCTACCCTGCACTGCATGTTTCTCATCATCCACGAGTCATTATATTAATCCTTCACTTTGAAGGGGTCGCATCCCTATTTACATCATTTCGATCATAAAAAAATATTAATCCTTTGGTCCTTACATGTTGAAAGTAATTAATATGTTAGTTAAGATAATTGTTGATAAAACTTAAAGATTAAAGGTAGGTGATAGGAATTGATTGTGACCCATCATCTATGATTAGAATATAAGTTGAGGTTTAGTTAGCTTCCTTCCAAATTATGAAAAGACTTTACATCGTTTATGTTATATCCTAGCTCTTATATAAGACATCGTACATAACAAGTAGATTTTGTCAGTGCACTATATTGAGATTCGATTTAGATTCAAGTAATTTGGAGACCTCTAGGGAAACACTCTTAGAGGACAATGAAAACCATTCTTAGGTTCTCCCTTGTTCACCTTTTAGGAAAAATATTGAGTTTGATAATGATGAAGATAGAAGTTTTTAAACTCTTGAAATACATTGGAAAAGGGTGAATCCAAGTCTTTCCAATAATACCCACACCTAAGAAGGTTCAAAAGAAGTTGAAAATTTTATTTTTAATTCAAATCTTTGGAAATTAGGTAGATTATAACCACAAGGGTAATTTGTGGAGAGCTTTTCATGTTGCAAGAATATACCACATTGATACCATATGGTCAAAATACTATTGCGACTAGACAATGACTATCGTGTCATATATTTCAAGTAAACGACCAATTGTTTCACCATCTATTATATTTTTTGTGGTTTAAAAGGGGAAAAAAAGGTCCAAAGTTAATGAAGGTTTTCAAAACCTTTTGAAGGGGAATATATAGATCAAGAAAACTATAACTAAAGTGGCCCAAGTCCAGGTAGTCGAGCTTATCAAATTCAGACGGGTTTGATCAAGAAAACCATGCCTTTGAATGCAATTTTCAAAAATGGTTGACCAAGCTGAAGCTAGTTCTAAGGACCTAGTGGGCATGGAATGAAAGCACAACACCTTACTCCTTGCTCTTAGATGATGCCAAAATTGAAGATAATTCGAGAAAATTATTTGAAGAGCTCGAGTGTACAAAGAAGGTAGAAAAGAAAGGGCCATCAAGTTTGGATGTATTTTGATGGATGGGGGAAATAATTCACTAGTATGGGATAGTAAAAATTGAGTATAATTGAGAACTAATAAGCAGGTAGAGAAGAAAGGGCCATCAATTTCGGATGTATTTTGATGGATGGGGGAAATAATTTACTAGTATGGGATAGTAGAAATTGATGATAATTGAGAACGAGTCTTTGAAGGCCAAGAAGAATAAAAATCAACATTCATTTGAAATAGTCAACGAATTTATCCTCTAGGAGGGAAGATTGATTCTTCAATCCAAGAGGATAAATTAAAGTCCAAGTCCAACTCCAAGTGGCAAAAATTTATGCCAATAAGGTGAAATTTTCAAGCTTCATCAAAATCAAGGAAAAGGAAGCCTAATGATGATTTAGTTTGAATCTAAGTATATTGTGTTCAAATCATCAATGAATTGATGATTCGACGGTTCAGACATTCAAGTGAAATATTGGTAAAGTTCCCTATAAGTTCTAGAATATGTCTCAAAAATACATCAATAATGTTTTCAATATTTGAACTATTGAGGATAGAGTAAGAAAAGGTAAAAAGAAAATTTTGAAATTCTAAAGGAGATTTCCAAAGATAGTGGAAAAATACTCTTGGACTTGACAGAGGGGACTTTTCTAAACCCATCAAGCTTTCAGTCTAAGAATTCATTGGAATTTGGCTAAAAATATGCTTATATTCATTTCTTCTTTCTAGTTGCTTCAGGTTTCAAGGGAAAGATATATTATATATATGTAACAAATATAAGCCAGTCCCATTATGGGCATATTGTTGGTCCAAGGTTATGAACTTTCCAAGTACCTCTCAAGAATAGCAAAAGGATATTTGGACATAAATCAAATAAAGGATTGATACTAGGGATGATCTATTAAAGATTAGAACAATTCTCAATAATGTAGCTTGATGTGAGATGGCTATTAGCAATTCGTTGATAGTCTGCATGTTTAGACTACGTAGCCTCTTCTAGCTTCTCATTAAAACTCAAGAATGATCATGGAAATTGCTTCTTCCTAGAAACAGAGTAGTTCATGAGGGAAATCCATTTTCAAAATATTTTTAAGAAGTCAAAATCAAGCCTTAATAAATGTTTTATCTTAAAGATGAAATGTTCTGAAAACAAATTTCAAGATTTTCCAATCAAGCAAAAATGAATGAAGAATAAAGAGTTGAACTTCTCTAGATGGATGAACAAGAAAAAATAGTTCAATCTATTCAAGATTTTTTAAAATAAATTGTAAGCTCAAGAGAGCTATAGAGAATCTAAACATAGCCCCGGATCACATTATAAGTCTATATTGATAAAAAAAAACATGAATCTCTTTAGAAGTTAGAGATCAAGTTTTTGTCTAAGTCTTAGAGGAATCTGAGATAGTTTGGAGAAATAATTAAGTTCCCAAGTAAAGGATTGATACTAGGGACGATCTATTAAAGATTAGAACAATTCTCAATAATGTAGCTTGAGTGACATTTCTATTAGCAATTCATCGGTAGTTTGCATGTTTAGACTACTTAGCCTCTTCTAGCTTCTCACTAAAACTCAAGAATGATAATGGAAATTGCTTCTTCCTAGAAACAGAGTAGTTCATGAGGGAAATACATTCTCAAAATATTTTTAAGAAGTCAAAATCAAGCCTTAATAAGGTTTTATCTTAAAGATGAAATGGTCTAAAAACAATTTTCAAGATTTTCCAATCAAGCAAAAATGAATGAAGAATAAAGAGTTGAACTTCTCGATGGATGAACAAGAAAAAATAGTTCAATCTATTCACGATTTTTTAAAATGAATTTTAAGCTCAAGAGAGCTATAGTGAATCTAAACATAGCCCCGGATCACATTATAACTCTATATTGATAAAAAGAAACATGAATCTCTTTAGAAGTTCGAGATCAAGTTTTTGTCTAAGTCTTAGAGGAATCTGAGATGGTTTGGAGAAAGAATTAAGTTCCCAAGTTTAGAAATTAATATCTCAAGTAACAAACACAATTAAGTCCCCAAGTTTTGGAACTTAAGCCTCTATAACTTAAAAAATTCCCAATTTTGGAGAAAACATAAACTCAGGATAAGGCAAGTGTCTTGTTGAAACTAGGAAAGGACTTTTGTTACTTAGCTAAGATTCCAAACCAAAGGTAGAGAGATCAGAGAAAGAAGGGCTAAGCTTTTTTTATCCATGAGTATTAAGGTCTAGTGTAGGGATTGGAGAAGGACCGGCTAGCAAACATAGCGTGATTTATTTCTTCTCATGTGTGGATTGAGACTCCAAAGTTGATAGAACTATCTGTCTAGGAGAGGTATCAACTCTTTGAGTTCTTACATGAATGTATAAATGATCATGGAAAGAAAGTCACCACCTATGAAGGAAAGAATAAATCAATTTAAATATTAAATTAAGCTAAAGAGATCCACAAAAGGATGGTCCAAGAGAAAGGGCCACCCGATTTCTTGGTGATAGGCTAAGAAGCTTTTATCGCAAAGGCTAGATTGATGTTTTAACATCTAGTTTATGGATCATAATTGAGGAGTTAGAATATTGTTTAAGGGGCTGAAAGAATAGAAGTTAATTTCAAGGCTAAGTAAGTCTTGAAATTCCAATGTAAGTTCGTTCAACTAAGCCAAGGGAATAAATCATCAAAAGTCTCTCTAAATGCATCATCCACTTGGAGTTGGCTGATCAAAAAGTTCCATTAGATTAAAGGATCCACTCATCCCACTACCCTCATTCATAATGAACATTATGTAATTGAGAAAGGTACATTATGTACATAATTGGCTAGATGAGGAATAGGGGTGTTAGTGTTCTAGGTAGGGACAATATCAATGACCTTGTCCTTTCAGTTCATTTGAAGGGTAGGATCCTAAATTGAAAAGAGGCAAATCATGGAAGATTTCATGAACATGGTCTATAGAATAGATCATGGGGCTTATGTAATGATCTTACTATTGATATATTTAGGTAGTGATGTGTGTGAACACTATAGGACCGTCAAAGAACTTTTTCCCTCTTTAGGAGGTTTTTTCCCCTAGCTTATATATATGCCCACTTCCCTAATGGGTTACTAATCCTTGTACATTCTAGTGGTAATACATTCAGTATTGTGTGTTGTGCTCCAAGCTTCTTGTTCTTCCTTGTGCTCTTCGCGTGCTTCCAGAGACCTCGAACTCCAACAATTGGTATCAAAGTCGGTCGCTGCTTCATCTAGGGCATCATCGACACCCCTTTGGTCACAATCTCAGAATCACATGAAATTTGGTGAGCGTACTCAAGGTGATTAGGAGATCAAGGGTGCTTCTCTTTATGGTGCCGAAATTGTGATCTGAGCTGTTTCAGCCTTCAAATGCACTATCATAGTGATTGTGCAAGCTATTTCATCTTTTTGTGCCAAAGATATATATAGGTTTTAGTTTTCCAGTATAAGTGTCTCCAAGTCTGCTATTGATTTAGCAGAACTTGTCAAGGTAGTTTTGTTAAGCTTTTTTAGATACAATCATTTTTTTGCATCAGGGTATTTTGACCAGAGGCCATGGCTGAAAGCAGTGATGTATTTTGTATGTTGGCTATTGAGGATAAGTTGGATGGTATGAATTATCCATTGTGGGCTTATATGGTGCATCACGTATTGGTCACAAAAGGACTATATAGTATTGTGCAAGGTGTTGAAAAATGTCCTATTACACCTGTAAATAGAGGTACTGAAGCTGATGCAGACAACATTGAAGATGATTCATGTTTCTGTTTGTGATGCAGTTTCTGCTGGACCTACTATAGAGCAAATTCATTGGGATTGTAGAGATGCTTAGGCACATGCATTCATAGCCTTGTCTCTCAAACATGCAATTATTCCTCACATTCACTCTTGTAGAACAACTAAGGATGCTTAGGATACACTTACCACATTGTACTAGGCTAGGAATGAGGCTCATGTTGCTTACCTCCGAAAATAGTTAGAGAGTGAGCATATGAATGAAGGTGATTGTATGGACAATTTTCTAACAAAGATCAAAGATTTGAAGGATCAATTAATTACTGATGAAGTCTTGCCTGACAGTTCACTTGTGTAGGCTGTTCTAAATGGTCTTCCCGATTCATACCAGAGTTTTGCTTCTACTCTTTGTTTGATGATGAAATGCAATCCAAATGCCTTAACATTTGAGAAGCTAGTCTTGTGCACAAAGGGATTTGAGTGTTTGTAGGAGAAAAGGGAAAGATAAGAAGAAAGATACAACACTCTAGGCCTCTGTCGATTGATTATAAGTAGACAAATACAATAGTGATGCACAATACAATCCAATGCGTTTTGTGCAAAATCCCACAGAGTGTGCAATCACACAGTACAAAATACCCAAGGTTCTTGTTGCTGTCGGCCTTCTCTGCACTAGACCTCCACCTTCTCCAAGCTTGCACTTGTGCACACCTTGCACTCAAGCTTCCAATAGGGGGAGGGATGGACACCTTCTGTCGGCACGTGCACAACTTCAATGAGACCTTGGAATCTTTGGTTGTATAGCTTAGCACTTCTCTGCACACTTCTTAGTCACTCTTCATGCACACCTTGCACTTCACTTCTCTGCATCGCATACTGCGTCTCTCACACTTCTCTCTCTTGCTTAGTCTAGACTATGCTCACCTTGCTTAGTCGCTCAAGAATAATGCCTTGCCTTGATTCGCATGTCGGTTCACGTATGCTCCTCCTAAGTGCTAGAGTATCTTGGCGCTCACTTTTATGTCCCAAGATTTTCTCTAAAAGTGGGTAGCCAATGAATCCTTGTTTTGTCCTGTAGTGACTTTAGACTAAAAAAAAATTTAATTGGGGGGCTATACTTTTACTTCTACGTATGCTGCCACTTCACATACCTTCACATTTTGCCTTTTAATTCTTCAAATATGCTCCTAAGAGAGGGTTCACCTGAACCTTCCAAAACACTTTAAAAACACTTTGAACCTTAGAGAAATTACAGAAAGACCTCTACAACCTGCAACCAACTTTCTACAATTTTACCCTTTGTGAACAATTAATTGTGCACTACCTATGTAGCTTGACATCCGACTTTGAACGCTTTGACTTCACCCATGTTGACCTTTGACCTTGAACATGTTGACTTTGACCAATTTGACTTTGACCTTTTGACTTTGACTACAATTGACTTTGACCAATATGACTTGTATGGGCTCAACAGTTGCCCACCACCTAATGGGCTCTCCATCTCGGAGAGCTACAACCATAGCTTTGAGTAAATATGACACCGTGAGTTGTGTGCTATAAAATCTTCAAAAAGACACTTGGGTAGCTACCAAGTCCACTAGAAGCAGTAGAAATAGACACCAGAGAAGAACTAATAGTGGAAATGTTGCACAAAAAAGCAAAGGATGGCAAATGGAGGGGGGGAGGAAGGGTAAGGGAGGGCTGAGGGGGCAAAGGAGGGGTAAGGGAGGGCTGAGGGGGCTGAGAATTATAGGGCAGGGAGCGGTAAGGATGGGGCTGGGAAGAAAGGTAAAGGGAGGGTGAGGGAGTAGGATTATGGGCTCTGGATAGGGCCGAAATGATCAAACAATAGAGCTATAGAGGGTACATATGGGAAAATAAGGTAAAATAAAGTGAGAATAGACCATGTGGACCATGGGTAAATAAAAACATGTGATAAATGTGCTCAAAACATGTGGGTTTTGACCAAAAGTAAGAAAAAAGTTGGGATTTTGGAAAAATTAAGGCAAAAAAAAAGTTCAAAGGTACCAAAATACATGAAAAATGATCCCACTTTTGAAAAAAATGGCTATGCGAGGCGCGATCTAAAGCCAAAAGCATTAGACCATGAAAAATAATAAAAATATATATATTTGAATTATATTTATGGAAAAATAAAAGGTTTTTTAATAATAAGTAAATAATAAAAAAATTAATAATGAAAATAATAAAAAAAATAAAAAATAAAAAATAAAAAACAAAATAATCAATGCACGGGGGAGAACCTGCAAATAATACAAAATAAAAATAAAATAAAATAAAAGAAATAAATAAAAATTAAATAAAGATCAAATAAAAAATAATTAAATAAAAAATAACTCATGGGGGGGGGGGGAGAAGGGAGGGTTTTGAAAAAATTATCCGATTTTTTTTTTAATCCATGGGGGGCCTTTTTTTTTTGGAAAATATCCAAAAATTGGATAAAAATACCAATAAATTCCAAAAAAATCCAAAAAAAATCCAAAAAAATTCTAGAGAAATTCCCTATAGGTCTGAGTCAATTTTCGCACTTAAAAACACAGAGTGCTTCTTTTATTTCTCCAATCTAGCAAGAAAATGACATTTGAAAAGGATGAAAAAGTGCTAGAAAAATTCTGAAAATGCTTGAAAAATTCCTAAAAATTTCCAAAAATTGGGCTTATGTAAAGGGCTACAAAATGGTTGCTATATTTGCTAAAAACTCAAGGAAAAAAGCATGAAAATGATTAAAAATTACTAAAACTTGAGCAAAATGATATGAGAAGGCTATGTACAATCTAGACAGATTTTGCAAGTTCCGGGTGATCCATAAATCTTCAGTTGTGTTGATGATAGGCCTTGAGCCTTAGTTATTTCCTTAGCTTGGGGCTACCGCCATTACATTGGTTGAGAATTGAGCACCTCCTTGTGCCCAATAAGGTTGTGCAGACATCCCTCCTGACTGGCATTCATGGGCCTCATGAACATTTTTCCTGCATAGCTGGCAAGTTACACTTAACAATGGACATTCACTTACCACATGACCATGCTAACTGCACATGGTACACCATAGCCCACTTTTGATGCCACCCCCTTTGAGTTCCTGCAACTCCTGTCGAAGCTGAGCCAACTCTCATGCTTGGGCTTCCTCTTCCTTTTGTAGCTTCAATACTTCAATTTCCCTCTTCAACTGAGTCACAACATTCTCCTCCTCTTTATGGGGTTATTCCTTTTTAAGCCCTCCAGCTCTTTCCTTAGCTGGATTACTGGATCCTCCATTTCTGTAGAATAAGGTAGTTGAGAAGAACTTGCTCCATATTGTTGCCTTATTTGTTCTAGTCGTGTAGTTGTATTAATGAATTCTTCTATGGAGGCTGTTGGCAACACTAATTCTTTGCTTTTACATTGTGTAGTCACTGAAAGTGGTTTAGCTAACCATTTCTTAATAAAGAAATCATGTGGAGGATTTGGCAACTTAGCCATTAGTGCCTTGGCCCTAGTTACAAACTCTAGAAATGTTTCGCCAAGACCTACCCTCAAGTTTTCTAACTCCTCTATGATTATCTCTGTAGTATTCCCATGCTGGAATTGAGTTTTGAATGCATCTTTCATTAAATCTCAAGTGGTGAAATGGTTTTTAACAAACTAGCTGAACAATTTATCTACTAACCCTTCCAAGGTGGCAGGGAAGAGGATAAAAAAGGCATCCTCTCTTCCCATCAAAACTCTTGTTTTACATAATGCTAAGAATCTCCTAATGTGCTCGTCCGGATCTTCCTGAGCTAAACCTTTGAAAGAGGGAAATTTTATATTCAATCTAGAAAGTAGAGTTTCCAAATCTACCTGACCTTCCATGATCTTTACTGATGATGATGATGACATTGAACTGGAGGATCTTCTAATAGCCTTCCTTCTTGTTGCTTTGCAAGTGACCCTCAATGTTTGAGACCGGGTTGCTGTCATGAGCTATTCATAATCCTCTTAGGCTAAGATAACTAATAAGAAAATTTACCTCTTAACCCAATGAAGTAGTACTGTAGCATTGTCGGCACTTGAACTCTTCTACACTTTGCACGTTGCTTCTCCTATGCTATTATTGCCACCAACTGCAACTAGATTTAGGTCTACTCTCTTTAAGCTAACTATTAAATGTGTACATAGGTGTTACTACTACAATGAGCATAAAGATGTATCAAGAATGGTGGAAAAATATTGAGATTTGTTTTCCCAAACAAATTCTTGATAAAGATCTTAGAATTCTTAATGCCTTTGAGAAATAGCTTATAGCAATATGAATTTGCAATGTCACCTTACTTGACCTAACATAGGCATTGACTCTGGAGGAAACTTCTCCAGGAGTTTTTAAATCTAAGATCTTAGCCTAGTGCTTATGTCTCATGCATGGAAAAGATGAGATCCTAGGTTCAAATCCCATCACCTACATCAAAGCATGTATTTTCCAAGAACCTTCTCAAATCATTCAACTCAAGCTAACTCAATTTAGAAGGTCATATTATAGGCCATACGCTCCTCTTGTTATCTTAAAAAAAGGATCTTGATAAAAGTATCCACCTTGGACATACACCAAGGTTGTACACACAACTTCTCCCATGAAAAACGCTTCCATTCTCTTCAAAGGCATATTGTTTTCCTCCCTACTATTATATTCATTGCCTCCCTACTATTATACTCATTCATGCCCTTTTCTAGATCCATCTCTTGTCCATCATTCTTGCTCTATATGAACTAAACATGTCATATTGGCTCATTTTTGGACACTTTGACCTTTTAATATCTAAGTACTTTTTCAAGTGCACGAGTACAAGAAGTATGGATGCTTTTTGACACTCTATAGTTCACACTTTTATCCTAATTCTAGCCTTGAGCTAAACCACTTCTCCTAATAAACCCAAGGATGAAATCATTCATTGGGAATGTAAAAGCTCCAAGAGTTTTCCCATTATGAGTTTGCCCAAACGCTAGCTAAAGTTCATTGGATGACTACGTTATGGCAAGTGGAAGATGTTTAGTGAAAGACAAAAGTTGTCACATGGTGATATTATCAAAGACTTTTACGAGTACATCTTCTTGCAGACAAGTATATGAATTTGACAGTTAGCATAAGTCATAGAATTTGACTTTACCCTCCCAAAAGTTATCACATGGTGATATCTCAAAGACTTTTACTAGTACATCTTCTTGTAGACAAGTATAGGAATTCTTTAAGATTAGAGTTTTGGCACAGTTAGCATGAGTCATAGAATTTGACTTTAACCTCCCAAAAATTTAAATGTATGTATCCTTGTTAGTACATTTGGGTAGTGATGTATGAACACACTTAGGACCATCAGGGACATCCTCGACACCCCTTAATGCACTATCTCAAAATCACAACTTTTGGTGACCATACTTGGTGTCATTATTACTTCAAAAGAACTTCATTTTATGGGTTCAAAAATCAAATTGGAGCTTTTTTTGCCCTCTGAATGCACTATCATAATGATTGTGTAGGAATTTTGTTTTGTGCCAACACGTATGTAGTGTTCAATTTTCCTATACAAGCACCTCAATCTTCTACAAGTTCAATGGAGCTATTTTGGGTATCTATTTTCCACAATTTTTTTGCATTAAGATACGATCATTGGCCATGGATGAAAGAAAGAATGTATATCATATGTTGGTTGTTGAGGATATGTTGGATAGTTCTAACTAGCCATTGTTGGCATACATGATGTTTCATGTATTGGTAACAAAATGATTGTGGAGTATTGTATAGGGTGTTGAAATACATCCTCATACACTTGCAAGCACTATGACAATAAGTGATGCAAGTGGTGTTGAAGATGATGATCTTCATGTTCCTAGTTCTCCTATGGTTTCTACTGCACCCACTCTGGAGTAGCTTTCTTCGGATAGCACATATGCATTGATAGGTTTATCTATAAAATGTGCCATTATCTACCACATTCACTCATGCAAAACATCAAAAAATTATATGGATACTCTTGCCACATTATACTAGGCACCAAAATGAGGATCATGTTATTTACCTTAGAAAATAGTTGGATAGTGAGCATATGAATGAAGGTGATTTAATGCACATTTCTCTAACAAAGATCAAGGATTTGAAAGAGAAATTGATTGTCGCATATGAAATCTTGAAAGATAATTCACTTGTGTAGAATGGTCTTAATGATCTTTCACATTGTTATCAAAGTTTTTCTTCTAATTTCTAGTTGATAATGAAAGGCAATCCAAATGCCTCAACTTTTGAGAAGTTAGTCTCCCTTTTGTTGTAGGAAGATCAATCAGGCAAAACTACTCAATTATGCATGTTGGAGATCAAGATTTCTTAGCTACTCAAAGGGCAAAGGTAAATCAAGCTCATGTAGTAATAAGCAAAAATTACTAATGCTACACAATAAAAGGAAGATAAAGACGATAGGAAAATAGAAAAGCAAAAAAAGGCTACTACAAGGCAAATGATCAGGACAAGGAAGGTGATGGTTGAACACAAGGAGCTCGCCAAGACATATATCCATCCCACCTACTTATTCTACCAAATACAACTATGACAAGGTCTACTCTACAAAGATTTGATAAATTAAAGATGAATGAGACGTCATGTACTACACATTGATACTTTTTTTATTCATTTTCGAGGAAAGAAACTTTTACACTTAGATGACTTACATGATGCATTGTGAAGCATGCAAGTAAGTCACCCTATGCTTGTAAATATTTGCTTTTTCAATCCAATTTTCGCTCGCTGCATTGTAGGAAGTTCACACTTTTACCATTACTCTTACATCTAGGGGTAGGACTAGTTATTACGTTGAGTTAGGGGGTTGTTATTAAACTTTTGAACTTTTGACATTGATAGAATATAATATTTTTATTTATTTTCTCTTCTTTTCCTTGTTCCTTTAAAAATTACAAGTTCTTCTACACATGGGTGTGACTTGCCAAAAATATTTCTACCTCCGATCAATATTTTGGTCATAGTTTTTGAGATACAAGTATCAAATTGATATAATTTATCTTGGCTTATGTAACTTACAAGACTCTCTACAATTTTGTAGAGAATAAAATGTAAAAAAAGCCTTAAACCTTAGATAAAGGCTCAAGTGGACCAAATATATTTCCTAGATGTTTCATTGTTCATATGTTCTCGTGTTTGTTATGGTGTTTGTTCCAATGTTTATTTCGATGTCCCATTCCGATGTACAAGTGTTCCACATATTTGCCATAAAACTTAGCTAAAGTCTCAAAGTGTGGATGAAAAGTGTCCCTATCATTTAGAGGGTTCATATCACAAATTTTATCCACCAAGAAGTTTCAACCACTTTCCTAAGTCATAGCTTACCAAAAATGTTAAGTGGTTGATTGAGAGATTCTTGCAAATTTACAAGAACATTTTTGACAGCCTATATATGTATGAATCCAAGTCATGAGTGGATATCCATGACCTCTAGTCTTTTCCTAAGTTTTTTTAGAGTGTAAGGAAGTTTCTACATGAAGCCCCCTGCTCAATTGGTGATTTTGTTAGCTTATAAATCTCTATAGTTAGCTATCACTCACTACCTCTATGTGCAGTGAGCTAGTTTCAAGTATCTTCAAACCTAAATCCTTCTTCCGGAATTCAATTGACATGATTACACTTGTTTTAGGTTTCTTATATAATGTAGTAATTGTCACACAAATTTTGTGATCATTCTCTAAGTGAGCTTCGAGTGAGGTTGCAAATAGTGGAGGTGTGCCTCTGCACATAGGTAGACAACAAGGATAGCTAATTGAACTTGCAGAGGATGGTTCTCTCTCTACGAGGACTGAAATTTAATGTTTTAAAGTGTTTTCAATGGCTAATATTTTCTTTTGTTGTCCTAGAAAGTTTCATTATGTTTCCACATTTATATGTTGATTTAGAGACAAAATAGTGACTTTGGGTCATTGTGGAAAACAGCTTGTGAGGGCCAACAACCTTTCAAAGCTGCATAGGGGTGTTTTTTCATCCCCAAAAAGCAATATCAAGGCATTTAGGACTCTTGAAGAAGTCAAAGCAACCATTTGAAGTTGGAAAAGATCCCTGTAAAGGACCTATAGCAGACCTACAAGCTACATCAAATTTCAGAAGTGGATTTTGAAGCTAGGAGCAAACACCTCAATACATATCAAGGGAGGAAGCTATAAAAAGTTAATCATCAACTATGCATCCACAAGTGGAGATGATTCTGAGAAGCTGTTCATGGTTCAACATCACATGATGAATACAATGTCTACTGGTGTTTCAAAATCGAATGATAATGTCAAGTATGTTGATTCAGTGCTTCAAATCACATGACCAATCATGCAGAATGGTTTAATAATTTGCAAAAATTACTTATTCTTGGATATGTTGAAATAAGTGATGACACATCACACCCTATCAAGCATACATGAAACATAGCAATATCTATGAATGATGGAAAGGTAAAACATCTTGATGTGCTGTATGTTCCAAATATAACAAAGAATCTGGTTTCTATTGGACAAATGGTTGACCAAGGATTACAAGTCATGTTCAATGCTGATGGGTTATATGTAGAAGAGTACAAATAGTGTGGAAGATTGATAGCCAAAGGAAACAAAGTGGGTAGGATGTTCACCTTAAATGCAAAAATTCTTGAAATGAATGCAGCCATGTTTGTAAAAGGTGGAGGAGTTACTGGTGATATAGAGATTTGACAGAAACAAATTGGACATGCAAATCTACAAAGGCTGAAATTGATGCAGTCAAAGGAGATTGTCAATAGAATACCAAATTTCAAGGTTGCTGAGATGCAAAAGGTATGTGAAGCATGTCAATTTGGTAAACAGTCAAGATCATCATTTCTGCATGATAAGCATGTTAGTGAGAATGTGCTAGAAATAGTACAATACATAGAGATGTTTGGGGTCCTACAAAGACCACATCTATAGGCGATTGCAGATTTTATGTTACTTTTGTAAGGCCACCAGATTGGCATCATGTAATTTATATTTTCCTATACCGCACATACCGAAAGGTTGTAGCAAAGTGTTGTACCCTTTTTATCAATTAATGAAGAGACATTACGGTGGCTCTCCGATAGAGAGGAGACAGGATCGCCAGACTGTCTATCTGGGCGATTTGCGACCTGCGGAGACATTGTAGTGCAGATTCTTGTAATTCTGAGTACTGCTACTTTACTTTGTTGAGTTACATTAATTTTTCTGGTTAACACAGTAATACTTGGTGACATTAATAAGTCTGCACGACGGTAATTATTACTCTCTGTGTTATATATAGTGAAAAGCCTAACCGGAATATGAGCAGTAATACTGTGTAGAAGACATTATACTAGATAATAACGTACTGCTTGTTTGATAAGTTAACTAGGAAAATAAGATACAGGGCCTCTGAATTATCAGACCCCTACCATTCTCAAGAACCCGAACAGAGATTAAAAGTGTCTGCGACGAAAATCCGCACTTTTAACACTGCGCCATCTGTGGGAAAGGTGGCAACAGATTGTGAATAATCAGTAAGGTGGAGCAGTACGTAAGGCAAGTGGTGCAGAGGTGATATATGCCGGTTACTCGGTCCGGCGAGTCTTATCCGAAGTATAGGAGAGACCAACATCCATGGGTAGTACCAAATCTATTAGGGACACCCCTATGTGGTAGAAGTATAGGCCAGTTAAGCCCAGTTGTCGAAGGATCGGAGCCAGTTAGCAGTGATTCCAATACCAGTTTGGTGACACGTGATGAGATTCCGGTGTAATTCCGGTACGTTTTGAAGAAGGTGCAGTAACTTCAGAGTGTACAGGGACGCAGTGCACAGTTGATTCGACCCCATCTGGTCAGAATTTGAACCTTTCCGGGGATAAAGTTGTGTTACCCAGAGAGATCATTGCCGGTGAAAGTATACCCTGTTTCAGTGAAAGTTTGATAAGTTCCGGTGAAAGTTCAGTACCAGTTGATGGGAATTTACACTTTTTCGGTGACAGTGTGGTACTCCCTGGTGGATCTTTATTACGTACACCACTGTTCGGGGTAAGCTTGCCTACGTTTGATACCAAAGCGGAGGATAGGCTATTTGACTTGGAGATACGTAAGAGATTCAACGCTATTTTCGAGCCAGAAGGTGGGCAATCTGATAATATGGATTCCGAAGGACAAGAGACACCTCCTCAAAACTCAGGAAACAACAACGGTACCAATAATAGCACCATGATTGGTCAAGAACAGCAACAACAACAACAACAACAACAGAAGCAACAGCAACAACCACCTCCAATCATTCCACTTCGACTGGTTCCAACAGGGGTGACTTACACAAAGTTCAGTGGATTTCTAGGTGACGACCCTGATGCACATGTGCACACCTTTGAGATAAGCTATGTAGTGCTGAACCATCCACCTGATCTGACGTACAAGGCCATCGTATTTCAGGCAACATTAGTCAATGAAGCAGCGAGGTGGTTAACAGAGTATGATATCAACCATTTTGCTAACTACGATGATGTGAGAGAGGCGTTTTTACAGAGGTTCCAGTTGAAGAAGAATCTCGCCAAAATCTTCGACTATTTGCAGAACAATCGACAGAAGCCGCACTAGAG
Organism: Ceratopteris richardii; assembly: GCA_020310875.1. Classification (NCBI taxonomy): domain Eukaryota; kingdom Viridiplantae; phylum Streptophyta; class Polypodiopsida; order Polypodiales; family Pteridaceae; genus Ceratopteris; species Ceratopteris richardii. The sequence continues at coordinate 125,494,456 of CM035426.1, forward strand.
TGTTCAGGAATATGCAACATTATTTCAAACTCACTTAAGACAACTGCCTCCGGCACATGCTAATCTACCGGATGATGTTATAACCCAGTGGTTCATTAACGGTCTAACCTCATAGTTAAGACAAATCATGATCATCCGCTGTGTGGGTGCTATGACACTAGATGCTGTTATTGCGATGGCCCTACAACTAGAGCATAAAGTTGGGGGATTCACTGAAGACTTGGAGTGGCTGAAAGCCAGTAAGAACGTAATAGATGATCCGACTAAACAGATGTATTGTACCAACTGCAAAAATCCAGGGCACACCAGTGCTACATGTGCCCTTAACCAGATGTATTGTGCCATCTACAACACAACCGGACACTCAACGGAAAATTGCACGTATAATGCCAAGGTGCAGGGGCGAGCAGCTGTAAATGCCATTATACAGGAAGCAGGGTAGCCCGCAACCCATTATGTGCCACCACAGATGCGAAACAATCAGGCGCAAGGATATAGAAATTACCGGGGTCAGCGGAATACCAATTTCAATTCAAATCGATGGCAGGCGAGTACATCAGCGGAAGGTACTTCTCTTCCCCCACCTCGATGTCATTTTTGCGGCGAGATTGGCCACATCCGGAGATTTTGCAAGGATGCAGTAGAATACGACAAAAGGAAGAAGGAGCGTCAAAACCCGATGACCAACATGGTCTATATCTCACCAGTTGAATCACAAGCCGCAGTGGTCCAGACAAGATCGGGTAAGCAATTGCAACCAGCAGCTGAGGTGTTCGAACCTGGTATCCGTGAGCAGCAGCGAATGTATACCAAAGCTAGTCAATGGGTAGCTTAAGAGCAAACTGTGTTTCCTGATCCAATTCTGGTAACACAGGTTCCCCTGCCAAAGGCAAGAGCGAATGAACAAAATCCTGACCCAGTAACAGTAGAATCATCATCAGAATCGATGAGGAGTACGATTCAAACAGATCAAGTATGGGAGATTCTATCTAAGGCTTCAATTACACTTTCTTTGGGACAGTTGCTCGCATTGGTGCCAGGAGTCAGGCAGCAATTCCAACAACAGGTCAGTCCTGGGTCTTCCTGTACTTAGGCGATGGCAACAATACAACCGAAACCTGATTCTACGGTGGATCATTCAGTCCCACTAATCACTGCCTGGCATAAAAATCAAAAGATTACCCAAGTGTTAGCGGTTTGGGTGTGAATATTGCAACTGCAGCTCTCTGCAAGCAATTGGGATGGACCCAAATCAAGCCCATACAATTTTTTGTACGAATGGCAGATCAATCTCGAGTTCATCCGGTGGGACTCGTACGAAATATCTCGATTACCTTGCAGGGTACCATGTTCAAAATGACTTTCGTAGTCTTAGAACTACCAGAATCCAACCTCGACTACAATCTACTTTTCGGTCGACCATGGTTGAAACAAGCCAAAGTTGTACAGGATTGGTCAACGCAGGAGTTGACTTTCAAAGATAATCACCGTAAATATGTTGTTAAACTGGATGCCATCCAACCCTGCGAGCTTCATGCCACACTATATGTAGCGGAGCCGGTCCACATGTTGGATGGCTTATCTGACGATGAGGAAGAGGCGTTTCTGAAGCACAATAAAGATCTGATCTCCTTAGGTACTGTAGATCTTCAATCAGTAGTGGACAAGTGGAGTCTGGCAATGTGTAGGGTTGTCCTAGTGATCGGAGATGCAGACACAGATGATAGTGTTGCTATGGATGGAGCCACCCTACATCAACGTTTACAGTCAGCTGACGATCTGGCGAAACCTCGATAATTTTATGTCTCGGAAGATCAATTAGTAACATATAATTTGGGTGATGAGGTTAACCCGCGACCAGTTAAGATTAAGGCAGGATTGTCCGAGGCATTTCAAGAAGATTTGATCCGACTCCTGCGTGAGTTTTTTGATGTTTTTGCTTGGGACTATCGCGATATGAAAGGTCTTGATCCGCAGATCTATCAACATCGGGTAGTACTCAAACCAGAGGTGAAGCCAATTAAACAATCTAGTTACCGAATGAACCCCAATTATGCAGCACAGGTCAAAGCAGAACTCGATCGGTTATTGAAGGTGGGATTCATTATACCAATCGAGCACGCTGAATGGATATCTCCGATCGTGATCGTCCTGAAGAAAATTAAACAGCTGCGTATCTATGTTGATTACCGAAAACTGAATGCGGCCACGGTACCTGATCCATTTCCTCTCCCCTTTCTCGACACAATGCTCGATAGGGTGGTCGGGCATGAGATGTACTCCTTTCTGGACGGCTACAATGGTTATAACCAGGTGCGAATGGCAGAACAGGACATACCGAAAACAACTTTCATCACGAACTGGGGTGTTTATGCTTGTATGGTAATGTGGTTTGGGTTACGGAATGCTCCAAGCACATTTCAACGATGTATGCAAGAATTCTTTTCACCCTATTTGACTACTTTTATGCAAGTATATTTGGATGACTTTTCCTTATTTGGCAAGACTGCGGCGCACCTGTATCATTTACGGTGCTGCTTTCAAAAATGCCGCGAATACCGGTTATGCTTGAATCCGACAAAATCTGTGTTTGCGGTCTCTTGTGGCAAACTCCTCGGCCATATTTTCTCTGAGCAAGGCATACAAGTTGATCCGGATAAAGTTGCAGCCGTGTTGCAGGCACTCGTCCCTTGCACCCGTCCCTACAACACCGAAAGAAGTTATGCGATTCCTGGGTCAAATCTGGTGGCATGGCAGACATTTACGGTGGTTAGCTCATTTAGCAACACCACTTAATCGGCTCATGACTAGTACTCCACGGCACTACGAATGGACTCCAGAATGCCAAACTGCATTTGATCGTTTAAAAGGATTATTGACGCAGGCCCCAATTTTGCAACCCCCTGATTGGGAACGCCCGTTCCATGTCTTTGTAGATGCATCGGACATAGCCATTGGAAGCGTTTTAATGCAGCAAACTGACAAATGGTTTCGGCCTATATATTATGCAAGTCGTCGATTAGGCCCTACTGAAAGAAACTATTTTGTGACCGAAAGAGAATGTCTCGGGTTGGTGTACTCTGTGAAAAAATTCCGGCATTATTTGTTGGGCCGAAAATTCACCTTCCACGTGGATCATGCCGCACTTGTGTATTTGGTCCGGCAGCAACATTTAGGTGGTCGCTTGGCTCGATGGGTTTTATTATTACAAGAGTTTGACTATGAAGTGATTCATCGACCCAGCACAGCACATGCCTTGGCAGATTTTCTATCTCGGTTGGATTCCGGTGAAGCTCCGGTGGGGTTGATGACACTACACCAGGAATTTACACTACTGAGCCAGCTCGTGACGAATCTATAGAACCTCTTGTGCCCCCTACATACTACGATATGTTACTAACTTTTCTAACTGATGGGCGTTGTCCTCCTCATACTCCCCCTGCTCTGCGGTAGAAAATTGTAGTTTCCAGTCGCAGATTCCGATTGATTGTAGGTCAGCTATACTACATGGATCATACTGGTGCTTTACTTCGCTGTATCCCACCACATGAAGCAGAATCGGTTATTGCTATGGCTCATTCAATACCCTCGGGTGGACATTTCGCAGCAGATCTTACTCACCGTAAAATTCTGCAAACTGGGCTCTGGTGGCCTACCATGTACAAAGATGTGACTCAGTTTGTGCAGCAGTGTGATACCTGTCAAAGGTCGGGACAACCATTATAGCGACACTTCTTTCCTTTGCAACCTGTCTTACCTTTGGAACCCTTTCAGAAGTGGGGTCTCGATTTTATTGGGCCAATCACACCACCAGTGACCCTTAGCAACAATCAATACATACTGACTTGTACAGATTATGCTACCCGGTGGGCGGAAGCTTGGGCTTTACGGTCTGCCATAGCTGTTTCGGTGGCAAAATGCCTGATGAAGGGCGTATTCCCGCGTTATGGATTACCTCTGGAACTTGTGATAGACCAAGGAACACATTTTTCCAACAATTTAATGCGAGTACTAACGCACACTTTTCAAATTCTGCATAAATTCAGTTCACCATACTATCCACGTGCTAATGGTTTGGCTGAAAGCACCAATAAGACGTTGTTCAATATGCTCCGCAAATTGATCGTGGAATCTCCAGAACGATGGGACCAATTACTACCCGCAGTTTTATGGGCATATCGGACTACATACAAAGTGGCAACCGGAATGACCCCCTTCAAGCTTGCTTATGGGTTGGAAGCAATCGCGCCGATGGAGGTAGTAGTGCCAAGTCTACGCGTGGCCCTAACTCAGAAATTGCTATCCGAAGACTCTTTGCCATTTTGGTTGGAAGCACTCAAAGCCTTGGATGAACATCGTTGGGAAACTTTCCTGACTCTTCAAGAAGTTCAGTTGCGGCAAGCCCGTACCCATGATCGTTTCCTCAAGACTCTTGTGTTTACGGTGGGCCAACTTGTGCTATTTTATAATGCTAAAGAAAATCGTGCTGCTGGAAAATTTAAATTACGGTGGTTCGGTCCTTACCGGATTAGTGAGCAAGTGGGACCCGCTACTTTTCGGTTGACTACCTTAACCGGAGTTCCCCTTCCCAAAGTGATTAATGGTTCAAAGCTACGCCCATATCACCAACCGCCTGATCACCGCTGACGTGTTCCTCGTTTTTCCGTGTGTCACTTATTTTCTTTTTCTTTCCGCGTTTCGGTTGAATATAAACCGTAAATCTCCTCGTGTTGATATCTAAATATGATTAATCGCCACCCTGTGTTACTATTTCTGCACATGCATGCACGCCGTAATTATGAAGGTTATCATTTCAATACCGCACGAGGATTAGGGTTTTCGATCGCCTCACTTTGCCGTGTGTCTACTTAATCTTGTTCCTTTCACTGTTAATCACTATTGTGTCTGTGTGTTTCTGTGTTCTGTGTTTTCTGTGTTCTCTGTGTTCTTGTGCTTTTGCGTGCGCGTCATGGAAGCACTAGCCAATGTGGCTACCTTTCGTGAAGGACTCACCCCTGAAGTGTGTGAGTATTTGCGTATCCGTGGTCTTTTGAACTTCGCTGAATTGCCTTGGCATTCAGTGGAGTGTCAACCCTTCTATGCGCAGATCATTTCTGCCATTGCCGCTACATCTGCTACAGAGCAATGTTGGCCTATAACCTGTTTACCGTCCCGCATCGTTATCACTTTGGCTTCGTTTGCCGATGCCTTCCGACTTCGTCGGGATGGATTGGAGAATGGTCCTCTCCTTCCTGTAGCTACCATGTCCGCGTTATTCCCATGGCACTCATCTAATGAGTACGTCATTCTGTGTCGCCCTGATGCAGAACGTACCGCATTGCAATTTTTAGTTGCTATATTGAATTTGCAAAAACGTACCTACGTGATTTCGCATCCCTTTTACTCGATGATTGACATGGCTTCTTGTGAACCTGTCAATTTTGCATCTTTTTATTTCCGGTGCATTCACCGTGAATGTGTTACGGTTATTAAACAAGTTAATAAGGGTGATCTTCCATGATCGCGTCTTCCCCATATCCTCACTTTTCTCTTTCCAGTCATTCAAGCTGCGCAACCCCCACCAAATGCTCCATTCCTGTTGCATGAAGAGTCTACTCGGATGCTTGAAGATGAGGAAGATGATGATGCAGATCTTTTTCAACTTCTTCGTCGGAAACACAACCGTATAAGTCTGTCTGAGAGCCAGGTGCAAGGATCCAATGCCGGACATGAAGAAGAGGTCTTCGATGATACCGCCACTTCCATTCATGTTGATTCTTCCGTCCATTCTTCTCCAATCTAACAGGAGGAACAAAGTGCTTCCACCACCGACTCTGAAGAAATTTCTTTTCGGGAGGATTCTCATCCACAGACTCAAGATGATGTGCAAGCCATTATTGCAGAGATTCTCAATGAAGTGATTGCTCTGGTTGATGCTGTGATTGCTAGAACTGAAGCACCAAAGCAGCCGACCACCAAAATAGTGTTGGTGCCTAATCTTCTTATCCTTCCACCATGAACATTGTTGAGCCAACTGTTCCATCCCAACCTATTGTTCCTGACGTACCCCCTTCTCCATCTTCTTCTTCCGACTATTCTCCACCATCTTCCCCTCATCTGTTCTCCGCTTCTACATCCCAATCCCTTCCTACCCTTCCTGCTCCAACCCCAATGTTTCATGAACTCGAATCTATGGGTCGACTGTTGATCCAATCCTCGAAGCAGTTACCAATGCAACGAAAGAGATGCTTATTATCAGACAATTCAATATCAAGCTCAGGAGCTAGAACGAAGAGAAAAGCAATTAGGTTTTCAAGTAGAGCGCCTATCAAGAATTGATAATCAAATTGCTGAAATGAGATTGAGCCTAGATGCAGCCCTTGCCAATGACTTTTATTTGCAAGAGGCCTTTTTGTAGTCACAGACTGATACATTGATAAGCCAGGTCATTGCGGCAAGTTCCGTTTGAACTGACGCACAACTGGTAGAGCCGGAGACACTAAAGTTGATGTTGGATTCCTTAAAACAGAAAATCTCTAGAACCTTCAAGTTAGCAAGAACTATGTTTATACAAGGCATTGTAGACGAGCCTTAATTTTGTTTGCGTTGTGAGTTCAAGTCCACCGTGCGTGCCAGTGTAAGGCCGCCGGATTGGCATCATGTAATTTATATTTTCCTATACCGCACATACCGAAAGGTCGTAGTGAAGTGTTGTACCCTTTTTATCAATTAATGAAGAGACATTACGGTGGCTCTTCGGTAGAGAGGAGACGGGATCGCCAGATTGTCTGTCTGGGCGATTTGCGACCTGTGGAGACATTGTAGTGTAGATTCTCGTAATTCTGAGTACTGCTACTTTACTTTGTTGAGTTACATTAATTTTTCTGGTTAACACACTAATACTTGGTGACGTTAATAAGCCTGCGCGACAGTAATTATTACTCTCTATGTTATATACTATGAAAAGCCTAACCTGAATATGAATAGTAATACTATGTAGAAGACATTATACTGGATAATAACGTACTGCTTGTTTGATAAGTTAACTGGGAAAATAAGATACATGGCCTCTAAATTATCAGACCCCTACCATCCCCAAGAACCCGAACATAGATTAAAAGTTTCTGCGATGGAAATCCACACTTTTAACACTTTCATTGATGAACATACACTAAAAGTGTGGGCTTATTTCATGAAAGAGAAGAGTGAGGTATTCACTCACTTTCATAATTTTATAGCTATAGTGAAAAAGCAGATAGGGAAGTATATTCAGACATTAAGATCTGATGGAGGAGGTGAATACATGTCAAATGCGTTCAACAATTTTAAAAAAAATCATGGAATGTATCGTCAGTTTTCATGCAGGTACATGCCACAACAAAATGGAGTTGTTGAATGCAAAAATAGACATATTGCAGAAATAGCAAGATCCTTGATGGTTGAGAAGAATATGCCTCATTGTTATTGGGCAGAAGTTGTGCATACGGTTGTATACATCATGAACAGAACTCCAACTATTGTTGTACATCAAGTTACACCTGAAGAGAAGTTCACAGGTAAAAAGCCAAACTTATCACACATGAAATTTTTTTGTTGTATTGCATATGTACATGCTCTAGATGACTTGAGGATGAAGCTTGATCCAAAAGCTGAAAAATTTGATCCAAAAGCTTGAGCAAAAGGGATATAAATGTTATAACTCACTCACACGATAGGTGAAGGTGAGCGGAGATGTGAAATTTGATTAAATGTCAAGCTTCTATGCAGATGCCAAAGATGGACTTAATATTGGATCAAATGACAAAGAAAATGCTGAAAAATCAAGTGCAGAGTCTCTAGTTCTAAGTGGACTAGATGAATCACCAAGCAATAGTTCCAACTCAAATCCATGGAGTGGAAGATCGCGTTGAAATTTTAGTCTAGCAAATTCCTCAAATACATCCAAGAAAGGTAAAGAAAAGCTTTCTGCTGGTAGTAAAACATGTGTAGATTTTGAAGATGTCAATGGAGATTCAAGCGGTTCAGAAAAGATTCTTGATGAGGAACTTGGATTGCCCTCTGTGAAGAATCCAGGAGTAAGAAAGGCACGTCGATGATACAAGAAGAAGTGACATATGACAAAGAAGATCTGGGAGGATGGAGAATTCAATGCAATGCTTGACATATGATAGTTACATGGTGCGTCATTGTGCCTACATGTCAAAGGTAATACAAGATGTTGAACCCTCTTGTTTTGAAGATGCAATTGGAAATGTGGATTGGGATCAAGTTATGGATGAGGAGATGGCTACACTTTATGGAAACGAAACATGAAAGCTGGTTCCATTGCCACAAGGAAAAAAATACATAGGTTGCAAGTGGGTTTACAAGGTAAAGCACAATGTTGATGGTAGCATACGCAGGTACAAAGCACGATTGGTAGAAAAAGGATATGCACAAACATATGGAATTGATTATGAGGAAACATTCAGACCTGTAGCTAAAATGCCTATTGTCAGAACACTTGTTGCATTAGCTACAACAAAAGCATGGACTTTCCATCAAATGGATGTGAAGAATGCTTTCCTACATGGTGAGTTATGGGAAGAAGTATACATGGACCAACCACAAAGCTTTGAAGATTCAAAGCATCTAGAATATGTTTGTAGGTTGCAAAAGGCTTTGTATGGGCTTAAGCAAGCTCCTTGTGCATGGACTGCAAGGATTGTTGATTACTTAACCACCATTGGATTTCTATGTGTGATGCAGATCATTCACTATATGCAAGGAAGTGTGATGATGCATCACAATTGTGGCTATTTATGTTGATGACTTGATTGTAAGTGGTGATAATGAAGAAAGCATTAAAGAGGTAAAGCAACTTCTTATGCAAGAATTTGATATGAAAGACCTTGGTATGCTATGCTATTTCTTGGGTATTGAGTTTATACATAGAGAAACAAGTATATGGATGTTGCAAAGGCAATATGCCTTGAATATGCTGCAAAAGTATGGTATGGCTGATTGTAAGCCAATTTCTATGCCATTAGATCAGAATTTGAAGTTAGATCCTACATCAGGTGAAGCACTGGAAAATGCTACTATGTACAAGAAAATTGTGGGAAGTTTGATATATCTCACAATTATAAGGCCTGATCTTAGCTACACTATTGGACTTGAAAGTTAATTTATGCAGGTTCCTAGGAAGCCACATTTAGATGCTCTAAGGCACACTCTACATTATATCAGTGCCACTTTGGATTATGCATTGTTTTATGAAGCTGATGTAGATTTGTAGGTTCATGGATACTCCGATGCAAAGTGGGTTGGTGGCATTCCAGATAGAAGATCTACTAGTGGCTTTCTATTCTCACTTGGGAGTGCATCTATTACATGGAGCAACAAGAAGAAACCCACTATTGCTTTGTCGAGTACAGAGGCTGAGTATAGAGGTGCTGCAATGTCAGCATGTGAGGCATCATGGCTAGAGATGCTACTTGCAAATTTAGCTGTGGAAGTGCAAAAGCCTATCACCATCTATTGTGATAATCTTACCAGCATATAGCTAGCACGGAACCCTGTTTTTCATGCGAGAACAAAGCATATTAAGGTACATTATCACTTCATCAGAGAGAAGGTATTAGCAGGTGATATTGATCTTGTTCATGTGATAACAGATGAGCAGGTTGTTGATATTTTCACTAAAGCACTTGGAGCAGAAAAGCTAAAGAAGTTTCGGAAGGTGCTTGGATTAGAGGAGATGGCATTGAGCTTGAGGGGGAGTGTTGAGATATGAAGCTCAACATGTGATGATCTAGGATAACACGTATCACTTTTTTCATTTCTCTGACATGTATAGTGGTCACACCCGTATATGTCAGAGACACTTCATTGAGCTTTATTAGATTTATCTACTGAGAGTGATGGCACATTTGTTTCTTGCCAACTCACTCATTCACGGACATTAGGTTTTTTCCTTATGTACTAGTCTTGTAGTTGTTGTATTCTAGTTTTTAGGTCATTCTTGTACATTCATTTTATGTAATAGAAGAAGAAGAAGAAGAAGATCATTCTTCCTTGCCTCAATATGTGTGTGTGTGTGCTTCTCCTTGATTGTGAGATTGTGTGTGCGAGATCTCTTCTTTATCTCCTTCCTCGTGACACAAATTTTCTTCAGCTCTTATTGTCCTATCTTTTGGGAAATGAACATTTTATTTTACCCAAAATATATTCCTCACAAACATGCTTAGAAGGTTTCTCAAGTATAAGTAAAGAGGACTCCATTTCATATTTCTATAGGCAAAGCAAACTAGAAAGTTCAAATGACCAACACATGCATACCAAAGTTTTGCACCTAAAAAAGCTTGAGAATATTCAATTGCATATGCAAAATAATTCATAAAGTTTCAGTGATTATATGATCTTATAGAACCCACGACATAGCATTCTAGATGCAATGATTTTTTCACCATTAGAGAGATCATGAATTGTACATCTTTCATCAACAAAGTTTGGTACGAAGCCAATTTTTTATAATGTTGAGATTGAAAATAGATCCTTTTTTATCCCTAATATATATAAAACATTTGACAAAGTGAATGTAGTGCCATTTGCACTAGTAAGAAAAATATTCCAAATTCTTATTATAGGATAAGAGCAATGTTAGCACATGTGATAGTACTCCCTATAGGAGCAAGCTCAAGTGACGTGAGGAAACTGTGTTGCAAGGTAATATGGTTGGTTGCACCAATTGTGAAAATATGAAACATCTCAAACCACCACAAACATACACGATTCATGATAAGATTGATCATAACTGCAAAGAATGGTAAAGCCCCATTCTCTATTCCAAACAAGTTTAGAAAATTCATCTTTAGGAGTGGAAGGCTCTAGAACAACCATTGAAACCTTTTTTCTCTTTTGCCTCTTTCACAGATAGTTTAGGAAAGCTCTTAATGGTAAGATCATTTGCCTTGTAGTACCTTTTTTTTTGCTTTTCTATTTTCTTGTCATATTTATCTTTCTTCTTTTATTATGTAGCATCAAGAAATTTTTGTTTACTAGTAGATGAGCTCGATTTACCTTTGCCGTCTAAGTAGCTAAGACAACTTGATCTCCAACATGCATAATTGAGTTGCGTTGTCGAGATTTATCTTCCTACAAAAAAAGGGAGACTAAATTTTCAAAAGTTAAGGCAATTGGATTTCCTTTCATCATCCAATGAAAAGTAGAAGGAAAACTTTGATAACAATCTGGAAGATCACTCTACACAACTGAATTATCTTTCAAGATTTCATGTGCAAAAATCAACTGCTCTTTGAAATATGTGATCTTTATTAGAGAAGTTTGCATTAAATCTCCTCATTCATATGCTCACTCTCCAAGTATTCTCTAAGGTAAATAACATGAGCCTCATTTCGTGCCTAGTATAATGTGGCAAGAAAATCCATAGAATTTTTTTATGTTTTGCATGAGTGAATGTGACAGATAATGGCATGTTTGATAGATAATCCTATCAATGCATGTAAATGTCCATATGTGCTATCCCAACAAAGCTACGTTGGAGTAGGTGGGATAGAAAACATAGTAGAAGTAGGAACGTGAATATCATCATCTTCAACACTAGCTACATCACTTACTGTTAGAGTGCTTGCAAGTGTAGGAGGATGTATTTCAACACCCTTTACAACATTCCACAAGCCTTTTGTTACCAATACATGAAGCATCATGTATGCCAACAATGGCTAATTAGAACCATCCAACATACCCTCAACAACCAACATACGATATATATCCTTTCTTTCATCCATGGCTAGTTATTGTATCTTGATGCAAAAGAAAAATGTGGAAAAAAGATACCCAAACTAGCTCCATCGAACTTGTAGAAGAGTGAGCTGCTTGTATAGGCAAATTGACAATTCTATACATGAAAAAAAGGGCAAATTTTCGTACATAATCATTATGATTCAAAGGCACAAAAAAGCTCAAATTTGATTTTTGAACCCATGAAATGAAGTTCTTTTGAAGTAATAATGATGCCAAGTATGGACACCAAACATTGTGATTTTGAGATAGTGCATGAAGAGGTGTCAAGGATGCCCTGTAGAAAGCGGAAACTTGCTCTAATGCCAATCATTGGAGTTCAAGGACTAGGGAAGCATGCAAACAGTATGAGGAAGAAGAAGAAGTTTGGACCACAACATGGAATGTATTACTAAGTGAATTTACAAAGATATGTAGCCCATTATAGTTATAGGCATATATACAAGCTAGGGAAAAAATCTCTTAAAGAGGGGAAAAAGTGCCTTGATGGTCCTAAGTGTGTTCACACACATCACTACCCAAATGTACTAACAAAGATATCTACATTTGAATTTTTGAGTCAAATGATATTACTCGTGTTAACTGTGCCAAAACCCCAATCTTAAAGAAATCCTTTACTTGTCCTAAACTTGAATTTATTATTTGCAAGAAGATGTACTAGAAAACATCTTTGAGATATCACCATGTGATAATTTGTATCTTTAATTAAACATCATTTTTAAGGACATCTTCATCTACTTGTCCTAATGTATTCATGCAATGAACTATAGCTAGGGTTTGGGCAAACTCATGGATCAACGAAGATCCAAGGCTTCAAGCTTTTACATTCCCAAAGAATGAATTCATCATTGGACATATTAGGAGGTGCTTTAGCGCAAGGAGAGAATAAGGATAAGAGTGTGAGCTATCAGAAAGTATTGGTTTTACTCCTAGCATCAAATTAAAAAAATTCTATTTGATCGAGGAGAACTTCAAGTTCCTAATGCAACTCATAGATATAGTCTTTTCTAGGCTTTCAACTTGAGATGTAAATCTATTAAATGAATAAAGATATAAAACAATTTTGAAAATCTTCTAAGAGGAAGGCGTCTCCAAAGTTTTAGGATTCCTTTGAGTACTTTGCACTATTCGTATAGCTTTTACAATTATTACTTCTCAATGGTCTTGCTTCAACTCAAAAGTAAGCTGCTAAAGGGGTACATTCACTAAAATATTTTCATAATTTTAGAAAATAAAATTGAATACTATTCATGCAAATTCATGTATTTACACGCAAATGTGTGTGCATGCTTGTACAAATTCATGTAAGCATTAAGTGATGCATGTTATAATTTGCTTCAAGCATCCATGCACTTCATGCACTTATTTCCCTTTTCTTCACAGACATGCTACAAGTATATCCTGCATCATCATGATAATTCTCATGTTTTTGTGCATCTATAACTTTTTTCTAATGAAAAGGAAGCGTAAGAGATTTCTCAACTTTAGTTCATGTATAAAAAGCATTCTTTTCATTGAAAAAAATCCACATACATTCTTTTTTTTTTAGTGCATGGATGCATGCAAGTGCTTGAGGTGCCTGCATACCAATTACATATATGTTTGCCTATTCAACTCTAGCTTACATTACCTTCTTCTATGTTCAATTAGGTACCTATACAAAGTCAATGAAAACTATGGAAAACAAGTATTGAAATCAAAGATAATCTGTAAAGTACTCACATTAGTTACAAGCTACATCCGTCCTCTGATCTCATGGAAGATCCATTCTTCTTTGGGTATCCAAATGAACCAAGGCATGTCCTTCAATACCTCTCCTTGTTTATATCCTTGCTTCCTTACCTCCCTCTTGATATTCAATGTGATCAAACTATTTCTTTGATCTTCATGGTGTCTCCCATCCACTAATGATTCTCCTTTTTTTCCCTCATAAAAAGAGAAAAGATGAAATAAAAGGAGGTTGATTTTGTTGATAATTGTAGAAGAAAAGTTTTTCATATATTTTTTTGAGTGATGGACATGACATGAACATTGTTGAAGTAAGGAGGGCTCTTGAGCTACTGATCTCACTCCATGTGATAAAGTATTCCATCAATCATGTGTTGTTTATGAAAAATGGTACCTGGGCTGCAGTGGAAGAAGCAAAGAGAAAGAACCTATATGTTCTCACTAAGGGAGAAAAAGAGAATTCTCTCTCCTTTGAGCATTCCTAGGTATCCAAAGAGAAGATTCGAGGGAAAAAGTGATGGTATGTCTATAAAAAGGAGAAACAAGCAACATTATAAGCAAATGAACTACCATGAGTAAAAAAAACTTCAATGTAAGAACCACCCTATGAGGGATGCAAAAAGGGAGGTCGCACTTGAGGCTAAAATGGGGCTTCTCTATCCCATGTATGAAAATTTCTAGCTGAAACAAGCTCATATGATGCACATCATGGCCGAGTGTCAAGAACCTAGTCTAAACAAATGAGAGAATTCCATGCTACTCACCACCAACCATCTATTATATAGCCTCTCTTAAGGTGATTTTTACAAGAAATGCACACACGTCTACCATGTATCCTAGTTATCTAAGTAGAAGTTACACACATGTGGGTCATATGTCCTAGTGAATGCTTCTAGAAGGTTGTAGAAGTCCTTGAGAAAATACTCATCCCATGTCTCCCATGGGATTTGCATCCAAGACCTTCTCCTTCCCATATCTTAGTCTTAACCACTAGGATAAGCTCTTACCTTTCCTTTATGTTTTATTCTTACTAAGCCTTTACTTTAGCCTTCCCAAGTTTTTACTTTGTAATAATAAGGTGTCAAAAAAAGGTAATATGGCATATTTCTCTCATATAAAGCAAGATCAAAATCTCAACATACCATGCAAGATGTGCCTATTGATTCACAACAAGTTGTATTGTTACATCTATTAGTTTTCTTATGGATATAATAATGAGTTATATGCAAAAGTATATTGATAATGAAAATTTTCCAAAATTTTGATTTATATAAAAAAAACCTGAATTTTGCTTGAGCTTTCTATATAAAATTTACATCATAAAAAGGGAACTTATTGGTGTGGAAGTGTTACGGCAAGAGCCTCCCAAAAATTTTGTGTTTTTAATCATTTTTCATAGCACTTGTATATTTTTCATAAACATTGTATAATAGCACAGTTGTATATAGCAATGGGATTTGTATTTACACACTTTGTATTGAAGGGAATAGACTTCCCTCAAAAACCCACAAAAGAAGAGTAGTTTTGAGTAGGTTTCTTTTTTCTTGTAGAGGTTTTCAAAATAAAAAGGAATGGTCATGATAAAGTCCAATAAAAAGGCCAGGATCTCATTGTGTAAAAGACTTTTTGCTAGTGTGAGTAAGAGAGCTCTTCTTCTTGCAAATTTCATGCACAAGATTTCATGGCTTCTTGATAAGTTCTTCTTTCTTGAACTCTGATGTGTGACACTTGCTACTTGCTTCCTTATACGTGTCTAGTATCATTAGGCTAAGTGTTTTTGGTATAATCTCTTGATTACAAGTTGCTTTGTGCTAACTTTTTGTGCCCATTGCTAGACTATATCTATTTTTGTCTCTATATAGAGTTTTAGATGTGAACTTCCTTTTTGCATAATAGATTCGTAGATCTTTGTATTAGCTTTAATACGAGCCATCATCCACCCAATTTGGACAAGTAACAAGGGAGATATGACCATTTTACAACTAGCTATCTTCTTTAGCTCATATGTGTGAGCCAAACTTTGAGGATCAAGATGATGATGGAGGGGAAATTCTTGATGATAACCATGATTGAATTGGTGGTCTTCCAATATCATTATGGTTTTGGTAGTCCCATGTCTAGCCCAATGATCAATAAACAAGTATGTAGGGCATGTCTAGCCCATGGTGATCACACCATATCAAAAAATATCATAAAAAATATGTGGAAACTATTTTCCTTTCAATAACATCTCTTGCATAAACAATTTCCAATAGTAGTAGATTAAAGCTTAATTTTAGCTACCTTTTACTACTTCAAAACTTATGAAATTCTCCAACCTTATAAAGCCTTGCCCAAGCTTTCATTAGACTCAAAAACCACTTGATTTGGACATTTGCTCAGAGTTTTATCATCATTTCATTGGAAGGGTCGAACACTTGATGACCAACTCTAAAATTGTACATGGTCATCTTCTTGAAGCCCTTAGACTGATCAAACAAACTCCCAATTTCAAGTCAAACATATAACCTTGCAACACAATTTCTTCACTTCACTTGAACTTGCTCCTACAGGGAGTACTCACATGTGCTAAAAATTGTTCTTATCCTGTTATAAGAATTTGGAATATTATTCTTACTGGTGCAAATGGAACTACATTCACTTTATCAGATGTTTTATATGTAGTAGGGATTAAAAAAATATATTTTCAATGTCAACATTGGCAAAAATTGGCTTAGTACTAAAAATGTTGATGAAAGATGTACAATTCATGATCTCTCTAATGATGGAAAAATCATTGCATCCAAAATGCTATGTTGTGGGTTGTATAAGCTCATCAAATCATGGAAACTTTATGAATTATTTTTCATATGTAGGTGAATATTCTCAAGCTTTTTTAGATGCAAAACTTTGGTATGCATGTTTTAGTCTTATAGTTTGCTTTGCCTATAGATATTTGAAATGGTGTGCTCTTTTCTTTTACTTGAGAAACCTTCTAAGCATGTTTTTCAAGGCTATATTTTGGGTAAACTACAATGTTTTTCATTACCCAAAAGATAGGACAATAAGAGCTAAACAAAAATTATAGCTTGTTCGCAATGTTGTTTGTGGTCCCATGCAGACACCTTCCTTTTGGAATGACCTTTACTTCATTAGTTTCATAATTGATTTCTCTAGGTATCCATGGGTGTATCCATTAAAAGCAAAGTCCAAAGCCTTTACTTGCTTGAAATAGTTGCTTGTTATGGCTGAAAATTTATAAGCATGTAAAGTGGGCACCCTCCTTTCTAATCAAGGGGAGTATATATCTAGTTAGCCTTAATGCATTTCTGGATGAGCATGAGATAAACCAAATGCCATGTACACCTTAGCAAAATGGAGTTGTTGAGAGGAAAAGTAGGTCTCCTACAAAAATGACGAGGTGCATGGTTAGATATCAGGCTTTACCACATAACTTTTGGATTGAGGTTGTTATGTGTGCAACAAATGTACTTAAAATGTATCCCAATAAAGCATTGTAGTCTATCACTCCTTATGAGGCTTTCCATGGCTGCAAGTCATCCATTGCTTATCTGCATGTTTTTTGTTGTTTGGCATATGGATTAATGCATGTGCGACAACAATGAAATTGGATGATAAGGCTTGGGAATGTATTTTTGTTGGGAACATTTTTGAAAGTAAGCGTTATTGTTTGTATCATCAATTGAACAAAAGGATTCTAGTTATTTTAGATATAGTCTTTGTTTGTGGAGGATGCAATTCAATCCCTACTTTTATGTACAAAGGATACATAAGTTAGCTCAAAAGATGTGTAGGACACTATGTTGCCTCTATTCACTGGGGGGTACTCAAGTGTATCTTCCAATGAGGAAATTTCTTAGCCTACACATGTTTCCAATGAGCATACAAATCATTTTATTTCTGATGTTCATATACATGATCCCCTTGTTGATGAGAGAGACAACATTGAAGAGATTAACACTATGCCGAAATGGTCGGAACATATTTTTATTACTTATGGAATCTTAAATTATTGGAGTTTATTTTATTGAGGTCTTAATGTGATTTGTGCTTTGATTTAGTACGCGAAGGTTCATGAGGGCATGGATGGGTGTAGACTTAGTCCCATGCATTTGGATATAAATAGATAAATTATATTTTCCACTTATTTTGTAAATAAAAGACCTACATAGAGGGTTAATTCTCGAAATTTAAAATAATAGTGGTTGAAGATAAGGATCTTGTTGGAATCAGTATCCTATTGGTCAAACAATGTCTCAATAATTCTTTTTGGTCAGATTGTACACCATTTATAGAGCTCACTCTTAGTCCTTCTTAAAGGAAACGGCGTAATGCCATAGCATGTATAGCTGTGCTTACTTTCATCACCAAAAGTTCTTAGCGCAGTGGATAGGTCGCTTGTCTCTCATAGAACCCACCAGGGTTCGAATCACACGGATGGCAACAGGTAGCGTTCAAATATTTTGGCATTGCTTTTGCTAAACTCAACAACGCATAGCGAACGATCCCGATGACTATGGTTTTGCTTTAATTAGCAGACAGCGATCACAATTAGCGATGGAGTTTTACGATCGTGCTTTATTAGCTTTTGGAGAAGCTTTTCAGAGAATATAATCTACTATATAAGAAGTACATTGGGTCACTTCTATTCATCCTTCACCTAGTATTCAACACAAGCTTGGAGCTTGGACCTCAGTAGAGGTGGTGTTTCTTCTAGCACATAGGACAGCCATGGTGCTAACTTGAAGCATGTTGAGGAGCAGCTATGGAGTTCTTCTTAATGATTCTTCTTGGAGAAGATGAAGGGTGTGCTCACACTCTAGCTCATGGAGAGGAGGTTATCTCTTGTTCATGGCAAGAAGACTTGGTCATTAGCAGCTTGATGGTGAGGATCGGCCATCTACATGGTGTATTTGAAGATTGTCTTCTACAGGACGATATTAGGTTGAAGATTGTCTTCTACAAGAAGATGTCAGGCTACTTCAAAGACATTGGATGGGGCCATCTACATGGTGTATTTGAAGATTATCTTCTACAAGAAGATATCAGGTTGAAGATTTTCTTCTACAAGAAGATGTCGGGCTACTTCAAAGACATTGGATGGTGTTTAACATAAGATTTACATCTTATGTTAAGTATTCAGGTACATATTCTCTTTATGCACACAGGTACTACTTGAATTTTATGGAGGCAGTAGCGTTCATATCAGGAGGAGTCCTATTCGGCATAAGTACAAGAGAAACAGTACGTATATGCTTTATGCATATTTTGATGAGGTGTTTGAGAAGGTGTGTTCACATGAGTTTGAGGATTTTCGGCAGCAAACTTGTTAGCATTCCTTGCTATTTTTTAAGTATGTGATCTTTTCACACACGTATTTGACTTAGGGTCTTCCATAGCCTAAGTTCAGATGAGGGTTTGTTGATTGTCAGTTTCACACTGATCCTTCCTCTTTCAGTCACTCATATTCACTCTTCTATAACCTATAAGGTCACACATCTCATGTATATTCAGATTACTGCCCATACATCTGAATATGTTTGTTACATTGTACATTCACTCATTCATCTATTTCTCATCACATAGAGTGGTTGAGAGTTTTGCTCCCACATTGTACATTGAACATTGGTATATATGATACTATGAGTAAGCGATGGCTTACGTAACACCTTACACATGTCGTCTATTCTTTCTCTATCTTTATCTCATCATCTGTATGATTAAGTTGTGGTATGTTCATGTTTTGTCAATATGGAAGATTGCTAGAATTAATGTTGTACATGACTGGAACTATGGAACCATGGACCTGTGACATGAGCCAAGGGCCTACCTCACTTCCAACATTTGGTATCAGAGCACTAAGGTTTTGGTTTCAGAACTTTAGATCTTTGGCATCAATGCATTAAGGCTCATTCATATCTCAGGTTCCCAGAATTCCAGATTTACAACATATGATTTGAAGGCATCTTCTAATATTTGACATTTGACATACGCACTTAATCTAGATGAGTAGAGATTTGAGAATTAGACAATTCAGTTACATGTGTATTCATCAGTGTGGAGTATGAAGTTGATGATCTATTAGCAGCCGAATATTTTTGGAAGAGTATGCAAATACTTTACAAAAGTATTGTTTGAAGACCCAGACTTGATGAAGAAAAGACTACTTCAAATTCAAGGAAGAACAATGTTTTAGAGAAGATGAAGAAATCAGATCAACATCAAATCACAGGTATCACTTTCTACTATCAGATTATCATTTGCAAGTCATATCTTAGAAGAGCAGTTATGAAGAGATTTGAAGAAATTCAAGGAATGCTTTTATACACTTTCATCATTTGAAAGTTAAAGGATACATCAAAACAGGTATCTAGAGATTTTTCTATGGAGTTTTGAGAAATCTCTTTCATGGCAAGAAAGCTCATCTAAGAAGACAAATATGAAGATGGGATGAGTTTTTCAACCAATTTTCTGTTGTAAATTGGTTGGATATTAAGGTACAAATGTATCTAGAGAAGGTAACTCTAGAAGGGTAATTCATCATTCAGACAATGATTGGTGAATTTAGTCGTTTCAGACATTTGAAACAACATTTTCATGTAGAGATATGAGGAGATGATAAAACATGATTCTATATTCACTTCCATTTGTATACCATGTTTGTTTTATCTCTTACTCTTAGTATTAGAGGAAGAGAAAAGTTCATTTGAAGAAGTCAAGAGTGTTTGCTACTTCAAGATGAAGAAAACAAAAGGTATGGAAGAGAAGTTTGAAGATGTTGACATCATCATCATGTGGAAGAAAGATGCAGAAAAAGAAAGTCCATCATTTCCAAAAGAAAAGTAAGGCTTCCTTTTCTCATATATTTTCCATATACTTTTCCTATTTTATCCTCTACATCCAAAGACAAGTCTACGAGAACATCTTGTTTAAAGAAGAAGCAGTTTCTTGTTTTGCATTACACTTGGTCATGATTTAGTAGATTTGACAAAGAATTGCATTGAGAGAAACAAAAGCACTCATATGTGTATGAGTTATGTTGAAGCTTTTTAAGCGGGCAGCTTATATGTTCCTCAAAGAATTCTTGGAGTGTCAATACAGAGCTACTTGGTATATGACAAGTTGCAGAGAAGTATATTTCTTCTTTATCTAACTCTCTTAAGGTAAAAGAGTTTTTTGTAGTGTTGAAGACTTGGGTTGAGGTTTTATGTTTGGAAAAGTTACCTCATATTCAATATTTTCAGAAAACTTCAGAAAATTCAGCTTGTTGATGTACCAGTCAGTTGAAGAATCTACTTTCTATGATTGTCTTGATTTTTGGATACATGCTTGTATTCAAAAAGGTGTTCCATCATATCCTATCACTTGATTGAGAAGTGGAGTTAGCCAAAAGAAAATCAAGCAGGTACTATCACATTTCACCCGGGTAAAATATGAAAGTTATGAAGTATCAACTTGCAGCTTTTGGAGTTCTCAAAGTGAGAAGTTTGTCCACTTATGTTTCAAGTAGGAGTCACAAATTCTTAGGAAGGATTTGTTTGAAGAAAAGTTTTACAACTTTTTGAGAAGCATGGACACTTAGAGACATTCAGGTAACTAAATCAAACATTCAAATTTGAAGGTTTGATAAGAGCAGATTCTACGCAAAAGAGATCATTGATCTTGGATAGATCTTGCATGATCTTGAGTATTTATGATTCAGTTGTCTATCCTTTGTTCGTGAAGATTCTTAACATTGGAAGAAGTAAGTCAAAGATTCAGGTTCTATCAGATTTGTGTTGTAGAGAAATAGAAGATACTTGTTATGTTACTGAAGGTTATGAATCCTATAAAGCTTTCAGCAAGGTTTTGTTATGTTAGGATCAGCTAACCTTATTCTAGATTTTGGAAAGCTGAGGAATGACATGGAAAGCTATTGGCATCTGATCAATGCTAATAAAAAGGATTCAGAATTTTTTGTTCCAGATACAGGTATTGATCACTGAACATCAGATTTATGAAGGAAGACGTTCCAGATTTCATAAATTCTGATATATTTGAAGAATATTGGATACTAGTGTTAAATCATCCAAGGGGGTGATGAAACATGAAGACTTATTTTCAGCCATATGTAAAAGAATGCAGAGTCATACCTACAGGTATTCCTATTTCAGGTATTCCTATATTTCCTTTGTCAGGTTCTCTTTATGTTCCATCTTCAAAAGAAGAAGGAAGAAGAAGAATGTTTGGAGAAAGTTCCTGTTAGGATGTTCCTGTTCAGGCGAAGATTCCAGAGTTTATATTGAAGAGAAACTTGTTTCAGAAAGGTATATTTGAAAAGTGCGCACATATATGTTTATACCAGGTTCTGAAGGAAAGAGGTATGAAGGATTTAAAGGATGAAGACACGATGACATCATAGATTTTTGACTCATATTTCAGTTGATTGCAATTGAGTTGAGTTGATTTGACTTGAGTACAGTCAGAGATGAACCAGCAGTGATCATAATACACTAAGTTGTGAGTTGACAGTCACAGGTTCCAGGATTCAGTTCCTGATTTTGTTTAATGTATTTACATGACGCAGCAGAAGTACGTTGAGAAACCTTTTTGGAAGGTAAATGCAAATATATGGATCCTAGTGTATGTTTTCAGTTTTTTGAAGACAGTAGATAGCAGGTTCAGAGACAGTTCATGCTATATTTGTTGTCAAGCAGTGATTGATTGATGAGTACACTATTGGATATCTAGTTTGCATATTTTCTCAAGTATCATGGTTCATATTCAGCAAGTTCAAGATTTCTGAAGAAAAGTCAAATTCAGTTTTGAAGAAGACTTTTGAAGAAAAGTTCTGAAGTGTCAGAAGTGGTAATTTGTAGATTATAAAGTTTGCAGATTCAGTTCAGATTGTACCAATATGACATTGCAGGGGGGATTGTTGGAATCAATATCCTATTGGTCAAACAATATCTCAATAATTCTTTTTGGTCAGATTGTACACCATTTATAGAGCTCATTCTTAGTCCTTCTTAAAGGAAACGGCGCAGCGCCACAACATGTATAGCTGTGCTTAGTTTTCCTTTTGTCACCAAAAGCTCTTAGCGCAGTGGAGGTTGCCTCTCTCTCATGGAACCCACCAGGGTTCGAATCCCACGGACGGCAACGGGTAGCGTTCAAATATTTTGGCATTGCTTTTGCTAAACTCAACAACGCATAGCGAACGATCTCGATGACTATGGTTTTGCTTTAATTAGCAGACAGCGATCACAATTAGCGATGGAGTTTTACGATCGTGCTTTATTAGCTTTTGGAGAAGCTTTTCAGAGAATATAATCTACTATATAAGAAGTACATTGGGTCACTTCTATTCATCCTTCACCTAGTATTCAACACAATCTTGGAGCTTGGACCTCAGTAGAGGTGGTGTTTCTTTTAGCACATGGGGAAGCCATGGTGCTAACTTGAAGCATGTTGAGGAGCAGCTATGGAGTTCTTCTTAATGATTCTTCTTGGAGAAGATGAAGGGTGTGCTCACACTCTAGCTCATGGAGAGGAGGTTATCTCTTGTTCATGGCAAGAAGACTTGGTCATTAGCAGCTTGATGGTGAGGATCGGCCATCTACATGGTGTATTTGAAGATTGTCTTCTACAGGACGATATTAGGTTGAAGATTGTCTTCTACAAGAAGATGTCGGGCTACTTCAAAGACATTGGATGGGGCCATCTACATGGTGTATTTGAAGATTATCTTCTACAAGAAGATATCAGGTTGAAGATTGTCTTCTACAAGAAGATGTCGGGCTACTTCAAAGACATTGGATGGTGTTTAACATAAGATTTACATCTTATGTTAAGTATTCAGGTACATATTCTCTTTATGCACACAGGTACTACTTGAATTTTATGGAGGCAGTAGCATTCATATCAGGAGGAGTCCTATTCGGCATAAGTACAAGAGAAACAGTACGTATATGCTTTATGCATATTTTGATGAGGTGTTTGAGAAGGTGTGTTCACATGAGTTTGAGGATTTCCGGCAGCAAACTTGTTAGCATTCCTTGCTATTTTTTAAGTATGTGATCTTTTCACACACGTATCTGACTTAGGGTCTTCCATAGCCTAAGTTCAGATGAGGGTTTGTTGATTATCAGTTTCACACTGATCCTTCCTCTTTCAGTCACTCATATTCACTCTTTTATAACCTATAAGGTCACACATCTCATGTATATTCAGATTAGTGCCCATACATCTGAATATGTTTGTTACATTGTACATTCACTCATTCATCTATTTCTCATCACATAGAGTGGTTGAGAGTTTTGCTCCCACATTGTACATTGAACATTGGTATATATGATACTATGAGTAAGCGATGGCTTACGTAACACCTTACACATGTCGTCTATTCTTTCTCTATCTTTATCTCATCATCTGTATGATTAAGTTGTGGTATGTTCATGTTTTGTCAATATGGAAGATTGCTAGAATTAATGTTGTACATGACTGGAACTATGGAACCATGGACCTGTGACATGAGCCAAGGGCCTACCTCACTTCCAACAGATCATTATAGAATGACACTTTTGTAAATAAAATTTGAGGCTTGCCATTAAATTGAAAAACTTTTTCTTCACATGCCTGCTTTTTGAAGCACCCATCCTCATTGTAACTTTTATGTTTGGTTGTAATGAAAATATATAAGTACATGCACTCTTGAGACTCATTTGACAATGTGTGGGGGGAGATTGTACCTAATACTATGTACTATTTATCTATTGTGCGTTTCTATTTTTGTGTGATTGTCTTTGTGTATGTGCAATTGCAAGATGGTACAACAATGGTATTAGAGCTTGCATGCATCACTACAAAGGCATTATGATGCTATTGATTTTGCACCCAGTTTTGATGGCTAGTTTTAGTTTTTATTTACTCCCTATTTTTGTTTTCATTTCTTATTTAAGTTTCTTGTTCGTATTCTATTTTTTCTTTTTGGTTTGTGGTTCATATTTCTCATTCTAGTTCTTGTTTGTATTTCTATTTCTATTTCAATTTTTGTTCTTGAGCCTAAACATATAGTTTATTCCTACAATATACACCTATGTTTACTCCTTCGGCTTAATCCAAGGTGTGGACTAAGGCATATAACTTTGGCAACTTTGGCTTCCCTAGCACCCAAGGCACCGAATAAGGCATAGAACTTTGGCATCTTTGGATTCCTTGGCACCCAAGCCTAAAGCAAGGCATAGAACTTTGGCATAGCTCTGATAAATTTAGCTTCTTTAGCACCCATGACTACCTTGAATCTTCTTGGTGATTGGATCTATTGGCTATGCATGAACACTGTTTAACTAGAAAGTGGAATAAGGAATTCCTTATTTAGTGAGGAATGGAATTGAACTCATAACCTCCCACTCACAAGTCAAGTGTTTTACCACTACACTTTTTACATGAGCTATCACTTTATTCCTTTTTAAAAGTAGTGAAGGTTACTTTCATCTCTCTTAATTTTTAGATTCCCAAGAAATACCCTTCTATTTTCTAATTTAATTCAAGAATTCTTAAAATTCTTTTCACACTTTTGGCAAGGGGTTTTCTTCTCTTACAAGACCCTAGAGCCTACTCATCCATGGAAGATTTTGGTGCATCACCTCTACTTGAGGTACTAATTGAGCAACAATTGGAGCTCCTATGGTGTGGACTCCACAACACCCAAAACTAGATCAAAGAGCGTGATGCTCTGCTTTAAAAGATGCAAAGTGTGCGTGAAAACCCTGTTTGGGTGGTGAAGGCAATCATCATAGCTCAAGTCAATGGCATGCATTCCAAGATCGGTGCAAAGAATTTTTGAGTCTCACGATTTGATGGGTGCAATCGCTTTCTCAATTTGATTTCTTTTTGAGATGAAGTTTATTCAAAATTTGTTTTGCAATCGCTTTCTCAATTTGATTTCTTTTTGAGATGAAGTTTATTCAAAATTTGATAAAGCAAAGTTTTCCAATAATTATTTTGTCGGGAATGAGCAACTTTGGTGCAAAGTTTTATGGCATACTCCAAATTGTCCCACCATATGGGAGACACTTCAAGAGAAGGTCAAATATTCCTTTATTCCTCTTGAATTTCATTTACATTCTCATCATTCATGGACTACTCTTGTATGGAGAGAAGCTGATACCATTTCTACCTACACTAAATTTTTTTGATAAAAAATATTACTTGTTTGCATGCTAGAGAGAGTTCTTGAAGACACTCTATAAAGAAAGTATGGAGATGGTTTAGAGATAGGGATCCAAGCCAAGTTCAATAGAATATGGCCTACAACCCTTTATGAAGTTATTTCTTTTGATCATGATGCAAAGAAAGAGTTTCAATCTATTTCCAAGTCAGTTCATCTACAACAATTGCATCAACAAAGACTACTAGTCAAGACCATTTTTCTTCTCAAGCACAGTTTCACCACCTCTTCTTCTCCTAGTTTTTCACGAGCTCGTCATTCCAAATTTTCAATAACACCCATAGCCTCATCCCTCTAACCTACTACACCCCGGGCATACCAAAGCTAAGTGTGGGTTCTATCCTTTCAATATGAAATTGGTCACAACTCATGCACACAACGTAGTGGTGATTCACAAAGGCCTACCTTTCTTGGGTAGAGGAAGCACTATAAAAGGATTTAAGTACCTTGGGTAACAAAATTTTTACTCATTCTTTACGTTCCATGTAGGGTACTATTAACGATAGGTTTGCAAATATTTTACATGATGATGGCAGCTCTCATAATTTTATTTCACATATAATTTACTTGAAGGAACTAAACTTAAATGATTTTCCTTCCATGTATAAAGTTAAGGCTACATTTAAGTAGGTCTAATGTAACACATGAAGTGCATGCTTTTAAGATTTTCATAGGTTCTAATGTTGATGCAAGATTAATCCAAAATGATCATCCCATTGAATTTTAGAGTATGAAATTTAAACCTTTGCAAAAGAATTATGACACATATGATAAGGAACGTCTAGTGTTGTGCATGTATTAAAATTTTGGAAACATTATCTTATGGGTTCAAAAGTTTAAATTAAAATACACCAACATGCTTTCAAACATTTATTAACTCAATGATTGATTTTTTATTGAATTATTAAATGGAATTCTTTTATTCAAAATTTTTAATAAAACCCCAAAAGCTAATATCGTGGGCAATGCTCTTAGTTGTTTTCCATCACCACAATCACTTTTTTTTTTAAACCCATAATATTTCTATTCAGAATCATTAGTTTCATGATATGATTCCAATTTATGCGTCAAATTTGCAATTTGCACATGAATGTAATGCTTTCCATAATTCTAAACCATCTACTGATGAGCATTACACATTTAATTATGGTTTCTTGTACTTTAGACAAAAATTATGCATCACTCAATCTTTCAAAGAATTTGTTATGAAAGAGATGCATAAACCACCTCATATCAATCATTGAGGCATATAAGCACTATTTCTTTTTCTAGACAAATATAAAAAAGGATATTGCACATTATGTTTCACAATGCATTATACCAACATGTTAAACATCATCATGATAAAGCATTTGGATTGTTAATGCCACTACCCTTTCCTAATGAACCATGGGAACAAATTTCTATGGATTTATGACTTCATCTCATAAAAACATGATTCTTGAGCCTTCTCGCTGAGCTGAGTCATTGTGCAATTTCATTCAGCTTGGTTTAGTTGTCTACTTGCATAGGCTATTAGGTGATCTTGTTTTCCTTTATCTATTGTTTGTGCTAATATGCATTCAATGGAAAAATTAGATGTTTCAACATGTATGTGGAATGGTTTATTCTCGTTTAGCACTTTCAGAATAGGTGTTGAACTCAATCTTTGTTTTAACTCATTAAATGTCTATTTGCATTCATTTCTCCATTAAATGTCTATTTGCATTCATTTCTCCAAGAGAATTGGATTAAGAGTCCATATAACGGTTTTGCAATTATTGCATACATGTGAATAAATCTATGATAATATCCCCAATGACCCATAAAAGCTTGCACTTTCTTCACATTCTTGGTCTGGGCAACTAGAATTATGTTGTTCTTATCTTACCGATCTTACAAACTATATTTCCCAATATTTTTCCTTGTCTCACCATGACAACACACTTCTCCAAGTTCAAGCATACTCGATATTGCCTGCATTTGTCAAATATTTTCCTAAGCTCAGGTATATGGGCTAGATGTTGAGTTGAATAGGTCCATAACTCATCTACATAGACTTCCATGCTTTTTCTAAGAAAATCTTTGAAGACATGACACATTAATCTTTCGAATGTTTCTCGGGTGTTAGTGAAACCAAAACGCATAACTCTAAATATATACACTCTCCATTGTATAGCAAAAGTGGTTTTTTGTTGATCTTCAATAGCAATTGCTACTTGATTATAACCTCAAAATCCATCAAGAAAGTTGGACACTTCCTTGCATGCTACTCTTTCCAAAAGATGATCTATAATGGATAATGGATAGCTATCTTGATTAGTGACAACATTAACTTTTTAAGGTTAATTCAAACCATAATCTCTCCGTTCTTCTTTGGTAAAACCATTGAAGGGAAAACCCATTTTGTCTGTTCTATCTCTTAGTGATACTCTCAAGCATTCTTGGAACCTTATGAAGCAAGGAGGTCAACATGAAGATGGTGAAGGCTCCCACAAAGACAAAGTTAAAGAGAGATCTTTGGGATTAAGATAATCATCTTTTTAATAATGTTCCTTAATTTTATTGAATTACATTCATGATTGGATGAATGGTTTATACATTTTGTGCATAAATTTCTCATACATGAAGAAACGTCTATGCATAATACTAGCACATACATAAGAGCATGATTTTTTTTGAAAACTTTCTTTTCCCAGCAATGGAGACATGTGTATGGCTAGGCATAAAGATTGTATCTTTAGTATACATATATAAATTAGAATCATGGTTTTGAAAGTACATGCACATATTTGGGCACACAAATAAGTAAGTAGTGCCAAAAGGTAAGGGAAGGATTTGGATGGCCCAAGCCTTCACCACCATGGGAGTACTCAAGTGGAGTCAATGATAGAAGAAGCTTAATCTCGAGATGAGTATTCACACCCTTTTTGAAAGTGGATGCATAGATTTAGGTGGCCCAAGTTTCTTGGTCACATAGACAATTAGTCATGGAATTGATTCATATTATGCATCAAATTCATACATATGATCTTGGAAAGTGGCTCAGCATATTCATGGTTAGGAGGAATGCATCTAATGCATTGTTGCAACTTGTATATACAAAGATGCATGGAAAAAATTACACCATCCTTTGAATGGACAAAGTTCAAAATTGGAAATTTTGCATTCTTTAAGGAGAGGTTCGATTTTCAAACCTTATGCATGCTAACCTGTTCCAATAAAGGTGTACACGTTTGGCATATCCTAAGAATGCATATGAAATGTATGACATGGGTTTGTGGGTTTAGGAGGACTTTTTATTTATTCAAGGTTAATTTTGGTTATGAAATCCATTATCAGAATAATGGTAGTAGAGCCAATTGGCCATACTAAAACCACCATTCGCTTTCGATAGTTTTGGCTAAGACAAGTAATAATAAATTAGCAAGATACATTAATCTTTAAGTCCCTCTTGTAGAATTTTCCATGAAACACATGGCATGCCTAATCATCAAGGCCAAGGACTTAAGTGAGAGGAAGTATCAATTCTTCTTATTAAACTAAACTTACCTTCACTAAAGTGAAAGTGTAAGTCAGATGGTATGCACATCTATGATTTCACAGCCAATAAAGTTGATTCACTGGTATGTGATGCTCGATTTATGGGTAATCAAAGCTTAAATGGAAACATATATTAAATAAGTTTGGAGGAGAGAAAGTGAAAAGCTCTAAATAGTCCTTTTAAGCAAGGGGAACAATAAAAAATTGAAAACAAACTCTTTTACACTCTAACAAATAGCACTAGAAAAAGCACAATTTTCAATAAACACTTAGGAAATTTTTGAGGACGAAAAATCTTGCCAAAAACAGAATCTGTTTGAAGCACATAAACACTTTGGACTTTTCTTTCAATGGATAGACCCATGTATGCCTAGAAAAATCATCGATGAAAGTCATAAAGTAAAGATAGTTTCCAAAAGAGGGTGTCTGCATAGGACCACAAACATCATTATGAACAAGCTGCAATTTCTGAGTAGCTCAAACTCAGCCATCTTTTAGGAATGAAGAATGCTGCATTTTTCCCAAAATACAGCCTTCACAAACATTTTTTCCAGGTGCCCCGAGTTTGGGCAGAGTGGACACCATTTCATATTTTTGTAGGCATAGCAAACTAGCAAAATTTAGATGACCAAAGCATGCATGCCACAACTTTGCATCTGACATAGCCTGAGTACCAAACAATTGAGTCTACTACAAACATACATTGTTGAAGAGAAGATGGTTCAAAGCTGCAAACAATAGTAAACCCCCACTCTTCATTCTGCATTAGATTATCAGACTCTGTTTTCAGTGTAGAGGCCTCTGTAACAACCATTCCAACCTCTTTTTTCTTTGCCTCTTGAGGAGTTGGCATCACTTTGTTTGTGGCCACATTTGGATAAGTATTCCACAAGCCTTTGGTTCTAAGATATTGGGGCTTATTTGAGTCCATAGAGAGCCTTTTTTAACCTGCACACATGATGAGGATACCTCTCATCTTTAATGCCCTTGCGCTTCTCCATGAAAAAAATCTCCTCTAGGTCACCATTCAAGAAAGCAATCTTCACATCCAATTGGTGGATCTTACAACTCTTAGAGGCTGCAATTTTAGTGAGAGTTCTTACCATAGTCAGCCTTGTCAAAGGGGCAAAATTCTTTTCACCATTAATGCCATAGGTTTGTGCAAAACCCTTGGCAACCAACCTTGGTTTAAACCTAGATATGCTGCCATCCAAATTTTTCTTTATCTTGTATACCCATTTATTGCCTATCACGTTCATGTCCTTGGATTTAGGCACCAATGAACAAGTTTGTTTCTCCTTGAGTTCTTTTACTTCTTCTTACATGTCTTAATTCAATTCTTCATGCTTGCTTGCATCCTCAAAACAATTAGGCTCTTCACATGCAACTACTTGACATGAAATATTCATAAGTTAATCGTTGAATTGGATAGCTTTCTCTTGTTGAGCTTCTTTTGTCTTGAGGGGTTGGAATGAAACTTTTTCTTCTTGCTTTTAATGTCTTTACACTTGGAGTTTCTATCTTTTCAAACTCCTTCACTACTACTATCTATATCTAGCAATGGATTATCTTGATCATGTTCTTCTTCCTTGACTTTGCTTCTTGTAGAACTTTCTTCACTTGAAGTAGGCTTACTTCTCAATCTCCCTTTACATGGAAATGTGTGGATTCCCTTTGATGTTTTCCTTGAAGTTGAAGGACCAAAAATCTCCACACTTTCTTGGTCTTCTACATGTCTTCTCTCGACATCATGTATGTCTTCAACCTGAAATGAATCTTTCACACCATACCATGGTAGAAACTCATGAAAGATAACATCTCTAGATACCTTCAAATCTTTGACTTTAGGATCATAGCATCTAAAAACATTTTGATCACTTGAATACTTAATAAATATACCTCTTTCAACTTTTTCTTTAAATTTATGCCTCAATTCATAAGGCACATGCATAACATACACGATAAAAAATATTGAGATGAGATATATCCGGTTTCTTAGCATACCATGCTTCATATGGACTTAAAGCATGTACACCTGAAGTGGGGCACCTATTCATGATGGAAATGTCTATACTTGCTGCATCTGCCCAATAACAATTGGGCACATTTATCTCATTGAACATCTATCTTGCCACTTCAGCAATGTGTTTATTCTTCCTGTCTACAACCCCATTTTTTTGGGTGTATATGTGCATGTATATTGCCTTTTGATGCCATTATGACTTAAAAATTCAAAAAAAATCTTTGAGAAGTATTCTACCCCTCCATCAAATCTAAGAGCCTTTATGTACCTACCCATCTCCTTTTCAACAAGTAATTTGAAAACTTTAAGGTGAATAAACACTTCAACCTTTGAATTCATGAAATAGAACCATTTCATGCTTTTGTGATCATCAATGAAGATAGGAAAATACCTATTCCCTCCCAATGAGAGTCCTTGGTTGGTTCCCATATCTTAGTGTGAATGAGGTCCAATAGAAATTTGCTCCTTTGTGTACTCTTCTTGAATGGAATCCTTGCTTGCTTCGTGAATTGACATGCTTCACACAAATGTTACATATTTTGAGGGTAAAAATTTGGAAGACCACTTACCACACCTCTCCTTTACATATGCTTTAGCTTTTGAAGGTTTATGTGGCCAATCCTCTTGTACCACAAATCCACTTGAGCTATTTGCTTGTTGCCAAATGTCAAATAGACCATATGTGATGAGGGTGGTCTTACCTCCATGGTGAATAGCCTTTCTTTCTTCTTCCCTTTATGTATCAACTTGTAGCCTTGATTTGGATCTTCAACAAAGCATCCTTTGTTTTTGAACTTGTCTACATACCCTCTTTCAACCATCTGTCCAAATGATACTAGATTCTTCATGATTGTGGGCACATGCAACACATCTTAATTTTTCTTATAGCCTCCTTGGCTGTCATTTGAGTAGCAGTCCCTTGCAAAGTGGCCCAACTTCCCACAATTTTAGCATTTCTTTGTGTAGTACCTTCGTGGAACTTGACCCCCTCTTCCTATAGCTCTTCCTCTCTCCTTGCTCCATAGCTTTGATTTGAACCTCCTTAATCATTGCTTGATCATCCTCTATCTTTCCCTTGTCCATTGTGTCCATCTCTCTTTCCTTCACCTTGACCTCCATAAAAGACTTGGGCTTCATTGCCCTTTGAATGACATCTATTGAGGTTCATCTCCTCAATCACCATGAGTGTGACTAATTGATCAAAAATTCGTAATGAATCCCTCACATCTATTGAATTAGTGAATGGCCTCCATGTATCATTATCTCTCAGCCTATTAAGTGTATGAGATACTAAATCATCATCATCATCATCATTGATGGAGCTGCCTATTGATCCTAAGACATCTCCAATCTCTTTTACCTTGAGGATATAATAATTGATGCAGCTATTTGAAGCCTTCCTTACATTGTTCAGCTTGTTCTTCAGTTGAATATTTTGTGCCCTCATGGAGGTGGAGTACAATTTCTCCAAAGCCTCCCACACCTTCTTAGATGAGACCAAGTCTTGGATGTGATCGATCATGCTATTACTAATATGTTTGGATAAGATTAAAATGACTCTCCTATCTCTTTCGATCCACTCATTCACTTCCATTTCTTGTGCTTGAGTGAATTTCTATGCATATTTAGGCCTAAGCTCAACTCCACTAACTAATCCGCATAGTCCCTTGCCCATTTGTATTGGTCTCATACAATGTGAACAAACTATTCCAAGACTCTTTCGGAGTCTTGGCATCCTATATGTGCCCAATCATGCTATCCTGTATGCTAACAAATAGCCAATACATTACCTTTCTTGCTTCTTGATTCCATTCTTCATATGTTCTTAACTGGTCTGCAGTCCGATTCCTCTCTGGTAATTGCGAAGTGTTTTCGTTCTCTCCTTTGATGTACTTCCACTAGCCCTTTCCCATCAGGAAATTTGTAATCCTGAATCTCCAAGCATGGAAGTTGTTCTGGTCTAGCTTATCGCTCATAAGCTGACTCAATCCATCTGCATTTGCCATTTTTGTAGCTATTCACAACACTGCAAGGCACTACAAGCAACACTTCTGCGTGAACATTGTTGCAATATGACGTGATAGTTCGATCTCAGAAAAACACAGTTTTCGTGTATCAACAATACATGGAATCTCTTGAAATTTTGGATCTGGAATATATGAGTCTTGTCAAACACAACGTAAGTTATAGTCTCACAAACTGACCTAGTTGTTCTATGGGCCCCACCTTGTGGGCTCAAAATGGAGGTCGAGATGGCTCCAAAACTTTGATCTAACAAAAACAAGTGACCCTAAAGGGATAACTCACCAAAATATTTTGAGGTCTTCTACCTTCATATTTCGTAGCAATCTGAGGTCATTTGTGAATTGCACTTTCTCCATGCCTTGTCACGTACTCTTCACCGTCTTCCTTCTCCATGAGTTCTCTACATCCACACTGGCTTTGATACCATGTCACGAGGAACGAGATAAGGAACGAGAGGTCATTTGTGAATTGCACTTTCTCCATGCCTTGTCACGTACTCTTCACCGTCTTCCTTCTCCATGAGTTCTCTACATCCACACTGGCTTTGATACCATGTCACACTATCTCACAATCAAGGAGAAGCACACACACATAGATTGAGGCAAGGAAGAATGATCTTCTTCTTCTTCTTCTTCTTCTATTACATAAAAGGAATGTACAAGAATGACCTAAAAACAAGAATACAACAAGTGCAATATATAAAGGCTAGTACATAAGGAAAAAACCTAACGTCCGTGAATGAGTGAGCTGGCAAGAAACAAATGTGCCATCACTCTAGGTAGATAAATCTAATAAAGCTCAATGAAGTGTCCCTGACATATACCGGCGTGACCACTATACATGTCAGAGAAATGAAGAAAGTGATACATGCTATTTTGGATCATCACAAGTTGAGCTTGATATCTCAACAATTAGCACCTTGTTCACAATGATGTTTTTGGTCCCACGTAGATACCTTCCTTTGGGAATGACCTTTACATCATTAATTTCATAGATGATTTCTCTTGGATGCATGGATGTATCCATCAAAAGCAAAGTACAAAGCCTTTACCAGCTTCAAATAATTCCTTGTTATGGCTGAAAATTTGCAAGCATGTAAAGTGGGAACCCTCCATTTGAATTGAGGAGGAGTATATATCTTCTTAGTCTTAATACATTTTTGGATGAGCATGAGATAAACCATTAATGTACAATGCCATATGCACCTTAACAAAATGGATTTGTTGAGAGGAAAAATAGGTCCCTTACAAAAATGATGAGATGCATGGTTAGAAGTCAAGCTTTACCACATAACTTCTAGATTGAGGTTGTTATGTGTGCAGCAAACGTACTGAACATGTTTCCTAGTGAAGCATTGTATTTGATCACTCCTTATGAGGCATTTCATGGCTACAAGACATCCATTGCTCATCTACATGTTTTTTGATATTTGGCATATGGATTAGTGCATGTGTGACAATGAAAGAAATTAGATGATAAGGTTTGGAAATGTAATCTTGTCGGGAACTTTTTTGAAAGTAAGGGTTATTGTTTGTATCATCAATCAAGTAAAAGGATTCTCTTTAGCTCAGATGTAGTATTTTTGGAGGATTCAATTCAATCCTTAGTTTTATGTACAAAGGAGGCATAAGTTAGCTCAAAAGATGTGTAGGATAGTCTGTTGCCTCTATTCACTGGTGGGTGGTCAAGTGTATCTTCCAATGAGGAAATTTCTCAGCTTACACATGTTTCCAATGAGCATACAAATCATTTATGATGTTCATATATGTGATGCACTTGTTGATGAGAGAGACAACATTGAAGAAATTAACACTATACCAAAATGGTCGGAGCATACTTTTATTACTTATGGAATCTTGAATTATTGGAGTTTATTTTTTTGAGCTTTTAATGTGATTTGTGCTTTGATTTAGTAGGTGAAGGTTCATGAGGGCATGGATGATTTTGGACTTATTCGGATGCATTTGGATATAAATAGAGAGATTATATTTTCCATTTATTTTGTAAATAAAAGACCCACATAGAGGGTTAATTCTAGAAATTTATAATAATGGTGGTTGAAGATAAGGATCATTATAAAGTGCCACTTTTGTGAATAAAATTTAGGCTCAATATCAAGTAGGAAGTGGCAATAAGGACTTCCTTATTTAGCAAGGAATGGACTTGAACTCACAACCTCACACTCACAAGTCAAGTATTTTACCACTACACTATTTACATGAGTTATCACTTTATTCCTTTTTAAAATTACTTAAGATTACTTTCATCTTTCTTATTCTTTAGATTCCCAAGAACCACCCTTCTATTTTCTTTTTTAAATCAAGAATGCTTATAATCCTTTTCACACTCTTGGCAAGAGGTTTTCTTCTCTTACAAGCTCCTAGAACCTACTCTTGCCCCCGAAGATTTTGGTGAATCACCTCTACTCGAGGTACTGATCAAGCAACAATTGGAGCTTCTATGGCATGGACTCCATGACACCCAAAACAAGATCAAAGAACATGATGATCTTCTTTAAAAGATGCAAAACGAGTGTGAAAACATTGTTTGGTGTTGAAGGCAATCATTATAGCTCAAGAAGATGGCATGCATTCCATAATCAATGCAAAGGATTTTCGATTCTCACGATTTGATGGGCATAAGGATGGTTAATTTGTTTTGTTAGCGGTTTCTCAATTTGACAATTTTATTTAGATGAAGACTATTCAGAATTTGATAAAGTGAAGTTTTTCACTAATGATATGTTGAGGAAGTACCAATTTCGGTGCAATGTTTTATGGTAGAGTGCAAAATCTCCCACCACATGGGAGGCATTTCAAGAGAAGGTCAAATAATCTTTTCTTCCTCCTAAAGTTCATTTACATGCTCATCGTTCATGAACTACTCCTGCATGGAGGGAAGGTGATACCATTTCTACTTACATTGTACATTTTTGGCAAAAAATATTACTTGTTTGCATGCTTGAGATAATTCCTAAAGACACTTCGTAGAGGAAGTATGAAGATGGTTTGGAGATGGGGATGCAAGCCAAGTTCAATAGACTATGGCCTACAACCCTTTATGAAGTTATTTCTTTTCCTCATGATGTAGAGAAAGTTTTTTAATCTATTTCCAAGTCAATTCCTTCTAGTCAAGCCCATTTTTCCTTTGAAGCATAGTTTCTGCAAGTTCTGATATAATGTGCTGCTCATACTCATGCTCCCCTTCATAGAATTGTCCTTCCTGCTCCTCATCTTGTTCCTCTTCTTCAATCTCCTCCTCATCTTCCTCTACTTTGACAACCACTGGTTAAGTTTGGTCGGGCCGGTCCGTGACAATTTGTTGCCCACTTAATTGCTCTATTTCGATTTTCAAGTTAGTTGCATTGATTATCCTGGCTACTTCCTCATCAGTTAAATCCTCAAGCATGAAGCCATGAGGAAACTCTAAATCTATGGGGATCGGTGGGAAGATCAGATTATGCCCTTCTGCACTATGCCTTGGTAATCTGATGGTGAAGGGTTGCACAGGCCTTTGGGGTGGCGGAGTCAAATGCGGTGCCAGTGTAGCACCCCGAGCCTGTGCACATGGCATCTGAACAGCTCCTCACATTTTCTTGGACGGGGCTCTTGTGGCTAACACCCTTCGTTGAAAGTCCTGCATCCTAGTCCAAATGAGTGCCCTTTGAATTGGCACATCATATGCCAAGCATCGATATACAATTCTTGTAAGTGCACAACATCCATAGAGCACTGACTTCTGTTTCTTGTACCAACGTTGATATGCAAGATGGATCTAGTCAATGATCCAATGTGACATATTGATTGTCAGATTCAGCATGTTAGCCAAGTATAACTAAACCAAATCTTCTTGGGTGGCATCGTAAATCTTTCTTGGGTAGGGAATGCGAAGTGCTGCATGCACATTCGGAGGTGCATGGAAATAGTTGGGGTCATTGCCACCATGTCCTTTAGCTTAGTTAGGTTCCGATTCTCCATGTTGTCCGGGATAATCGTCTCCTTCTCCATAGGGATGTACATACCTCTCATTTCTAGAGCTTCCCTTACTAAATTGTTGGTTCGTGTAAGAGAAGGACGTACAAAGGTGCCTGTCCCCTTCTTATCTTTGCTAGGAGTGAGTGTGCTAATTAAGTATGAACACCTCAGGAAGTCTGGCTTTGGTAACTTAGCACATAAGTAATCATCCAATCCGGCCTTCTTCCATATTGGCCGCAATCCTTCACTGTTTTGAAGTGTTTCAAACTCTCGTGTAAAGAAATGATATCGGCCCCACCATCCGTTAAACTCTATCTCATCTTGCCATAAATAAGTGCCATCCCCAAGGGTCCTGATACTTCACTGAACCAGTGGGAGTTCTTGCTAACTGGCGGTGTGCCCTTGGGGAGGATTTTGAATCAGTATGACATGTACTGCTCTTAACACCTCTGGCTGTTCCTTCAACTCCTCCTGAATAGGGAGACTTTCAATGTCCACTATTTGAGGGCTAGTCCCTACCTAGGAGCTCATTCCTGTAGCCTCTACCATGTTGAGGAAATCGATCGCCAATTCTGTGAGAATATATAAATGAATGTTAACATTGCAATGGACACAAAATGATCCTCTGTCCCCGTTACAACTTAACCTGATGAGTTTTGATGTGGTTAGCGGGTTAGTTAGTGCACATGTGATCGTGAGTGCAATGTGTGGTTAGTGGATGAAGGGCACCTAGGTGCTACTTGGAGTGGTGTAATGGAGTATGGATATGGTTAGTATGTGGGGTGGGTTTACACAGTGGGGTCAGGGGGCCTATTACAAGACTTGAGTTGCCAAACATAATGTGTGGATTTACATTTTGATTTTGTAGGGACTTTAGAAGGCTCTACAAAAGTGTCTTCTTAGCAATGAGTCTTTTTAGGGACCCATTTACCAGTGATCTTGCTCGTGCATGTGGACGGATATGTGACTGTGTGTGCCAAACAATTATGGGTATCGGTAGTTTGAGTGTGTGAATACTGATTCACAATGCGTGGTTTTTGTAAGTGTATTTGAGCCCGCAAACAAGCCTTAGGCATCCAAATTTGTTTTGATTGTGGGTCGGCATTCATTGACCTCTTGGGTACCCAAATAGACCTTACTTTTGCATATGAATCTTTGAGAGACTTCTTTAGTGTCTTGTCATCGATCACTAGTATGATCTTTTGCCGGTGACTCTAGTTTATCAACAATAGGATGCTTGCCTTTTCGTACCCATATTTGCTTCAATGGCTGAGACACTTTGCTTCGTATTCTCCTTTGCCCTTGAGCATAGGCTGCCTGCTCCCTCTATGTTCGATACTCATTTAGTTGCCATGTCTTTCTCTCTTTTGGAAAAGAAGGAAGTTCCATCGTATCCTTGGCTTCTTTGTTGAGAACACCATCCCTCTGCATCACATAGTTTTGGACAAGAATAGCATCTTCATCTTCATGTGTACTCCTGGAAGGACCAAGAGTTAGTGCCTTTCCTAGTTCTTTGAGTGCTTTATTTTCTAAGTCAATTGTAATGTGATTCTGTTTTACACAGACCTAAAGAAGTCCACTTCTTAGGTTTAGGTTGAATGCATGATCGTAGATCCAATCTTGACCCAAGAGAAGAGGCTCAGTGAGGTCCTCGTCTTGACATACTAGCACCTTAATTGTCATGAGGGCATCTTGAATGTAGAGGGGAAGTTCCACCTCACCCATGCAAGGGGTTTCCACACCTCCCACTCCTATGAGGTATGCTTCTATGGGATTGACACTTAATTTCAATTCTTGATAGTAAGAAAGTCTAACCACACTAGGAGCTGCACGTGAGTCAATTAAAGCCTGTACAGCCCTTGCACTATTTCCTTGTCCTATTTCTAAGGTCACAAAAGGACGTCGATCAATTATTCTATGGGAACTTACACCTGAGACTTCACACATAGCCATGTGATACCCGAGAGCTCCATAAGCATCTGTCCTAGGCTAATCTGTACCTTGCCTTTTCAATTTCATTCTTCCTATGCATTCTAAAGCTTCTACCTGTGCTTCTTCTCGGATTCATTTTTCTTCTTCTTTGCATTTCTTGGCAGTATTAAGTTGATTGAGCATTTCTTAAGTGAGGGTTTATTGATATAGTTTGATTCTGCATCCGCTAATGTAACTAGGGAGAACATCACCTTCTAGTGTAGCTAATTGAACCGCTCCACTAGTTGAGATCCTATTTATGATCATAGGTCCATAGCCACGTTTCTCTAGCTTCCTCGCATGTTGTTTCAGAGTATACACCAAAACTAAGTCTCTAGCCTTCAGGCCTTTATCCTTCACATGGGCATCGAAGTATGCCTTTTGTCTTTTCTTAGCTGCATAAATCCCTATGGCTGCTCTCAGTCTTGTTTCACCTAGCCGTTCAAGATCAAAGAATCTTGAAGAGAGTTCATGCCCTATCCACTCATGCTCTTGTGCTACTCTCAATGTAGGTATCAAAAAGTCCAATGGTAGCACTACATTTTGGCCAAATACCATGTGAAAGGGTGTGGCTTGGAGTACCGTTTTATAGGCAACCCTATATGCCCAAACAACATGGTGTAGCTGTTTGTCTCAATGAGAGCGTTAATTATTCACTAACTTGGTCAGCACATTGCATAGAATCTTATTGGTGCTTTCGGCTGCCCATTAGCTTGTGGATGATAGGGGCAGACTTCTTGTGGACCACCACGAACTCTTGGAGAAGGTTCTCAATGACTTCATTCAAGAAGTGAGTGCCTCTATCACTTACTAGCTCTATCGGGAGCCCGTATCTTGTGAACACATTCTCAAATAAGAACTTAGCTATCATTTGAGCATCGTTCTTCGTTGTGGCTTTCACTTCTACCCATTTAGTCAAAGAATCAATGGAAACAATGATATACTCCGCATGGGAACTCTTAGATGGGGGATAAATAGGACCTACAAAGTCTATTCCCCACTTAGAGAATGCACGTCCACCCATCATAGGTTTCAATGACATCTCATCTTTACGTATGGGATATTGAGTTCACTAACAAACGTCACACCACTTCACATAGGTATGTGCGTCCATGTGAAGGGTTGGTCACCACAAGCCTGCAAATAGGATTGCCTTAATCACACAATCTGGTCAAAAGTGTCCTCCCGCTACACCTTGGTGAGCAGTTTCGAAGATCTTAAGATATTCACTCTCATGGACACATCATCTCAGGTATGTGCGTCCATGTGAAGGGTTGGCCACCACAAGCCTGCAAATAGGATTGCCTTAATCACACAGTGTGGTCCAAAGTGTCCTCCCGCTACACCTTGGTGAGCAATTTCCAAGATCTTAAGATATTCACTCTCATGGACACATGGTCTCAGGTATCCATCTTTTCCACGCTTGTATAGATTATAACCAATGAGTGCATAATCGAGGGCTTCTTGTTCTAAACTTCTTCTCCTAGCCAGGGTCATCTCTTGAGGGAATGTTTTCTTCCTCAGGAAGGCTACCGAGGGTTCACTCCAATCTGGTATTAGAGACACTTGGTACAGTGTAGTGTGCTCCACAGGTGGTCTAATATGATAGACTGAGCATTCTTTACACAACTTATGGACATCTGCTTCCATAGTTGGCCAGTGCACTCCGAGTCTCCTTAGTGTCTGTAGAGTTCTTTGCCTTCAGTAGTGTTGCTCTAATGCACCCACATGTGCTAATTGCAACCATTTTGCGTACTCCTCTTCTTCCACACAACAAGCTAATATTCCTTGATCTATATGCTTGTACATACTTCCCGCCATGATATGGTACTTATGGGCCTTTAGTACCTCTCTATCTTGAATGTTTATTACTGGATGTTTAGGCCCATATGTCAATGCGGGCACTAATGTCTTGGCCCTCTCTCATGAGATTTGGCACTCTCCTGCTCCTCATAAATGGAAGGAATGTCTTGTGGGAATTGATCATGCAAGTTGTGGAAGATGCTATTTAGACATTACTTTCATGTACTAAGGAGACATCAATTAGCTCTAAAGACATGTACGACACTTTGTTGCCTCTTTTTACAAGTGGAAAATCTAGTGTTAGTCCTAACTTCTCAGCCTTTACAGGTTTCATGTGATGATACATATCATTCCATTTCTGATGCAGATTTACATGATGCACTTTTTGATGAGAGAGATGACATTTGAGGAGGCAAACATTATGCCAAAATGGTTGGTCCATACTTTATGTGACACCAAATTAGATGCAGTTCTATTATATTGTACTCATTCTAGCTCTCATCGTGCTTCTTTTGCATCATATTGCTATGTTATCGCGGCCTCTGGTCTATATGATGAGAATGAGCCTATTTCGTTTGATGAAGCACAAAATTTAGAAAATTGGATGGCTTCTATGCAAGAAGGCCATTGGCACTAAGTGGATATATAAGTTGAAACATAAGCCTGATGGAATAATTGATAGGTATAAGACTAGGCTTGTTGCAAACGGTTATGCTCAAGAAAGAGGCATTGATTTTGATGAGACCTTTGCTCCTACTTATCAAATGAGTATTGTTCACAGTATCTCTACACTTGCAGCTCATCATGGTTGGAATGTACATCAGTTGGACATTAAAACTGCATTTTTGAATGGTGACTTGCATGGAAAAGTGTATGTTTTTGCCCCATGGCTTTGTGTTGAAAAGACATAAAAACCAAGTGTACAAATTGAAAAAGGCATTATATGGTTTGAACCAAGAACCACGTGCTTGGTATGAAAAGATACATGCCTACCTCATTGCACATGGTTTTGAGAATAGTCCAATTGAGAGCGCCTTATATGTTAAGCATGCAAATGATGTCATTCTATTCATTGTTGTCTATGTTGATGGCATGCTACTCATTGGTCCTCATGAGAAGCACATTGGTAATTTTAGGGCTGATTTACATGCCTCACTTTAGATGTTTGATTTGGGGCATTTGAATCATTATTTGGGCATTCAGTTTATGCAAGTTGATGGCCGAATAGCTTTGTGTCAAATGAAATATATTGACACACTATTGCAACATTTTGGCCTTGAAGATTGTAAACCTATTGCCACTCCTATGGAGACAAGTTTACGATTGAGTCATGATGCTGGAGATGCATTTGATGTTGTTCTCTATCAGCAGGTTGTTGGACGCTTGATTTACTTATGCATTACTTGGCCAGATATTTAGTTTGTTGTCTCACAGATGAGCAGCTTTATGCATTGTTGAGATGTCAAGCATTGGCACGCAGTTAAGCACATCTTTTGCTACTTGAGTGGTACTTGGATTCTTGAATTATTTTATCCCAAGGGAGATCACTATCGCAAGATTTACATATTTTTTTTTACTCTGACTGGGCTGGTTGCTATGACACTCATGTGTCCACCAGTGGTTTTGCTTCATGATTGGTAGGTCATGCATATCTTGGTTGAGCAAGAAGCAGCCTACTATGGCCACTTCAAGTTGTGAGGTTGAGTATAGTGCAGCTTTCACAGTGACTATTGTGTGTGGAGCTCAGATGCCTTATGGCTAATTTGGGTGTTGCTCAGTCTTCTACCACCACCATCTTCATGGACACTCAAAGTGCATTGGCAGTTATGAGGAACCCTGTGTTCCATGCTTGCACTAAGCACATTGAGGTGCACTATCATTATATGAGGGAGAGGTTCTCTGTTGGAGAGAGCAATTTGGCATATGTGCCCACAGAGGAGAAGATTGTAGACCTTTTCACAAAGGCACTGCCTAGGGAGAAGTTTGAAGCTTTCCACAAAGCTTTGGGCTTACTTCCTTTTGCAGATTGATTCCACATAGCATGGAACTTCCTTATACTTGAGTGCTAGCTCCTTGTTCACTGCATCACTCCCAAGGAGGTTGATATATTTAGGTAGTGATGTGTGTGAACACACTAGGACTGTCACGACACTTTTTTCCCTGCTTAGGAGGTTTTTTCCCCCTAGCTTGTATATATGCCCATTTCCCTAATGGGCTACTAATCTTTGTACATTATGGTGTTAATACAATCAATATTTATTGTTGTGCTCCAAGCTTCTTCTTCTTCCTTGTGTTGTTCGCGTGCTTCCATAGACCTCGAACTCCAATAGATGATATGTATTTATAGTTCTTTATTACATCCAAATATAGAGTTACAATGAGGTTGGTGCTTCGAAAAGCGGGTGTGTGAGGAAAAAATTGATCACTTGTACATTGAGCCTTATCTTTTATTTACAAAATTCACATTCTATAATGATCCTTATCTCAACCACTATTTTCATGAATTTCTAGAAACAACCATCTATGTGGATCTTTTATTTACAAAATATATGGAAAAGTTATTTTCATTATTTGTGTCCACATACATCCGAACAAGCCTACACCCATCCATGCCCTCATGAACCTTCAATTGCTATATCAAAAGACAAAGCACATTAAAATATCAATAAAATAATCTCCAAAATTTGACATTCCATAAGTGATAACATGCCCACCAGTTGGAAAAGAAATTGAGCTTAGTTATGGCCAGTCACATGTCCCATCATTGAACAAGAATAAGCAGGTTCAATGTAAAAACACATGCATGGAAATGCATGTTGGGAGAGTTAAATTATAGTAGTTGTGAATGATATGTAGAAATTAAGTGATCATAATGAGGCATTGATGAATTCTTGAGTCCACCAAGATTTGGTATTAGAAAGTCCTCTTGTAAAAATGGGAGGTCGCATCAAGGAATACATCCAACAAAGAGGAAAGATCTTAATAGGCACTACCCTAATGTATCATGATGTGCCTTGCTAGGTTGTACATCAACATAATGTACCTTGGGGGCCTGTACCCTACAATGTTGTACCCTCACAGGATGTA
The DNA here is from genome assembly GCA_020310875.1 of Ceratopteris richardii. Lineage (NCBI taxonomy): Eukaryota > Viridiplantae > Streptophyta > Polypodiopsida > Polypodiales > Pteridaceae > Ceratopteris > Ceratopteris richardii. The sequence continues at coordinate 125,538,602 of CM035426.1, forward strand.
CCCTAATTCACTTGTTATGCCAAAGATGCCAAAGTTACGCCTTTACTTTGTCCTTTAAGTGCCTCTTATTGATGTCATACTATGTAGATATATATTTTGTATATCTTTCCTTATCCACATGTGAAATTATCATACTGAAATTATTTCGATCTTGAATTAGGTGCATGCCACATAAATAAGGGTTCCTTGTGTATCTACATGGATCATGTGTGCATGATCAACTACTGATTCATTATGAAGCATGCCTACTGAGAGGCCTCTTGTCTTTTCTTTGAATCTACTCATGACTTTGGGGAACCCTAGATTCAATGTCATCATGAAACGTCTAAGTATAATTAGTTTTGGATAAGCACATGTAGAAAATTTCCATTATGTCATAGAGGATCATAAATAATGCATATCAATACTTTTGTTCTACCTAAGAAGCTATATTTATGTCATGACACTTGAACTTTCTTGATTTGATCTTAAATGTATGGGACCAAATCAAGTGGATCTATATGATTCTTGGTTGCATAGAGGAAAGAATACCATATGTTCTTGTAGGGTCACATGTACATGATACAATGAGTCATGCAAATGTGAACATGAAATACCCTTACAATTAACTTGATGTCCAGATGATCAAGTGTTGCAGAATCTAATGAACACGCATACTCAGAGAGTACGAAATCTGAAAACACATAGAAATAGAGATACATAGTAAATGAGATAGTACACAATATGGCATGAAATCTCCCTCCATGCACTCTATTGGACGAGTGTCCAGATGATGTTGACATATTTAGGTAGTGATGTGTGTGAACACACTAGGATCGTCGAGGCATTTTCTCCCCTATTTAGGAGGTTTTCCCCCCTGGCTTGTATATACACCTATTACGCTAATGGGCTATTAATATTTTTACATTATAGTGGTAATACAATCAGTATTATGTGTTGTGCTCCAAGCTTCTTCTTCTTCCTTGTGTTGTTCGCGTGCTTTCATAGACCTCGAACTCCAATACTTGGTATCAAAGCAAGTTGCCACTTCATCTAGGGCATCGTCGACACCCCTTCAATCATAGTCTCACAATCCCAATCTTTTTGTGCCAAAGATATATACATGTTTTGATTTGCCAGTATAAGCGTCTCGAAGTCTACTACAAGTTTAGCAGAACTTGACAGGGTAGTTCTATTCAAATTTTTGAGATACAACCATTTTTTTGCATCAGAGTATTTTAGTCAGTGGCCATGGCTGAAAGCAGTGATGTATTCCATACGTTGGTTATTGAGGATAAGTTGGATGATACCAATTACCCATTATGGGCTTATGATGCATCATGTATTGGTTGCAAAAGGACTGTGGAATATTGTGCAGGGTGTTGAAAAATGTCCTATTACACCTATAAATAGAATTGGTGATGCAAACAACATTGAAGATGGTGATATCCTTCATATTACTATTCATGATACGGTTCCTGTTGCGCCTACTATAGAGCAAATTTGTTGGGAGGGTAGAGATTCTTAGGCACATGCATTGAAATCCTTGTCTATCAAACGTGCCATTATTCCTCACATCCGCTCTTGCAAAATAGCTAAGGATGCTTGGGATACACTTATCACTTTATAGGCAAGGAATGAGGCTTGTGTTGCTTACCTCCAAAAATAGTTGGAGAATGAGCATATGAATGAAGGAGATTCCATGGATAGTTTTTTAACAAAGATCAAATATTTGAAGGAACAATTGATTTTTGCCAACAAAGTCTTGCCTGACAGTTCACTTGTGTAGACTGTCTTGAATGGTCTTCCGGATTCATATTAGAGTTTTGCTTCTACTCTTAGTTTGATGATGAAAGGCAATCCAAATGCCTTAGCATTTGAGGAGTTAGTCTCTATTCTACTGCAGGAAGATTAGTCTAGGTAGAATAGGTCCATTACGTGTGCTATAAATCAAGCTTTCTTGGCTAGTCAAAAGGGCAAAGGTAAATGGAGCTCTTCTACTAGTAAGCAAAAATCTACTAATTGTGCACAATCAAGAAGGATGACAGAGACGAGAAGAAAACCAAAAAGCAGAAATTGTTTTGCATATATTGTAAAGGAAATGATCATGTCATAAAGAGTTGTCCAAAACTGGCTGCTAAAGAGGCAAGGAAGAGAGAGGTTGGAATGGTTTTTGCAGAGGCCTCTACACCCAAAACAGAGTCTGCTAATCTTGTGTAGAACAAAGAATGGGCATTTACCATTATTTGCAATTATGAACCATCTTCTCATCAATAGTGTATGTTTGCAATAGACTCAGAGTTTGGTACTTTGAGAGTGGCACAACCAAACATATTACCTCACAACATAGTTTCTTCACTTCACTCGATCCTACCCCTACAAGGAATACTATCATATGCACCAACAACTCCTCTTATCCTCTCATCGGAGTTGGTAAGATCATTCTAACTACTTGTGATGGTAGTTCTTTTACATTGTCGGATGCTTTATTTGTGCCGGGATCAAGAAGAACCTGTTATCAGTTTTAGCTCTAGCCAAGTTTGGCTTGGTTGTGAAATTTGTTGATGACAGATGTATAGTTCATGATCTGTTGAATGTCGATATTATTGCTTCTAGCATTTTATGTCATGGGTTGTATAAGCTCATAGACTATGAAAAATTTGCAAATGATTAAGCATGTGTAGTAAATGATTCTTAGGCTTTGTTAGATGCAAAGCTTTGGCACACATGCTTTGGTCATCTAAATTTTGCTAGTTTGCTACCCCTATAGAAATATGAAATGGTGTCCTCTCTACCAAAACTTGAGGCACCTATTAAACATTTCTGTGAAGGTCGTATTTTGGTCATAATGCAGTGTTCCTCGTTTCCAAAAGATGGTTTAGTTCGAGCTACTTAGAAATTGCAGCTTGTTCACACTGATGTCTGTGGTCCTATGGAGACACCCTCTTTTGGAAACTATCTTTACTTCATGGATTTTACTGATGATTTTTCTGGACGTGCATGGGTATATCCTTTGAAAACAAAGTCTAAAGTGTTTATGTGCTTCAAAAATTTTCTAGTTTTGGTAAAAAATCTAACAACATGTAAAATGGCCATCCTCCGTTCTGATCGAGGGGGGGAAGATATGTGTTTTGATTTTAATGCATTTTTGGATGAATGTATAAAACATTAGTGTACAATGTCATATACAGCTCAACAGAATGGAGTTGTTAGACGGAAGAACATGTCACTCATGGAGATGGCAAGGTGTATGGTCAAGAGTTAGACTTTACCACATAGTTTCTGGCTTGAGATTGTTATGTGTGCAATATATGTACTTAATAGGTGTCCCACCAAAGCATTGTAGTCTATCACTCCATATGAATCTTGGAAGGGTCGTAAGCCATCTTTTGCTCACTTGTGTGTTCTTGGTTGTTTGGCATATGCATAATGCCTGAAAAAGAACTTGGGCAATTGAGTGTAAAGCAAAAAAATGTATTTTTGTTGGGTACAATTTTGAAAGCAAAGGCTATTGTCTCCATCGTCCAGAGAGTAAATGCATTTTGGTTAGCCGTGATGTTGTTTTTGTGGAAGATGCTATTCAGCCATTACTTTCATGTGCTAAGGAAACATCAATTAGCTCTAAAGACATGTATGACACTTTGTTGCCTCTTTTTACAAGTGGAAAATATAGCCTTAGTCCTAACTTCTCAGCCTTTACAAGTTTCATGTGATGATACATATCATTCCATTTTTGATGCAGATTTACATGATGCACTTTTTGATGAGAGAGATGACATTTGAGGAGGAAAAAATTATGCCAAAATGGTTGGTCCAGACTTTGTGTGATAGCAAATTAGATGCATCTCTATCATATTGTACTCATTCTAGCTCTCATAGTGCTTCTTTTGCATCATATTGCTATGCTATGGCTGCCTCTGGTCTCTGTGATGAGAATGAGCCTATTTCGTTTGATGAAGCACAAAATTTAGAAAATTGGATGGCCTCTATGCAAGAAGTCCATTGGCACTAAGTGGGCAAATAAGTTGAAGCATAAGCCTGATGGAGTAATTGATAGGTATAAGACTAGGCTTGTTGCAAACAGTTATGCTCAAGAAAGAGGCATTGTTTTTTATGAGACCTTTGCTCCTACTTATCAAATGAGTACTGTTCGTAGCATCTCTACACTTGCAGCTCATCATGGTTGGAATGTACATCAGTTGGACATTAAAACTGCATTTTTGAATGGTGACTTCCATGAAAAAGTGTATGTTTTCGCCCCATGGCTTTGTGTTGAAAAGACATAAAAACCAAGTGTACAGATTGAAAAAGGCATTATATGGTTTGAACCAAGAACCACGTGCTTGGTATGAAAAGATACATGCCTACCTCATTGCAAATGGTTTTGAGAATAGTCCAAGTGAGAGCACCTTATATGTTAAGCATGCAAATGATGTCATTCTATTCATTGTTGTCTATGTTGATGCCATGCTACTCATTGGACCTCATGAGAAGCACATTGGTAATTTTAAAGCGATTTACATGCCTCATTTTAGATGTTCGATTTGGGGCATTTGCATCATTATTTGGGCATTCAGTTTATGCAAGTTGATGGCGGAATAGCTTTGTGTCAAATGAAATATATTGACACACTATTGCAACATTTTAGCCTTGAAGATTGTAAACCTATTTCCATTCCTATGGAGACAAGTTTACGATTGAGTCATGATGCTGGAGATGCATTTGATGTTGTTCTCTATCAACACGTTGTTGGATGCTTGATTTACTTATGCATTACTCGGCCAGATATTTAGTTTGTTGTCTCACAGATAAGCAGCTTTATGCATTGCTGAGATGTCAAGCATTGGTAAGCAGTTAAGCACATCTTTCGCTACTTGAGTGGTACTTGGATACTTGGATTATTTTATCCCAAGGGGGATCACTATCGCAAGATTTACATATTTCTTTTGACTCTGACTGGGCTGGTTGCTATGACACTCATGTGTCCACCAGTGGTTTTTTCTTCATGATTGGTAGCTCATGCATATCTTGGTTGAGCAAGAAGCAGCCTACTATGGCCACTTCCAGTTGTGAGGTTGAGTATAGTGTAGCTTTCACAATGACTATTGAGTGTGTGTAGCTCAGATGCCTTATGGCTGATTTGGGTGTTGCTCAGTCTTCTACCGCCACCATCTTCATGGACATTCAGAGTGCATTGGCATTTATGAGGAACCTTGTGTTCCATGCTCCCACTAAGCACATTGAGGTGCACTATCATTATATGAGGGAGAGGTTCTCTATTGGAGAGATCAGTTTGGCATATGTGCCCACAGAGGAGAACATTGCACACCTTTTCACAAAGGCTCTGCCTAGGGAGAAGTTTGAAGCTTTCTACAAAGCTTTGGGCTTACTTCCTTTTGTGGATTGATTCCTCATAGCCTGTAACTTCTTTATACATGAGTGCTAGCTCCTTGTTCACCGCATCACTCCCAAGGAGGATTTGTTGATATATTTAGGTAGTGATGTGTGTGAACACACTAGGACTGTCAGGGCACTTTTTTCACTCTGGCTTGTATATATTTAGGTAGTGATGTGTGTGAACACACTAGGACTGTCAGGGCACTTTTTTCCCCTGGCTTGTATATATGCGCATTTCCCTAATGGGATACTAATCTTTGTACATTATGGTGTTAATACAATCAATATTTATTGTTGTGCTCCAAGCTTCTTCTTCTTCCTTGTGTTGTTCGCATGCTTCTAGAGACCTCGAACTCCAATAGATGATATGTATTTATAGTTCTTTATTACATCCAAATATAGAGTTACAATGAGGTTGGTGCTTCAAAAAGCGGGTGTGTGAGAAAAAATTTAATCACTTTTACATTGAGCCTTATCTTTTATTTACAAAAGTCACATTCTATAATGATCCTTATCTCAACCACTATTTTCATGAATTTCTAGAAACAACCATCTATGTGGGTCTTTTATTTACAAAATATATGGAAAAGTTATTTTCATTATTTGTTTCCACATACACCCGAACAAGCCTACACCAATCCATGCCCTCATGAACCTTCAATTGCTATATCAAAAGACAAAGCACATTAAAATATCAATAAAATAAACTCCAAATTTGACATTCCATAAGTGATAACATGCCCTCTAGTTGGAAAAGCAATTGAGCTCAGTTATGGCCAGTCACGTGTCCCATCATTGAACAAGAATAAGCAGGTTCAATGTAAAAACACATGCATGGAAATGCATGGTGGGAGAGTTAAATTATAGTAGATGTGAATGATCTGTAGAAATTAAGTGATCATAATGAGGCATTGATGATTTCTTGAGTCCACCAAGATTTGGTATTAGAATGTCCTCTTGTAAAAATGGGAGGTGGCATCAAGGAATACATCCAACAAAGAGGAAAGATCTTAATAGGCACTACCTTGATGTATCATGATGTGCCTTGCTAGGTTGTACGTCAACAGAATGTACTATGGGGATGTACCCTACAATGTTGTACCCTCACAGGATGTACCCTAATTCACTTGTTATGCCAAAGATGCCAAAGTTATGCCTTGACTTTGTCCTTTAAGTGCCTCTTATTGATATCATACTTTGTAGATACATATTTGATATATCTTTCCTTATCCACGTGCGAAATTATCATACTCAAATTATTTTGATCTTGAATTAGGTGCATGCCACATAAATAAGGGTTCCTTGTGTATCTACATGGATCATGTGTGCATGATCAACTACCGATTCATTATGAAGCATGCTTATGTAATATGTTGTAAGATGCACATTCATCAATTATGATTTATGAACCAACAAGTAGGAGAAATTGATTATATATTTTACCTTTGGTTATTTCTCCATTGCCTTTGGTGCTTTTCCATGTGGTTGTGATGATGTAGGAGCCATTTTTGTCCTTTAAAAAGTTATTTTTGAAAAGTTATAATTAGTAGCAATGTGCATATTTTGATGAGAACTATGAATGATGATGAATGAGACAATAATTGAGTTAGTGAATATAATAGAGATGATACAAGTAGTTCACGTGCATGGGGCATCACATTAGTGTCCATCCACAACCATAAAATGTAGCCCTAGAACATGCATACTTTGGAAATGTAAATGATCTAAATGTGCAAAAGAGATGCTTGTGGAGCATAGGGCTTCTACACATAGAAGCTTCTCTAAACCTAAAAAGTTTCTTGGTTTCTTTTTCGTGATGGTAGAGAAGGTGGAGAATGTGGATTGAAGACATACTTCTTGCTTTGTTAAATTATTGATTGACTTTCCTATCTCGCCTTTGGGATCCACTTCTTCTGACTTTGAACTCTTGGGCTAGGTCTTTGTTCATCAATATACTATGATCGACATATCTTGGGCATGCTTGGAACCTGTGACAATTGTGGAGGCATCCAAACTTGTTCATGGGTTGTCTTTGTGGGTTTGGTTAGGGCCTTCTGGGTGGGTTAAGCTAATGAGGATTGCATGGCTATTTTTTAGTTTTTGACTTTATTATCTTCTTTTGTGGCTTTTTTTTTTACTTTTTGCCATTGATTGAGTTTTGGGTCGTAATTGTTGTAAATAACTCTTTTGTAGACACATTTGTGATTTTTCTTATTGTATGTTGAGATATCAAGCTCAACATGCGATGATCTAGGATGACACGTATCACTTTTTCATTTCTCTGACATGTATAGTGGTCATGTCGAGATATTTCAAGGACATTTCATTGAGCTTTATTGGATTTATCTACCGAGAGTGATGGCACATTTGTTTTTTTCCAGCTCACTCATTCGTAGACATTTGTTTTTTCCTTATGTACTAGTCTTTCTATATTGCATTGGTTGTATTCCTGTTTCTATGTCATTCTTGTACATTCCTTTTTATGTAATAGAAGAAGAAGAAGAAGTAAACGACCAATTGTTTCACCATCTATGCTATTTTTTGTGGTTTAAAAGGGGGGAAAAAGGTCCAAAGTTAATGAAGGTTTTCAAAATCTTTTGAAGGGGAATATATAGATCAAGAAAACTATAACTAAAGTGGCCCAAGTCCAAGTAGTCGAGCTTATCAAATTTAGATGGGTTTGATCAAGAAAACCATGCCTTTCAATGCAATTTTCCAAAATGGTTGACCAAGCTAAAGCTAGTTCTAAGGACCTAGTGGGCATGGAATGAAAGCACAACACCTTACTCCTTGCTCTTAGATGATGCGAAAATTGGAGATAATTTGAGAAAATTATTTGAAGAGCTCGAGTGTACAAAAAAGAAGCTAGAAAAGAAAGGGCCATCAAGTTCGGATGTATTTTGATGGATGGGGGAAATAATTCACTAGTATGGGATTGTAGAAATTGAGTATAATTGAGAACTAGTAAGAAGGTAGAGAAGAAAGGGCCATCAAGTTTGGATGTATTTTGATGGATGGGGGAAATAATTTACTAGTATGGGATAGTAGAAATTGAGTATTTTTGAGAACGAGTCTTTGAAGGCCAAGAAGAATAAAAATCAACATTCATTTGAAATAGTCAATGAATTTATCCTCTAGGAGGGAAGATTAATTCTTCAATCCAGGAGGATAAATTAAAGTTCATCTTCATCTACTTGTCCTAATGTATTCATGCAATGAACATCATTTTTAAGGACATCTTCATCTACTTGTCCTAATGTATTCATGCAATGAACTATAGCTACTGTTTGGGCAAACTCATGGATCAACGAAGATCCAAGGCTTTGAGCTTTTACATTCCCAAAGAATGAATTCATCATTGGACATATTAGGAGAAGTGCTTTAGCTCAAGGAGAGAATAATGATAAGAGTGTGAACTATAAAAAGTATTGGTTTTACTCTTAACATCAAATTAAAAAAAATTCTATTTCATTGAGGAGAACTTCAAGTTCCTAATGCAACTCCTAGATATAGTTTTTTCTAGGCTTTCAACTTGAGATGCAAATCTATTAAATGAATAAAGATATAAAACAATTTTGAAAATCTTCTAAAGGGAAGGTGTTTCCAGGGTTTTAGGATTCCTTTGAGTACTTTGCACCATTCATATATCTTTTACAATTATTACTTCTCAATGGTCTTGCTTCAACTCAAAAGTAAGATGCTAAAGAGGTACACTCACTAAAATATTTTCATAATTTCAAAAAATAAAATTGAATACTATTCATGTAAATTCATGTATTTACACGCAAAGGTGTGTGCATGCTTGTACAAATTCATGCAAGCATTAAGTGATGCATGTTATAATTTGCTTCAAGCATCGATGAACTTCATGCACTTATTTCCCTTTTCTTTGCGACAACAATGAAATTGGATGATAAGGCTTGGGAATGTATTTTTGTTGGGAACATTTTTGAAAGTAAGGGTTATTGTTTGTATCATCAATTGAACAAAAGGATCTAGTTATTTCGGATGTAGTATTTGTGGAGGATGCAGTTCAATCCCTACTTTTATGTACAAAGGATACATATGTAGGATACTATGTTGCCTCTGTTCACTAGGGGGTAGTCAAGTGTATCTTCAAATGAGGTAATTTCTCCACCCATACTCATTGTAACTTTTATGTTTGGATGTAATGAAAATATATAAGTACATGCACTCTCATTTGACAGAGTGTGTGGGGGGAGATTGTACCTAATATTGTGTACTGTTTATCTATTGTGCATTTCTATTTTTGTGTGATTGTCTTTGTGTATGTGCAATTGCAAGATCGTACAACAATGGTATTAGAGCTTGCATGCATCACTACAAATGCATTCTGATGCTATTGATTTTGCATCCAATTTTGTTGGCTAGTTTTAATTTTTATTTTAGTCCCTATTTTTGTTTTCATTTCTTATTTTGGTTTCTTGTTCGTATTCTATTTTTCTTTTTGGTTTGTGGTTCATATTTCTCATTCTAGTTCTTGTTGCTATTTCTATTTCAATTTCAGTTTTTGTTCTTGAGCCTAAACCTATACTTTATTCCTACAATATACACCTATGTTTACTCCTTCGGCTTAATCCACGGTGTGGACTAAGGCATATAACTTTGGCAACTTTGGCTTCCCTGACACCGAAGGCACCAAATAAGGCATAGAACTTTGGCATCTTTGGATTCCTTGGCACCTAAGCCTCGAGTAAGGCATAGAACTTTGGCATAACCTTGATAAATTTAGCTCCCCTCGCAACCATGACTACCTTGAATCTTCTTGGTGATTGGATCTATTGGCTATGCATGAACACTCTTTAACTAGAAAGTGGAATAAGGAATTTCTTATTTAGTGAGGAATGGACTTGAACTCATAACCTCCCACTCACAAGTCAAGTGTTTTACCACTACACTTTTTACATGAGCTATCACTTTATTCCTTTTTAAAAGTAGTGAAGATTACTTTCATTTCTCTTAATTTTTAGATTCCCAAGAACTACCCTTCTATTTTCTATTTTAATTCAAGAATTCTTAAAATTCTTTTCACACTTTTGGCAAGGGGTTTTCTTCTCTTACAAGCTCCTAGAGCCTACTCATCCATGGAAGATTTTGGTGAATCACCTCTACTTGAGGTACTGCTTGAGCAACAATTGGAGCTCCTATGGTGTGGACTCCACAACACCCAAAACTAGATCAAAGAACATGATGCTCTACTTTAAAAGATGCAAAGTGAGCGTGAAAATCATGTTTGGGTGGTGATGTCAATCATTATAGCTCAAGTCAATGGCATGCATTCCAAGATTGGTGCAAAGAATTTTTGAGTCTCACGATTTGATGGGTGCAAGGATGGTCAATTTGTTTTGTATCGCTCTCTCAATTTGATTGTTTTTTAGATGAAGTCTATTCAAAATTTGATAAAGGAAAGTTTTCCAATAATTTTTGATGGGGAATGAGTAACTTTGGTGCAAAGTTTTATGGCATACTCCAAATTGTCCCACCACATGGGAGACATTTCAAGAGAAGGTCAAAGATTCCTTTCTTCCTCTTGAATTTCATTTACATTCTCATCATTCATGGATTACTCTTGCATGGAGGGAAGCTGATACCATTTCTACCTACACTAAATGTTTTTGATAAAAAATATTACTTGTTTGCATGCTGGAGACAGTTCTTGAAGGCACTCTATAAAGAAAGTATGGAGATGGTTTAGAGATAGGGATCCAAGCCAAGTTCAATAGAATATGGCCTACAACCCTTTATGAAGTTATTTCTTTTGCTCATGATGCAAAGAAAGAGTTTCAATCTATTTCCAATTCAGTTCATCTACAACAATCGCATCAACAGAAAATACTAGTCAAGACCATTTTTCTTCTCAAGCATGGTTTCACTACCTTTTCTTCTCCTAGTTTTTCATGAGCTCCTCATTCCAAATTTTCAATAAAACCCATAGCCTCATCCCTCCAACCTACTAAACCTCCTACCATTCAATCTTCCATAGAAGATGATGCTCAATAGATGAAGCCACATATCACTTGTTGGAATTGTTGCAAAAATCGGACATACCAAAGCTAAGTGTGGGTTCCAACCTTTCAATATGAAACTCATCACAACTCGAGCACAAAACCTAGTGGTGATTCACAAAAAGGCCTACCTTTCTTGGGTAGAGCAAGCACTATAAAAGGATTTAAGTACCTTGGTTAACAAAATTTGTACTCATTCTTTACGTTCCATGTAGGGTACTATTAGCGATAGGATTGCAAATATTTTACATGATGATGGCAGCTCTCATAATTTTATTTCACATAATATTTACTTGAAGGAACTAAACTTAAATGATTTTCCTTCCATGTATAAAGTTAAGGCTACATTTCAAGGAAGTAGGTCTAATGTAGCACGTGAAGTGCATGATTTTAAGATTTTCATAGGTTCTAATGTCGATGCAAGATTAATCCAAAATGATCATCCCATTACATTTTAGAGTATGAAATTTAAACCTTTGCAAAAGAATTATGACACATATGATAAGGAACTTCTAGTGTTGTGCATGTATTAAAATTTTGGAAACACTATCTTATGGGTTCAGAAGTTTAAATTAAAATAAACCAACATGCTTTCAAACATTTATTAACTCAATGATTGATTTTTTATTGAATTATTAAATGGAATTCTTTTATTCAGAATTTTTAGGCTATGATTTTGTATAAACCCCAAAAAGCTAATATCGTAGGCAATGCTCTTAGTTGTTTTCCATCACCACAATCACATTTTTTTTCTATCCATAATATTGCTATTCATATTCATTAGTTTCATGATCCATCTACTGATGAGCATTACACATTTAATTATGGTTTCTTGTACTTTAGAAAAAAATTATGCATCACTCAATCTTTCAAAGAATTTGTTATGAAAGAGATGCATAAACCACCTTGTATCAATCACTGAGGCATATAAGCACTATTTCTTTTCTAGTCAAATATAAAAAAGGATATTGCACATTATGTTTCACAATGCATTATATCATGTTAAACATCATCATGATAAAGCATTTGGATTGTTAATTCCACTACCCTTTCCTAATGAACCATGGGAACAAATTTCTATGGATTTATGACTTCATCTCATAAAACCATGATTCCTAAGCCTTCTTGCTCAGTCATTGTGTAATTTCATTTAGCTTGGTTTAGTTTTCTACTTGCATAGGCTATTTGGTGATCTTGTTTTCCTTTATCTATTATTTGTGCTAATATGCATTCAATGGCAAAAATAGATGTTTCAACATGTATGTGGAATGGTTTATTCTAGTTTGGAACTTTCAGAATAGGTGTTGAAGTCAATCTTTGTTTTAACTCATTGGATGTCTATTCACATTCATTTTTTCCGAGAGAATTGAATTAAGAGTCCATATAATGGTTTTGCAATTATTGCATACATGTTAATAAATGTACGATAATATCCCTAATAACCCATAAAAGCTTGCACTTCCTTCACATTCTTGGTTTGGGAAACTAGAATTATGTTGTTCTTATCTTACCAATCTTGCAAACTATATGTCCCAATATTTTTCCTTGTCTCACCATGACAACACACATCTTCTAGTTCAAGCATACTTGATATTGCCTGCATTTGTGGAATATTTTCGTAAGCTCAGGTATATGGGCTAGACGTTGAGTTGAATAGGTGCATAACTCATCTACATAGAGTTTCGTGCTTTTTCTAAGAAAATCTTTGAAGACATGACACATTAATCTTTGAAATATTTCTCGGGTGTTAGTGAAACCAAAAGGCATAACCCTAAATGTATACACTCCCCATTCTGTAGCAAAAGTGGTTTTTTGTTGATCTTCAGTAGCAATTGCTACTTGATTATAACCTAAAAATCCATCAAGAAAGCTGGACACTTCCTTGCATGCTGCCCTTTCCAAAAGATGATCTGTAATGGATAATGGATAGCTATCTTGAATAGTGGAAACATTAACTTTTTTTAGGTTCATTCAAACCTAAGCTCTCCATTCTTCTTTGGTACAACCATTGAAGGGAAAACCCATTTTGTTTGTTCTATCTCTTAGTGATACTCTCAAGCATTCTTGGAACCTTATGAAGCAAGGAGGTCAAGATGAAGATGGTGAAGGATCCCACAAAGAGAAAGTTAAAGAGAGAGCTTTGGGATTAAGATAAGTATCTTTTTAATAATTTTCCTTAATTTTATGGAATGACATTCATGATTGGATGAATGATTTATAAATTTTGTGCATAAATTTCTCATACATGAAGGAAATTTTATGCATAATACTCGCACATGCATAAGAGCATGATTTTTTTTTTTAACTTTCTTTTTCAAAAGCAATGGAGACATCTGTATGGCTAGGCATAAAGATTGTATCGTTTAGTATGCATGTATAAATTAGAATCATGGTTTTGAAAGTACATGCATATATTTGGGCACACAAGTAAGTAAGTAGTGCCAAGAGGTAAGGGAAGGAGTTGGATGGCCCAAGCCTTCACATTCATGGAAGTACTCAAGTGGAGTCAAGGACAGAAGAAGCTTAATCTCCAGATGAGTATTCACACCCTTTTTGAAAGTGGATGCATAGATTTAGGTGGCCCAAGTTTCTTGGTCACATAGACAATTAGTCATGTAATTGATTCATATTATGCATCAAATTCATACATGTCATGTTGGAAAATAAAGATTCATTGTGGCTCACCATGTTCATGGTTAGGAGGAATGCATCTAATCCATTGTTGCAACTTGTATATACAAAGATGCATGGAAAAAATTACACCATCCTTTGAATGGACAAAGTTCCAAATTGGAAATTTTGCATTCTTTAAGGAGAGATTCGATTTTCAAACCTTATGCATGCTAGTTCCAATAAAGGTGTACACGTTTGGCATAACCTAAGAATGCATATGAAATGGATGGCATGGGTTTGTGGGTTTAGGAGGACTTTCAATTTATTCAAGCTTAATTTTGGTTATGAAATCCATTATCAAAATAATGGTAGTAGAGCCAATTGGCCATACTAAAACCACCATTCACTTTCGATAGTTTTGGCTTATTATAAGACAAGTAATAATAAATTAGCAAGATACATTAATCTTTAAGTCCCTCTTGTAGAATTTTCCATGAAACACATGGCATGCCTAATCATCAAGGCCAAGGACTTAAGTGAGAGGTCAACATTTTCTCTTCTTAAACCATGATGCAATGGTGGTAACTTAGATTGTCTATTATCAAGCTCTAAGGAAGAGGAAATAATCTAATACACATACTGTTGGAAGATGGAAGTATCAATTCTTCTTTTCAAGTAAGTTCTCTATTTGAGAATTAAAGAACTATTCAGAGCTTCACATAACTTTTCCAAGAAAATGGAAGGCTTGAAGAGAGGGTAGAACTCAAGGACTATACTATACCCTAAATACCATTCAACTATTTCCTATAAATACAAGGACAATCTTCCAAATGGTAAAGAGTGTTGAACAATATGATTGGCCAATCAATTACTTTTTTGCACTTCAACTTCTTGATTATGTTTGGAGATAATATCTAACTGCGATATAAACTATTTCTATTATCAGGTGACATAAAAATGATCTTTAAGAGTATAATAGAAGAAAGGAATCATTGAAAAACGAATATCTAAGATTAAGTATTCTCAGAGTTGAGTACAACCTAAACTTGATAAATTGAAATTTTATTTCAACATGAGCAACTACGCTGGTCTTCAATGGAATTAATAGGTTCCAAGTCAACGGAATAGTAAATCTCACTTGATTAGACTATAAGAAGGATCTATCCCAATATTAAACTAAACATACCTTCACTAAAGTGAAAGTGTAAGTCAGATGGTATGCACATCTAGGATTTCACAACCACTAAAGTTGATTCACTGGTATGGCATGCTCGATTCATGGGTAATCAAAGCTTAAAATTGGAAGCATATGTTCAATAACTTTGGAGGAGAGAAAGTAAAAAGCTCTAAATAGTCCTTTTAAGCAAGGGGAACAATAAAAAATTGAAAACAAACTCTTTTACACTCTAATAAAGAGCACTAGAAAAAGCACAATTTTCAATAAACACTTAGGAAATTTTTGAGGAAGAAAAATCTTACCAAAAACAGAATCTCTTTGAAGCACATAAACACTTTGGACTTTTCTTTCAATGGATATACCCATGCATGCCTAGAAAAATCATCAATGAAAGTCACAAAGTAAAGATAGTTTCCAAAAGAGGGTGTCTGCATAGGACCACAAACATCATTATGAACAAGCTGCAATTTCTGAGTAGCTCAAACTGAGCCATCTTTTGGGAACTAAGAACACTGCATTTTACCCAAAATATAGCCTTCACAAACATGTATGACAGGTGCCTCAAGTTTGGGCCGAGGGGACACCATTTCAGATTTCTACAGGCATAGCAAACTAGAAAAATTTAGATGACCAAAGCATGCATCCCACAACTTTGCATCTGACATAGCCTGAGAATCATGTACTGCACATGTTGAATCATTCACAAACTTTTCATAGTCTATGAGCTTATACAACCCAGGACATAAAATGTGAGAGGCAATAATCATGTCACCATTTGATAGATCTTGAACTATACATCTGTCATCAACAAATTTCACAACCAAGCCAATCTTTGCTAAAGCTCAAACTGATAACAGATTCTTCTTGATCCCTGGCACAAATAGAGCATCCGACAATGTAAATGAATTACCATTAGCAGTAGCTAGGATGATCTTATCAACTCCCATGATAGGATAAGAGGAGTTGTTAGTTTATGTGACAGTATTCCCTGTAGCGGCAGGCTCAAGTGAAGTGAAGAAATTGCAAACATTGCTCAAGAGAAGATGGGTCAAAGCTACAAACAGTAGTAAATGCCCATTCTTCATTCTGCATTAGATTAGCAGACTCTGTTTTTAGTGTAGAGGCCTTTGCAACAACCATTCCAACCTCTTTTTTCTTTGCCTCTTGAGGAGTTGGTATCACTTTGTTTGTAGCCACATTTGGATAAGTATTCCACAAGCCTTTGGTTCTAAAATATTGGGGCTTATTTGAGTCCATAGAGAGCCTTTTTTCACCTGCACACATGATGAGGATACCTCTCATCTTCAATGCCCTTGAGCTTCTCCATGAAAAAAATCTCCTCTAGGTCACCATTCAAGAAAGCAATCTTCACATCCAATTGGTGGATCTTACAACTCTTAGAGGCTGCAATTTTAGTGAGAGTTCTTACCATAGTGAGCCTTGTCAAAGGTCCAAAATTCTTTTCAAAGTTAATGCCATGGGTTTGTGCAAAACCCTTGGCAACCAACCTTGGTTTAAACCTAGATATGCTGCCATCCAAATTTTTCTTTACCTTGTATACCCATTGATTGCCTATCACCTTCATGTCCTTAGACTTAGGCACCAACGACCAAGTTCGTTTCTCCTTGAATTCTTTTACTTCTACTTACATTTCTTAATTCAATTCTTCATGCTTGCTTGCATCCTTAAAACAATTAGGCTCTTCACATGCAACTACTTGACATGAAATATTCATAAGTTAACCATTGAATTGGATAGCTTTCTCTTGTTGAGTTTCTTCTGTCTTGAGGGGTTGGAATGAAACTTTTTCTTCTTGTTTTTAATGTCTTTACACCTGGAGTTTCTATCTTTTCAAACTCTCCTTCACTACTACTATCTATATCTAGCAATGGGTTATCTTGATCATGTTCTTCTTCCTTGAATTTGCTTCTTGTAGAGCTTTCTTCACTTGAAGTAGGATTACTTCTCAGTCTCCCTTTCCATGGAGATGTGTGGCTACCCTTTGATGTTTTCCTTGAAGTTGAAGGACCAAAAATCTCCACACTTTCTTGGTCTTCTACATGTCTTCTCTCGACATCATGTATGTCTTCAACATGAAATGAATCTTTCACACCATAGCATGGTAGAAACTCATGAAAGATAACATCTCTAGATACCTTCAAATCTTTGACTTTAGGATCATAACATCTAAAAAACATTTTGATCACTTGAATAACCAATAACTATACCTCTTTCAACTTTTTCTTTAATTTTATGCCTCAATTCATAAGGCACATGCATAACATACACGATAAAAAATCTTGAGATGAGGTATATCCCGTTTCTTAGCATACCATGCTTCATATGGACTTAAAGCATGTACACCTGAAGTGGGGCACCTATTCATGGAGAAGATGGCTATACTTGATGCATCTTTGTTGGTACTATAGCTCTGATACCACTAATGGTACTATAGCTCTGATACCACTGTAGGTGCAACGCTTATTGCGGAATTCGCTTACACCACAAAAACTAAGCTAGAGTGATATTAGAACACCTCTATAATCATGAGTAGCTTAGCAAACTTCTGAAACTGAAAACTTTACAAGTGTGTTTAGTGAAAACAAGAATTCACTTTACAGAAAGCTTCGCGTTTCCTTCAAGCTTCAATTCTGAACTGATTTACTTCAGACTTTACACTACTGTGTTTGTTTATAGTTAAATAATCTTTCCGTTACTTAACTATGCCAAAACTGTGTTTTTGAGTTCACCAAAATTCCATTGGAACTTCACCGGACTGTCACCGGAATGTCACCGTAATTATATCGGAATCTTACCAGAATCAACTGCAAATTTATTTGTAGTTACTTCAAATTCTTGTTGATGAAGTAAGGAAGTAATGCCTGAACTTCCTTCACTGAATGAACTCTTTCTGAAGTTTAAGAAAAACTTCACCAGTTCCTGAATGCCTTTTCCGGTCAGACTTTGTATTGTGTGTACATATCTGTTTCACCGAAATCTTTGATCAACTGATACTAGAGATGTCTAGCTTCAAAACAAGCTATCTCTCATAAAAACCTTTACACTCTTCTTTGAGATCTAACTCATAGAAGTACCGGAAAATGTTTACTGAGAAAATTGTAACTGTTAACTAACTTTCACAATAACATGAAATCTCTCAGATTTCTTCACATACGAAGAATGCACTTAACTTCCACATGAACATGTATTTTCTATTAGAGAAGATGTGTACAAAATATAGCTTGGCCTTACTTTGCTCATAGCTATGGAAAACTCTCCTACTCTGAGTAGTTATTCCTTACCATCTCTCTTAGATGAATACCCGACATTTCAGGTTTTGTCATTCATCTCTACATACGCAATCTATGGCGTCTTCTATCTCTATCTTCTATCATCTCATACTTGAGCTCTCTGCGCTCTCTCTTCGTACTTATGATCTCTACTAGTCTCTCTTATATACAATTTTTATCCGGGTTTCTAACAAACTCATAATTCTAGAAATTTCTACGCTGTATATTACAGACGTGAATTTGTCTCTTCACTAAGGCTTGTTTTCTCTGAATGCTTTGTTCTTGCTTCTCTTTGTCTTTATGTCGTTATGCATAATTAGTGAGTGAATCTCCAACAGCTCCCCCTTAATCACTAATTTGCATCTTCCGGTCTTCACATATCCTTCTTTCTTTAATTCTTGCCATTTCTTTGAATCTGCTTGTCTTTACTCCATCCAAGCTCTTTGTTAGAATATCTGCTATCTGATCTTTCGTAGGAGTGAATAATATTTCAATCTCCTTCTCCATTAACTTTTCTCTCAGAAAATGATACTGTATCTCTATGTGTTTTGTTCTTGCGTGAAATACTGGATTTGCTGCAAGATACAATGAGCTCATATTATCTCCATATATGATAGGTATACCTTGATCAATACTCATGCTTTTGAACAAGGTCTACATCCATATCACTTCTTTAGCTGCTTCCACAAGTCCTTTATATTCTGCTTCTGTTGACGATAAAGCTATTGTATGCTGCTTCTTTGAACACCAGCTTACAAGCTTATCTCCTAGGTATATCATATATCCATGTGTTGATCTTTTGTCATCTTGACTTCCTGCCCAATCTGAGTCACTGTATGCTCTCAGCTTTATATCTGACGTAAAAGGATAATATAATCCTTCTTTTATAGTTCTTTTGATATATCTAAGAATTCTTTGTCCTGCAACCCAATGTTGATCCTTCGGACAATGCATGAACTGTGAAAGAAATCCCACTGCATAACTGAGATCAGGTCTTGTTAGTGTAGCATAAATTAAGCTTCCCACTAACGACTGATACTTCCTCATATCTTTAAACTCTGCACCACCATATTTGCAGAGTTTATGATTTACTTCAAGCGGTGTTGAAGCTTCTCTGCAATTCTGCATGTTAAACTTCTTCAGTAAGTTTAGGAGATACCTTTCTTGCAAAACATATATACCATGATCTGTATATGTAACTTCCATTCCAAGAAAGTATGGCAACTTTCCTAGATCACTGATCTTGAACTCTTTTTCAAGCAGTCTCTTCACCTCTTTGATTCCTTCATCTGAGGTTCCTGTGATTATTATGTTATCTACATAAATGCAAATGTAGATCATACCTTCATCTGTTCTCTAAACGAGTAGACTTGCATCTGCCTTCGAACTTTGGTATCCAAGGTCATTGAGATACTTCACAAGTCTGTAATTCCAAGCTCTTGGAGCTTGCTTCAATCCATAAAGTGCTCTTCTTAGTCTGCAAACATGTTCTGGGTATCTGATATATATCCATTCAAAAATGCATTCTTTATATCCAGCTGACTTAGCTTCCATCCTTTTGATGCTGCTATAGCAATCAATGTCCTTATGGTCGACATCTTTGCCACCGGAATAAATGTCTCATCGTAATCTATGCCATATGTCTGAGCATAGCCTTTGACAACGTGTCTAGCTTTGTATCTGGCTATCCTTCCATCTGCAAGTTTCTTAACTTTGTAAACCCATTTATTTCCAATCACTTTCTTACCATTTGGTTTTGGAACAAGTTCCCAAGTCTTGTTTTCTTCGAGCGCATTGAACTCCTCTTTCATTGCTTCTACCCACTGTTTCTTTCCTTTTGCTTCACTGTAATTCTGAGGTCCTTCATCTTGCTTTACTAAATAAGCATAGTTTTTCTGAGTCAAATAAGAAGTGTCATAGGAATACCTTGTTGGTTGTTTCCTTACTCCATTTGACCTTCTTAACTCATATTCTTCATGTGTATCTGAATACACATCTTCATCTTCGTTTCTCATACCTGATCCGATCCTGGACGTACTTGCCTGCATATGATCTTCATCTCCATTCACCTGCGTATGTGATTTACCTTTTTCATTCCTCCTTATCTCTTCTTCAAGTGTTTCAACACTATGCTCTTTATCTGTATACCAGCTCTTTCCTTCATCAAATGTCACGTCTCTGGAAACAGTAAATTGTTTGGTTAGAGGACTCCATAACCTGTAACCCATCTGCTTTTCATCATATCCAATGAACACATATTTTTTAGCTTTTGGTTCAAGCTTATGTCTCGACTGTGATGGCACATAAGCATACGCAACTGATCCAAACACTTTGCAATGAGCAAGTGTTGGTTTCTTACCCCACCAAGCTTCATAAGGGATCATCCCATTTAAAGCTCTACATGGTAATCTGTTTACCAGATATGTAGCTGTATTTACAGCCTCAGCCCAAAGATAGTTTGGACAATTCTTCTCATTTAGCATTGCTCTTGCAAACTCAACTAGAGTTCGATTTCTTCTTTCTACTACTCCATTTTGTTGCAGTGTATACCTGCAAGTTATTTCTCTTTTGATACCTGCATTCCATAGATAATCGTTGAACTCTCGAGAAAAATATTCTCCTCCTCCATCTGACCTTAGTCTTTTGAGTTTCTGTTCTGTAAGTCTTTCAGCATATGCATGAAAATGCCTGAAAGCTCCAAATACTTCTGATTTCTCTTTCAAAACATAAAGAGTTATCCATCTTGTTGCATCATCAATAAACAAAACATAATACCTCGATCCACTGATAGATCCTTCTTTTGTCGGTCCCCATACATCTGTATGTATGAGTTCTAGCACACCATCGTGTTTGTAACCATTTTTCTGAAATGGTAACCTGTGGGCTTTTCCCATCTGACAAGCTTCGCACTTGTGAATCATATGTTGATTCTTCATATTAGGCAACCCTCTCACGGATTGTTTTTCCACCATAGTTTTGATTCCTGTCTCATTAAAATGTCCTAGCCTCTTATGCCAAAGGTCTAGTTCTGTAAATACCTCATCACCATGTGTGATCAAGGCTTGACCAACATTCCCTTGTACTTTAAGAGTAAAAAATCTACCTTCCTTTTTACCATGGACAATTTGTTTGTATCCTCTTCCTAGATCTTCAACAAATACTCCTTCATTTGTAAACCTGACTTGAAAACCTTTTTCTACTATCTGACCCACACTGATCAAATTTTTCGAGAATTGTTGGAACATACAAAACATTTGTTAGTAGGTCAGCTCCATTCTTACACTTTACCTTTCCAATTGACCTTACATTATGTTTCGTATTATCACCTGTCTGTACTGTATGATTTGAAATACCTCCTTCAAGTTCTGATAACAATTCTATATTTCCTGACAAATGATTTGAACAACCAGAGTCAATATAGAATACCTTGAGGTCTTCATTCTCTGACACACTTATTGAGTTCATCATCAGTGTCGTATGATCATCATTCTGCGTATCATTCGTATAATTGTAGTAGGTAGTGTTGTGAGACTGATTCTGTCCCCAACTTCTTGCTCCACCTCTACCATATCCGCCTCTTTGGCTTTGTCTTCCTCTTTGATATCTTCCGCTTCTGCCTCTACTATTATTATTCTGATTCTGGCTTGATCCTTGGGAATTATGCCAGCAATCATGAGCCAAGTGATTGCTTAATCCACAGATCCAACAAGTCTTCTTGTTGTTAGTCGAATTACCTCTTCCTTTACCTCTTTTTCTGATGTTACCTCTTCCTCTTGCAAAATTTGCTTGAGCAGTCACTTCTTCTTCATCTTTTTCTTTATCTTTATCAACTTTCTTCTTATTCTTTGCATACATAGCCGAACTATGTCCTTGATCTCCATCTGTCTTCAAATCTTGCTCAAACGTTAGCATTAGTACAAACAACTGATTTAAATCTGGTACAAAATGATTTAAAGACAGTTCAGTTGAGAGTATGAAAGGTTTCCACCTTTCATCTCCTCTCAGACCTGCAAGAAATTGCGCTATCAACCTGTGATCTTCGATATCTTCATTGATCGATCCAAGACTGTCTGCCAAGTCCTTCATCTTAGTGACATAATCACTAATGCTTTGACTTTGCCTTTTCTTGAACGTTGTAAACTCCGACCATAAGCTAGCCTTTCTAGCTTTCGTCGTATTTTGGAAATGATCTTCCAACGCTCTCCATATGTCTTCTGCTTTCTCCAGACCTCTAATGTGCAGTAGCAAATGATCTGTAATGGTATTGTAGATATACACTCTTGCCGTTGCATCTTTCTTCTGCCACAGCTTCAAGGCTTCTAACTCTTCTTTCTTTGGTTGACTGTCGTCTTCTAAAGTCGGCTTCTTTTCTTCTCTTGTCACATATTTCATTAAGTCTTTACTCATAAGTAAAGCTTCCATTCGTATTACCCATGCGGGATAATTATCTCTATCCAATTTGTGAATTGAGATATGATCTGCCATAATCTTCTTGTTTCTATTACTTTCGGTGAGTTTAAGGTTAAAGGATTTTACCTTTTGTAAACCTTTACCTTGAGAATGACTTCGGAACACTTCTTGATGCCGTTTGCTGTTGATCTCTTGAGCTTTCACTTTTCTTTATGAGAATTCTTCAAATTCTCTTTCCGTTTCTTCTTCTGAGAAACCTTTTCTGCTCTTCAGAACCTTTCCTTCTCTTCATAACCTTTCCTGCTCTGATACCACTGTTGGTACTATAGCTCTGATACCACTGATGGTACTACAGCTCTGATACCACTGTAGGTGCAACGCTTATTGCGGAATTCGCTTACAACACAGAAACTAAGCTAGAGTGATATTAGGACACTTCTATAATCATCAGTAGTTTAGCAAACTTCTGAAACTGAAAACTTTACAACTGTGTTTAGTGAAAACAAGAATTCACTTTACAGAAAGCTTCGTGTTTCCTTCAAGCTTCAATTCTGAACTGATTTACTTCAGACTTTACACTACTGTGTTTGTTTACAGTTAAATAATCTTTCTGTTACTTAACTATGCCAAAACTATGTTTTTGAGTTCACCAAAATTGCACCGGAACTTCACCGGACTGTCACCGTAATTATACCGGAATCTTACCGGAATCAACTGCAAATTTATTTGTAGTTACTTCAAATGATTGTTGATGAAGTAAGGAAGTAATGCCTGAACTTCCTTCACTGAATGAACTCTTTCTGAAGTTTAAGAAAAACTTCACCAGTTCCTGAATGCCTTTTCTGGTCAGACTTTGTACTGTGTCTACATATCCGTTTCACCGAAATCTTTGATCAACTGATACTAGAGATGTATAGCTTCAAAACAAGCTATCTCTCATAAAAACCTTTACACTCTTCTTTGAGATCTAACTCATAGAAGTAACGGAAAACGTTTACTGAGAAAATTGTAACTATTAACTAACTTTCACAATAACATGAAATCTCTTAGATTTCTTCACATACGAAGAATGCACTTAACTTCCACATGAACATGTGTTTTCTATTAGAGAAGATGTGTACAAAATATAGCTTGGCCTTACTTTGCTCATAGCTATGGAAAACTCTCCTACTTTGAGTAGTTATTCCTTACCATCTCTCTTTGATGAATACCCGACATTTCACGTTTTGTCATTCATCTCTACATACGCAATCTATGGCGTCTTCTATCTCTATCTTCTATCATCTCATACTTGAGCTCTCTGCGCTCTCTCTTCGTACTTATGATCTCTATTGGTCTCTCTTATATACAATTTTTATCCGGGTTTCTAACAAACTCATAATTCTAGAAATTTCTATGCTGTATATTACAGACGTGAATTTGTCTCTTCACTAAGGCTTGTTTTCTTCGAATGCTTTGTTCCTGCTTCTCTTTGTCTTTATGTCATTATGCATAATTAGTGAGTGAATCTCCAACAATCTTCCCAATAGCAATTGGGCACATTTATCTCGTTGAACATCGATCTTGCCACTTCAGCAATGTGTTTACTTTTCCTCTCTACAACCCCATTTTTTTGGGTGTATACATGCATGTATATTGCCTTTTGTTTCCATTATGATTTAAAAAATTCAAAAAAAATCTTTGAGAAGTATTCCCCCCCTCCATCAAATCTAAGAGCCTTTATGTACCTACCCATCTCCTTTTCAACAAGTAATTTGAAAAATTTAAAGTGAATAAACAATTCAACCTTTGAATTCATGCAATACAACCATTTCATGCTTCTGTGATCATCAATGAAGATAACAAAATACCCAATGAGGGATCCTTGGTTGGTTCCCATATCTCAGTGTGAATGAGGTCCCATTGAAATTTGCTCCTTTGTGTACTCTTCTTGAATGGAAGTGTGGAAGGGGAATCGAGCAAAAAGAGAAGAAGAAGAAGATCAAAGAATAAAACTGCTAAGTAAAGAATAAAGTTTATAAAGAAAAAGAACAACTCTCTGCCCAAAGCCCCGTAGGGGCACGCATCACGCAACAACACCAAAGAACCAGTTCCTAAAGATTGGAAATAAAGAAAGATAACAACTAGGACATTTCATGGGAGGTTGCACACAGCTTCCTCATCCACCAAGAGTAGGCGATGAAGCGAAACAAGAAGGGAAGAGAGACAACATACGAAGGACTCTTTATCCGATAAGATAACCAATTGTATGAACGTCCTAGCTACCTCCTCGTCCAGTGGATGTGTGCGGTGGAAAGAAATGAGTCAAGTCCCAGAGGATGACAAAGAAGATTTAAGAATAGGACCTTTAAAACGCAAAGCTGACTTAAAAGAGAGTAAAGGTGAGCAAAGTAAGGTGTGCGACAAGAAATAAGTAGACATGCTCCAAGCAATACAACACGGTCAGATGTGTGGAGACAAAGACATGTCAGAAGACCAAAAGTTAGAAAGAGGCATAGGTTGAAAAGTTGAAGAGAATGACTAATAACATCACATTCTTAGCCACTAATGGCGCATGTGACAACCCGATTTAATGCAGCAACCCATACTTATGAATGTATGGAATACCGAGGGGATTATAGAAGCAAAGGACTAAATTCATATAAAGTAACAAACTATCTGACAGTCCTTATTGCTTCTTCGACCACTTGGTGCGTGCATACAGGAGCCATAGAAAAGCTGCAAACGAGACACAAAGCCTGCCAAGGGATGACAGAGGCAAAGTGGGGGAGAATGTTGTAGAGAAAAGAGGCAAAAAGAGAAGCCCCAAAATTTTCAAACTAATGGGCATAAATTTCTTCTTCGAAATCCTAGGAAATTCCCTCAAAGCTATGTAAATGCACTAGAGGAGTCCTCTAGAGGCATAAGCCCAACTCATTGTAACATATTTGTTGTAAAATAGTAGGAAATTAGAGATTAGCCAATAAAGTGCCGGTCACTTGTGTGAAAGGACCATTTTTAGGGCACATGTATATAAGTCACTTTGTGACTCTTTGTAGAGACTTTTTGCCATTGTGAAGAAGGAGAGAAAAAATTTCGAATTTGCTTCTTTCCTACAGATTTTCATCTTCTCTATGATCTTTTGTGTGTGTGTGTGTAGCTTGGAATGTGTGTGTAGGACTGTTGTCTATCCCTCCCCATCACTTTTGAACTACTGTAGTGTGTGTGTGAGCAAAAACGAGTTGTGAAGTGAGTGAAGGTATTTCTTGCCATTCATTTATTTGGCCATAACTTGAAGAGAAGTTATCAGATTCAAGTGAAAATACCACGAGTAGATGCGTCTCATTGAGAGCTTCGAAATAAACCTGCTATTGGCCATATTTAGAGTTCGAAGCTGGGAGAAACATTCGAATTTGTATTTACCACTGCAAGTGGTATCGCGACAGACACTTCTAGAAATTGAGTGAGTTGGAGAGGTAGTTTAATCTTTTCTCATGCATTTTAGCTGAACCACTTCACTTTCCATCACGTGCGCACACGTCCTCATACATATGGTTTAGGTGGTTCTTCGGATTGATAATTAAGCATGTGTCAATCCACCACTATATGCACTTGCATGGCAAATGAGATTTAGTCTCTTTGACACAAGTCCCTAAGACCTTTGTGACTTAGGTACACACATTTTTGGCACCGTTGCCGACGAACAAACTCAACCAAGGTGCTTTCGTGATGGTTATAGCTCTGGAGTGAAGGAATCATACTTGTAGGAGGGAATTCATTCAGTGGCAAGTAGTCAGACACTTCAACACTTGTTACTTCACATCCTAGAGGTGTGTGTAATGAGTTTTTAGGTTTAGGGTTAGGAGTGGAGGAGAAAAGGAAGAGTTAGGGTAAGGAGAGAA
This sequence comes from Ceratopteris richardii, assembly GCA_020310875.1. Taxonomy (NCBI): domain Eukaryota; kingdom Viridiplantae; phylum Streptophyta; class Polypodiopsida; order Polypodiales; family Pteridaceae; genus Ceratopteris; species Ceratopteris richardii. The sequence goes on from CM035426.1 coordinate 125,565,375, forward strand.
GTGGGGTAGGAGTAAGTTGAAATCACCAAGAAAAATCCCAAAAAAAATTGCCAAGTTAGTGTAGAATAGGTCTCAGGCAGCACAAACTATAAAAACCAAAAAAATTAGTTCATTTGGCACTTGCTCTCGAACTGGGATCATCTATAGATAGCAATCGATATCACCTGAGCAGTATCACGCCCTAAAAGCCCAAAAAGCTACCTTGTGAGCTCAAGACTTAAGCAATATATTCCAAAGGTAAGCTACATTAAGAGTTCAACATCAAAAGTATTTTGAAAATGCATTTACACGTGATGAAAGATGTTTGCAGTATTGCGGGATGTGACAGAGAGAGATTAGAGAGGTTCTTTGAGTGAGACAGAGGGTTAGGAGTGAAGAGGAGTGAGAGATAAGCTTAGGGGTGCAAAATTTTTTGTGTTTGGAGCGATTTTGGCTGTAGTATCGTGGTCAGTTGAGTTTTGGTATTGCGATACCAAAATTCCCTAGTATCGCGATACTTGCCAAGTATCATATCGGCGCATACCACTTGAGTTATTGCGATACCATTTTTGGTATTGTATCGTCAAGTTGGTATCGCGATCCTTATTTGCTAGTGGTATCGTATTGCGGCCCACTTGGTATCATATCATCTCTGTCATAGTATCATCGATCGAGCGGTATTGTATCGTGCATAGCACTAGTATCCTATCGTGTATCTAGTATTGTATCATTGAACCTCCTAGTATCGTATCCTGCATAGTTGTGGTATCGTATTGTGACTTGCACCTATAACGTATCGCAAGGATTCTTAGTATCGTATTGTGCATTCAGGTGGTATTGTATCGCCTGAACCAGTCGGTATCATATCGCTAGGATTCCTAGTATCATATTGTGCAACACAGCAGTATCGTATCGTGTAGTGCACTGGTATCGTATCACGCAGAGAGTGGTATCATATCGTCGATAGTCCCAAGTATCCTATCGTCACCTACAAAAGTATCGTATTACGGTGAATTGTGGTATCGTATCGTGGCAAGAGTGGTATCGCCTAGTGCAGTATCACGAGAGTGGTATCGCCCACAACATTTTGAGTCTTTTTAAGGGAAAAATTTGAGGCAATTGAGGAGCCAATTAGGGGACAGTTAGGACCCAAAATAGCCACAAGAGGGTGAATGAACTTGAGGTTAGGATGGGTGCTAAGTAGTCGAAAAAGTGTAATTTCATCGGTAGGAAGTGGAACCCAGGCAATTCACCACTCTATCTATTCTGACACCTCTAGTGACTCAGAAGAAGACAGACCTATGGCTTCAGAAGACAGACATGCAAGGTTCTGTCCCCAGGAGAAACTTGATGTCTATTGTAGAAGGGGAATATTGTACCTCTCTGCAATATGTGTCTACTAATTCCCATGGGATTCCCATCTCCCTGGATGGTTTAAATAGATCAGTAGCCAGGATGGTAACTTCCACTGATTCTACAATAGTACCTAGACCGGAAGTCAAGTATGAAGGAGGAGTGTACATGGACAAGTTAGGTCACATCTATGTGGTAACAGAACACCCAAACCTGATCAATGAGAGAGGAGAGTTAGAAGGACAAGAAAATTCAGGAAGACCGGACCTTGAAGAGTTGGTAACCACTCCCAGAGGAAAATCAGTAGTAACTCGAGTCTTGAGAGGGGATTTGATACCTCAAGATGATTACCTATTGGAGGTCTACTTGATCCATGGATCAGACTTACTGTTACAAACTGACCACCTACACGCGGACAAGAGGAAAGTCCAATGACCTTCTATGAGTTAAAAGATCCTAAAGATGAGTCTAGAGTCACATACCTAGACAAGAACCAAAGAAGATACTAGCTTGTTGATGCCATTGATAGGGCTCCATTGAAGTATATGGGGTTACCTGTATTCCCTCAACGAGAACAGGTAACTACCTCCCAAAATCTCTTTGGGGCACAACAAGAGTCGGAACGTACAATGTCAGGACAGACAAGCCATGAGAGTGTTCCAAACCAAACCCATGTGCAATTTACAATGCCATGACTGCAAGCACACAATCAAACTCACCATGGACTAGGCAACCAATATCGGCCACCAGTGAGGCCAAGACCACCACTAGGAGTGCAGCCTGGAATGCCTCCAATTAGACCAACAATTCTTGTCATGCCTAGACAGCCAGAGCCCACAAGAAGATTAAGACCGATTCAAGTGGCTAAGTGTATGAGAAACCATTATGACGGGATGGGAGAACCTTATGATCACATAGCTGAATTTAAACAAGTTCTACGAGCTAAACAAGTGGATGATTTCTTTGTGCAGTATGAGTCCTTTCGACTCACTCTCATAGGAACGACTTTGACTTGGTTCCAGCCATTAGATCCCAATCTGTTTGGAGATATTGAGCAATTCTTTCAGAAATTCATAGGGGAATTCACTATGAGAGGGATTAAACACAACTCTTCATCTTTAATCCATAGCTTCAAACAAAATCAAAATGAAACTATGAAAACCGCTGCCCAAAGATTCAATCAATATGTTGATAGATGCCCAGTAGCAGAAAGACCCACACAACAAAAAATGATATCATTATTCTTGGACGGACTGATGAATGGGACTCTCAGAACTTTAGTCTATGTGAAAAGACTACAGACATTGAGTGAATGTCTTCAAGAGTGTATTGACCTAGAGGATAACCTAGCTGATGCTCTACCCAGCCCTACGAAATCAAAAGACACTAGAAGTACAGTGACATGCAACTCTAGTAATGTAGAAGAGTTAGCAGAGCTAGTAGCCAAGAAGTTAGGATTCCATGGACAGTGAAACTACCAGCATCCCCCAATGAGAATACCCATGTTACGAAGATGTAGTCTATGTGGAGGAGATCACCCCAGTCACATGTGTGTAAGAGGAGGAATGGGTTTGCCTCAAGCTTACCCTTACAATAGGGAGCCACATCAAGGAACTGCTTTGTATTGCCACATAGAACAAAAATACACCAATCATACCACTACGAATTGCCCATTCAACAGGCAAACACGACCTGTAAATCAACCTCAGTATAGGCCATATGGATACCCACCGAGAGATCCAAGAAGGGAGATTCCTAGATACAACCCTTATCCAAGACCACCATAAGCACCTAGATCATATGAGCAAGGACAATATACACAACCTCAGCCAGTGTTAGGACCACAACCACCACTTCCTCAACACGTAGTACCTGTCAAATATGCTCAACTAGAGGAAAAATTAGAAAGAGCCATAGTGCCGGCATCACCAATAGCGAGTACAGAATCAGCAAACCCAGGATATGAGCAGACCCAAGGATATTACTATTCCTATGACGTCAGTATGATGGAGTACGAGCAAGCTTATGACCCGCAATACTATGGATATGAGGGATATGACAATGTCTATGGACCAGAGTTGGCAACACTAATGTACACCGCACCCAAGGCACCAGCACCCATGAGACCACCCATTAGATTGCCTATGCCAAAAGGACCGTGCTATAGATGCAGAGGAGATCACTTTATCAAAGAATGCACTCAGCCATACAACCCACCAACCCCTAAGATTTGGGAAGGGTATTGCAATGATTTTGGAAAGGAACATCTCTTTAGAGATTGCCCAAAAAATGCCAATAAGGCTCATGACACTGCACCCATTAATGTGATCAAAGTAATTGAATCATCAGGGAGTGACAAGGAATACACCGTACCATTAAAGGCCATTACACGAGCACAAACGAAAGGACAAGAAAGAATACGAGTCGACCACGAACAAGAAAAGGGTAAAACCATAGAACCTAGAATACAAGTAGTGGAAGATTCAGAGGACCCACATGAGAGTATCGAAACAATGAAAAGCCAAAAGTGGAAGGATAGGAGAGAAAAACTCAAGGAAAAATGGAGGAAGGATAAACATAAGGAAGACAAGAAGGACACTCGAGGCAATAAGAAACCTAAGGAAACCGAAATTGAGGAAGAAATTCCTATTACACCACAGACACTAGAGCCAGATAGGCCAGGATCAATTCTAACAGACCCAAAACTAGACGATTTAGACATGTGGTTGAAAGCTTACCAAGCTCAAATTGTGGATGGACCAAACATAGAGCATCATGAAAAGCTTTACCCACAAGGGGAGTTAGAAAAGGAGAGGCTAGCGATATGTAGAAAACTCATAGAGGTAGCTCAAGCCACCCTAGAGAAGACTATCCCAACCCTCCCCGAGACGACAATGTCTGAAGAACAATACCATGATTGTATTACAACCAAGGACCAAAATCCAAACAAGAGAAATGACAAAAAAGAACTACTGAACAACCAGGACAAATCTATGTCCATAGTCTCGGACTTAGAAGCTGATTGGCCAAAAGAGTTGTGGACTAAAATTCAAGAAGAGCAATGGAAAAAGAATGGAGTTGCAGAATCACCTTTCGAAGAATTAGATGTGGAAGACTATCAACCACCACCAAACATGGAAGAAATATATGAAGAAGTTTCTAGGCTAGATCGAAACAGGGAGGAAGCTCAGAGCTTTTCTACCCTATCAAACTACAGGGAGATGCGTTTGCATGGACCTACAAGGATCTCAAGGGTGTGGAACCCTCCATCTATTCTCATAGAATACCAATGAAACTGGAGGCAAAACCATGAAAACAACACCCTTACATGTATAACGAGGTTTATGCCACAAAAATAAAGGAAGAAATAGATAAATTATTGGCCGCCAGATTCATTTACGAGATAGAACATACCGAATGGGTGTCAACATTAGTAGTTGTGCCTAAAAAGAACGGAAAACTTAGAGTGTGCATTAATCAAAAGAAAGTCAATGCAGTCACAATCCGTGATAGTTATCCATTACCTATCACTGATCACCTGTTGGAAAGAGTTGCAGGCAAAGAAGTCTATAGATTCTTGGATAGATTCTCTGGATACAAACAAGTAGCTATTACTACTGAGGACCAACATAAGACCGCATTCGCAACTGAATGGGGGTCTATGCTTTCAGAGTGATGCCTTTTGGACTCACTAACACCCCTGCCACTTTCCAAAGGTTAATGTCTCATGTGTTCAAAGAGTTTCTAAGGAAGAGTATGGAAGTATATGTAGACGACCTATGTACATACTCACATTGGAGGCAGGAGCATATTCCAGAATTGCAAAAAATATTTGATAAATATCAACAATATAGAGTCTATCTAAATCCTGAGAAGTGCATTTTTATGGTAAGACAAGGAAAAATCCTAGGACACACCGTACCTAGGAATGGAATATCTATGGATGAAGACAAGATCAAAATAATTCTAGAACTTCCAAGACCAAAAAATGCAAAATAAGTGCAAGCATTTATGGGTCACTATGGATACTATCACTGATTTATCCACATGTATGCCATAATTGCCAAGCCTTTGTATGGATTATTGACTCAATTCACATGGACGGATGAATGCCAGAAGGCATTTAATGAGCTAAAAAAGTGGCTTAGCACGGCTCCAATTTTGAAAATACCCAATTGGAAAAAAGGAAATACCCACGTAAGAGCAGATCATCTCTCTAGGTTAACACATGGAGAACCACCGAGCGAAGTACCCGATGATTTGCCAGACACTTACTTATTCAATTTGGAAGTGTGTCCCAAGTGGGCAGAAAAACTAGTTCCAATACTCACTCATGGACCACAACACTCAATCAGCAAAGATAGTAGAAAGGAAATCCTATAATCACGTAACTTACACATAGTAGAAGGAAGCGTGTATCATAAAGAATCCAATGGCATATTGTCTAGATGCATAGAGGAAGACGAACAAAAGAACTTGATTAAACAAGCTCACATAAATAAATGGAGAACGCACAAAAGAACTCATGGAACTCTAAGAGAACTAAAACTGTTAGGAGTATATTGTCTTGATATGCCTAAAGATGTCCATGATTACATTAGTAGTTGCACAAAATGTCAGGAAACCACTCCAGATGACCATACATATTTACCTTTCTCTACAATAGCACCCAACTCGAGTACAACATTAGTGAAATTCCTAAAGACACGAGAACATGAGGAAGGAATCAGCATAGCAAGGAAACGATCCCTAGAAGAAATGAGTAAGGACTACGTATCATGGGAAGACAATTATTCAAGAAAGGGAAAGATAATCAACCACGGCTATGTGTACATGAAGGAGAGTACTTACCCATATTAGAAATGGCACATGCAAGTGTCGTAGGAGGACATTTCTCAGCTGAAAGAACCATAAAAATGATCCTCTTTGCAGGCTTGTGGTGGCCAACCCAACATATGGATGTAGACACCTATGTACAAAGTTGCGAGACATGCCAAAGAGTTAAATATCTAGTTAGACGAGATGACATGCCATTGAGACCCATGGTCTGCACGAGAGCCTTTTCCAAATGGGGTATTGATTTCATAGGACCCATTAATCCACCATCCAAAAGATCACATGCTGAATACATAATAGTAGCAACGGATTACTTGACTAAATGGGTAGAGGCGAAGGCAACTAAAAAAAATGATGCTCAGACCATTGCCAAATTTCATTTTGAGCATATCTTTTCTCGCTTTGGATTACCTATAGAGATAGTGAGTGATCGAGGAATGCATTTCATTAATGAAGTAATAGAGTCCTTAATGAATGAATTCCTAGTGATTCATAAGAAATCAGCCCCTTATCACCCTCAAGCCAATGGGCAAGCTGAAAGTTCCAATAAGGTGTTGTGTACTGTATTGACAAAGATAGTCAATAGTGGAAGGCCGGATTGGGACAAACAATTGCATCATGCAATTTGGGCCTTCTGTGTGGCTTATAAGACAACCATTGGGACTACACCATTTAACCTGGTGTATGGACAAAATGCAATCTTGCCAATTGATTTTTTAATACCTACTTTGAGAGTAGCCCAATAGTATGAATGGACGGGGCATGAATTGTCCAAGCAACTAGACCAAATTGAGAAGCTACATGAAATGAGAATAGAATTCGTTGCAGGAATTTATGTAGCCAAGCAAAGATAGAAGGCCTATTATGATGCACACATCAAGGATAAAGGACTAAAAGAAGGAGATTTAGCTTTGGTATATACTTTGAAACAACATGCCAAGAAGCTACAGAAGCACGGCTACGGACCCCTAATAATCAATAGGATTTCAACGAGTGGAACGATTAACCTAGCAGCTCTGGATGGAGATGTCCTTCCTAATTACATAAGTGGTTGTCAGCTGAAACGCTACATGGAGCCATTGACGAAACAAATGTTAGCACGACTTGTAGGTGCACAAAATAGAGAAAAAGAGGAAGAGAGGATTAGAGACGAGGCAAGGCAATAAGCCCTAGAGCGTATCAAAAAATGGAAAGAGTGGATAAGGAAAAGGGATGGACGGTATCTACAAGGAGAACAACCTATTCCCATGGCCAACTATCAAGTTCACAAGTCCAACACGAATAATATCAGCATATCCCAACCATTCTTGAACCTAGGAATTGGAACGATAAAGTACCAGCTAATAGACGCCTTGGTAGACTCAGGAGCAGCACTCAGTTGCATAAGAAGGACAGTCATCACGCATCTTCAAACGAATATAACACCTACTAAAGCACACATGCTAGGTGTCGGAGGTCAAGTCATTGAATGCATTGGAGAAGCTACAATATCCCTCCACCTAGGAAATTCCACTATGGACCAATGAGTTCTGGTATGTAACAACGAGGATCTAATAGAAAACCTGATCCTAGGACAAGATTGGATCATAGAGAATGAGGTAAGCATTCACTTATATCAGGGATACATCTTAGCCAAAATAGGACACAGAGAAATCTTTAGCTTATTAGAAGAAAGGCCCCTAAGAGGCAGGACATCATCAAGCATGAGAAAGAAACCCTAGAAGAGGAATTAGCAAACAACTAGAGCAATGATCTACCAGAGGAATGTCCTACAAAAGAAGTAACTACCAACACCAATGCATCAGTCGTTGAGGTAGATTCATCCTACATGAACGGTGAATCAAAGAGAAATGATGAAAACAATGCTCTTAAAGTCACCTTCAACAAAGGAAGAGCATCAACGTGGAAGTCTACCGTCAGATTATTGCAACCAGGAAGTGATAATCTCTAATGGGTTCGCAAGGATCCAATAAGGAAAACAAAACACTCTACATCAAGACACGGCACTCATCTTATGGAGATAGGGAAGAACAAAGGACCTTCTTCATCACAATGAGAACGGAAGGGACTTTTGAGAGTATGGCTTCCAAAGTCATTAGTCAAAGCGCATAAAACACAACAACAAATATGGATTCCAAAGAGGGTCAGAGAGATGGCAAATGAAGAGATCGACAAGCAGGAAGAAACATTATATCGACAAAATGAGACCATAAAGCCGAACAAGACTAAGGTGCAGGAGGAACATGACATCAACTACTCAGACTACTAAAAAGAAGGAGGAAAATTTCAGAGCACTACAACACAAAGCGAAGATGAAGCCTCACACTTCACCTACGAAATGGATATGGAGACCCAAGAAGCAGCAAGGACCGGAACAACAGAACCAAAAATATTCTGTTTGCACACATGAAGTATCGAATGCACCTAAAGTATGCATGATAGGGCCACATTACGAGGCCATGCATTCGGTTCATAACGCACGTAACAAAATTTGTGGTGCACATTTCCCACTTGGGAATAGGTCATAGATTCTACTTCCATAGGAGTGGACCTACTATGTACATAAATAGATGCTTTGGCTACACTAATTCTTGTTTTCTTTCAGGAATAAAAATGAAAAAATGTGTGGTAAGGAATCTTACTTATGTAAGCAAGGGGAACGGATTGATGCAACGAACAATATGTCACTACAACACACATCACCAGAGACATGTCTTTTAAAGAAAGCTAATGCTCTTTTCATTACGAGTGCAGATGGCTTCTAAGGACTCTGAAGCGACCATTCAAGAGGAAGTGTTGGAATTCCCCCTACAAAGCGTGACTAAAGCAAAAGGTCACTGGTTTAGAGAAGATCAACTAGCAGGGGATTATTTGTTCCTAGTGACAATTAAAATTATGGACACTGATCATCAGCTCCCCATAATGTCCCAAGACTTCAAGGTAGTGCATGAAATTCCATCGACGATGGACATTATGAAGAAAGCGGGCATTCACAAGTACTTTGAATTACTAATATATAAACCTGACTTCCAACATTGCACTCAAGTCATGAACACCTTACAGCCTGCATTGCATGATCCATTGGTGCCAGAAGCTAGAGTCCTAGATGAGTAGGCGAGTGGGTCATTATACAATTTACCCACGACCTAATTAAGGAAGCTTTTGGATGGGAAAAGGACAGGAATACGATTTTGAAAGAGGAAAGTCGAGAAGCGAAGACCACAACATTCATAGATATTAATCGCATTGATATAGAAGAGGAAGTGCGACTCATCCATCAGCACTTTTGTTTTCCCAACATGCACAGGTATACTGCACCGCAAAAAATCATAGTGCAAATGTCGTCACATGCAATCAAACCAATTTGAAATCAAGTCAATATGACTCCATACATTCAAGAACGGCTCTTCGAGGCTAAGAAACAATGGAATCATAAGAAGATCCTAAATGGAAGGATTGCATTAACCATATTGATATATCCTGCTTTGGGCATTAGAGAACATTTACAGGAGATTTCATCATCAGAAGAGGTACAAAAAGGCTACGGGAAATGATGTAGGTGGAAGTGGAAGCTCTAGTTACAAAGAAAGCACATGTACTTCCAAGGAAGAGACTTGAGGAAAATCAACCTATTACGGAAGAAGAATTGACAAGAGCAATGAAAGCTACCCACTAGTATATAGAAGGACATGTAAATCTATCAGTGCAAGGACATCACTATCAACAAGCTCATCAAGACTCAGAACAAAGAATAAGGTTGGCCAAAGTTTATAGATACTGAGAATTGGGATTGATGAATTCTTGTTCATCATCAGACGCACAAGAAGAACAAGAGACCTCTATGCTAAATGTGGATATTAAAAGTGATTCAAAGGATGATGGAAAATGGGAGGAATTAAATCAAGTAAACGAGGACTTGGACATGGAAGGCATGAAGGTAGATCAAATGCCAATTGACTACATCAAGGACACGACAAAGAAGGAATCATCTCAAGAAGAGGTACATATTATTAAATTGAATGAAGTATCTAACATTCAAATCAAAGAGACTCTATTACCGAGAGAGGTTCTGTTCAAGAATCCCAAGGAAGAAAAGGTCGAAAACACAGTAGAAGAATTGGAACCCTTCACACCAATAAGGGTTGTAGCTGAACCATCTCCGATGGATGTAAAATTTCAAGGGAGTGCCACAAGATCTATCAATAAGAGGAGAAAAGAGACCACGAAGTACAGCTCCAAATAAGGCAATTGCATAATGAGACCATACACGTGGACCAAGGAAGAGATGTACGAATAGGGGAAACACCAAGCATTCCCAAAACATGGTTAAATGTGGACGTCGCTCAGCTCAAGCCAGTAGTACAACAGATGATACAGACTGCCATGGATACTCAACAAGTAATGCTTGAGGTTGATGTTGACTACGACAAAGCAATGTGGGAAAAGAATCAATTTCAAGAAATAGGTGAGAATCTATCTGCCCAATTAATTCAATCATAAAAGATAATAGTAGAGAAAGAGGCAAAAGCCCAAGAGGCCAAGCATCAATGAAACACACTTGAAGCAGAAAATCAGAAGCTAAAAGAACAATTAAAAGAACTACAAAGCAAATATGAGGCTAGCAAAGCAGACAAAACACGAATGAATGCTAGAAGCAAAAATACTTGAATCTCAAATGAAGGTATACATGGACGAAGTAGATAACCTATGGCACAGGAACAAGGAACTGATGACAACCCTTCTATGCACTCAAGCAATAGAAGCCCCTGAAGTGATGGAGAAAGACATACGAGCATTGGAGAAAAGGATAGCAGAATATGAAGATCAGCTGAAGAAAGAGCAAGCTATCATCGCAGAATGGGAGAAAATATATATGGACGACACTGCGGAATTAAGAAAGAAATGGAAAATGGTAGAGAATCAATATATAGTACAATGCAAGGAAGACACAAATCAACTTACTCCCATGGAGAGGAAATTATGAAAGCCACAAAAGAAATTAAAGAGAAGGATGAATTAATAAAGCAATTGCAAGGTCAACTAGTATAGCAGGTCAAAGAGGGGACACCAGTAGTTCCACACTCCACAGCGGCTATTGAGGAGAATGAGGTACGCCCTCTTTCTCCCCCCCTACATCATTCAACGGTAAGGGAGGAAATCAAGACCAACATTGAACGACATACTCGGGCTGCTGCAGAACTAAGCCGAAACGAGCGGGCACTACTGGTGTCCCAACTTACTCAAGATTTTGAAGACCAAGTAATCAAAGTCATGAAGGAAGCACAAATTGAAAGCAGGAAGCAGGTAATGAAACCCTTCTATGTACCATATGGATTACTAAAAGAACAAACACCAATACATAAAAACCACAACAAATAAGGAGCCAAATAGCAACCTACAATTCAACACGCACACATTTACATATACACAAGAGGAATTTGACAAAGAAGATCCCATCTGGAGGAGGAAATTTTTGGAGAAGAATCCTATGCTGCGAGTGCAATGGGAATCATCACCATATATACTTCAAGTCAACCCATCTTTTTGCCCAGTACCCAAAAGACGCTCCTAGATGCAATTTTGGGAAGGACAACACCAGGGAAGCATAAATAATCAGTGGCTCAACTATCCATTACTGCCAAGTCCACCTCATAATTATCTACCGACCGAAGAATACATGGTTAAAACCATGGAATTTTGGATTGACCGATATGCAAGTGTACCAGACTTAGCAATCAAAATGACCAACAAAATTTTGAGCATGTTACTAACAGTAATAAAAGTATTTTAGCATGCGCAGTACACTTTTTGGAATTTCATTGGCATTAATCAGGGATCAGAGGCTCTCATTTTTTATCTATTAACTATACCAAGCCGATTAACGCTCATGGCCATATACTCAAGACTCATGTTTTTGCCAAGTACTTACATACAGACATTTGAAGAGGCATTTTTTACTGGATTTTTTGAGATGGATTCAGAAATTTTTGCAAAAATGTCTTCAAACCTTAATGCAAGACTGGTGGCCTATGAATTAAGTTTCTTTGCAGATCATAGACAGGCACCAGATGATGGGGTAAATTCAAGCCAATGGAAGGAATTAATGCTATGCCAAGCCAATTTGCTTAATCCGAGAGAGCAGAAAGTCATACAAACATACTCACGTGTCCACAAAAAGCTTGTCCGGGATGACAGAGTTCAGGAGGAGGGACGTGTGGAAGGGGAATCAAGCAAAAAGAGAAGAAGAAGAAGATCAAAGAATAAAACTACTCAGTAAAGAACAAAGTTTATAAAGAGAAAGAACAACCCTCTGCCCAAAGCCCCGCAGGGGCACACATTAGGCAACAACACCAGAGAACCAGGACTTGAGGATTCGAAATAAACAAAGATAACAATTAGAACATTTCATGGGAGGTTGCACATAGCTTCCTCATCCACTAGGAGCAGGCGGTGAAGCGAAACAAGTAGGGAAGAGAGTCAGTACACAAAGGACTCTTCATCGGATAAGATAACCAATTGTCTGAAGGTCCTAGCTGCCTCCTCGTCCACTGGATGCATGCGGTGGAAAGAAATGAGTCAGGTCCCAGAGGATGACAAAGAAGATTTAAGAATAGGACCTTTAAAATGCAATCCTGACTTAAAAGAGAGTAAAGGTCAGCAAAGAAAGGTGTGCGACAGGAAAGAAGTAAACAAGCTCCAAGAAATCCAATAGGGTCAGATGTGTGGAGACAAAGAAATATCAGAAGACCAAAAGTTAAAAAGAGCCAGAGGCTGAAAAGTTGAAGAGGGTGACTAAGAACATCACATTCTTAGCCACTAATGGCATGCATGACAACCCGATTTAATGCAGCAACCCAGACTTATGAATGTATGGAATACCAAGGGGATTATAGAAGCAAAGGACTAAATTCGGATAAAGTAACAAACTATCTGACAGTCCTTATTGCTTCTTCGACCACTGGGTGCGTGTTTTCAGGAGCCATAGACAAGCTGCAAATGAGAGGCAAAGCCTGTCAAGGGACAACAGAGACAAAGAGGGGGAGAGTGTTGCAGAGAAACGAGGAAAAAAGAGGAGCCCTAAAATTTTCAAATTAATGGGCATAAATTTCTTCTTCGAAATCCTAGGAAATTCCCTCAAAGCTATGTAAATGCACTAGAGGAGTCCTCTAGAGGTATAAGCCCAACTCATTGTAACATATTTGCTGTAAAATTGTAGGCAAGTAGAGATTAGCCAATAAAGTGCCGGTCACTTCTGTGAAAGGACCATTTTTAGGGCATATGTATATAAGTCACTTTGTGACTCTTTGTAGAGACTTTTTGCCATTGTGAAGAAGGAGAGCAAAAATTTCGAATTTGCTTCTTTCCTATAGATTTTCATCTTCTCTATGATCTTTTGTGTGTGTGTGAAGCTTGGAATGTGTGTGTAGGATTGTTGTCTATCCCTCCCCATCACTTTTGAACTATTGGAGTGTGTGTCAGAAAAAACGTGTTGTGGAGTGAGTGAAGGTGTTTCCCGCCATTCAATGTTTTGGCCATAACTTGAAGAGAACTTGTCATATTCAAGTGGAAATACCACCAGTAGATGTGTCTCGTCGAGAGCTTTGAACCCGCTAGTGGTCATAGTCAAAGTTCAAAGCTGGGAGAAACATTTGAATTTGTATTTACTACTACAAGTGGTATCGCGACATACACATCCATAAATTGAGTGAGTTGGAGAGGTAGTTTAGTCTTTTCTCATGCATTTTAGCTGAACCACTTCACTTTCCATCACATGTGCACACGTCCTCATACACTTGGTTTAGGTGGTTCTTCGGATTGATAATTAAGCATGTGTCAATCCACCACTATATGCACTTGTGTGGCAAATGAGATTTAGTCTCTTTGACACAAGTCCCTAAGACCTTTGTGAATTAGGTACATAGGAAGCCTTGCTTGCTTCGTGAATTGACATGCCTCACACAAATGTTACATATTTTGAGAGTAAAAATTTGGAAGACCACTTACCACACCTCTCCTTTACATATCCTTTAGCTTTTGAAGGTTTATGTGGCCAATCCTCTTGTACCACAAATCTGCTTGAGCTATTTGCTTGTTGCCAAATGTCAAATAGACCATATGTGATGAGGGTGGTCTTACCTCCATTTTGAATAGCCTTTCTTTCTTCTTGACTTTATCTATCAACTTTTAGCCTTGATTTGGATCTTCCACAAAGCATCCTTAGTTTTTGAACTTGTCTACATACCCTCTTTCAACCATCTGTCCAACTGATACTAGATTCTTCATGATTGCGGGCACATGCAACACATCTTAATTTTTCTTGTGGCCTCCTTGGCTATCATTGTAGTAGCAGTCCCTTGCAAAGTGGCCAGACTTCCCACAATTTTAGCGTTCCTTTGTGTTGTACCTTCATGGAAGTCGACCCCCTCTTCCTCCAGCTCTTCCTCTCTCCTTGCTCCATAGCTTTGATTTGAACCTTCTTAATCATTACTTGATCATCCTCTATCTTTCCCTTGTCCATTGTGTCCATCTCTCTTTCCTTTACCTTGACCTCCATAAAAGACTTGGGCTTCATTGCCCTTTGGTTGACATCCTTTGAGGTTCATTTCCTCAATCACCATGAGTGTGACTAATTGATCAAAATGATACTAAATCATCATCGTCATCATTGATGGAGCTACCTATTGATCCTACATCTCCAATCTCTTTTACCTTGAGGATATAATAATGGATGTAGCTATTTGAAGCCTTCCTTACATTGTTCAACTCGTTCTTCAATTGAATCTTTTGTGCCTCCATGGAGGTGGAGTACAATCTCTCCAAAGCCTCCCACACCTTCTTATATGAGACCAAGTCTTGGATGTGATTGATCATGCCATTACTAATATGTTTGGATAAGATGAAAATGACTCTCCTATCTCTTTCAATCCACTCATTCACTTCTATTTCTTGTGCTTGAGTCAATTTCTATGCATATTTAGGCCTAAGCTCAACTGCACTAACTAATCCCCATAGTCCCTTGCCCATGAGGAAATTGCTAGCCCAAAATCTCCAAGGTTAGTAGTTTCCTTTCTCCAACTTCTCTATTTGGTTAGCATACTCAACCATTGCTTAAGATTCTATGCTTCCAACTATCCCGAGTATGATGGAATAGGAAAAGTTCAAAGTGATTAACTTTTTATAGCTTCCTCCCTTGATATGTATTGAGGTGTTTGCTCCTAGCTTCAAAATCCACTTATGAAATTTGATGTAGCTGGTTCGCTATAAGTCCTTTACTCGGATCTTTTACCAACTTCAAATGGTTGCTTTGAATTCTTCAAGAGTCCTAAATTCTTTGATATTGCTTTTTGGGGATGAAAGAACACCCCTATGCAGCTTTGAAAGGTTGTTGTCCCTCGTAAGTTGTTTTCCACAATGACCCAAGGTCACTATTTTGTCTCTAAATCAACATATAAATGTTGAAACATAATAAAACTTTCTAGAACAACAAAAGAAAATAATAGCCATTGAAAACACTTTAAAACATTAAATTTCAGTCCTCCTAGATAGAGAACCAGCCTCTGCAAGTTAAATTAGCTATCCGTGTTGTTTACCTATGTGTAGAGGCACACCTCCAGTATTTGCAACCTCACTCGAAGCTCACTTAGAGAATAATCACAAATTTTTTGTGACAATTACTACACTATATGAGAAACCTAACACAAGTGGAATCATAGAGATTTATAAGTTAACAAAATCACCAACTAAGCAGGGGGCTGCATGTAGCAACTTCCTTACACTCTAAAAAAACTAAGGAAAAGACTAGAGGTCATGGATATCAACTCATGACTTGGATTCATACATATATAGGCTGGCAAAAATGTTCCCGTAAATTTGCAAGAATCTCTCAATCAACCACTTAACATTTTTGGTCAGCTATGACTTAGGAAAGTGGTTAAAACTTCTTGGTAGATGAAATTTGTGATATGAACCCTCTTAATGATAGGGCCACTTTTCATCCACACTTTGAGACTTTAGCTAAGTTTTAAGGCAAATATTTGGAACACTTGTACATCGGAATGGGACATTGAAATAAACATTGGAACAAACACCATAACAAACACGAGAACATATGAACAATGAAACATTTGGGAAATATATTTGGTCCACTTGAGCCTTTATCTAAGGTTTAAGGCTTTTTTTTTAACATTTTAGTCTCTACAAAATTGTAGAGAGTCTTGTAAGTTACACATGCCAAGTTAAATTGCATGATACTTGTATCTCAAATTATGACCAAAATATTGATCAGAGGTAGAAATATTTTTGGCAAGTCACACCCATGTGTAGAAGAACTTGTAATTTTTAAAGGAACAAGGAAAAGAAGAGAAAATAAATAAAAATATTCTATTCTATCAATGAGAAAAGTTCAAAAGTTTAATAACAATCCCCTAACTCAACGTAATAACTAATCCTACCCCTAGATGTAAGAGTAACTAATCCTACCCCTAATCCTACAATGGAGCGAGCAAAAACTGGATTGAAAAAGCAAATATTTACAAGCATAGGTTGACTTACTTGCATGCTTCACAATCCATCATGTAAGTCATCTAGGTGTAAAAGTTGCTTTCCTCGAAAATGAATAAAAAAAAGTATCAATGTGTAGTACATGACGTCTCATTCATCTTTAATTTATCAAATATGTGAAGAGTAGACCCTATCATAGTTGCATTTGATAGAATAAGTACGTGGGATGGATATATGTCTTGGCGAGCTTCTTGTGTTCAACCATCACCTTCCTTGTCCTCCAAATATGAGACCCCAACCAAAGTGAAGAGATAATCAATCCAATAATGGTGATTGACAAGCCACATCGTCGATCATGATGATTGGTAGGCCACCTATCCGATCGAGACGATGAGCAAACCACTTATCCAATCGAGGCAATTGGCAAGCCACTTCTCAGATCTCAATGATGAGAAAGTCACCAATCCGATTGTAGTGATTGGTCTGATAAAGCCCCATTCTTCATTCCAAACAAGACTAGCAAATTCATCTTTAGGAGTGGAGGCCTCTTGAACAAAAATTCAATCCTTTTTCTTCTTTGTCTCTTTCGTAGATATTTTAGGAGAACTCTCAATGCTATGATCATTTGCCTTGTAGTACCCTTTTTTTTTTGCTTTTCCATTTTTCTATCATCTTTATTTTTCTTCTTTTATTGTGCAACATTAGTAGATTTACCTTTGCCCTCTGAGTAGCTAAGAAATCTTGATCTCCAACATGCATAATTGAGTAGTTTTGCTTAGATTGATCTTCCTACAAAAAAAGGGAGAGGTAACTTCTCAAAAGTTAAGGCATTTGGATCGCCTTTCATTATAAGAAAAACTTTGATAACAATCTGAAAGATCATTAAGACCATTCTACACAAGTGAATTATCTTTCAAGATTTCATATGCAACAATCGATTTCTCTTTCAAATCCTTGATCTTTGTTAGAGAAATGTGCATTAAATCACCTTCATTCATATGCTCACTATCCAACTATTTTCTAAGGTAAATAACATGATCCTCATTTTGGTGCCTAGTATAATGTGGCGAGAGTATCCATAGAATTTTTGGATGTTTTGCATGAGTGAATGTGGTAGATAATGGCACATTTTATAGATAAACCTATCAATGCATATGTGCTATCCGAAGAAAGCTACTCTAGAGTGGGTGCAGTAGAAACCGTAGTAGAACTAGGAACATGAAGATCATCATCTTCAACACCACTTGCATCACTTATTTTCATAGTGCTTGCAAGTGTATGAGGATGTATTTCACCACCCTATACAATACTCCACAATCATTTTGTTACCAATACATGAAACATCATGTATGCCAACAATGGCTAGTTAGAACTATCCAACATATCCTCAACAACCAACATATGATATACATTCTTTCTTTCATCCATGGCCAATGATTGTATCTTAATGCAAAAACATTGTGGAAAATAGATGCCCACAATAGCTCCATTGAACTTGTAGAAGATTGAGGTGCTTGTATAGGAAAATTGAACACTATATACCTATTGGCACAAAAAAAAATTCCTACACAATCATTATGATAGTGCATTCAGAGGGCAAAAAAAGCTCCAATTTGATTTTTGAACCCATAAAATGAAGTTCTTTTGAAGTAATAATGACACCAAGTATGGTCACCAAAAGTTGTGATTTTGAGATAGTGCATTAAGGGGTGTCGAGGATGTCCTTGATGGTCCTAAGTGTGTTCATACATCACTACCCAAATGTACTAACAAGGATACATACATTTAAATTTTTGGGAGGTTAAAGTCAAATTCTATGACTCATGCTAACTGTCCCAAAACTCTAATCTTAAAGAATTCCTATACTTGTCTACAAGAAGATGTACTAGTAAAAGTCTTTGAGATATCACCATGTGATAACTTTTGGGAGGGTAAAGTCGAATTCTATGACTCATGCTAACTGTCCCAAAACTCTAATCTTAAAGAATTCATATACTTATCTGCAAGAAGATGTACTAGTAAAAGTCTCTGAGATATCACCATGTGATAACTTTTGTCTTTCACTAAACATCTTCCACTTGCCATAACGTAGTCATGCAATGAACTTTAGCTAGCGTTTCGGAAAACTCATAATGGGAAAACTCTTGGAGCTTTTACATTCCCAAGGAATGAGTTCATCCTTGGGTATATTAGGAGAAGTGGTTTAGCTCAAGGCTAGAATTAGGATAAGAGTGTGAACTATGAAGTGTCAAAAGCCATCCATACTTCTTGTACTCGTGCACTTGAAAAAGTACTTATATATTAAAAGGTGAAAGTGTCCAAAAATGAGCCAATATGACATGTTTAGTTCATATAGAGGAAGAATGATGGACAAGAGATGGATCTGGAAAAGGGCATGAATGAGTATAATAGTAGGGAGGCAATGAATATAATAGTAGGGAGGAAAATAATATGCCTTTGAAGAGAATGGAAGCGTTTTTTCATGAGAGAAGTTGTCCAAGGCGGATACTTTTATCAAGATCCTTTTTTTTAAGATAAGAAGAGGAGGGTATGGCCTATAATATGACCTTCTAAATTGAGTTAGCTTGAGTTGAATGCTTTGAGAAGGTTCTTGGAAAATACATGCTTTGATGTAGGCGATGGGATTTGAACCTAGGATCTCATCTTTTCCATGCATGAGACATAAGCACTAGGCTAAGATCTTAGATCTAAAAATTCCTGCAGAAGTTTCCTCCATAGTCAATGCCTACGTTAGGTAAAGTAAGGTGCCACTCCAAATTCATATTGGTATAAGCTATTTCTCAAAGGCATTAAGAATTCTAAGATCTTTATCAAGAATTTTTTTGGAAAAACAAATTTCAATATTTTTCCACCATTCTTGATACATCTTTATGCTCATTGTAGTAGTAACACCTCTGTACACATTTAATAGATAACTTGAAGAGAGTAGAACTAAATCTAGTTGTAGTTGGTGGAAATAATAGCATAGGAGAAGCAAAGTGCAAAGTGTAGAAGAGTTCAAGTGCCGACAGTGCTACAGTACTACTTCATTGGGTTAAGAGGTAAATTTTCTTATTAATTATCTTAGCCTAAGAGGATTATGAATAGCTCATGACAGCAACCCGGTCTCAAACATTGAGGGTCACTTGCAAAGCAACAAGAAGGAAAAAGAAGGAAGGCTATTAGAAGATCCTCTTGTTCACTGTCGTCATCATCATCAGTAAAGATCATGAAAGGTCAGGTAGATTTGGAAACTCTACTTTCTAGATTGAATATAAAATTTCCCTCTTTCAAAGGTTTAGCTCAGGAAGATCCGGACGAGCACATTAGGAGATTCTTAGCATTATGTAAAACAAGAGGTTTGATGGGAAGAGAGGATGCCTTTTTGATCCTCTTCCCTGCCACCTTGGAAGGGTTAGGAGATAAATCGTTCAGCCAGTTTGCTGAAAACCATTTCACCACTTGGGATTTAATGAAAGATGCATTCAAAACTCAATTCCAGCATGAGAATACTACAGAGATAATCATAGAGGAGTTAGAAAACTTGAGGCTAGGTCTTGGTGAAACATTTCTAGAGTTTGTAATTAGGGCCAAGGCACTAATGGCTAAGTTGCCAGATCCTCCACATGATTTCTTTATTAAGAAATGGTTAGCTAAACCACTTTCGATGACTACAGAATGTAAAATCAAAGAATTAGTGTTGCTAACAACGTCCATAGAAGAATTCATTTATACAGCTATACGACTAGAATAAATAAGGCAACAATATGGAGCAAGTTCTTCTCAACTACCCTATTCTATAGAAATGGAGGATCGAGTAATCCAGCTAAGGAAAGAGCTGGAGGGCTTAAAAAGGAATAAGCCCCATAAAGAGGAGGAGAATGTTGTGACTCAGTTGAGGAGGGAAATTGAAGCATTGAAGCTACAAAAGGAAGAGGAAGCCCAAGCAGAAGAGTTGGCTCAACTTCGACAAGAGTTGCAGGAACTCAAAGGGGGTGGCATCAAAAGTGGGCTATGGTGTACCATGTGCAGTAAGCATGGTCATGTGGTAAGTGAATGTCCATTGTTAAGTGTAACTTGCCAGCTATGCAGGAATAATGGTCATGAGGCCCATGAATGCCAGTCAAGAGGGATGCCTGCACAACCTTATTGGGCACAAGGAGGTGCTCAATTTTCAACCAATGTAATGGTAGCAGCCCAAGCCAAGGTAACAACTACAATCAAAGACCTAGAGGTAACTATGGAAATGGGCCTAGAAAGTGAATTATCTATTTCAGGTGTGGAGAGTGTGGACGTTATCAAAGTAAATGCACCTTGCCAGAAAATGCTCCCCCTTGAAGGAATTGCCCAGATGCCAAGGATCATTATACAAATTGTTGCCCACAAAACAAAGCATTGACATCTGGGTCCCATCTCCAAATGATCTCAGTAAATAATCATGGAGCAGTAGAAGGAGCCACTGTTGTACAATAACCATCGACTAGAGTGGTACGCTTAGAAGAAATCGACTCCATGGTCATGCAGACAAGAAACAAAGGGAAAATTCTAGAAGAACCAAACCAGGGGTCAAATTCTTTTGGAGGTGACAAAGATCAGAGGGTACATCAGGGAAAATCAGATATATATGAAGATGCAAAACAAGAGAAAGAAAGTTCAGCAAAATGTGAAGAGGTAACGCAAAAAGAAGATTTTTCAGAAACTAAGGATCTCATTGGGAATGCATATAGCCCGGACCACAAGGAACTTGAGAAGTCAAACATAAAAATTGACCTTAGGGAATCTGGAGCTTCAAGATTATTCAAGTCAATTAAAAACAGAGGTTAGTATTCTTGAGTTGATAAACATGGATGTGAAATTCAGGTCTGAAGTAGTGCAGATTATTGATGAGGCTTCCTCATCCACCTTGGTGGCCAAGACTACTGCCTTAGGCCAAGGGAAGGATGTAGAAGAAGCACCTCTCACCGACTATAAGAGTCCCAGGCTGACAGTAACCATTAAAGGATTAAAGTTACAAGGATTCATTGTGGATGGTGCGTCTGGCATAAATTTGATGCCTAAGCATACCATGGAGAAGCTCGGCCTACGTCCATCCAGACCAGCCCATTTCACTATTACTTTGGTAGATCAAAGCAAATTAAGGCCAATGGGGGTGATCCCAAAAGTTCCACTGGAAGTACAAGGTAATCTTTTCATTTTGGATTTTGTAGTATTAAGATTGCCCTAGGTAGAAGGGGGATTTCCCCTCTTGATTGGAAGACCATGGCTGAGGCACGCAAGTGTCATTCATGACTGGGGTAAAGCCACTATGTGGGTACAAAATAAAGGGAAAGAACTTACATAGATACATTTAGAGGAGGGCCAGATCATCAAGGGAACACCATCATGATGCAATGAGTTGGCATTTGCGTGGAACAAGAAATGGAGGACCAACCACAATTAGAGTTCGAGGAGGAAGAAGACATTCTCAATTGGCTGAAAGCAGGCAACTCTTCCTCTTGTTTTGGAGTTTTTCTAAATAATTCTTGCACAGATGAATGTTATGATGAAAATGAGGATAAAGTTCAGGTTGATGGTTTGGCAGAACCCATCACAGACCACAGAAGGGGGAGGAAGACACCCCTTAAGCACAACTTGGAGGAGGATGCAACAACAACAGAGAAGGAAGTTACTAAAGTTAAAGACAAGGTAAAACATACTAGTGAGGAATGTTCTTTTCCAATTTAAGAAATCCCTACAGGATGGATGCAGGACAAGGAGGAATACATTGAAATCTAGAACACTCCTACTTACGCAACAATGCAGGAAAAGCTATTGGAAGAAAACAAGTTTGGAGATGAGAATAAAGATACCATGGTAGAGAGAAACCCTGTCAAAGAAGTACAATTAGGCACTCAAAAAAATAATCATCCAGTTTTGGTGGCCACTTGGTTATGGATCCATCGAGAGCTACTTGAAAAGGTAAAATCTTTCTTGACCCACTATGTAGATGTTTTTGCATGGCATTATAAAGACTTAGAAGGAGTGCCTGCCAATTATGGAGAGCACAGAATCCCTCTTGTTGATGGAGCCAAACCAATAAGAGGAAATATTTATAGACTTAACCCAAAATATGTTGAAGTTGTTTATGTGGAAATACAGAAGATGGAGGATGCAGGAATCATCATTCCTGTGGAACACCCAGAATGGCTTTCACCAATGGTTATAGTACCAAAGAAGAATACCAACAAAATCAGGATTTGTGTTGACTTTAGAGCACTCAACAAGGTAACCATTCGAGATGAATTCCCCATGCCTTTTGCAAAGCATGTCATTGAAGAAGTGGCTGGACATGCATTATATAGCTTTATGGACGACTTTAGTGGCTATAACCAAATATCCATCCACCTAGAGGATCGTGAAAAGACTACTTTTATCACACCTTGGGGCACATATGTGTATGTAAAAATGCCATTGGGACTCAAAAATGCTCCAGCCACCTTTAACAGGACTGTCAACCTCATTTTTGGACCCTAATTGCTAGAAACACTCAAAATTTTCATGGATGACTTTTCTTCATTTTTAGGATCTCACAAAGAGACCCCTTTGCATTGCTTGGACCATCACTTGAGATAGCTGCAGAATGTTTTTAAAAGATGCAGGGAGACTAAACTAAAGTTGAACCCAAATAAATGTCATTTCCTTGTGACAGAAGGAACCCTCCTGGGACATGTGGTGTCTGTTAAAGCTATGGCTTTGGATCCTGATAAAATTCTTTCTATATTAAAGTTACCTAAACCCAAAAATCCTAAAGAGATTCAAAGCTTTTTGGGGCATACTGGGTACCATAGAGGATTTATCAAAATGTATGCAGAAATAGCCAAGCCTAGACTTACAGGTAAAGAAGTACCCTTTAAATGGGAAAAAGAAGAAGAGAATGCTTATCAGACATTAAGGTCCAAATTGGTGGTTGCACCAATTCTTATCACACCAGATTGGTCAAAATATTTTCATGCACATGTAGATGCCAGTGCATATGCAGTGAGTGCAGTTTTGGCTCAACACAGTGAAGAGTACAAACTTGATAGACCTATTCAGTATGCTAGTCGAATTTTGACTAAGGCTGAAAAAAATTATAGCACCACAGAAAGGGAGACCCTAGCAATGGTTTTTGCTGTACAAAAGTTTTGTCATTATTTGCTAGGAGTGAAATTTGTTATCATCACTCATCATCAACCACTCAGGTATTTATTGAACAAGCCACAAACGACTAGGAGGATAAGGAGGTGGCTACTTTTGTTCCAGGAATTTGATTTTTTTGTAGTCCATAGACCAGGTAAAGAAAATGTCCTGGCAGACCACCTATCGAGGATTAACATAATGGATCAAGCAATTGGATTAAATGGTGATTTTCTAGATGCTAATCTGTTCACTTTACAAGCTCAAGGTTGGTACGATGACATCAAGAATTTTATTAAAACTTGATTGTACCCAGAAAAGGCAAGTGTTGTGCAAAGAAAGAGACTACTAATCAAAAGCAGACCTTTTACCTTCATTGAGGGAAAGTTATATAGACAGGGAAAAGATAATAGGTTTAGGAAGTACATGGAAGAAGAAGAAGTGATGGAAGTCTTTAAATCTGCACATGAAGGAACAGGTGGTGGGCACCTTCTAGGACACATTATGAGTCAGAGGATCCTTGATGCTAGCTTATGGTGGCCTACATTATTCAAAGATGCAAAGGAATGGGGAAAGGCATGTGATGTTTGTTAGAGGTGTGGACCCAAGCCAACAAAGCAGAGGCACAACCCCTTGATTATTTCCACTTCTTGGCAACCATTTTGAGAAGTGGGGGCTAGATTTCGTAGGCCCATCTACCCTTTGTCGATTCCAAAGAGAGAAAAATATCTATTGACCGCCATTGACTATGCAACAAAGTGGGTTGAAGCTATTGCACTGCTCAAACTGTTGCTGATTTCATTTATAATAACATCATTTGTAGATTTGGATGCCCACTTGAAATTTGTACAGACCAAGGTACTCATTTTGTGAACAAGGTCCTACAGGAAATTTTTAAGAGGTACAAAATTCTACATAGGACCTCTTGTGCCTATTATCCAAGAGCTAATGGACAGGCAGAATCCACCAACAAGGTATTAATTGCCATGTTAAGGAAGGAATGTATGTAACAACCCACTTCTTGGGGCATTGCTTATCAAGTTACCCTATGGGCATATAGATTAGCTTACAAAGAAGCTATTGGATATTCTCCATTCCAATTGGTTTATGGGATATTGCCTATTGAACCCTTTGAATTTCTACATGGATCACCAAAAGTAGCATTCATGCAAGGAAAGAAAGATTGTGGTGTCTCTGAGAGGCTTGGAGCACTACATAAAGTGGAAGAGATACATCTACATGCTCCAAAACAATTGATAGAGACTCAAATGAAGAGGAAAGAGGCACATGATCGGAATCTATGGAA
The DNA here is from genome assembly GCA_020310875.1 of Ceratopteris richardii. Taxonomy (NCBI): domain Eukaryota; kingdom Viridiplantae; phylum Streptophyta; class Polypodiopsida; order Polypodiales; family Pteridaceae; genus Ceratopteris; species Ceratopteris richardii. The sequence continues at coordinate 125,590,504 of CM035426.1, forward strand.
CAATAACTTACAAACAGGCATGTTGGTTCTTCTCCATAGACCTCAAATCCACACACAAGTAAGGGGAAAATAGCTTCCACAATGGGAAGGACCTTATCGAATTAAGACACTGCTGAATTGGGGTGCAGTGGAGTTAGAGAATCTAAAAGGAGAGTTCCTACCGCTGGTCAATATATCAAGGCTCAAGGCCTATCATCAACACAACTCAAGATTTATGGATCACCCAGAACTTGCAAAATCTATCTAGATTGTACATAGCCTTCTCATATCATTTTGCTCAAGTTTTAGTAAATTTTAATCATTTTAATGCTTGTTCCTTGAGTTTTTAGAAAATTTAGCAACCATTTCATAGTCCTTTGCATAAGCCCAATTTTTGGAAATTTTTAGGAATTTTTCAAGTATTTTTAGAATTTTTCTAGCATTTTTTCATCCTTTTCAAATGTCATTTTCTTGCTAAATTGGAGGAATAAAAGAAGCACTTTGTGTTTTTAAGTGAGAAACTTGACTTAGACCTATAGGGAATTTCTCTAAAATTTTTTCTAAATGTTTTTGGATTTTTTTCGTATTTTTTTGGAATTTATTGGTAGTTTTATCCAATTTTTGGATATTTTCCAAAAAAAAGGGACCCCCATGGATTAAAAAACAAAGTCGGATAATTTTCAAAAACCCCCCCATGAGTGATTTTATTTAATTACTTATTATTTAATTTTTCCATACTCCTTTTGTGACCAATACGTGATGCATCATATAATCCCACAATGGATAATTCATACCATCCAACTTATCCTCAATAGCCAACATACAAAATACATCACTACTTTCAGCCATGGCCATTGGTCAAAATACCCTGATGTAGAAAAATGATTGTATCTAAAAAATCTGAACAAAACTACCCTGACAAGTTCTGCTAAACCTGTAGCAGACTTGGAGACACTTATACCGGCAAACTAAAACCTGTATATATCTTTGGCACAAAAAGATGAAATAGCTTGCACAAGCACTGTGATAGTGCATTTGAAGGCTGAAACAGCTCAGATCACGATTTTGGCACCATAAAGAGAAGCAGTTTTGATTTCCTAATCACCCTGAGTATGCTCACCAAGTTTCATGTGATTCTAAGATTGTGACCAAAGGGGTGTCGATGATGCCCTAGATGAAGCAGCGACCGACTTTGATACCAATTGTTGGAGTTCGAGGTCTCTGGAAGCACGCAAAGAGCACAATGAAGAAGAAGAAGCTTGGTGCACAACACATAATACTGAATGTATTACCACTAGAATGTACAAGGATTAGTAACCCATTAGGGTAGTAGGCATATATATAAGTTGGGGGAAAAAACCTCCTAAAGAGGGAAAAAGTGCTTTGACGGTCCTATAGTGTTCACACACATCACTACCTAAATATATCAATAGTAAGCGCATTACATAAGCCCCATGATCTATTCTATAGAGCATGTTCATGAAATCTTCCATGATTTTCCTCTTTTCAATTTAGGATCCTACCCTTCAAATGAACTAAAAGGACAAGGTCATTGATATTGTCCCTACCTAGAACACTAACACCCCTATTCCTCATCTAGCCAATTATGTACATAATGTACCTTTCTCAATTACATAATGTTCATTATGAATGAGGGTAGTGGAATGAGTGGATCCTTTAATCCATTGGAACTTTTTGATCAGCCAACTCCAAGTGGATGATGCATTTAGAGAGACTTTTGACGATTTATTCCCTTGGCTTAGTTGAGGGGACTTAGTTGTGTTTGTTACTTGAGATATTAATTTCTAATGCTTAATAAAAAATAGAAATTATCACATGGTGATATCTCAAAGATGTTTTCTAGTACATCTTCTTGCAAATAATAAATTCAAGCTTAGGACAAGTATAGTGTTGGAGATAGACGTCTGCGGAAGCACGCGAACAACACAAGGAAGAAGAAGAAGCTTGGACACAAACACACAATACTGAATGTATTACTAGAGAATGTACAAAGATAAGTAGCCCATTAGGGCAATAGGCGTATGTACAAGTCGGGGGAAAAAAACCTCCTAAAGAGGGAAAAAAGTGCCCCAGCGGTCCTAGAGTGTTCACACACATCACTACCTAAATATATCAACAAATCCCCCCTGGGAGTAATGCGGTGAACAAGGAGCTGGCACTCATGTATAAGGAAGTGCCAAGCTATGTGGAAATCACTCCACAAAAGGAAGTAAGCCCAAAGCTTTGCGGAAAGCTTCAAACTTCTCCTTAGGCAGAGCCTTCGTGAAAAGGTCTGCAATGTTCTCCTGCGTGGGCACATATGCCAAGCTGATCTCCCCAGCAGAGAACCTCTCCCTGACATAGTGATAATGCACCTCAATGTGCTTAGTGCAAGCATGGAACACAGGGTTCCTCGCAACTGCCAATGCGCTCTGACTGTCAGTGAAGATGGTGGTGGCAGAAGACTGGCCAACACCCAAATCAGCCATAAGGCGTCTGAGCCACACACACTCAACAATCGCTGTGAAAGCTGCCCTATACTCAGCCTCACAACTGGAAGTGGCCACAGTAGGCTGCTTCTTGCTCAACCAAGATATGCATGAGCTACCAAGCATGAAGCAAAAACCACTGGTGGACACACGAGTGTCATAACAACCAGCCCAATCTGAGTCTGAAAAAGCATGCAAATCTGGCGGTAGTGATCCCCCCTTGGGATAAAACAACCCAAGTAGCCGAGTACCACTCAAGTAGCGAAAGATGCGCTTAACCGCTTTCCAATGCGTGACTCCTGGGCAATGCATAAACCTGCTCATCTATGAGACAGAAAACTGAATATCTGGCCGAGTAATGTATAAGTAAATCAAGCATCCAACAGCCTGCTGATAGAGACCAGCATCAAATGCATCTCCAGCATCATGAAGACTCAATCGTAAACCTGTCTCCATAGGAGTGGCAATAGGCTTACAGTCTTCAAGGCCAAAACGCTGCAATAATGTGTCAATATATTTCGTTTGACACAAAGCCATTCCACCATCAACGTGCATAAACTGAATGCCCAAATAGTGATGCAAATGCCCCAAATCAGACATCTCAAATGAGGCATGCAAATCAGCCTTAAAATCAGCAATATGTGTCTCAATAGGACCAGTGAGCAGCATGTCATCAACATAGACAACAATGATCAGAAGCACATCATTAGCACGTTTAACATATAAGGTGCTTTCAGCTGGACTGTTCTCAAAACCATGTGCAATCAGATAGGCATGTATCTTCTCATACCAAGCACGTGGTGCTTGCTTTAAACCATATAATGCCTTCTTTAACCTGCAAACTGGTTTTCATGCCCTTTCTGCACAAAGCCACGGGGCTGAAAAACATACACTTCTTCATGCAAGTCACCATTCAGAAATGTTGTTTTAATGTCCAACTGATGTACATTCCAACCATGATGGGCTGCAAGTGCACAAATGCTCCGAACAGTAGTCATACGGCATGTAGGTGCAAAGGTCTCATCAAAATCAATGCCTCTTTCCTGTGCATAACCCTTTGCAACAAGCCTAGCCATATACGTATCAACTGTACCATCAGGTTTACACTTCAGCTTGTATACCCACTTAGTGCCAATGGCCTTCTTGCCAGGAGGCAAGTCACATAAAGACCATGTACCATTCTTCATTATCGCATCGTATTCAGATTGCATAGCAGCCAACCAATTTTCTGAATTTTGTGCTTCATCAAAAGAAACAGGCTCATTCTCATCACAGAGACTAGATGCAGCCATAGCATAGCAATCTGATGCAAAGGAGGCACTATGAGAGCCTGAACGAGTACGATATGACAAAGGTGCATCTAATTTGCTATCACGCAAAGTCTGCACCAGCCATTTTGGCATAGTTTTTGCCTGCTCAATATCAGCTCTCTCATCAACAAGTGCATCATGTAAATCTGCATCAGAAATGGAATGATCTGCATCATCATAGGAAACCTGCAAAGGCTGAGAAGTTGCCTCATTAGGACCAGCACTAGCCTGTCCACCTGTAAAAAGAGGCATCAAAGTATCATACATGTCTTTGGAGCTAACAAATGTCTCCTTAGTACATGAAAGCAATGGCTGAATAGCATCTTCCACAAAGACAACATCACGGCTAACCAGAATGCGTTTAGTCTGTGGATGATACAGACGATAGCCTTTACTTTCAGAACTGTACCCAACAAAAATACATTTTACTGCCTTATCATCCAATTTTCTGCGATATTGTTCAGGCACTAATGCATATGCCAAACAACCAAAAACACGCAGATGAGCAACAGATGGCTTGCGGTCATGCCAAGCCTCATATGGAGTGATAGAATGCAACGCTATAGTGGGACACCTGCTCAGTACATATACTGCACACATGATAGCCTCAAGCCAGAAACTATGTGGTAAAGCCTGACTTTTGACCATGCACCTCGCCATCTCCATGAGTGACCTGTTCTTTCGTTCAGCAACTCCATTCTGTTGAGGTGTGTATGGCACTGTACACTGGTGTTTTATCCCACGTTCATCCAGAAATGCATTAAAATCTGAAGACATATATTCCCCCCCTCGATCAGAACGGAGGGTGCCCATTTTACATGCTGACAGATTTTTAGCTAAAACCAAAAACTGTTTGAAGCACATGAACACTTTGGACTTTGCTTTGAGTGGATATACCCATGCATGCCTGGAAAAATCATCAATGAAAGTCACGAAGTAAAGGTAATTTCCAAAAGAGGGTGTCTGCATAGGACCACAGGCATCATTATGTACAAGCTGCAATTTCTGCGTAGCCCAAACTGAACCATCTTTTGGAAAGGAAGAACGCTGCATTTTGCCCAAAATACAGCCTTCACAAACATGTTTTCCAGGTGCCTCAAGTTTGGGCAAAGAGGACACCATTTTAGATTTTTGCAGGCGTAACAAACTAGGAAAATTCAGATGACCAAAGCGTGCATGCCAAAGCTTTGCATCTGACATAGCCTGAGAATCATGAACTGCACATGCCGAATCATTCACAGATCTTTCATAGTCTATGAGCTTATACATCCCACGACATAAAATGCCAGAAGCAATAATCACATCGCCATTTGAGAGATCATGGACTGTACACCTGTCATCAATGAATTTCACAACCAAGCCAATCTTGGCTAATGCAGAAACTGATAACAGGTTCTTTTTGATCCCTCGCACAAATAAAGCATCTGACAAAGTGAAAGAACTACCATCAGTAGTAGTCAGAATGATCTTACCAACTCCCATAACAGGATAAGAGGAGTTATTGGCGCATGTGATAGTATTCCCTGTAGGGGCAGGCTCGAGTGAAGAGAAGAAACTGCACTGCGAGGTAATATGTTTGGTCGCCCCACTGTCAAAGTACCAAACATCTGAGTCTACTGCAGACATGCACTGATCATGAGAAGATGGGTCAAAACTGCAGACAGTAGTAAACGCCCATTCTTCTTCCTGCACAAGATTTGCAGACTCTGTTTTTGGTGTAGAGGCCTCTGCAACAACCATTCCAGCCTCTTTCTTCTTTGCCTCTTTAGCAGCCAGTTTTGGATAGTTCTTTATGATCTGATCATTTCCTTTACAGTACTTGCAGAACAATTTCTGCTTTTCTGATTTCTTCTCATCTTTATCCTGGTTCTTCGATTGTGTAGCATTTGCAGATTTCTGCTTACTAGTAGAAGAGCTCCATTTTCCTTTGCCCTTCTGACTAGCCAGGAAAGCTTGATCTGCAACACGCATAATGGACCTGTTCTGCCTGGACTGATCTTCCTGCAATAGAACAGAGACTAACTCCTCAAATGACAAGGCATTCGGATTGCCTTTCATCATCAACCGAAGAGTAGAGGCAAAACTCTGATATGAATCAGGAAGACCATTCAGAACAGTCTGCACAAGTGAGCTATCTGGTATAACCTCATCAGCAGAAATCAATTGTTCCTTCGGGTCTTTGATCTTTGTAAGAAAATTGTCCATAGAATCACCTTCATTCATGTGCTCACTCTCCAACTGTTTTCGGAGGTAAGCAACACGAGCCTCATTCCTAGCCTGGTACAAAGTGGTAAGTGTATCCCAAGCATCCTTTGCTGTTCTGCAAGAGCGAATGTGAGGAATAATGGCACGTTTGACAGACAAAGCTATCAATGCATGTGCCTGGGCATCTCTGCCATCCCAACGAATCTGCTCTGCAGTAGGTGCAACAGAAACAGCAGTACGAACAGGAATCTGCGGAATATCATCTTCGACACCATCTTCATCAGCTCCAACACCTGTATTTGCAGTACCTGTCGTTACAGGTGTAACAGGACGTCTTTCAACACCCTGCACAATGTTCCACAATCCTTTTGCAACCAGTATATGTCGCATCATATAAGCCCATAATGGGTAGTTGGTACCATCCAACTTATCCTCAACAGCCAACATACAGAATACATCACTGCTTTCAGCCATGGCCAGTGACTAAAATACCTTGATGCAGAAAATTGATTGTATCTCAAAAAGTTGAACAGAATTGCCCAGACGAGTTCTGCTAGACCTGTAGCAGACTTTGAGACGCTTAAACTGGCGAATAGAAACTGGTATATAGCTTTGGCACAAAAGAACGAAATAGCCTACACAAGCGCTGCGATAGTGCGTTCGGAGGCTGAAACGAGCTCAGATCGCAATTTTGGCACCACAAAGCAAAGCCGTTTTGATCTCGGAAACACCCTGAGTATGCTCACCAAATTTCGTGCGAGTCTGAGACTGCAAACGGAGGAGTGTGGACGGCGCCCTAGAAGAAGCGACGACCTGCTATGATACCAATTGTTGGACATAGACGTCTGCGGAAGCACGCGAACAGCACAAGGAAGAAGAAGAAGCTTGGAGCACAAACACACAATACTGAATGTATTACTAGAGAATGTACAAAGATAAGTAGCCCATTAGGGCAATAGGCGTATGTACAAGCCAGGGGAAAAAAACCTCCTAAAGAGGGAAAAAAGTGCCCCGGCGGTTCTAGAGTGTTCACACACATCACTACCTAAATATATCAACATATAGGATTTCTTGAAGATTGGAGTTTTGGCACAGTTAACATGAGTAATAGCATTTGACTTTACCCTCCCAAACATTCAAATGTAGATATCTTTGTTAGTACATTTGGGTAGTGATGTGTGTGAACACACTTAGGACCATCAAGGCACTTTTTCCCTCTTTAGGAGATTCTTTGCCCTAGCTTGTATATATGCCTATAACTGTAATGGGTTACATATCTTTGTAAATTCACTTAGTAATGCATTCCATGTTGTGGTCCAAACTTCTTCTTCTTCCTCATACTTTTTGCATGCTTCCTTAGTCCTTGAACTCCAATGATTGGCATTAGAGCAAGTTGCCGCTTTCTGCAGCGCATCCTTGACACCCCTTCATGCACTATCTCAAAATCACAATGTTTGGTGTCCATACTTGGCATCATTATAACTTCAAAAGAACTTCATTTCATGGGTTCAAAAACCAAATTTGAGCTTGTTTGTGCCCTTGAATCATAATGATTGTATAGTAAAATTTGTCCTTTTCTTTCATGTATAGAATTGTCAATTTGCCTATACAAGCACCTCACTCTTCTACAAGTTCGATGGAGCTAGTTTGGGTATCTTTTTTCCACATTTTTCTTTTGCATCAAGATACAATAACTAGCCATGGATGAAAGAAAGGATATATATCGTATGTTGGTTGTTGAGGATATGTTGGATGGTTCTAACTAGCCATTGTTGGCATACATGATGCTTCATGTATTGGTAACAAAAGGCTTGTGGAATATTGTAAAGGGTGTTGAAATACATCCTCCTACACTTGCAAGCACTCTAACAGTAAGTGATGTAGCTAGTGTTGAAGATGATGATCTTCACATTCCTACTTCTACTATGGTTTCTATCCCACTACTCCAATGTAGCTTTGTTGGGATAGCACATATGCACATTTACATGCATTGATAGGATTATGTATCAAACATGCCATTATATGTCACATTCACTCATGCAAAACATCCAAAACTTCTATGGATTTTCTTGCCACAGAGAATACTTGGAGAGTGAGCATATGAATGAGGAGATTTAATGCACACTTCTCTAATAAAGATCACATATTTCAAAGAGCACTTGATTTTTGCACATGAAATCTTGAAAGATAATTCAGTTGTGTAGAGTGATCTTCCAGATTGTTATCAAAGTTTTCCTTCTACTTTTCATTGGATGATGAAAGGAAATCCAATTGCCTTAACTTTTGAGAATTTAGTCTCCCTTTTTTTGTAGGAAGATCAATCTGGACAAAGCAACTCAATTATGCATGTTGGAGATCAAGCTGTCTTAGCTACTTAGAGGGCAAAGGTAAATCGAGCTCATCTACTAATAAACAAAATTTTTTTGATGCTACACAATAAAAGAAGAAAGATAAATATGACAAGAAAATAGAAAAGCAAAAAAGGTACTACAAGGCAAATGATCTTACCATTAAGAGCTTTCCTAAACTATCTGTGAAAGAGGCAAAAGAGAAAAAATGCTTCAATGGTTGTTCTAGAGCCTTCCACTCCTAAAGATGAATTTTCTAATCTTGTTCGGAATAGAGAATGGGGCTTTACCACTCTTTGTAGTTATGATCAATCTTCTCATGAATAGTGTATGTTTGTAGTGGTTTGAGATGTTTGGTATTTTCATAATTGGTGCAACTAACCATATTACCTTGCAACATAGTTTCCTCACTTCACTTGAGCTTGCTCCTATAGGGAGTACTATCACATGTGCTAAAATTGCTCTTGTCCTATAATAAGAGTTTGGAATATTATTCTTACTAGTGCAAATGGCAGTACATTAACTTTGTCAAATGTTTTATATATATTAGGGATAAAAAAGGATCTATTTTCAATGTCAACATTGATGGTGAAAAAATCATTGCATCTAGAATGCTATCTTGTGGGTTATATAAGATCATATAATCATTGCAACTTTATTAATTATTTTGCATATGCAATTGAATATTCTCAAGATTTTATAGGTGCAAAACTTGGGTATGCATGTGTTGGTCATTTGAACTTTCAAGTTTGGTTTGCTTGTAGAAATATGAAATGGCATCCTCTTTACTTATACTTGAGAAACCTTCTAAGCATGTTTGCGAGGAATATATTTTGGGTAAAATAAATTGTTCTTCATTTCCCAAAAGATAGGACAATAAGAGCTGAACAAAATTTGTGTCACGAGGAAGGAGATAAGGAAGAGAGCTCACACACACAATCTCACAATCAAGGAGAAGCACACACACACACACACAGACAAACTGAGGCAAGGAAGAATGATCTTCTTCTTCTTCTTCTATTACATAAAAGGAATGTACAAGAATGACCTAAGAACTAGAATACAACAAGTGCAATACATAAAGACCAGTACATAAGGAAAAAACCTAATGTTCGTGAATGAGTGAGCTGGCAAGAAACAAATGTGCCATCACTCTCGGTAGATAAACCTGATAAAGCTCAATGAAGTGTCCCTGACATATACCAGTGTGACCACTATACATGTCAGAGAAATGAAAAAAGTGATACGTGTTATCCGGGATCATCACATGTTGAGCTTCATATCTCAACACTCCCCCTCAAGCTCAATGCCATGTCCTCTAATCCAAGCATCTTCTGAAACTTCTTTAGCTTTTCTGATCCAAGTGCTTTAGTGAAAATATCAGCAACATGCGCATGTGTTCTCACATGAACAAGATCAATATCACCTACTAATACCTTCTCTCTGATGAAGTGATAATGTACCTTTATATGCTTTGTTCTCACATGAAAAACAAGGTTTCGTGCTAGCTGTATGTTGGTAAGATTATCACAATAGATGGTGATAGGCTTTTGCACTTCCACACCTAAATCTGCAAGTAGCATCTCTAGCCATGATGCCTCACATGCTGCCATTGCAGCACCTCTATACTCAACCTCTGTACTTGACAAAGCAATAGTGGGTTTCTTCTTGCTGCTCCATGTAATAGATGCACTCCCAAGTGAGAATAGAAAGCCACTAGTGGATCTTCTATTTGGAATGCCACCAACCCAATTTGCATCGGAGTATCCATGAACTTGCAAATCTACACCAGCTTCATAAAACAGTGCATCATCCAAAGTAGTACTCATATAATGTAGAGTGCACCTCAAAGCATCTAAATGTGGCTTCTTGGGAACCTGCATAAATTGACTTTCAAGTCCAACAGTGTAGCTAAGATCAAGCCTTATAATTGTGAGATATATCAAACTTCCCACAATTTTCTTGTACATAGTAGCATTTTCCAATGCTTCACTTGATGTAGTATCTAACTTCAAATTCTGATCTAATGGCATAGAAACTGGCTTACAATCAGCATACTTTTGCAGCATATTCAAGGCATATTGCCTTTGCAACATCCATATACCTTTTTCTGTGTGTATAAACTCAATGCCCAAGAAATAGCACATCATACCAAGGTCTTTCATGTCAAATTAGTGCATAAGAAGTTTCTTTACCTCGTTAATGCTTTCTTCATTATCACCACCTACAATCAAGTCATCAACATAAATAGCCACAATTGTGATGCATCATTACCCTTCCTTGCATATACTGAATGATCTGCATCACACATAGAAAACCCAATGGTGGTTAATTAATAAAAAATCCTTGCATGCCATGCACAAGGAGCTTGCTTAAGCCCATACAAATCCTTTTGTATGCTACAAACATATTCTGGATGCTTTGAATCTTCATAGCCTTGTGGCTGGTCCATGTATACTTCTTCTTGTAATTCACCATGTAGGAAAGCATTCTTCACATCCATCTGATGCAAAGTCCATGCTTTCGTTGTAGCTAATGCGACAAGTGTTCTGACAATAGGCATTTTCGCTACAAGTTTGAATGTTTCCTCATAATCAATTCCATATGTTTATGCATATCCTTTTGCTACCAATCGTGCTTTGTACCTCCTTATGCTACCATCAACATTGTGCTTTACCTTGTAAACCCACTTGCAGCCTATGGATTTTTTTCCTTGTGGCAATGGAACCAACTTCCATGTTTCGTTTCCATAAAGTGCAGCCACCTCCTCATCCATAGCTTTTTCCCAATCCGCATTTCCAATTGCATCTTCAAAACAAGAGGGTTCAACATCTTGTAGGCACAATGACACACCATGTAACTATCATATGCCAATCATTGCACTGAATTCTGCATCCTCCTAGATCTTCTTGGTCCTGGATCACTTCTTCTTGTATCATCAACATGTGCCTTTCTTACTCCTGGATTCTTCACAGAGGGCAATCCAAGTTCCTCATCAAGACTCTTTTCTCAATGAATCTCCATCAACATCTTCAAAACCTGCATATGTTTTACTACCAACAGAAAGCTTTTTGTTACCTTTCTTGGATGTATTTGAGGAATTTCTTGGACTATAATTTCCATGCAATCTTCCACTCCATGGATTTGAGTTGGAACTATTGCTTTGTGATTCATCCAGTCCACTCAAAACTAGAGACTATGCACTTGATTTTTCAACATTTTCTTTGTCATTTGATTCAAGATTAAGTCCATCTTTGGCATCTGCATAAAAGCTTGACATTTCATCAAATACCACATCTCCGCTCACCTTCACCTATCGTGTGAGTGGGTTATAACATTTATATCCCTTTTGCTCAAGGGAGTATCCAATGAAGACACATTTTTCAGCTTTCGGATGAAGCTTCATCCTCAACACATGTACATATGCAATACAACAAAAAACTTTCATATGTGATAAGTTTGGCTTTTTACCTGTGAGCTTCTCTTCAGGTGTAACTTGTACAACAGCAATTGGAGTTCTGTTCATGATGTATACAACCGTATGCATAGCTTCTGCCCAATCACAATGAGGCATATTCTTCTCAACCATCAAGGATCTTGCTATTTTTGCAATATGCCTATTTTTGCATTCAACAAATCCATTTTGTTGTGGTGTGTACCTGCATGAAAACTGATGATGCATTCCATGATTTTTTAAAAAATTGCTGAACTCATTCGACATATACTCAGCTCCTCCATCAGATCTTAATGTCTGAATATACTTCCCTGTCTTCTTTTTCACCATAGCTTTAAAATTATGCAAGTTAGTGAACACCTCACTCTTCTCTTTCATGAAATAAACCCACACTTTTCGTGTATGGTCATCAATGAAAGTAACATAAAACCTGCAATCACCCATAGATGTGGTCTTTGCAGGACCCCAAACATCTGTATGTACTGTACTATTTCTAGCACATTCTCACTAACATGCTTATCATGTGGAAATGATGATCTTGACTGTTTACCAAATTGACATGCTGCATATACATTTTGCATCTCTGCAACCTTGAAATTTGGTAGTCCATTGACAATCTCCTTTGACTGCATCAATTTTAGCCTTTGCAGATTTGCATGTCCAATTTGTTTGTGCCAGATCTCTATATCACCAATAACTCTTGCACCTTTTACAAACATGGCTGCATTCATTTCAAGAATTTTCACAAATTTCTACAAAGTAATAAACCATTCTGCATAACTGGTCATGTGATCATTCGATTTGAAACACCAATAGACATCGTATTCATCATGTGATGTTGAACCATGAACATCTTCTCAGAATCATCTACACTTGTGGATGCATAGTTTTTTTGTAGCCTTCTCTTATTTTGATTCTTCAACTACAATCACGTTCAAAGTGTCCAAGTTTACCACAATTCTAACATCCTTTACTATCATTACCTGAATCATTTCTTTGGAAATTTCTATGACCTCTTTGGCTCCCCTGCCTCAAAGTTGTCCTCTACCTCCTGCATGATTCTATTGTTGACCTTGGTCTTGGTTATTGTGTCCTCTTCCACTTCCAAAGCCTCCACCACTGCTCTTCCTCTTCTAGAGTAGAATACCTACTCAAAACTGGGTTCTCCTTGGGAGTTGGAATCCTTGCCAAGAATCTTTTCTTCAATAAGCATCATAGATACCATATCAAAAAAAATTCAGAATATTTTCCCTAGTCTGTATAGAAGTTCTGAACTACTTATATGCAACTCCTAAACCACGAAGGCACACTTCCACCTTATCATCATCTTCTACATACACGCCAATAGATGCAAGTGACTCACATATGCTTTTGATTTTCAAAGTGTAGTCACTTACCAACATGCCCTTTTTCTCCAGTGTATGCAACTCGTTCTTGAGTTGCAATTTCCATGCCTTTGTATTGGTCTCATACAATGTGTTCAAACTATTCCAAGTCTCTTTCAGAGTCTTGGCATCTTGTATGTGCCCAATCATGCTATCATGTATGTTAACAAATAGCCAATACATTACCTTTCTTGCTCCTTGATTCCATTCTTCATATGTTCTTAACTGGTCTGCAATCCGATTCCTCTCTGGTAATTGCGAAGCATTTTCGTTCTCTCCTTTGATGTACTTCCAATAGCCCTTTCCCATCAGGAAATTTGTCATCCTGAATCTCCAAGCATGAAAGTTGTTCTTGTCCAGCTTATCACTCATAAGCTGAATCATTCCATGTGCATTTTCCATTTTTGTAGCTATTCACAACACTGCAAACCACTACAAGCAACACTTCTGCATGAACACTGTTGCACTATGACATGACAGTTTGATCTCAAGAAAACACACTTTTCGTGTATCAAGAGTACATGGAATCGATTGAAATTCTGGATCTGGAATATATGAGTCTTGTCAAACACAATGCAAGTTATAGTCTCACAAATTGACCTAGTTGTTCTATGGGCCCCACCTTGCAAGCTCAAAATGGAGGTCAAGATGGCTCCAAAACTTCGATCTAACAAAAACAAGTGACCCTAAAGGGAGGTCTCACCAAAATATTTTGAGGTCTTCTACCTTCATGCCAATTTTCCTAGCAATCTGAGGTTGTTTGTGAATCGCGCTTTCTTCATGCCTTGTCACATACTCTTCACTGCCTTCCTTCTCCACAAGCTCTCTACAGCCACAGTACCTCTGATACCATGTCACGAGGAAGGAGATAAGGACAAGAGCTCACACACACTATCTCACAATCAAGGAGAAGCACACACAGATAGATTGAGGCAAGGAAGAATGATCTTCTTCTTCTTCTTCTATTACATAAAAGGAATGTACAAGAATGACCTAAAAACAAGAATGCAAGTGCAATATATAAATACTAGTACATAAGGAAAAAACCTAATGTCCGGGAATGAGTGAGCTGGCAAGAAACAAATGTGCCATCACTCTAGGTAGATAAATCTAATAAAGCTCAATGAAGTGTTCCTGAGATATACTGGCGTGACCACTATACATGTCAGAGAAATGAAAAAAGTGATACATGTTATCCTGGATCATCACATGTTGAGCTTGATATCTCAACAATTTGCACCTTGTTCATAATGATATTTTTGGTCCCGCACAGACATCTTCCTTTGGGAATGACCTTTACATTGTTAATTTCATAGATGATTTCTCTTGGATGCATGGATGTATCCATCAAAAGCAAAGTATGAAGCCTTTACCAGCTTCAAATAGTTCCTTGTTATGGCTGAAAATTTGCAAGCATGTAAAGTGGGAACCCTCCATTTGATTTGAGGAGGAGTATATATCTTCTTAGTCTTAATACATTTTTGGATGAGCATGAGATAAACCATTAATGTACAATGCCATATGCACCTTAGCAAAATGGATTTGTTGAGAGGAAAAATAGGTCCCTTACAAAAATGATGAGGTGCATGGTTAGAAGTCAAGCTTTACCACATAACTTCTGGATTGAGGCCAGTGAAACATTGTATTTGATCACTCCTTATAAGGCATGTCATGGTTACAAGACATCCATTGCTCATCTACATGTTTTTTGATGTTTTGCATATGGATTCGTGCATGTGTGACAACCAAAGAAATTAGATGATAAGGTTTGGAAATGTAATCTTGTTGGGAAATGTTTTGAAAGTACGGGTTATTGTTTGTATCATCAATCAAGTAAAAGGATTCTCTTTAGCTCAGATGTAGTATTTTTGGAGGATGCAATTCAATCCTTAGTTTTATGTTCAAAGGAGGTATAAGTTAGCTCAAAAGATGTGTAGGATACTTTGTTGCCTCTATTCACTGGTGGGTAGTCAAGTGTATCTTCCAATGAGGAAATGTCTCAGCCTACACATGTTTCCAATGAGCATACAAATCATTTTATTTAGGATGTTCATATATGTGATGAACTTGTTGATGAGAGAGACGGCATTGAAGAAATTAACACTATACCAAAATGGTCGGAACATATTTTTATTACTTATGGAATCTTGAATTAGTGGAGTTTATTTTTTTGAGGTTTTGATTTCTGCTTTGATCTAGTAGGTGAAGGTTCATGAGGGCATGGATGGTTTTGGACTTATTCGGATGCATTTGGATATAAACAGAGAGATTATATTTTCCATTTATTTTGTAAATAAAAGACCCACATAGACGGTTAATTCTAGAAATTTATAATAATGGTGGTTGAAGATAAGGATCATTATAGAGTGCCACTTTTGTGAATAAAATTTGAGGCTCAATATTAAGTAGGAAGTGGCAATAAATACTTCCTGATTTAGCAAGGAATGGACTTGAACTCACAACCTCCCACTCACAAGTCAAGTATTTCACCACTACACTATTTACATGAGTTATCACTTTATTCCTTTTTAAAATTAGTTAAGATTACTTTCATCTCTCTTATTTTTTAGATTCCCAAGAACCACCCCTTCTATTTTCTATTTTAAATCAAGAATGCTTATAATCCTTTTCACACTCTTGGCAAGAGGTTTTCTTCTCTTACAAGCTCCTAGAACCTACTCTTACCACCGAAGATTTTGGTGAATCACCTCTATTCGAGGTACTGATCAAGCAACAATTGGAGCTTCTATGGCATGGACTCCATGACACCTGAAACAAGATCAAAGAACATGATGATCTTCTTTAAAAGATGCAAAATGAGTGTGAAAACCTTGTTTGGTGCTGAAGGCAATCATTATAGCTCAAGAAGATGGCATGCATTCCAAGATCAGTGCAAAGGATTTTTTATTCTCACGATTTGATGGGCATAAGGATAGTTAATTTGTTTTGTTAGCAGTTTCTCAATTTGACAATTTTATTTAGATGAAGACTATGCAAAATTTGATAAAGTAAAGTTTTCCACTAATGATATGTTGAGGAAGTACCAACTTCGGTGCAATGTTTTATGGTAGAGTGCAAAATCTCCCACCACATGGGAGGCATTTCAAGAGAAGGTCAAATAATCTTTTCTTCCTCCTGAATTTCATTTACATGCTCATCATTCATGGACTACTCTTGCATGGAGGGAAGGTGATACCATTTCTACTTACATTGTACGTTTTTGGCAAAAATTATTACTTGTTTGCATGCTTGAGATTATTCCTAAAGACACTCCGTAGAGGAAGTATGAAGATGGTTTGGAGATGGGGATGTAAGAAAAGTTCAATAGACTATGGCCTACAACCCTTTATGAAGTTATTTCTTTATCTCATGATGTAGAGAAAGTTTTTCAATCTATTTCCAAGTCAATTCATCTACAACTATTGTGTAAATGACAACTTCTAGGAAATCCCATTTTTCCTTTGAAGCATAGTTTCGACAAATCTTATTCTCCTCGTTTTCCATGAGCTCCTCATTCGAACTTTTCAATGACATCCATAGCCTCATACCTCAAACCTACTAAACTAGCTACCCTTCAATCTTCGATAATGGATGATGCTCAATAGATGAAGCCACATATCACTTGCTGGAATTGTTGCAAAACTTGGACATACCAAAGCTAAAAGCAGGTTCCAACCTTTCAATATGAAACTAGCTATAGGGCAAGTGCACAACGTAGTGGAAATTCACAAAAAGCCTCATCATTCTTTGGTAGAGGAAGCACTAGAAAAGGATTTAAGCACCTTGGGTAACAATATTCGTACTCATTCTTTACTTTCCATGTAGGGTACTATTCATGATAGGATCACAAATGTTTTACATCATGATGGTAGTTCTCATGATTTTGTTTCACATATACTTTAGTTGAAGGAACTACACTTGATTGATTTTCCTTCCATGTATAAAGTTAAGGCTACATTTCAAGGAAGTAGGTATAATGTGCATGATGTTAAGATTTTCATAGGCTCTTATGTAGATGCACGATTAATGCAAAATGATCATCCCATTGGATTTGAGAATATGAACACTATCTTATGGGTTCAAAAGTTAAAATAAACCAACATTCTTTCAAAAATTTATTGAGTCAATGATTGATTTTTTATTGAAGTATTAAATGGGCTTCTTTTATTCAAAATTTTTTTCCTATGATTCTGTATCAACCCAAAAAAGCTAGGCAATGCTTTTAGTTGTTTTCCATCACCACGTTCACAATTTTTTCTATCCATAGTATTTTTGCTATTCATATTCATTTGTTTTATGATATGATTCCAACTTATGCTTCATATTTGTACTTTGCACGTGAATGTAATGCTTGCGTACTTCTACACCATCTACTAATGATTGTTACACTTTTCATAATGGTTTCTTGTACTTTAAATTATGCATGACTCAATCTTTCAAAGAATTTTTTATGAAGGAGATACATAAACCACCTTATATTGGTCATTGCGGCATATAAGCATTGTTTCTTTTTTTGGCTGAATCTAAAAAAGGATATTGCACATTATCTTTCACAATGCATTATATCAGCATGTCAAACATCATCATGATAAAGCATTTGGAATATTAATGCCACTACCATTTCCTAATGAATCGTGAGAACAATTTTTTGTGGATTTTATTATTGGTTCTCCTATGACTTCATCTGATAATGACATGATTTGGACAATTGTTGATAGGTTTGGTAAACATACATATTTCATTCCCTGTAAAAACACATTGTCTACACCTCAACTTTCTAAGTTTTTTATTGAAGTATCTTCTTGCATTATGGCTTTCCTAAAGTTATTTTATCTCATCATCTTGCGTTATTTCAAAATTTAGGTTTAAAAATGGATGTTAGCTCTGCATTTCATCCTAAAGTAATGGGAAAAGTGAAGCTAAAAATAGCACTATTGTTGATTTATTGCATTGTTATTCATAAGATAGTCCAAATAATTAGGATGATAAATTACCACTACTTCAATTTGCTTACAATAACACAAAACATGCTACTACTAGTTGTGCACCTTTTGAAATTATTTATGGTAAAAAGCTTCCCACTCCCATGTCACTCACTCAAACTAATATTCATATGGATGATTCTATTGCTCATGGTCACATTTCTATACTTCATGAAGTTCATGAACACATTAAGAAGAGTCAAGAAGGCTCCACTTGTAATGTTAATAAAAAAGAGTAGCAAAATAATTTAATGAAATGATTTGGTATGGTTGTGTATCATTAAACAATGCTTGAAAGATATTTTCCAAAATCCTAATGTTAAACTCTCACCAAGATGCTATGGAACACCTTCTGTTATTCAAAAGACAAATGAAAACTCTTTTAGATTATGAGTAGCATCTGATTGGAATATTTATAATTATTTTGAAAGCCGTTCAAAGGCATTCTACCACTCACTTCTATTTTTTATGATCCTCCTTTGCTTGAAGAAGATTATGAAATTTGAATTCATGATAAAATAATCTATCATGATGTAACCGCTACACACAATGGTACTCAACATCATTGATATTTAGTAAATTATAAAGAAGTTTCAATAGAAGAATCTCAATGGATCCATAAGACTTCATTAACTCAAAATTATGATCAGTAAATTTCTATATATTATTCACAATCACATTAAATGAATATACTCTCTAGTTTCTCATTTCCATGTGTGTTCTTACATGGAACATGCTTATTATTGTTTTTTGATGGGACATGTGCCTTTTTCCATTCATGTCCATTTTCTTCTTTATCAATTGAGATCATTTTCTTTTTCAACTAGGGTGGATGTTAGCACTTACCGAATCTTGAATTATTGGAGTTTATTTTATTGAGGTTTTAGTATAATTTGTGATTTGACTTAGCAGCTATGGAATTCTTGGATGCATTTGGACATAAATAGAGAGATTATATTTTTCATTTATTTTGTAAATAGCTAACCCACATAGAGGGATGTGTCTATAAAGTTTTAGAAATAGTGGTTGAAGATATGATCGCTATAAAATGAATATCTATAGATACATTCATTTTAGAGACTCATCCAATAGACTATGTGAGGGGAGATTGTACACAATATTGTGTACTCTTTTGTGTATCGTGCGTCAATGTTTTTGTGTGATTCTGATATCCCATTGTCTCTATGTATGCATGACTATAAGATCTTGCAACACAAATTTTGAGAGATAGTAAGTTAGATGCACCTTTACCATATTGTACATGTTCAAGCTCTCAGAGTGCTTCTTTTGTATCAAATTATTATGAAATGGTTGTTTCTAGTCTTTGTGATGAGAATGAGTCTATCTCTTTTGATCAAGCATATAATAAAAAACAAAAATTGGATGCATGCTAGGAAATTAGAATATGGTGCTATTATGAAGAATGATACTTAGTCATTATGTGATTTTCACCCAAGAAAAAGGGCATATGTGCTAAATGGGTCTATAAGATGAAATGCAAGCCTAATGGTAGTATTGGCCTTTAAAAAGGTAGGCTTGTAGCCAAGTTTATGTGAAGAGAAGGGCATTGGTTTTGATGAGATCTTTGCCCCATGTGTCCCATGAAAACTGTTCATAGCACCTATGTGTTTGCAACTCATAATGGCTAGAATGTACATCAAATTGACATTAAAACTACATTTCTAAATGGTGTTTTTCATGAATAAGTGTATGTTCTGTAGCCCCATCATTTTGTGCAAAAAGGACATAAAAACAAAATGTGTAGGTGTCCAACCAAAAGAACCTTGTATGTGAAGCATTCAGATGATGTATTTCTTACCATTGTTATTTATTTTTACTCTCATGCTCTATATGTGGCTTTCTCTAACTCCATCTACATTGCATGTGGTCTATTTCAACTCCAAAAAAATCTATCCCAACATGATCTGTGGCTATAGCCTCTTCCTGAAGATTAAAGCAAGGATGTTTACAAATTATGTTTGATTTCATTAGTTTGCCATAGGCTTCATTATTTTTGCATAGATCTATTGTTGAAGCATAGAAAAAGACTTCACGAAGTAATTGAAGTTTAGGCTTCAATAGGCAACATATATATATTTAAAGAAAGGAAAGCACCATTATCATAACATGCATTGTAAGAATGACATATGTGAATTTCTCTTTCTAGAAGAATGGTTTCAATGATTTCTTCAGTGCACTTGTCAAGCTTCTAATTAGAAAAGATTTAAATGCACAAAGCACATGCATCTGCATAATGATGCATCAAAGGAAAAATGCATATAACATGTGTGCACAAAAAGAAATAAGTGCTTGAAGTGCATGAATGCTTGAAGTAAAGGATTGCTAGAATCATTTATTGCATGCAAGAATATGTATTTGCATACATGCAAGCACATGCATTTGCATTCTAACACATGCACTCAAATGTCTAGAATTCGTTTAGCTTTCTAGTAGATAATCTTACTTTTGAGTTGAAGCCTTACATTTGGGAAGAAGCAAAACATAGATACTTTCAAATTCATGCTAGCATGACTTTGCTAGTCAAGTATCTAGAAAATGCTCCCCAAAGTGATGCCTATGTATCAATTACTTAATGTAAAGTTTACACTAAGTCAAAATGTATTTCCTTCTTAGTAAGAATGAATATGGAAAAGACTGTAAACGTGCATGTATAAGAAATTTATGGGAAGCAAGAAAATACTCTAAGTACCATGGTGACTTAGAATAGCTCGTTAACAACTTTCCATGTATTAGGTTTACTTTGTACCTATAGGAACAGTGCCTAGTGCTGAAATTATGAACTATGCAAGCTTTAGGTGGACAAAGGGGTCAAAAGACCTTAATGTGGACAAAAGTCACAACTCAAATCACTTAGGGCGGTCTCAAGGTCATGAAAGGTTGGGGAAGGCAATCATAAGGAGGTGCAAAAGTCGGGAGTGGCATCCAAAAGCTATAAAAAGAGGTGAAGAGACACCAAATGCATGGATGTCTTGTAGGTCATTGAAGACCAAGAGACATATACTCAAGGAGGCTCAAGGAGAGAGCAGGACCTATCAAGCCCATAGAGAGGAGTAAGGAGGTCCTATCTAGTCTCTTGTAGGTATAGACATAGTCTGCTTATAATAGTTGTAACTCCTTGTGTACATATTCAATTCACGAGATTTAAAGTGCCTTCTGTAGCTTGTATATGTGTCTTATTTTGTGTGATAGGGTTTCTTGAAATCAATTTTATCTTTAGAGAAATTGGTGTATCTCTCTAACCCTAAGCTCTACATATCCTACATCTCTGCATAGTCTCCTTTGTACAGAGTTGTTGGCTGACCTAAATAGATCCATTTGAGATGTTTTGTAGCTTCTTTGAAATCTTATGAACCATACTAAGCTTGGCTAAAAGATTAAGGGATTTGAATACATGTAAGGTAGGTGAATCAAAGTTTTGTTGTACAGCAGCAGAAAAGCTGTATGAAGGGACCTAGGTATTGGCTAACTTAAACAGATCCATTTGAGGTGTTCTATAGCTTTTTGGAAATATTATGAACCATACTAAGTTTGGCTAAAAGACTAAGGGATTTGAATATGTGTAAGGTAGGTGAATCAGAGTTTTGTTGTACAATAGAAGAAAAGGTGTATGAAGGGACCTAGGTATTGGGTTCATTTCACTTCTAGTGTGCAAATATGAGGGATTAAATTCCATTAGTTGGTATTAGATCAGGAAATACTCTTTGAAGACTCTAAGAGAAGGACAAAAAAGCTTTGATGTCAAAGCTTGTGGCTAAAAGAATTTTAATAAACGGGGGTCTAGTTTGGGAGAACTATGCATTAGAAGTTGCAGGTGTCAATGATGACTACACAGAAAAACAAGTTCAGACATAGGCACATTGTTTGAAGGAAATCTCAAGATCTACTGATTCTTTTGAAGAGATTTAACTTGGAGAAGGTGCACAAGCTTTAGGAGACACGTTATATAAAGTTTCATTGAAAAGATCACACATTTGATTAGTCAATGAGTGAATTAAGTGCATCATACATTTATGTGTGATGAGTTTCTTCACAGTCAACTCAAGTCTTGATAATTTGGCATTAGTTTTCCAAAATTAGTTGTGGTTATGAGTTGTTCTTGATTTAGAGTGTTCTAAAATCAAGGATAACTTGTTCTTTTGGAGATTAATAATCTCCATCAAATAGAATTCGACAACTATCAAGAGATTACCATCCATTTACACACTAGAAATAAATTGATAATGTGCAAACATATCACTCTCCATTATTAATTTATGGGATATTTCTCGTATCTTTAAATCATATAAAGAAATTGTATACTTGTGTACATGTATGTATGTATGTGTTTGATTGAGTGGGTGTGAAAGAGTGTGTGTGTGCTATGTATGCCTCTATATACATGGATGCATGCATCTATATATGTCTTTGTGTACCCATGCACACTAACATCCCCAAATTAGGACTCTAGAGTGTAATATGATGTCACAAAATTGTACCCAAACCATGTTTGACCAGGATTTGCAAATTTTGAGGCAACTTTGAAAACCTCCCAAAACTAGTATCTTGTACTCTTCCTCCACCCTACTTTCAGAAAATGCCTTGCTTCAGTTGAGTTTGAAAAAGGAATTAAACTTAAGGCATTACATTGAGATAATGGGGGTGAGTATACCTCACATGAATTTAGCTTTTTCTGGTAGTCTAGAGGGATTTGTAGAGATTTTACAGCTCCTTATACCCTAGTATAGAATGGTGTAGCTGAAAGGATGAATAGAACTATTCAAGATATAGTAGTTTCTATGTTGCATCATGCAAACCTGTCACAAGGATTTTGGGCAGAAGCAATATTGACTGTAGTTCTTGTGATTAACCTTTCACCTAGTACTGCCAAAGGTCTTAAAGTGGCACAAGAGTTATGGATAGGGAAGCCACTATATTATGATCATCTTTGAGTTTTGGGTATGAAGCATATGCTCATATACCCAAAAGTCTTAGACAAAAGTTGGACCATAAGTCAAAGAAATGCATTTTTCTTGGATATGGCCGAGAAGGACAATTTGGATATCGCTTATGGGATCCCAAAACATGGTTAGTGATCAGAAATAGTGATGTCATTTTCAATGAGTCTAAGATGCATAAACAACCCATTAAGGAGGTTGAAGTGAGAAGAGTGGTATTTAAGGATACTAGTCCTCTAGTTAGCATGCATAAAAATTTTGCACATATGAACGTTTAAGAGAATGTCCAATCAGATCAGTCTGCACATGTTTCTATTCAACAACCATTGAGACACTCTACATGTGTCTCACATCCACCTGATATATATGTTCCAAGTTTAGATTTTGTTATGCTAATAGATGCCAGTGAGCCTTCTTGCTACAAAGAGGCTATGCAAATAGAGGATCATGTTAAGTAGGAGCGTGCCATGAAGTGTGAATTGGATTCTATTCACAAGAATGGTACTTGGGATTTAGTGCCTTTACCAAATGGTAGGAAAGCTTCATTGTGTAAATGGGTATATTAGCTCAAATTTACATTTGATCGTGCTTCTCCAAAGTATAAAGCACGACTTGTTGCAAAGGGTTTTAAGCAACAACATGGTGTTGAGTTCAAGGAAATCTTCTCTCCAATGGTCAAGATGACTATCCTGTGCATGTTGATTGAATTCATTGCAATGGAGGACTTAGAGTTAATCCAAATGGATGTGAAAACTATGTTCTTGCATGGAAATCTTACAGACGAGATCTATATGGAACAACCAAAGGGTTATGCAATTCTTGGCAAGGAAAGTCTAGTTTGTAAGCTCAAGAAGAGCTTGTATGGACTTAAACAGTCCCCTAGACAATGGTATCAAAAGTTTGATGCTTTTATGAAGTCTCAAGGCTATTCTCAAAGCAATGAGGATCATTGTCTATACACAAAGAGATGCTCAGATGGCAGCTTGATATGCTTGATATGCTTGATATTTTATGTTGATTGTAGGGAAGTCCTGTTATGACTTGTCAATTCTTAAAAAGAAGTTGAATTAGACATTTGATGAAGGATTTGAGGGATGCCAAACATATTCTTGGCATGCGCATTACTCGTGATAGGAGTAAAGGATGCATATACTTGTCTCAAAGTGAGTACATATCCAAAGTACTTCACATGTTCAATATGCAAGGTGGAAAGGCATTAACTACACCTTTACCCACATATGTGAAGTTGAGCAAGGATGATTGCCCCAAATTAGATGAGAAGAAGGAATTCATGACCAAAATTCCCTATCAGTTTGCTGTTGGTAGTCCCATGTATGCTATGGTAGCTACAAGACTAGACATTGCATTTGCAGTGGGAGTGTGAGCAGATATATGTCTAATCCTAGCAAGAAACATTGGGAAGGAGTCAAGATGATTTTGAGATATCTGAGTGGCACTAAGAGCAAGTGTCTATGCTTAGGTAGAGGGAAAGCATCCATATTTGGTTACACATATTCTGACTATGCTAGTTGTGTAGACAATCATAAGTCTACATCAGGGTACATTTTTCATTTTGCTAGAGGTGCTATCCCTTGGAGATCTCGTCTTCAAGAATGTACAACTGTTTCCACCACAGACGCTATCGAAAAGTTTTCAACCTTTCTGTTGACGACCAGGAAAATTAAAAAATGTTTATTGGTTAATTCTAATCCTATTATTACAATGTTTTGCTTGGAGCTAATCTCTTGTTAAGTGTTTGCAGGTTCAAATGGATGAAGAAAACATAAGTTCATATTATGGTTTACCCTAAATTGCTCGTATAATGTGTGTTTCGGTTAATGAAACATTGAATTATGGGTTTAAGACCCTATGTTTACATTTATTCATGTGTATTTAAGTTAGAAGCATTAATTCTTGGTTAATGTTAGGGTATAACTAGGTTTTCAATTGATTTCCAAAGGGTTTCAATGGGTTTTTGATGAGTTTCAAGTAGGTTTTTCTAGGGTTTTAGTATATTTAAAGGGTTAGAATAACTCTTACTTAAATATTTTAATTTATAAATTAAATATTTAAGTATTAAAAGTTAAGCTATGATATAATTAATTACTTTAATAGTGTGTGTGAATTTAATTACTAAGGTTCTAATTAATTAAAATCTTAAACTAAGTTTAATTTAAATGAATTATTCAATTAAGAAATTTAGAGAAATTAAATTAAACAAATAATTAATATGGATAAATAGCTAGTGGTGTATATGAATGCTAGATAAAAGAATGGTGTGTGAGCAATGTGTATCTAAAGTGGTTAAAGTAAGTAGTTACAAAGTATGGTAGTTATGTGTGCAAGTTAAAAGATGGTATAGATAAATTATGCATCTAAAGGGGAGAAAGTATGTGAGTAAAGAGTGGTGGCTAAATGAGGATAAAAGTAAGGATGTAAATAAAAATCAAAACCAAAAGAGTGGTAAAAAGAAGATTTTTGTGTGTATAAATATATGTGTAACTTCATTGAGTTTTCCTAATGTTTTCTTTTCAGGTAGATTTTCTTTCCTCTTTTTACTTCATTTTCCTTCAATTTTCCTTCAATTTTCCTTCAATTTTATGTTTGAGCATCTCATTTTAGAGCGGCGCTGTTGTAGGGGTTGATGAATGAACTAAATATATTTTGTTTCCCTCGTGGCAGTGATTGCATAGCTAGAGAGAGAAAGAGAGTGATTGCATAGCTAGAAAGAGAAAGTTTTGTCTCTATCTACTTCATTGTGGCGTAATCAATTGCTGTGTCAATGATGTTTTCTGAGTACGCACGTATTAGCAAAAAGTTTGAAGATGAATTAAGTTCCTTTTGTCACTAGCTCTGAGGCTCGCGCGTATATGCTGAAAGAGATAATGAGTGAGAGATTGACGGCTGGAGAGAGTGCGCTGAGCAAGAGAGAAATTTTAATTTTAAATTTGCTTTGTTGTCCTTCCTTCTTGGCGCTGCACGCAGTGCGCAAAGAGAAAGTTAGTGAGAGAGGAAGTTGATTGTGTACGCAGAAAGAGAAGTTTTTCGCACGCAGAGATTTGGAGAGAGAGAAGCAGTAGAGAGAGAGCGATGGAGACTAGTTCTCTTTGGACTACCTTTGGCAACTCCCAGGATTCGTGGCTAGCAAGCGCTGCAAGCGTGCAGTGTGCAGGAGGAGAGAGAAAGAGAGTACCGTATTAGAAGCATTGGCTTCCTTCTTTTCAATTTCAGCGGCATAGCCTGGTCCTCTCTGCGATTGAATCCATCGTGATCTGAATCATTGGATTTTCATTTTATGGTGTACTGCTTCATCTCCAGGGTTGTGAATTGTGCAACGGGGATTTCGCGATTTCAAAGGTTTATTCAATGTTAGGGTACAATTGAGTTGTATGCTATGCGTTTTCTCGCAGACTGGCAAACGTAGATCTTTAAACGTGCTCTCCTCTCCATCTCTGTATAGAGGGAGCTTGGAGTACGGGAAGTAGATGTTACAGATTTGAGTTTACTTTGCGGCCTGTGATAGGACTAATCTTTGCGGTTGTCACAGTGCAATCTACGTAAAAACTATGAAAGCTTGAGTTAAAATAATAACAGTTTATAAAGCTTTGATTTTACTTTATGGGCTGATATTGTCAGCTGCTGGGATGTTCGGGCTCTCTCTTGGCGAGTTATTGGTTTACGGTAGAGCTCGTAGGAATGGTCTCAGCTGCTGTCGATCTAATGACTAGATTGTAAACGGGTTGACAGTAGTCTAATTAATACGCAAGTTCTATATGCCCTTCATGTGTTTTACTTCAAGAACTAATTACGTGGTAATCTGCTGGATCTATTTCTATGAGCTGTCTGATATCCACTTTCTGATACTTATGGTGCTGGATCACCAAAAGCAAACTGCCGTGAATCTTGAGTTGTAGATCTTTGCAACAATAGGAGTACCAAAGACTTGAGTACTTTGATACCTGCTTATGGACATGACGTTTTAAGTTGCATATGAGCTAGAAAATGGCTATCTGTGTACAAAACAATAGCTCCCAGGTGGTGGAGTTATGGCTTTGGGGGAGTCTGCGAGTTTTCATTGAAGTGAAATTTCAAGCTCCGTAACTGATTATCAAGGTGTACTATGTAATGCTGGACGTTTGAAGTGTTTACTATCATACCAATAGATATATCAACAAAAACATTGCATTTTTAGTGATGCCATCAAATGTGGATAGTTCCGTCAAGACACGTTTCTTTTAGCATCATATAGCAGAATATCATCTTTGCATTGGTTCATACATGGTACATTACAAGTGTGCCGAACAAAGTACAATAATGAGAAGTGGATGTTATTCATAGAATAGTAATGTGTGCATATGTATATGTATGCATGTGAATGCATAAGTAAATAAATGCATATGAATGTATGGTATGTGATGCGTATGTTAAATGATGAATGTATAAATATATTAAGTGCATCTGTATGCATGAGTGATATTATGTTATGCATGTAAAGTGCATATAAGAATGAATGAGCATGTGTATTGAAGTATGCATGAAATTAATATTTTTTTTTTGAGACATTACTAATATTCGCTAATGTTTTCTTTTTCAGACATTACAAAGAAGAAGTATTGAAGAGCATTACAAACAAAAGAGAAGAATTCAATGAACCAAAGATCCGTCAATCTGACATAAACCCATAGAAGTTATTTTGATTAAGCTTTTGTATAGGATTCACTAGTTTTTAGCAACCTTTTAGATAAATTATATCATTGATTTAAACCATTGTATTCCCCAATTATTGACATTAGCATTAATTCAATTTCAATTTGCATTATCTTTATTGTCAATGTCTGCTGAACATACAATTGAATTTGAAAATAACGCACCTTTAGAAGTGGAAATAGAAATAGTTAAGGATATTATTACACACGAATCATTAATATCAATATCTCATGGTTATTGTCCTAATAGATTTATAGCATTATTTTTTATCGCATCTAGTGATCATCAAGATAACTTAGATTCATTTCCATCACCCTTAATTAGGGATACACAACCTAATCAAACAGAAATCCAAGAAGACGAAATTATTAAAGATAAAATAACTGAAGAAACTTTGATATTACCTACACCTGGAGATTGTTACCATTAGTGTGCATGTGAAATGCCGAATGGCCACTAGACACTTCTTTGTATACGTTCTTTAATAAAACATATGGTGCCATGGTCATTCAGAGACTATAAGTTCAGCTGCATTTGTAAGAGCTAAGAAGTATGTCTTCGTGCTCCCTTTCTATTGTGTTTTTCTCCATATTTTGCAGCCTCTGTGTAGAGTACTGTGTGCGGTCTTAGGAGCTCGGTTTTCTACTCTGAGGATATCATCGTGGAGCTCTTCAGAAGGAGAGCGTACCGTGGTGCATTGCCATCAAATTATTTCAGATTGTTCTCAAAACCATGTGCAATCAAGCAGGCATGTATCTTTTCATACCAAGCACATGGTGTTTGCTTCAACCCATATAATGCATTTTTCAACCTTCACACTTGGTTTTCATGCCCTTTCGGTACAAAACCATTAGGTTGAAACACATACACTTCTTCATCTAAGTCACCATTCAGAAATGCACTTTTAATATCCAACTCATGTACATTCCAACCATGATAGAGTTGCAAGTGCATAAATGCTATGAACCATAGTCATTTGGCCTGTGGGTGCAAAGGTGTCATAAAAATCAATGCCTGTCCCTTGAGCATAACCTTTGCAACAAGCCTATCCTTAAACTTGTCAACTGTTCCATCAAGCTTATGCTTCAGCTTGTACACCCATGTATTTCCAATGGCCTTTTTGCCTAGAGGCAAATCACATAAGACCAAGTACCATTCTTCATAATGGCATCATATTCTAGTGGCATAACAACCATTCAGTTTTATGAATTTTGTGCTTCATCAAAAGAAACATGCTCATTCTCATCACAAAGACTAGAGGTAGCCATTGTATAGAAATCTGATGCAAAAGAAGCACTTTAAGAGCCTAAATGAGTAGGATATGATATAGATGCATCTAATTTGCTATGTCTCAAAGTCTACACCAACCATTTAGGCATATTTTTTGCCTCCTCTATATCCTCCCTCTCATCAACAAGTGCATCATGTAAATCTACATAAAAAATCGAATGATCTGCGTCATGATGTGGAACTTATAAAGGCTGAGAAATTGCCTCATTTGGACTAGCAGTTGATTGTCCACGTGTAAAAAGAGGCAAAATATTTTCATACACATCTCTAGAGCTAGTCAAAGTATCCTTGGTACATGAAAGTAATGGCTCAATTGCATCTTCCACAAAAACAGCATCAAACTTAACCAAAATGTGTTATCATACACTTCACCATCTCCATGAGTCACCTGTTCTTTCTTTTAGCAACTCCATTTGGTTGATGTGTATATTACACTATACACTAATGTTTTATCCCATGTTCAACCAGAAATGCATTAAAATCAAAAGACATGTATCCCCCCCCCTCGATTAGAATGGAGGGTGCTCATTTTACATGCTAACACATTTTGAGCCAAAAGTAGAAACTGTTTGAAGCAAATGAATACTTTGGACTTTGCTTTAAATGGATACATGCATGCATGCCTAGAGAAATCATCAATAAAAGTCACGAAGTAAAGGTAGCTCCCAAAAGAAGGTTTTTGCATAGGACCACATACATCACTATGAAAAAGTTATAACTTGTGAGTAGCTCGTTCCCAAAATATGGCCTTCATAAACATGTTTACAAGATGCCTCAAGTTAGGGTAGACATGATGCCATTTCATGAAGTATTTCGATGGTGATGCACCATAGTGCGCTCTCCTTCTCAAGAGCTCCAGGAAAAAATCCTCGAAGTAGAAAACCAACCTCCCAAGTTCCACACACAATACTCCACATAGAGGCTCCAGAATACACAAAAAAACACACTACATAGGGAGCATAAACACAGACCAGGCCACTATATGGTTGACTAAAGATTATATACAAAAGTGTCTAATGGCCGTTTGGCCTTTCACATGGACACTAATGGTAAAAATCTCCCACTAAAGGCCAATATGGCCAAAGTAACTATGGGATAAAAATGAATAGTTATAAAGAATACCTGAGTGTAAGTATACAAACTATAACTCCTACCTGATGAGCTGAAGTATTTCAATGGCGATGCACCGCACTGCACTCTCCTTCTCGAGATCTCCACGACGATATGCTCTGAGTAGAAAACCGAGCTCCTGACGCCGCACACAGTACTCCGCACAGAGGCTGTAGAATATGCAAAAAACACAGTACACAGGGAGCACGAAGACAGACTTCTTAGGTCTTACAAATGCGGTCGAACTTACAGTCTGTGACTGACCAGGCCACTATATGTTTTATTAAAGAACATATACAAAGAAGTGTCCGGTGGCCATTTGGCCTTTCACATGGACACTAACGGTAACAATCTCCCACTAAAGGCCAATATGGCCAGAGTAACTATGGGAGAAAAAAGAAAGAATGATAAAGAATACCTGAGTGTAAGTATACAAACTATACCTCCCACCTGATGGGCATGTTACACAGTATACAAGTGACTGCGTAAGATCAAGAATCAAGTAAACCCCATCAAGTGACAATAGTGTCGAAAGCTATCCTGTGGTAGAGCTTTAGTCAAAGCATCTGCAGCATTATCTCGAGTGTGAACCTTCTCAAGAATAATGCTCTCAGTGGCTAAGCAATCTCTAATGAAGTGATACCTTACCTCAATGTGCTTGGTCTTTGCATGATAGACCGGATTCTTAGCCAAAGCAATGGCACTCTGACTATCACTGAGCAAGTGAGGTACATGCTGAGGCAAACCCATATCACAAGCAAGACGAGAAAGCCACAATGCTTCCTTACATGCCTCACTTGCTGCAACATACTCTGCTTCTGTGGTGGAAACAGCTGTACATTCTTGAAGATGAGATCTCCAAGAGATAGCACCTTCAGAAAAATGAAAAATGTACCCTGATGTAGACTTACGATTGTCTACACAACCAGCATAGTCAGAATCTATGTAACCAATAATGGATGCTTTCCCTCTACCTAAGCATAGACACTTGTCCTTAGTGCCACTCAGATATCTCAAAATCATTTTGACCGCTTCCCAATGTTTCTTGCCAGGATTAGACATATATCTGCTCACAACTCCCACTACAAATGCAATGTCTGGTCTCGTAGCTACCATAGCATACATGAGACTACCAACAGCAGACTGATATGGAATTTTGGTCATGAATTCCTTTTCCTCATCTGATTTGGGGCAGTCATCCTTGCTCAATTTCACATATGTGGGTAAAGGTGTACTCAATGCCTTTCCACCCTGCATATTGAATCGATGAAGTACTTTGGATATGTACTCACTTTGAGACAAGTATATGCATCTTTTACTCCTATCACGAGTAATGCGCATGCCAAGAATATGTTTGGCATCCCCCAAATCCTTCATATCAAATGTCTGACTCAACTTCTTTTTGAGAATTGACAAATCATAAGAGGACTTCCCAGCAATCAACATATCATCGACGTAAAGTATCAAGCATATCAAGCTGCCATCAGAACATCTCTTTGTGTAGAGACAATGATCCTCATTGCTCCGAGAATAGCCTTGGGACTTCATAAAAGCATCAAACTTTTGGTACCATTGTCTAGGAGACTGTTTAAGTCCATACAAGCTCTTCTTGAGCTTACAAACTAGACTTTCCTTGCCAGGAACTACATAACCCTCTGGTTGTTCCATATAGATCTCATCTGTAAGATCTCCATGCAAGACAGCTGTTTTCACATCCATTTGGACTAGCTCTAAGTCCTCCATTGCAACGAATCCAAGCAACATGCGCAAAGTAGTCATCTTGACCACTGGGGAGAAGATTTCCTCAAAATCAACACCATGTTGTTGCTTAAAACCCTTTGCAACAAGTCGTGCTTTATATTTTGGAGAAGCACTATCTGATGTGAATTTCAACTTATATACCCATTTACATGGTAAAGCTTTCCTGCCCTTTGGCAAAGGTACTAAGTCCCACGTACCATTCTTGTGAATAGAATCCAACTCACTCTTCATGGCACGCTCCCACTTGACATGATCCTCTGTCTGCATAGCCTCTTTGTAGCAAGAGGGCTCACCGACATCTGTTAGCATAACAAAATCTAAACCTGGAACATATCTATCAGGTGGATATGAGACACGTGCAGAACATTGTGGGCGCGATTTCTGACGACTGGCGGATCAATTCAGTCGCCTCGCTAACGGCGCACGCAGGGTGACTATGCAGGACAGGTACAAGTATAACTTTTCCTAAGGTCCGTAAGGTGAAGCGTTCCTATAAAGTTCAACTGCATCAAAATAAGAAGGTAGGATAATCTTTTCACTAACTATTTGATCTTTTATAGTTTCGTTTGTTTCTTCTTGGATATTTTCTACGTTTCTATCTACAGTTGGAGGAAAATTTTCTTCACTAACACTAGGAGGAACAGTAGAAAGTAAAGTTATAGTTGTTCTAGGATCGTGCAAAGATTCTTCTACTATTACTTCTTTTATTGATTCTTTATCTTCTATTGGTTTTGGAAACAACAATTCAAAAGTTGATGAAGGTAGAAAGGTGTTACTAGAAGAATTTTCTTTAGACATAAAAGATGATACTAAATTAATAACCAAAGTCCTATACAACCTCAAGGATGATGTTTATAAATGACAGTCTAAAAGATAGCCTATACAAGCTAATAAAAGTTTCAAACTAAGGACAATCTTTGCTTTTCAAACTTCAGGTCACATGTGTAAGTCAAATGATCTGTGGCATCGCACCAGATACATCTCCTCACATTGGCATTTCTCCTTTCATTGAAATTTCTTTGGTTAAATGCTTGAGGAATCGGTTGAGGAATTGGTTGGGGTACAACTGGAGGATTAGGAGGTATAAAAGGTGGATTAGGAGGTACTAATGGATGATTCGGAGCTACTAATGGTGGATTTGGAGCATTTACTGGTTGAGGATAAATAGTCGGATGAGCTTGCATTGCAGGTTTATCTTGTAGGTTTAAAGCATACACCACATTCTGCAAAGCCGCTACCTCTTTAGACATATTCTCGTGCATATGCATCATATTGTCCAACTTGTTAAACAAAATCTCAAATTGTAACTCGGTTGGTACTCTAGATGTGGATGTTGTAGGCTCAACTTTTGACTCTATATGTGTATCCCTAGTTGCCTGAATCGGAGGAAAATTGGAAGATGGTTGAGACATCGATTCATAAAGGAGTGTTTTACGTTGCATCATGTGAGCAACCGCTTCAACTACAGTTTTCACTACACCCCAGTCATCTGTAAGCCCATATTTCTTTCCCGGTTCTTCAAGCCTACGCTCAACCTCTACCCTTATATCTGGAGTCAAGATTTTAAGAAAATATAAAATGATATCTGGGGTAAGGGCAACTCTATCCTGTTCAGGTAATTGAGAGAATCTTTTCATAAATTCACTATGGAGTTGAGTTAACGAAATGTGAGGCTTAGGTGAACTAATCCATTTCATAAATCCTTCTCGACTATGTTGACTGTAGTCTTCTAAGTAGAATTCCTTATGCAGCTCTTTTCTAAACTCATCCCATTCCTTATTGTCATGTATATCCATAATAGCTTTTACAGTACCTATGGCCAGACGTCCAAGATAGGATTTCCACTTTGTTTCAGGTAAACCGTGTAACTTAGCTAATTCCTCAAACGTGTCTAAATAATTTGTAACATTCATACCAGTAAATTTCCCTTTATCCTTTAATAACGTTTCAACTACCTTTTGTCCTTGCATCTCGTGCATCATAATTTGAAATAGCTCGTCCATTTTTGAAGTTTGTTTTGACCTAGCTGGAACAATTCTAACTATATCCTGAACTTCTTTTGTTACTCTTTCCTTATGTTCAGCTACTAATTCTGAAATTCCGTTAGAGTCCAGTTTGATAAGTTTTTACTATGCAAAAATGTTGCAAATAAAGCTATGATTAACGCTTAACCTATGTTTAACAACCAGTTGCCTTTAACCTATACTAGCAATTTAACCTTAAATAAAATTTTGCACCCAAGAATGTAAGGGTAAAGAAATTATACCAACTGCACGAAGATGAGGCTCAAAACAGTGCTTTTTGTGAAATTCAATACATTTATTGATTTGAATCAAAACCTAAATACATCGTTTGCTAAAATGGGTGCAAACGTTTTGTGCTTCAATTGTTGATGAAAGGGGTGGCGTGACGAGGTTCTCCTACTTGCCAATCTTCGTGGAGGCGCTCAGGTCACCAGACCAGCCCTCGACACCAAGAAGATTGCAAGCTCACGTAAATGCCACAGCTTCCAAGGATGAAGACGCAGCTGCACTGATGTAAAATCGTATAAATGTATATGCAATGCAAAATTTAAAATTTATACCTGAGCTGCAAGGCCGTTTGTTCACGTCGGGTTCAAAGTGTGGGCGCGATTTCTGACGACTGGCGGATCAATTCAGTCGCCTCGCTAACGGCGCACGCAGGGTGACTATGCAGGACAGGTACAAGTATAACTTTTCCTAAGGTCCGTAAGGTGAAGCGTTCCTATAAAGTTCAACTGCATCAAAATAAGAAGGTAGGATAATCTTTTCACTAACTATTTGATCTTTTATAGTTTCGTTTGTTTCTTCTTGGATATTTTCTACGTTTCTATCTACAGTTGGAGGAAAATTTTCTTCACTAACACTAGGAGGAACAGTAGAAAGTAAAGTTATAGTTGTTCTAGGATCGTGCAAGATTCTTCTACTATTACTTCTTTTATTGATTCTTTATCTTCTATTGGTTTTGGAAACAACAATTCAAAAGTTGATGAAGGTAGAAAGGTGTTACTAGAAGAATTTTCTTTAGACATAAAAGATGATACTAAATTAATAACCAAAGTCCTATACAACCTCAAGGATGATGTTTATAAATGACAGTCTAAAAGATAGCCTATACAAGCTAATAAAAGTTTCAAACTAAGGACAATCTCTGCTTTTCAAACTTCAGGTCACATGTGTATCTCCAGTTCGCCAATAGCTGAAAAAAAACACATGAACTTGTGAGCACGTACTCCCTCTTTAAATAGATGTGAGTAGCCCACCATAGCCTACAATTCTCTTTAGATAACTCAACCAATTACCTAAATTGACTCCACATCACTCCAACAACACTCAACAAGAAAAAAGGCGTGGGATTTTCCTTTATGTGAATTTCCCCAATTTCATCCAACTATTTAAATATTCTATGGACCATATACTTTAGAATTTAAAAAACCTTTCACTTCTCCTTTTTTATTTAATTGAATACTAAACTTTTAGAATATATACTATAACTTAGACTAAAATTTAATTTAACCCATTTTAATTATTACCTTAGGCTTAGTGGAAATAAATAATCAATATATATTCCTTTTAATTTGCTAAGGTTCCTTAAGATATAATTAACCTATTGAATAATTCATTTATGGACTACAACCCACTTATTTAATTATTTAACCTTAGGTTTACCCTACAACTAACTTTAAACCACATCAATTAGCTCCAACTAACCCATAAATCTATTTTCTAACCTTCCATAACCCACTAGGATGAATAATTAACCCATAATTAACCTTAAAGCTTAACTTGAACCCTATAATCCATGCTCAAAACATACATTTAACCCTTAATTACCCTTGTAATTTAGCTAGAGTATGATCAAAACCTATAATTAACCCTTAATTATCTTTATATTTTCATCCAAAACTTAGTTTACCCCTTAAGTAACCCTTATAATACCCTTGAATAAACTTAAATGAATACTTTCCATCTTATTTTTGGTCAGCAAACTTCTTTTCCTGCAAAATTAAAGTCAAACATTAGTCAAAATTCCATAATTTAACCAAACTTATATCAATCAATTAATCTTTTAATTTTTGTAATATTTTAAGAGTAACAATTTCTCTCCGACAACGTCTCAATGGTTGCTGAACAGGAACATGTGCAGACTGATCTGAATGGACATTCTCTTGAACATCCCTATGTGCAGCATTTTTATGCATGCTAACCGGAGGACTAGTATCCTCAAACACCACTCTTCTCACTTCAACCTCCTTAATCGGCTGTTTATGCATCTTAGACTTTAAAAATGACATCACTACTTCTGATCACTGACCGTGTTTCAGGATCCCATAAGCGATATCCAAATTGTCCTTCTCGACCATATCCAAGAAAAATGCATTTCTTGGACTTATGGTCCAACTTCTGTCTAAGATTCTTGGGTATATGAACATATGCTTCACACCCAAAAACTCGAAGATGATCATAATATGGTGGTTTCCCTGTCCATAACTCTTGTGCCACTTTCAGACCTTTGGCAGTACTAGGTGAAAGGTTAATCACATGAACTGCAGTCAATACTGCTTCTGCCCAAAAACCTTGTGAGAGGTTTGCATGATGCAACATAGAGACTACTCTATCTTGAATAGTTCTATTCATCCTCTCAGCTACACCATTCTGTACTGGGGTATAAGGAGCTGTAAACTCTCTACGAATCCCTCTACACTGACAGAAAAGGCTGAATTCATGTGAGGTATACTCACCCCCATTATCTGAACGTAAAGCCTTAAGCTTAGTTCCTTTTTCAGTCTCAACTGAAGCAAGCCATTTTCTGAAAGTAGGGAATACATCATCCTTCGATTTGATAGGATATACCCAGACTTTTCTAATAGCATCATCTATGAAAGTAACAAGTAAAGAGAACCACCTAAGGACCTAGTGGGCATAGGACCACACACATCTGTATGAACAAGATCTAAAGGCTGAATTGAAGAGTCAATGTGCGTTTTATGCACATTTCTGGTTTGCTTTCCATATTGACAATGCTCACAAAATGAAAAATCAGAGAAAGATAACACAGGTAAGTAGCCAGAACGAGAAAGATTTTCCATTCCACTACGAGATATATGGCCCAAACAACCATGCCAAATACAAGCCATAGGCTGTTCAGTAACAGCTAACAAGTGTTCTTTCTGTGATACAAATAAAGGGTAAAGTGAGCCAACTTTCCTTCCTTTTGCAATAACCATATTGCCCTTTGATATACGAAAGGACTGAGCATAGAAGACCACCTTGTAACCAAGGTCATCAAGTTGACCAACTGACATCAAACTGCGTGATAACTGAGGTACATGGCGTACATTATGCATAGTAAATTTTGAACCGTCAATGAACTGCACAACCACATCTCCAATCCCCACAACATCACACTGGTAAGAGTCACCAAGTCTCATGGTACCAAGAGACTTTGCTGCATAATTAGAGAACCATTCTCTATGTGGTGTCACATGGAAAGAAGCACCAGAATCTAGCAGCCAGGTGTGGGAAAGAGAATCAGCCATAAGTGCCTCAGATGGCACAGTACTATCAAGTGTCAACACATCAGCGTCATCAGCAATAGCATTAATTTCTTCAATCTTCACAGTCGAAGTAGATGGTGCAGGTAACTGTTTAACATGCCCATCAACATTCTGTCCTTTACCTTTAGCATTCTTTAATGCATAACAGTCTTTCTTCATGTGTCCTTTCTTATGACAATAATGGCATTCAATATCCCTCTTCCTTGATTTACTTCTGCTCTTATTCCATTGACCATTCTTTTCCTTGTTCTTGCTCCTGCCACGTTGTTGATTCTTTCCTTGGTAAGAATCACGAACATTA
This sequence comes from Ceratopteris richardii, assembly GCA_020310875.1. Classification (NCBI taxonomy): domain Eukaryota; kingdom Viridiplantae; phylum Streptophyta; class Polypodiopsida; order Polypodiales; family Pteridaceae; genus Ceratopteris; species Ceratopteris richardii. The sequence continues at coordinate 125,628,358 of CM035426.1, forward strand.
TATGCATCTCCACTGTGAGTGCCAACCATAGATTTTCTACGAATCTCCTCACTCAAGAGTGCTCCACATATGTCATCATAGACGAGTTTACCACCTGGTGCACTATTGCTAATAGCTGTGCAAAATGTATCCCATGATGATGGCAGGGTGCATAACAGCAATACTGCTTTCATTTCATTGTCCATATCCATTTTCTGAGCCTGTAACTGGGAGAATATGACATCAAACTCATTTAGATGAGCAGCAACACTATCTGTGTCCTTCATACGAAGGTCGTATAATTTTCTCATCAGATATACTTTATTTGATGCCGTCTCTTTTTCATATGTATTGCATAACTTCTTCCAAAGCTCCTCTGCACTTTCACAGTCTAATACTATAAAGTAAACATTATCTGCTAGATGCAAGCGAATGGTAGACCTGGCCATTTCATCTAACTCATCCCAATCATCTTCATCCATGTCACCAGGCTTCTTTGAAATCCCATTTACTGGCTTCCATTGCCTTCTTTGAATCAGCACATCTTTAATCTGATTCTTCCATAGAGCAAAGTTTGTGCCATCAATTTTCGGATCTCAAAATGGTCTTTGCGCTGCAAGTTATAGCTCCTCCTCGGAACGCTAGCACTAGACCCTGATCCACCGGATGTGCCTGAGACCTCTGATGCCATGATCGTAGAGAACTGAATAGAATGATAATGGAGCTAGAAGAGTCCAAACACCAACAAATAAGTGTATCAAGGAGTAAATCGACCACTATATAGTTGACTAAACCAGAAATCTGGAAAAATTTTGCCAGAGTATCCTCTGCAAAATTAGCATATGACCAGTGTCAAAGTATCATAAAACTGCAAGTACTAACATGTCTACCTGCATAGTGAATCACTGACTCCACTGCATATAATCAGTTACACAATAGAAGCCAACTAGGCTTATCGAGCACCTATGAACAACTATCATACATCTCCTATGGCGAGGCTGGGTAAGTCTTCCACCTGCATCACCAAAGAGACCCCGACATCTGGGTGTCTCCCAGTTAAGAAAACCTCACCACGACCCTCTTTATCAAACGTAAAAGGCTTTATGCAAAGAACGTAACCGCTATATCAATGCCCACATGGACGTACATAAGCGGTATCCACAGAAGCGTACATGGTGTGTATGTGCTCAATATATGCAGTAAAATGACACTGAAAGGCTGAATACACAGCCCAAAAAACTAGCCAATAACACCTGCAAGTGTCTGTCAACTCTGATGTTTTAGGCTTTAAAAACCTGCATAAATTTGCAGCGACTGCTCCCACCAAAACTGAAAACCCCTCGAGAAACCTGTAGTTTTATGAGTGTGGCTGAAAATACAGCCCCAAAGGTTGATATTTATTGTCTGAGAAGTACAAGGAGCACTCTTCTTGATGTTCTTGGACCTGTGTGAAGAGAACTACGTGCGAAAGTACTCCGAAATGGCTCCAAAAAACACCCCAAAATTGCTTCAGAAATAGGCTTTAAAAGCAAAAATGAAGCTTTGAGGGACCAAAACTTGTTCAAGGTAATGTCAACCTTAGTCTTTCCCCTTCTTCAAACACCACAAGAGTGTAGCTTAGTGGCAAGAGATTGCCGCGGTTAAGCGAGATCTGGGGGGAACAATACTGGGATGGGTGACCTCCCGGGAAGTATCGGGAACCTCTATATTCCTTGATCGTTGAGGTCCTCCCTCGCGCGCAGCCAACGGCGCCAACGGTGACTTCGGTGACTCGGATGACAAGGTATGCCAAGGTCTATGCCTTGGTCGCCGCCTTCGTCGTAAGCCTTGGAGAAAACCTGGGGGGAGTAGAAAACCGAGCTCCTGACGCCGCACACAGTACTCCGCACAGAGGCTGTAGAATACGCAAAAAACACAGTACACAGGGAGCACGAAGACAGACTTGTTAGGTCTTACAAATGCGGTCGAACTTACAGTCTGTGACTGACCAGGCCACTATATGTTTTATTAAAGAACATATACAAAGAAGTGTCCGGTGGCCATTTGGCCTTTCACATGGACACTAACGGTAACATGAGCATGTTACATAGTATACAAGTGACTGTGTAAAATCATGGATCAAGTAACTGCCATCAAGTGACAACAATGTCGAAAGCTATCCCGTGGTAGAGTTTTAGTCAAAGCATCTGCAACATTATCTCGATTATGAACCTTCTCAAGAATAATGCACTCAATGGCTAAGCAATCTCTGATGAAGTGATATCTCACCTCAATGTGCTTGGTCTTTGCATGATACACCGAATTCTTAGCCAAACCAATGGCACTTTGACTATCACTAAGCAAACGAGGTACATGTTGAGGTAGTCCCATATCACAAGCAAGATAAGAAAGCCACAATGCTTCCTTACATGCATCACTTGGTGCAACATACTCTCCTTCTATGGTGGAAACAGTTGTACATTCTTGAAGATGAGATCTCCCAGAGATCGCACCTCCAATAAAATGAAAATGTACCTTGATGTAGACTTATGATTGTCTACACAACCAGCATAGATAGAATCTATGTAACCAATAATGGATGCTTTCCCTCTACCTAAGCAGAGACACTTGTCCTTAGTGCCACTCAAATATCTCAAAATCATCTTGACCACTTCCCAATGCTTCTTTCCAGGATTAGACATATATTTGCTCACAACTCCCACTGCAAATGCAATGTGTGGTCTCGTAGCTACCATAACATATACAAGACTACAAACAATAGATTGATAAGGAATTTTGGTCATGAATTCCTTTTCCTCCTCTAATTTGGGGCATCATCCTTTCTCAATTTCACATATGTGGGTAAAGGTTTACTCAATGTCTTTCCACCCTACATATGGAACATGTGAAGTACTTTGGATATGTACTCAATTTGAGACAAGTATATGCATCTTTGACTACTATCATGAGTAATGTGCATGCCAAGAATATGTTTGGCATCCCCCAAGTCCTTCATATCAAATGTCTGACTCAAATTCTTTTTGAGAATTGACAAGTCATAAGATGAATTCCCAGCAATCAACATATCATCGACATAAAGTATCAAACATATCAAGCTACCATCTGAGCATCTCTTTGTGTAGAGACAATGATGCTAATTGCTTTGAGAATAGCCTTGAGACTTCATAAAATCTTTAATACCATTGCCTAGGGGGCTGTTTAAGCCCATATAAGCTCTTCTTGAGCTTACAAACTAGACTTTCTTTGCTAGGAACTACATGACCCTCTAGTTGTTCCATATAGATCTCATTTGTAAGATTTCCATGCAAGAAACCAGTTTTCACATCCATTTGTACTAGCTCTAAGTCCTCGATTGCAACGAATCCAAGCAACAATGCATAGGGTAGTCATCTTGGCCACTGGAGAGAAGATTTCCTCGAAATCAACACCATGTTGTTGGTAAAACCCTTTGCAACAAGTCATGCTTTATACTTTGGATATGCACTATCTGATGTGAATTTCAGCTTAAATACCCATTATGGTAAAGTTTTCCTGCCCTTTGGTAAAGGTACAAATTTCAAGTACCATTCTTGTGAATAGAATCCAACTCACTTTTCATGGCACACTCCCACTTGACATGATTTGTTGTCTGCATAGTCTCTTTGTAGCAAGAAGGCTCACCGACATCTGCTAGCATAACAAAATCCAAACCTGGAACATATTTATCAGGTGGATGTGAGACACGTGTAGAGCGTCTCAATGATTGCTGAACATGAACATTTGCAGCCTGATCTGATAGGACATTCTCTTGAACATCCCTATGTGTAGCATTTTTATGCATGTTTATTGGAGGCCTAGTATCCTCAAAAACCACTCTTCTCACTTCAACCTCCATAATGGGCTATTTATGCATCTTAGACTCATTGAAAATGACATCACTACTTCAAATCACTAATCATGTTTCATGATCCCATAAGCGATATCCAAATTGTACTTCTCGACCATATCTAAGAAAAATGCATTTCTTTGACTTATGGTCCAACTTTTGTCTAAGATTCTTGGATATATGAACATATGCTTCACACCCAAAAACTTGAAGATGATCATAATATGGTGGCTTCCCTATCTATAACTCTTGTGCCATTTTCAGACCTTTGGCAATACTAGGTGAAAGTTAAACACATGAACTACAGTCAATACTGCTTCTTCCCAAAAACCTTGTGAAAGGTTTGCATGATGCAACATAGAAACTACTCTATCCTAAATAGTTCTATTCATTGTTTTAGCTACACCATTCTGTACTAGGGTATAAGAGCTCTTAACTCTCTATAAATTCCTCTTGACTGATAAAAGGCTGAATTCATGTGAGGTATACTCACCCCCATTATCAGAACAGAAAGACTTAAGCCTAGTTCCTTTTTCAATCTCAAATAAAGCAAGCCATGTTTTGAAAGTATGGAATACCTCATCCTTTGCTTTGATAGGATATCCCTAGACTTTTCTAGTAGCATCATCTATGAAAGTGATAAAATAAAGAGAACCACCTAATGAACTTGTGGGCATAGGAGCACACACATGTGTATGAATGAGATCTAAAGGCTGAATTCAAGAGTCAATGTGCATCTTGTGCACATTTCTAGTTTTCTCTCCATATTGACAATGCTCACAAAATGAAAATATCAGAGAAAGATAACACAAGTAAGTAGCCAGAATGAGAAAGATTTTGCATTCCACTACATGATATATGGCCCAAATGGCCATGCCGAATACAAGCCATAGGTTGTTCAGTAACAACTAATAAGTGTTCTTTTTGTGATACAAACAAAGGATAAAGTGAGCCCACTTTTCTTCCTTTTGCAATAACCATATTGCCCTTTGATATGCAAAAGGACTAAGCATAGAAGATCACCTTGTAACCAAGGTCATCAAGTTGACCAACTGACATCAAATTGCATGATATCCGAGGTAGATGGCAAACATTATGAATAGTAAATTTTGAACCATCAATGAACTGCACAACCACATCTCCAATCCCCACAACATCGCACTAGTAAGAGTCACCAAGTCTCACAGTACCAAGAGACTTTGTTGCATAATTAGATAACCATTCTCTATTTGGTGTCACATGGAAAGAAGCACCAAAATCTAGCAGCCACATGCGGGGAAGAGAATCAGCCATAAGAGTATCAATTGGCACGGTGCTATCAAGTGTCAACACATTAACATCATCAGAAATAACATTAATTTCTTTAATCTTCATAGTCAAAGTAGATGGTGCAGGTAGCTATTTAACATGCCGATCAACATTCTTTCCTTTACCTTTAGCATTCTTTACTGCATAACAATCTTTCTTCATGTGTCCTTTCTTATGAAAATAATGGCATTCGATATCCCTCTTACTTGATTTACTTCTACTCTTATTCTATTGACCATTCTTTTCCTTGTTCTTGCTCCTACCATGTTGCTGATTCTTTTCTTGGTAAGAATCACAAACATTATATGCATCTCCACTCAAAGTGTGAACCATATATTTTCTATGAATCTCTTCTCTCAAGAGTGCTCCACATATGTCATCATAGACCAGTTTACCACCAAGTGCACTATTGCAAATAATTGTGCAAAACGTATCCCATGATGATGGCAAGATGCATAACAACAAGACTACTTTCATTTCATTATCCACGTCCATTTTCTAAGCCTATAACTGGGACAATATAGCATCAAACACATTTAGATGAGTAGCAACACTATTTGTGTCCTTCATGTGAGGGTCACATAACTTTCTCATTAGATACACTTTATTTGATTCTATCTCTATTTCATATGTATTGCATACCTTCTTCCAAAACTCTTCTGCACTTTCATTGTCTAATACTATAAAGTAAACATTATCTACAAGGTGCAATCAAATGGTAGAACTAACCATTTCATCTAACTCATCCCAATCATCTTCATCCATGTCAGAAGGCTTTTGTGCCATCAAATTTTTGGATCTCAAAATGGTCTTTGCCTTGCAAGTTATAGCTCCTCCTTGGAACACTGGCATTAGACCCTGATCCGCCAGATGTGCTTGAGACCTCTGATGCCATGATGGTAGAGAATTGAATAAAAGAAGAGTCCAAACATCACTAAGGCTCAAAGAAGGATGACTAAGTGTCAGATTTTGGGAGAGAATTCAACAGTCTTTGCAGAAAAATGAATGAATGAATAGTTATGATCAACCAAAAGGATTATGTGAGAATAAGTGTGCTCACACCAAATAAGTGTATCAAGGAGTAAATCGACCACTGTATTGTTGACAAACCCCAAAAAATATGGAAAACATTTGCTAGATTATCATCTGCAAAATTAGCATATGATCACTGTCAAAATCTCATAAAACTGCAAGTACTGGCATGTTTACCTACATAGTGAATCACTAACTCTAGTGCATATAATCAATTACCCCAAAGAATCCAACTAGGCTTATCGAGCACCTATGAATAACTATCATACATCTCCTATAGTGAGGTTGGGTAAGTCTTCCACCTATATCACTGAAGAGAGCCCAACATCAAGGTGCCTCTCGGTTAAGAAAAGCTCACCACAACCCTTTTTATCAAATGTAAAAGGCGTTATGCGAAAACATAATCGCTATATCAATGACCACATGGACGTACATAAGCAGTATCCATAGAAGCATACATAGTGTGTATGTGCTCAATATACGCAATAAAATGGAACTAAAAAGCTGAATTCACTTCCAAAACACTATCCAACCCTACAAGTGTTTATAAACTCTGTTCTTTAGGCTCAAAAACTTGCATAGACTTGTTGTGGCTGCTCCCACCACAGCTAAAACCTTTCAAGGAACTTGTAGATTAACAAGTGTGGCTGAAAACATAGCCCAAAAAGTGAACATTCATTGTCAAAGAAGTACAACGAACACTCTTCTTGATGTTCTTGGACCTCTATGCATAATGGACACTAAAGATAGCATTTTAGGTTTTTGCAGCTCCTTGAAACTAGCATAATTCAAATGACCAAAGCGTGCATGCCAAAGCTTTGCATCTGAGATAGCCTAAGAATCTTGAACTTCACATGTTGAATGATTCATAGATTTTGCATATTATATGATCTTATACAACCCACAACATAAAATGTCAAAAGCAATAATAACATCTCCAATTGAGAGATCATGAACTATGGATTGCTATGCTTTGAAGAATGCCAAAGCTTAAGGGCAACATTATGTGCCTATTAAACAATTAGCTATACCATCTACTTCATCGATGAATGTGGAATAAATAAATGCTATTTTTTATGATATTGATGTGTTGATACTTGAAAAAATTGTGCCTAGTGTGGCTCATATGTTTAATATCCTCTCACACATATGGATGCTAGATTTTGGTGCTTCTTTTCATGTAACACAACATATAGAGTAGTTCTCTACTTATATATCAAAGCCTCTTCATAGTGTGAGGCTTCATGATTCTTACTAGTGTGATGTTGCTGGAGTTGAAGATGTGGCCATCCAACTTGCCAATAGTTCACACTTTACCATGGATAATGTACACCATGTGCCTCAAATTTCATGCAGTTTAATGCTAGTTGGTAAACTCAATGACCCTAGCTATAAAGTGGCTTTCTATGCTCAATTCTTTTGCATTTCAAAGGGAAATATGGTTATTTCTAAAGGAAGCAAAGTTGCTTCACGTTACTCATTGTTTCTATCTCAGAAAGGATAGTAGTTAGCTGCGACTAAATAACATATAACTTATATATGGCATGGCCATCTAGGCCATATATCTCGTAGTGGAATGGAAATTCTTTCTCATTCTAGCTACTTAAATGTGTTATTTTTCTCTTATTTTTTATTTTGTGAGCATTATCAATATGCAAAGCAAACTATGAATGTGCACAAAATGCACATTGACTCTTCAACTTATTCATTAGATCTTGTTCATAAAGAAATATGTGGTCCTATTCTCACTAGGATGTTGCTCTTTACTTTGTAACTTTCATAGATGATGCTACTAGAAAAGTCTAGATTTACCCTATAAAGTCTACAATGCAATATTTTCTACTTCAAAAGATGTCTTTCCTTAATAGACAATAAGAAGGGAATCAAGCCTAAGGATTTATATTCAGATAATGGAGGTGAGTATACATCACATAAATATTGCCATTTTTGTTAATGTAGAGGAATTTGATGAGAGGTTACAAATCCTTGTACACCAACATAAAATGATGTAGCTAAAAGGATGAATAGGGCTATTCAAGATAGAGTGGTCTCCATATTGCATCATGCAAACCTTTCACAAGGATTTTGGGTAGAAGAAGTATTGACTACAATTTTGTGATTAACCTTTCATCTAGTACTACCAAAGGATTAAAAGTGGCACATGATTTATGGAGAGGGAAGCCACCACACTATGATCACCTCTGAGTAATTGATTGTGAAACATATGTCCATGTTGCAAATAACTTGAGACAACACTTGACTACCAATCTAGGAAGTGCATTTTCCTTGGATATGGAAGAGATTGGAAGCTTGGATATTGCATATGGGATCCTAAAATATCTTTAGTGATTAGAATTAATGATATCATTTTTAATGGAATTGAAGGCTTGTTGGTAATTGGATGCAATGTATTCATGACTTGATCACATCTTTCAAAGTCAAGCATATTGATAGGCACTCTTATATAGGCATGGATTCCTCCTTTCTTCTAAATGTCCTAAGTAAGTGGCATATTATGCACAACGTGGAAATCTTGACTCATTACAAGGAATGGTGATCCCACTCCATGGATGGTCATGAGCAATGGGTGCTCACTTATGATCTATCCATTTTTGAGCCAATGCCCTAGTGCTTTTGTTGCACATTTGAATAGCAAAGTACCCACTTGCGACATTCCATTTGTGTGCTCTGTAGCCATCAATCAGTCCTTCTTCATTGTTGCTCATGCAACTAGATGCCTCCTGATGTAGAGAACATATTTCAGCTTTGTCGATTCCTAATACTTTTGGATTTTATTATAAAAAAACATCAAATTTAGTAATAGCCGAAGCAAGAGAATTGTTGGTGTTAGTGAGAGAACTATCCTATTGTAATGATACAAGTGACTTATATTCCTTTATGTGGAAATTTGCACCACCAAACAAACTTAGAGAAGCAATGTGCCAAATGCAAGGCCCTATAGTGTGATCATATTGTTCTTACTATAGGTGCACTAGCTCATTTTATGTGCAAGAAATACAAAGCTTCTCCAACTCTTGACTTGAATTGACATTCTTTGGTCTCCACTTGTTTTTTCTTGGTTGTTTGGCATTGATTTCATTTTCCTTTTGATTTCTCTCACATTGGTAGCGTCTCTTTAGCTTTAAATCTCCATACCAAATCATATCGATCATTCTTCTTATTTGGTGGGATTTTCTTTGTTGATTTCCTTTTAATTGGCATCCTTTGTTGAGTCGTTAGTCTCTGTTTTGGTTCTTGGTTGATTGCTTGTAGAGTAGTTCATACTTCAGGAAGAGATTTTTTGGTACCCAAATTTGTTGCTACTGTCTTTGAACGTCCATTAGCTCCTTTGGCACCAAGATTTGAATCATATTCAAAGTAGATTGTTGATCTGATCCCAAAGCTATGCCTTGCTTTCTCATTTTAGGCCTTCTTGGTTGTGGCCTCTTTTGAATTGGTTGATGGACTTTGAACTAGTCCTTGCATATCCATATCTGCATTCCTCTTGTGTTATCTTGCTCTTTGGCTTCTATATTTTCTTGTCTTGTATGTTTTTTTTTCTCTCGTCTTGAGGCATTGTTACCTCACTAGGACTTTCTTGAGTTGACTCTAGACAAGGAGGGGTTCCTATTGTAATCTCATGAGAACAAGGTTTGTCTTAGAGAGATATGTTGGGTTGGAAATTGAGTTCAACACTATGAGACTCATCTTTATTACCTAACTCATGCCCAACAACACTTGAAACCCTAGGGCTTTCATTGATAGGTTTAGCCATATGTTTTTCTTCTAATCGGCTAAGCACTTGTTTATGTCCTATCTTTGTAGAAATAAAACCTTAAGATGAATTTAGAGTAACATCATATTTGTACATCCAATATTGATCTAGGATAGGCTCTTCTAGAAACTCCGAGTCTTTGCAAACTAACAAGTTATGTTGCATGGTTTTATTTCCTATGTGTAAAGGAAAGGTTACTTCTTTTAAGGATTTGATGTGATTGCCGCCTATTCGAATCATGTAAGCCTCCATTAGGGTGATCGAAATCTTAATTTTTTTTATTAACAAAACATGAACACTACTTAGGGCTATTCCCATCTCAATTAAAGAATCAACCAAGACTTCCTCTTCATTTCCAATTCCTAGGTTTAATATGATTGTCTTGGCATATTGCCCAATTTCTTGATATTCATTGTATGGTTATTAACTATGGGCATTGGTTCCTCACCCTTAAGGTATCTTTCTTGGCATCCATTTATGTAATTTGGTAGAATTTCTTCATCTAGTGTTGCTAAGTTAATAGCACCACTTGAAGAAATTCTATTCACAATCAATGGACCATAACCTCTTTGTTGGAGTTTCTTAGAGTGTTGTTTCAAGGTATATACTAGATCTTCCAACACAAAGAAATTTGTCTTTAATATGAGCATCATTAGTAGGCCTTCTATCTGCTTTTGAAAGCCTAAATTCTAGCTACTACTTGTAACCTAGTCTCTTGTAATTTCTCTATTTGATCCAATTTTGTGGACAAACCGTGGTCTGTTCACTCATATTTTTCTGCTACTCAAATAGTAGGGGTTAAGAAATCAATTGAAAGAATTGCATTCTGTCCATATACTAGGTTAAAGGGAGTAGTTCCTATGGTTGTGTTATATGCCACTCTAAAAGCCAAAATTGTATGGTATAGTTGTCCATCCCCATCATATCTTCGACTATTGACTATCTTAGTGAAGACATTGCATAAACATTTATTAGAACTCTCTGCTTGTCCATTGGATTATGGATGATAGGGTGCCTACTTTTTATGAATCACCAAGAATTCCTTCATTAGAGGTCCAATTATGTCATTGATGAAGTGAGTACCTCTATCACTAACTATCTCAATAGGTAGTCCAAAACTCTTATAAATGTGTTTAAATAATAGTTTAGCAATAGTTTGCACATCATTTTTCTTTGTAGCTTTGGCTTCTACCCACTTTCTCAAGTAGTCTGTGACCACTATGATATATTCAGTATGAGATCCTCTTTCTCGAGGACTAGTGGGCCCAATAAATCAATTCCCCATATTGAGAAAGCTCTTGCATAGAACATTGGTCTTAAAGGCATGTCGTCTCTTCTAACTAGGTATTTTGTTTGTTGACACATATCACAACTTCTCACATATGTTTCTACATCCATATGGAGAGTTGGGCACCATAATCTTGCATGGACAATCATCTTTATAGTTTTATCAGTTGAGAAACGATCTCCAACTACTTTTGCATGTGCCATTTCCAAGATCGGAAAGTACTCTCCTTCATGGACATAGTTCATTATCTCTTCCTAGTTTGAAGAGTTGTTTGCCTATGGCATAGCTATCCCATTTAAAGAAACCTTTCTTTAATAACTTTTGTTCTTTGATGGAAAACTTGCAATTGGACTGGTGGGAGACAAACTATTGAGACACCATTCACAAGGGAGGGATGAGGATTTCTTTAAGTGCATCTAGTTAGACCACATTTGGCATACTAAAGGGTTGTCAACACGCATAAATTGGTGGGAACTAACCATGAAATACCAAAGATATTGTTACTTCTAGGACATGCATTGTTGAAGACCAAATTCATGAATATTTCTTTTTAGTAAATAAGCTCAATAGTAATCTAACTCACAAACCTACAATCCACTTAGCAGAGAGGTTAGTAGCCATTTTTTGGGGACTAAGAATATTATGAAGACAACAAATTTCCCACTTAAATTTGGGAATTTCAGCAATATCACTATTTCCACCCCCAAAGAAATCTCCTAGAGAGAGTGTAAACCTACTTTAGTTGCTTCTTGGTGGGCTTCCAACAAGAAAAGAAAAAGGTAAGTAGGGTAGTGAATAATGGTTCAAAAGAAAAAGACTATTAGAAATGGAATTTTTCAAATCATAATAATAAAATAATATTTCAACTTAGTCATAACTCAATCCCATCTTCCAGAGGAAGAGATGTTAAATCCCATGGGTATTCCAAAAAGCTTAAAAACCTTTCCATTATTCATAATAACACAACCAAGATCTGAAACACAATGAGGAACAATGTTAATTGAAGATGTAGAAGAAGACTTTTATGATTAACTTGGGGGACACTATCGAGAAAGAAAGCAGAAGGACAATCCAGAAAGGTTTTGGTAGAGTCAAATTCAACATTGGTCAACGTATTGGTGTATGTTTCCATTGTCAATGACATCCTTAACTAGCCAAAGAAGAGTACCACTAGCAATGGAAAAGAGGAGAGGGACTAGGAACAATCCTCCTTAATATAGTTTTGCAACTTGAATGTTTGGGATATGCCACCATTGATGGAGATTCTAGAATAAGTTGTACCAAGAAGAATGTGAACAAACCTAAGAAAGTCTCTTTCTAGTGCCTAGGCAAGGAAGAGATTGAAGAATGAATTCCCAAACCATCCTATCATATGCTTTGTCATAATCCACTTTGAAGAAGTAATAATCTTGGCCATGCTCATTAGCACACTCAATACACCTTCCCACATGGATATGAAAGCATCAAAGTATGTACCTACGTATAAAGAATCCTTTTTCTTAGAGAGAATAACCTTATCCATCGAAGGACTATGTCTTCTAGTAAGGGTGGAAGCAAAAATTTTATAGATAGAAGCTAGATAGAAAATGGGTTTTTAATTATTTAGTTCATCATTGAGCCCATCTTTATGAATTACCTTGATAACCCAATATTTATATCAATGAATAGAGAACCTTGTCCAATTGATTTTTTCCATATCAATAGAATGAAAGGGGCAAGGAAAGCTTTTAATTCCACATGTAACTTATTAGGTAAGCCATCAAGACTAGGAGACTTACGAGGTTTTAATTTATTAATGGTTTCTTTAATCTCATCAATAGTGAGGGGTGAGTCCAAGATAGAATCCAAGCTTCGAGTGAGGAACTTTTTTCATTTACGGGCAATAAGAGCCTTGGATCTCTGGTTATCCTACCCCACTTGAGAGTACTAGAGATAAAATTAGCAAAGAAAGTAACAAGCACATGCAAGTTATCATTCATGTTGATAGAAAACTCACCTTCTTTATTCTTAAGAATAGAAATGAAATAAAAAATATTCATTTTCTTAAGAAAAGCAAACATTTTTTCACTAGGTCTATCCACAAAGGACTTGGTGAATCTTTATGAATATTTGGGAAGCCAAGAAATTACATTAGCCATCATTGAAGTCATATTGGTTGGTATAGAGTAGGTTTTTTGCAACACCAACTCATCTTTGTATATATCTCATCACCTCTTCATAGTTAATTTCATTGGACAGCAGTGTAGTTGCTTGTATTAACATGAAATTTCAATTTATCAAGTTTAGTTTGCTCTCAAAACTTTGACAAGACTTAATCTTAGAGATTAGCTTTTTAGTGATTCCTTTTTTCCAATATAGTCTAAAAGATCATTTTTGTGTCACCTGCTAATAGAGAAAGTTTATGACTCAACTAGATATTATCTTTGGACATAATCAAGAAGCTAGAGTGCAAATGAATAATTGATTGGCCAATCATACTAATAAAAAATCTTTACCATTTGGAAGATTTTCCTTGTAATTATAGGAAACAATTAAATGGTATCTAGGGTATATTACAACCCTTGAGTTCTACCTTCTCTTGAGACCTTCTTGGAAAAGTTATGTAAAGCTTCGAATAATTCTTTAATTCTCAAATAGAGAGCTTACTTGAAAGGAAGAATTGATACTTCCATCTTCCAACACTATGTGGATCCTCTTATTTCATCTTCCTTAGATCTTGATAATAGCCACTCTAAGTTACACCAATGCATCGTGCTTTAAGAAGAGAAAATTTTGACCTCTCACTTAAGTCCTCCGCCTTGTCGATTAGGCATGCCATGGGTTTCATGGAAAATTCCACAAGAGGGGCTTTAATCCTAATATATCTTGCTAATGTATTATTATTTGGCTTATAGTTAGCCAATCCTATTGGAAGTGAATGGTAGTTTTAATATGGCCAATTGGTTCTACTACCGTTATTACTATAATGGGTTTCATAACCAAAATCAATCTTGAATAAATTGAATGATCTTCTAAACCCACAAAACCATATACATTTCGTATGCATACTTATATTATGCCAACCATTTACAACTTTATTGGAACATGTGTAGCATGAGAAGGTTCAAAAACCGAACCTCTCCTTAAAGAATGCAACATTTTTCAATTTGGAACTTTGTCCATTCAAAGGATGGTGTAATTGTTTCCATGCATCTTTGTAGATACAAGACAACAATGCATTTGATGCATTCCACCTAACCACGACCATGGTGAGGCACAACCAATATTTCTTTTCCATCACAATCAATATTTATAAATTTGATGCATAGTATGAATGAATTCCATGACTAATTGTCTACATAACCAAGAAACGTGGGCCACATAAATCTATGCATCAACTTTCAAAAAGGATGTGAATACTCATGTGGAAATTAAGCTTCGTCCATCTCTTGAATCGACTTGATAACTTCCATGGTGGTGTAGACTTGGGCCATCGTAGGAGCCTTTCACCATCTTCATGTTCACCTCCTTGTTTCATAAGGTTCCAATAATTCTTGAGAGTGCTTTCAGATGGAGCAAGGAAGCTCCATTCTATTCTTCCTTGGATTCTCATAAAGAGCCTTTCAAACTTCTATTCTTACGCCATGAAGCTCCTCTAAAGGGATGATCTCCTCTTGTAGCTTTTTCAAACCTCCCACAATGCTCAATTAACATTTAGCATGATATTGAATACATTCAATCATGCAATGGAGAGATAATCATGTGAAGAATAAGAGAAATAATAAAATACTTCCCCATATTCTCTAATAAAAACCATTCCCTTGTGCACATGCTAACCTTGTTGAAGTTGGAAATTGTAAAGTTATTGTTCTCCTTTGAGTTCTATTCTTTTCTCTTGAGGCCCTCCAATTAGATGCTCTATAATACCTTAATCCTCCTCACATTGTGTAGAAGAGGGAGATGATAGGTGATTTCTCCCTCTCCTCTCTTGAGTAATTGTGTATAAGCTTTTACATCTTCAATTGGATCAAACAGGAGAGGTAAGAAAGAGAATTTGGGTGCTGCTATTATGTAAAGACATGAGGAATAAAAAGGCTACTAACCAAGAGACTACTTATCTCACATTAGAGTGTTCTAGTCGAGTGAAAGTGCTCATGTAGAGCAAGTGAAGTGCTCATTTATCCACTTCTAAAGAAGAGGGATAATAGCTTGTGTGAGTGTTGTCCGGAATTTCACTCATAACGAATGAATAAATGGGCAGGTCAAGCAAACTTCTTTCTGATCACTCGTGACTTCTGGTGGGGTGTATTTTGGTTGTTCTTTGTATAATATCTTTTATAGAGAGCAATCAACAAGAAAGTCTCCACATGACAAGTTCAAATCACTTGGATAACTATGAAGATTCTCATGAGGTTTGTATCAAAAATTTCATGCAAGAAAATGATGAGAATATAAACCTAAGCTCTGATGCCTCTATTGTGTGAGGTCCATAGCCTCCACAAAATAAATCAAGTACTAACTAAACAAGGCCACACTAGGGAGAGAGATGCACATATCCACCCAACCAACCCCTCCAAGAGGCTAAATAAAGCACAATGGGACGTGTGTACCTTCAATCACATGGGTCCCTAAGGTGATCACATGGTTTACAAGCCTAGAAAGGAACATGAAATCACATGCCTTTTAAAAGAAGACCCTCCAAGCTCTCATGTATGAATCAAGTGCTATGAGAGACTTCGAATCAAGCCTAAGGTAATCAACCTTAGAGAATCATCCCTAAGGTTCAAGTCCCTTCAAATAGGGGTAAATAAACAATAAATTCCAAGGGTTTCACAAGTAGAAACCCAAGGGTTCTACCCCTTAGACTCATGTAGTTATACAACAAGAAGCCTCATTTTATTAAGTATCCATGTGATACCATTTGACATCATGTGTTGGACCTTAAGAAATTTTCCACATGAGGAACACTTGGAAGTGTCCAAGGACATGCATCCCCTTGACCTAGAGGCATATATACGGTGGATAAGTGTCAAAGGACATGCATCCCCTTGACCTAGAGGCATATATATGGTGGATACATGCATCGCACACCCCTTTTTGGGTCTAGATTATGTACCTCTTTAGTTTATTTTGATGTCTCTATTATTCTGTGGACACAACAACAACCTCCACCACTACTTTTACATTTTCCGCTAGAATCTACCAGTGTTAGGTGTATTCACCACTTAAGTATTTACCTACTTAGGTTAACTCAATTGGATGATTAAAAAGGCTCTAGAGTGTGCTTGGGCTCTCTGCATGCTCCCCATGGGGGTTGAACCCAAGACCTCCTCCTTCCCGTCCCTGAGACTTAACGATTAGAGACACTAACATTAACAATGTCCCATTGAAGGCCAATATGGCCAAAGTAAACTATGGGAGAAAAATAAAATATGATAAAGGGTACCTTAGTGTAAGTATATAAAGTATACCTTCCACCTAATGGGCATGTTATAGAGTGTACAAGTAATTGTGCAAGATCATCAATCAAGTGCTCCTATTGGGTCTTTAGTACCTGGTCTAATAAATTTTCACTCAATGTTTTGAATTGATTTTTCTTTATATGTGCTTGCTCATATTCCTTGTCAACTTCCACTAACTATTGTTGGTTTTCCATTGATGGGGGATGATTCTAACACCCCAATGCAAAAATGGAAGATGGCTGCCCTCCATTAGATCCACAAGCAGTGATATATGCTCACTGTTCTGAACATTTCTCTACACCACTACAGAGACTTAAAATGAAATTTTGCACACTTGTAGTAGATTATAAGTGCTACCCAAAAAGCTTTAAATCATCCCAAATGGATTCTCTATTTGGGAGAACCACCCTCTGCAAAACAGGCTACCTGTTTGCAACACTCTGTGCATATGTGCAGAGATATACCTTCATAAAATTGGCAATTTCTCACAACTCACTCAGCCAAATAACTTGAAACTTTGGCAACGATCAGGGCACACTATGAGAGACCAAATGAATCTTGAATTCAATGAAAATGAGTACAATGAGAGAGCAAACAATGCTCTGCAATCTGGTACAATCATGAGAAAATGAGGTAAGCAAGCAAGGGGGCTGCTTGCTGGAGTTTATGAATTCACTAAACTAAGTGGGAAACTCCTGGAATGCATACAACTCAAGAAACAAAGGTGAGCTGATGCTTATATAGACTTTTACTTTTCCTACAATCTAGCTAACCACCGACCAATCAGTTTAGGTGCACTTTTTGGTGGCTGATTTGATGAGATTTGAATTTGATTGAGTTTGGTGGAGCTTCTAACTTTATTCCACGACTTTGGGTCCTCCTTTTTTATTGGTCCACTTGCAAAAATCATGATTGAGCATTTTTTCATGATTGAGACTTGATTTTCAACACTCCCCCTCAAGTCTCAATGCCTAGGTCCTTCATTCCAATGCATGCCTTGAAGTGTTGTAGCTTTACTCCATCCAATGCTTTGGTAAACATATCTCCATATTGGTACTTTGTATTGACATGATCTACCTTGACATCCTTTGACATGATCTTCTCTTGAATAAAGTGGTAATGCACTTCTATATGCTTCGATCTTGCATGGAACACCGGATTTTGAGCCAAGCATATGCTACTTATGTTGTCACAAAAAATAGGTACTTGCTTAACCTACAAATCAAGATCAATGAACAACTTCTTAAGCCACATAAGCTCACATGAGACTTGTGCTACCTCTATACTCAGCTTTGGTTGATGAAAGAGCCACGGTTGGTTGTTTCTTTGACATCCATGAGATGGTCTTCTTCCCTAGCATGATAACATATCCACTAGTGCTCCTCGTGTCATCTTTGGAACCTACCCAATCAACATCAAAATAAGCTTGTACATTTAATCCATCATCAAATGGATAATATAGACCTTCATTCT
This sequence comes from Ceratopteris richardii, assembly GCA_020310875.1. Taxonomy (NCBI): domain Eukaryota; kingdom Viridiplantae; phylum Streptophyta; class Polypodiopsida; order Polypodiales; family Pteridaceae; genus Ceratopteris; species Ceratopteris richardii. The sequence goes on from CM035426.1 coordinate 125,646,519, forward strand.
GATCCTTTGAGGTACCTAAGTACCCTTTTGGCTGCACAAGATGAGGTACTCTTGGTGCTTGCAAAAATTGAGATAACACTCCAACTACATGTGCAATATCAGGTCTTGTCATAATAGCATACAAGAGAGAACCAATTATTGACCTATACATGGTCACATCGTTCACTTCTTCACCTTCATGAGCATTTAGTTTAACATTTACTTCTAACAGATTTGAAATGGGCTTGCAATCACACAAGCCAAACTTCTTCAAAAGATCAAGAATGTATTTCCTTTGCATCAAGTATATACCTTCCTCTTTATATAGTACTTCAATACCAAGGAATTACCTTAAAATCCCTAAATCTGAGATTTTAAATTCACATCCAAGCTTCCTCTTTATGTCCTTGATGTTGGCTTCATCATCCCTTGTAATGATCAAATCATCAACATATATACAAATGAAAACAATTTTGCTACCTTCCTTCTTCACAAAGAGTGATGGGTATGCATGACTCTGATTGTATCCACATTTTACTAAGTAGTCCACAAGTCTTTGATTCCAAGCTCTTGGGGCTTGCTTGAGTCCATAAAGAGCCTTCTTTAGCCTGCATACATGATGTGAAACCTTTCATCTTCAATGCCTTAGGGCTGGTCCATGAAGACTACCTCTTCAAGCTCTCCATTTAGGAAAGCATTCTTCACATCCAACTGGTACATCTTCCAACCTTTTGAGGCTGAAATTGCAATCAAACTTCTGATGGTGGACCTCTTAGCTACTGGGCTGAATGTTTCCTCAAAGTCTATGCCATATGTTTGAGCAAAACCTTTGGCAACCATCCTTGCTTTATACCTAGAGATTCTCCCATCTGCATGCCTCTTTACCTTGTACACCCATTTGTTGCCAATGACTTTCATGTCCTTTGTTCTTGGCACCAATGACCAAGTATCATTTTCTTCAAGTGCTTTTATTTCCTCCTCCATGGCTTCAATCCATTCCCTATGCTTGTTTGCTTCTTCAAAAAAGTTAGGTTCTTCACAAGCTATAAGTTGACTCATGTAGGCATAGTGTCTTGCAATGAATGAATCATAAGTTAACCTTTGAACAGCGTATTTAACCTTATTGGATGACCTTACCTCACCATTAGGTGGTAGGAATCTCCTCTTCCGTGGTTTAGATGCTTTAAATCCTGGAGTTTCTAATTTCTCCATATCTTCATCACTTGCAGATTCCATGTCTACCCATCGATGGTCTTCATCATTTGCCTTTTCCTTTTCTTTGCTACTTCCTTCACTTGAATGAGCTTCATTCCTTGTCCTCTACTGGTGTGCTTGAAGTGGTTGGACCACTTATCTCCATGCTTTGTTGTTGCTCTTTGAACTTCTTCTCGGCTTCATATGCATTGTCAACCTATAACACATCTTTGCTACCATATCAAGGTAGCAACTCATCAAATATTACATCCCTAGATACCTTCAACTCTTTGGTGCAATTAAAATAACATCTAAAACCCTTTTGCTCTGAAGAATATCCAAGAAATATACACCTATCCACCCTTGGGTCTAACTTGTGTCTCAATTCTTGAGGTATGTGAACATAACACACACAACCAAGCTTCATAAGGTGTAACCAAGCTTTCTTACCACACCAAGCTTCATAAGGTGTAACTCCATGTACTCCTGAGGTTGGAAACCTATTCATAATGTATATGGCTATATTTGTTGCATCAACCCAATAAGAATTAGGAACATTCATTTCATTTAACAAAGATCTAGCCACTTCTGCTATGTATCTATTCTTCCTTTCTCCCACCCCATTTTGTTGAGGTGTATACCTGCAAGTGAGTTGCCTTTTGATGCCATGGTCATGTAGAAAATCTGAAAATTCATTTGAAAAATACTCTCCCCCTCCATCCGATCTGAGAGTCGTTATATACTTCCCTGTAGGTCCCCATACATCTGTGTGTATGAGATTCAACACTTCATTGCTCACATGTGCTCCCTTCTTGAATGGCAATCTCCTTTGTTTTCCTAATTGACAAGCATGGCACAGATGTTGCATATTCTGAGATGTAAGATCAGGTAGACCACTCACCAAGCCCTTCCTTTGCATGTCCTTCATCCTTTGTAAGTTTATGTGCCCAATTCTTTTATGCCATAAGTCGATTTCTGCAATCTGTTTGTTTCCAATTGACAAGTAGACAGTGTGAGGGGTTGATGGCTTTACCTCCATGGTGAACAGCCTTCCTTGCTTCTTTCCTTTTGCTATGAGCTTGTAGTCCTGCATGGGGTCTTCAACAAAACATCCTTGGTCATTGAACCTCACCTCATAACCTCTTTCAACCATTTGACCTACGGAAACCAAGTTCTTTGTGATGGTTGGCACATGCAACACATCCTTCAACACCTTGGAGCTTTGAGATCCATTCAATGCAACATCTCCCACATGTGTAATCTTGTGCTCAGTGTCATCCCGTGTCTCTACATGTCCTTGAGTGACGGGTTAATGTAAATTAAAGAAAACATCTTTATTGCAACTCATATGGTTGCTACAACCACTATCAATGTACCATGTGAAATCTGAATTGACTCTTTCACTTGAACCATACATCATAAGCAAGTTCTCATTTTTTGAATTTGTTGAAGTACTGGCATAATTACCTTGGTTCCTTTTGTATCCTTGATTGCCTCCTCCTTTGGACCAACAATCTCTTGCATAATGGTCCGGTTTTCCACAATTGTAGCATTCTCCACCTCCTTGGTTCATCTCCTCAGTCACCATCAATGTGACTAATTGATCAAATTCTTGTAGGGAATCCCTCACATAAACTGATGTGGTGAATGCTTTCCACATTTCATCCTCTCTCAAGCCATTGGCAGTGTGTACAACAAGATCATCATCTTCGATTGGGCTCCCAATTGAGCCTAAAGCATCTGCAAGTTCCTTAACCTTCAAAATGTACTCATTTATGTTAGTAATTGGTGATTTCCTGAAATTATTCAGCTCATTCTTGAGCTGAATCTTCCTTGCCTTGGTTGATGAAGAGTACAATATCTCCAATGTCTCCCAAACCTTCTTGGATGTGTCCAAGTCTTGTATATGCCCTATCATGCTATTGCTTATGTGTTGAGATAGAATGAATATGACTCTCCTATCCCTTTCTATCCATTCATTAAGTGCCTTGACCTACCCTTGAAGTGGTGGATCATGTACATGAGGCATTGCTCCGTGTTGCTCACTAATCCCCACAATCCTTTGCCCATAAGGTAGTTGCTAACTCTAAATTTCCATGGTTGATAATTGCATTTCTCTAACTTCTCTATTTGTGCATTATACTCAGCCATACTGAGCTCTAAGATTCTCCTCTAGCATTTCCTCAAGTGTTTCTATGCTTTAGAAGGTGTGGATATTACCTTTTGATAGCTTCTCCCTTGCTAACCTTCAACTAGTTGAGATCTCGATCGACGTAGCCCCCTTTTGATATCTTCTTGCTTTGATGAGTCCTTCTTGTGCTTCCACGAGTTGTCTTGATCCCTACAAGTCTTCAATATGATGCCATTGATGTCTCCAAGCCTCCAAAATGGATCTGATACCACTGATGGGGGATGATTCTAACACTCAAATGCAAAAATGGAAGATGGCTGCCCTCCACTAGGTCCACAAGCAGTGATATATGCTCACTGTTCTAAACTTTTCTCTGCACCAGTACAAAGACTTAAAATGAAATTTTTTATACTTGTAGTAGACTATAAGAGCTACCCAACAAGCATTAAATCATCCCAAATGGATTCTCCAGCTGGGAGAAATGCCCTCTACAAAACAGGGTACTTGATTGCAACACTCTCTGCCTATGTGCAGAGATATACCTTCACAAAGTTGGCAATTTCTCACAACTCACTCTGCCAAATAACTTGAAACTTTGGCAACGTTCAGGGCACAATATGAGAGACCAAATGAAGCTTGAATTTAATGAAAATGAGTACAATGAGAGAGAAAACAATGCTCTGCAATCTGGTACAATCAGATTTGGAAAAGCCTCACTACGGCTCTAAATAGAGCGGAGCAAAATCATGAGAAAATGAGGTAAGCAAGCAAGGGGGCTGCTCCTTGGAGTTTATGACTTCACTAAACTAAGTGGGAAACTCGTGGAATGCATAGAACTCAAGAAAAAAAGGCGGGATGATGCTTATATAGACTTTTACTTTTCCTACAATCTAGCTAACCACCCACCAATCAGTTTAGGTGCACTTTTTGGTGGCTGATTTGATGAGATTTGAATTTGATTGAATTTGGTGGAGCTTCTGACTTTATTCCATGACTTTGGGTCCTCCGTTTTTATTGTTCCACTTGCAAGACTCATGATTGAGCCTTTTTGCATGATTGAGACTTGATTTTCAACATCCATGGCACTTTGAAATCATGTGAATAACTAGTGATTTAAGTTGCATTGCATCCATGTTGAGCCAAGTTTAAGATATGATACGAGGTTCTCCAATTAGCACATGTTTTCCTTTGTTAGTATTCATTGTTCTATTGAATGGCTACCAGATCTGTAATTGGATATGCAGCTCAACCTCTTTTTCCTTAATAGTCTTAGAACTGCAACCTTGATGATACATGTCCATTGGAGACCGCTCTGCTATGTTTCTATGTTTGGTTGATACATTGTAGAGCGGTCCATTGGAGACCGCTCTACCTTATAGGAAGGATAGGTTCATCCGTCTTTATTTCTATGTTTGGTTGACCTTCTTCCTTGGGGTGGATAAAAGTTTTGCCTTCTTCTAATGTGACTTCTTGAAATTGTAGTTTGGTTGTATCATTGATTCAGATCATATATGTGGTATCCAATCTCGGTGTCCTTACAACTTCTTCTTTAGCTGCACTCTCTCGCATTCCTTTTGGCTCACTGACTGCTTCTTGTTGATCCACCATCTATTCCAATTCATCCCATTGACCATCATCATTAATATCCGTGTTAAGATCATCATTTATAGTGGATTGGTCATCCTTCTCATTTGATCCTGAGCATGAATTTAAATTTTCTAGGCTCAGTTCTTTATAAAGATCCATTTTAGATAATCTTTTTCCTACTTGTTTCTTCCCTTTGGCCTTACTTATCTGCCTATAATGATGTCCTTGGATTGCGAGATTGATTTTCCCTTCCATGTATGTATGAGTGGCGTGAAGGGCCTCTTCTAATTGGCTTCTGTGATGGGGGTGGTTGAGCCAAGGTTGATTTTGAAACCAACTGAATTCTTTTGGTAGATGGAGGGGTTGCTACTTTTTCAAGGTTTCTCATTCTTTTTGGACCTCTCATGGCAGGTTGAGTACTGGTCCTTGCTTCATCTACAAGCACAATGCCAAATTTCTTCTTTGGGATAGTGGCTGATGTACATACTTTGCCATTTTTGGAGTAGATGGCATTGCTCATAAATATTCATGGGTATTCAATGTGTGATAGATCAGAATTGTCAAGTTTTTACTCCCATTCAAATTTTTTTTGATCCCCCTTTGCTTCTTGTCTTTGAAGAGTCATTCTTGCGCATAAGGGGTCATATTGGTTTGATTTTTTATTTGCTTGACTTTAGGAGATAGTAGTTGGACTACTATCTTTTGTAGCATTGTGTATCTATGCATATTTGGAAAATAGAAATGTTGATGCACCAATCACACTTCTTCTTCAATATCCATCTAGTTGATGTCCATGAATGTATGCTTTTTTGCTTCATGACTTTCATCTTTGAGCTCTGTAATATCATCTTTAACCCATCCAAATGCTTTTTTGATGAGTTCATGAGTAAATAGATGGTTTTCTAGTCACTGTGTAAATCCATGAATTTGGCCTTGGGCATTGATGGCTTATCAACAACAATATGTAATGTATTCATGACCAGTGTGCATTGTTCGAAGTCTAGTTTGTAGATAGGAAGCTTTAAGTAAACCTCAATTCCTACTTTATTCCATGTGTGGATTGTTCTTGGTAGCTCATGCAGTATGAAAAAATCTTGACTCATCACTTGAAATTGAGGGTCACGATCCATGATTCGGATGGTAATGAGAAAGAGGTGTTCACTAGGTAGTTGCTCATCCCAAAACTAGTGACCTCTTGCCTTAAATACACAATCTAAAGGAAATTCGTTGACCTCCATTTGTTGGGTTGCCTCAAAATCCTAGGAAGCCATCTTCATTTTAAATGCAATACATAATTAATGGGTGAATAAAAAGAAATCTTCCTTGTTCCATAGTGCCCAAGCATTCATCATCCGTTTTTAAATAGGTCCCCTCTCACATAGGTGAGCAAATTATGATACCTAATATATATATATATATATATATATATATATATATATATATATATATATATATATATATATATATATATATATATATATATATATATATATATATATACCTCATTTGCTCAGAAGAAACATAGCTTCTAGTCTCACTTCTTCTCTTATTCCCTCCTCCTCTTTTTTCTATTTTGTGTCCTAAGAGTCTGGTCAACATCTATTTTTTCAAGGGTTCCATATATTTTTTGACTCTGCAACCACTTATGTAATTGGGTAATGTATGTCTCCATTTAAGGTTGTATTTTCTTCGCATGTTCTTCATAATGTAGACCAATATGAGATCTCCCACTCTAAGACCTTTATCTTTGATGTGAGCATCATAATAAGCCTTCTCTCTCTGTTTAGCAACATAAATGTCTGCTAGTGCTTGTAATCTAGTTTCATGCAACTCCTCTATTTGATCCAATTGCTTGGACAAGTCATGTCCTATCCATTCATATTTCTCAGCTACTCAAAGAGTAGGAATCAAGAAATCAATTGTTAATATTCCATTTTGACCATAAACTAGATTAAAGGATGATTTTCCTATACTTGTTTTATAACCTACTCGAAAGGCCCAAATTGGATGATGCAATTGTTTATCCCAGCCTGATCTCCCATTGTTGACTATTCTGGTACGAATTGTGCATAACACTTTATTTGAACTCTCCACTTGTCCATTAGCTTGTGAGTGATAGGGTGTTGACTTTCTATGAATAACTATAAATTCATTCATGAGTGACTCAATGACTTGGTTAACAAAGTGCATACTTCTATCACTTACAATCTCTATAAGAAGTCCAATCTAGTGAAGATGTTTTCAAATAAGAACCTTGTGGTTGTTTGGGCATCATTTTTCCTTGTGGCTTTGGCTTCTACCTAGTTTCTTAAGTAGTCAGTTGCTACTATGATGTACTCTACATGAGATGCTTTTGTTGGAGGATTAATGGGTCCAATAAAATATATTCCCTATTTGGAGAAAGCTCTTGCACAATCCTTGGTCTCAATGGCATGTCATCTCATCAGATTGGATACTTAGTTTGTTGGCATACATCATAGCTTCACATATAAGTTTTGCCATCCATATGTAGTGTTGGACACCATAAGCCTGCAAAAAGAATCATTTTAGCACTCTTGTCAACTGAAAAATGACCTTCAGTTGCTCCTGCATGAGCCATTTCTAATATGGGCAAGCATTCTCCTTTATGTACACACAATTATAGTTGATTATCCCTTCCTCGCTTGAATAATTGCTTTCCCATGAGTACATACTCTTTGCTCCATTCTTCTAAGGCTATTTTCCATAGTCTCATGTTCTGACACAAAAAATTATTTTATATCATTTTGTGATGCACCTAAATCAATCAATTCCCTGATTGTCTTAGCAGTCCTGCCATGTCCTAATTCTATTGAGACAAAGGGTCATCTACTAATGATTCTATGAGAGGGATTTCTCTTCACCAGGCACATAGCCATGTGATACCTTGGGGCTTCATAATTAGCATACCTAGGTAGATCTATGCTTTGTCTCCTCAACTTCATATGTCTAATATGCTCTAAGGCCTCTGCATGTGCTTCTTCACGGATTCATTTGTCTTCTTGTGTGGGTAACTTTTTCTTGTTTTTCTTTTTCTTACTTTTATCATCTTCGGTTGTGGTCATCTCCTTCTCATGCTTGCATCTTTCAATTTATTGAGTCCTAACCTCTATCAAATAAAGGTATTCTTCTTTTGAGCCACAAAATGGCTCCATGAGGATAGATTCATCATCCTCATCACTTACTTCATGAGTGCAGATGTGCTACATTTTTCTATAACCGAATCAAACATGAGTGGTTCTATGGTGAAAACCAAGATTTCATAGCCATCTTCATCGCAATGGGGGATCCACTATTCCTCATTTGTAACAATATCCATTGTAGCTAGGATTTCTACCCAACCATGGGGCTCAAATTCTTCATCAAGAAGCACCATAGGTGCATAGGTTGGGACTTGAGTAGATCTAGGATTCATGTTATCACCTATGTTATCACCTATGTTTCTACATTTTATCTCCTATCTTCTTCCAATGCCACTTTACACATTCACAAGGGGTTGTCCTCATGCATCCAAGAGAATTCTGATCATATAGAATGCACTAACTCTATTTCATCTAGTGTTCATGGGTTTGGTTCCATTGTAAGGGTGGTACATCTCTATGGGAATAGTCTCTAAGATTAACTTCAATTGTCACACCCAAACGCTATAAGTACAAGGAATTGGTTCCCCAATCCTACATTATTTGCAATTGTCTCATGAACTATCTTCCCAAAATCATAGATGTGATTCTTACCAAAGCCACATATGGCAAATGTGTGTTCAAACTCCACACCACAAGTAGTGAGAGTTATCCATTATAGCAACCCTAGAGGTTTCTCGATATGTCTATCTAACAATGTAGTTCATTTTTTTTTTATCTCAGTGCTAGCTCGCCCCAATGCTTCCATAAAGAGGTGGTAGCAATAGCAACTCTAGCTCATGAATCCAAAATTGCTTTGGTTGTAGAACCATGAGAAGTGATAGGAAGATAGGTATTTCCTTCTTCTCCTTCACTCATGTCTCCTATTTTATCCAAGGGTATCTCTGGCACTATCTTATGTGATCCTACGTGAGAATGTGGGGTAGCTACTTCTACCACTTGGTTAGCTGTGTGTTTCCATAGTTCAGGCTTAACTTTTAGTAGTTTCTCTAGAGTGAAGCGGTACTGCACTTTAGTGTTCTTTGCTACTTCCACGTTCCTTGGTAGAACAGATTCCTAGCTTCTCACCATAAATGTTGGGGCTTTCATGTGAATAGAACTTGAATCCCATGGGCCTATGAAGTGAGGTAATTCTTGCATGGAATTAAATTCAAAGTTTGCTCGCTTGCTTTACTGCATGTCCTCTTTCATAGATAGAGGGAATTTCCTGAGGAAATGGATCATGATGATCATCCATTATCCTAGTCAAACATAACTTGAGCCAATTCTACCATATTTGCACAAATCTTGGTCCTTTCAATCTCTAAGTAAGCTCTAGCATAACACTTATCTAATTCTGACATATTCAACCCTTCTCGAATTCTGGACTGGAATGCCTTGAACATCATGTCTAAACCTTTTAGAGTAGGATCTACGTCGATCGATCTTGCTTAGGGTGGTGGTGATACAGATGGGTAGTTTTGATGTGATGAGGGAGGTGGCGTTTGAGAGTGTGTTTGGGATGCAATTTCTATCAGTTTTGTCTTTGTTTCCTTAAAGCTTTCTTCTAGCTTTCTCATCTTCCTTGCCCCTTGTCTCTTCATTCTTTCATCACTATCCTTCTGAGCTCTACTTCTTTTTCTAGCTATGCTCTTTGACTCACTCGCCTCTAATTTCCTTTCTTGATCTATGCATATAGTCTATTGTGGTGTTTGGGCTCTAGTCACGACTTGCACAGGGGTCATAGTGGTCACACTTCCATTCGGCTCTACAATCAAGCTAATAACATTACTTGCTGTAACCTTTCGGGTATCAGTTGGATTCTTAGGACACTCTCTTAGGAGATGTTCTTTTCTACAATCAGGATAAAACTCTTGAATAGTTTTTTATAAGGGAAATCCAACGAACTGTGGTTAGTGTACCTTCTCTCTATCATGCAATACTATTATTAGGGTTCCCTTGGTTCTGAGTCATGATGGGACAAACATTGGCCATGTGGTCTCCCCCACAATTACATCATCCTTTCACTAAGAACAATTGATGTTGAAGGTTTTGAAGTGAAACTATTAGAACTATTTGAATCCTTGTAGATCTTTGAAAGTTGTAACTCATCTCCTAGGTTAACCTCCATATCTATACACATTTGCACACACTACTCTATGGTCCTAGTTTTCCTTCAAGTACACATAGGAGTGTAACTTTGCATTTAATAAGCCATCCAAAAACAAAGCCACTTGTTTGGCGAGCATGGGTAACTCTAGAATGGGGCATCTATTAAGCTATAATCTAAATCTACGTCCTGCTAACTTGACCATTTCTTGAGGTTTTTGCTTTAAATTATGGATCAAATATGAAGTGTTGTGCCTGATACCACTCTTGGAGAATCTTGTGATAAATGCCTTTAACAAATCGTTGTCCTGAAACTGACCTTGATGTAATGGTTGAAACCATTTTAGAGCTGCATTCTTTAAGGCTTGGCCAAAAGCATTGTACTAAGTGAACAAATCATCCACCTATTCAGCTCTTAACACTGGACTAAATTAATCTACCTAGTCATATCGATCTCTTGTTCCATCAAAGTAATTTTTCATTGACTTCACTAGTTGATTAGAACTCAATACTCTATGATGTTCTCTCGGTCTAGGCAAAGGAAACTCATCCATGCCTCTTTGGTGTCTTGGACCTCTCCATCTCACTTGATCCATTATGTTAGTATCTAACCCTAATCTTTCTCTTCTAGAGGGGTTTGCATTTTACTTCGGTTCTATCTCTAATTTTCTCCTTGTGATTACCTAGAACATGGGAAGGTCCCACTCCATGCTGATTATGGGGTAGAGGAGATCTAGCTAGAGGGAATACCAATTCAACCTTCCAACTATAGGTGAGCTTGCCACGTTTCATGACCAAAAATATCCTTTCAGAGGATTTATCTAAGTAGATTACCTTCCCTGTGGTTTTTGGATCCTTGAATTCATAAATTATTACTCCTTCTACCTCACCCAGTTTATCTGGCTTGAATTTCAAGAAGGCTTTGTGAGTTTCTCTATTCAAACAAAGCTCTATGCTCTTATTATCCTAAAGAGGGTTCATTTCCCATGTTTTCTTGCTCAAAGTCTCCTATTTTTTACTCAGGAATGATGATTCCAAATTAATTCATCCTATTAAGTGAGCTTGTAACTAAGTACATGGCTCCTTGCTTATCAATGTAAGAGCCTTCTTCGAAATTGAAAATTGGGTGTTCAATTCCAAAGGGTTGATTAGGGTTTTAAAGTTGAACCACTGATCACCTTAAGCATCCTCATAAATGTGAGCAACTAATCGATTGGTGTGTATGTACTCTAAATGAGACTTATAGGGACCTTCAAGGGTGTGCAAGTGGGCTAGTCCTAAATTGCTTGTGGTTCTTTCCATGTTAAAGGAAATTTTTGAATCATTGGTCTCTGAGCTTAATATGTAAGGATAGTAATTGAGCTCCTAAGCCCACAACCTAGCAGTGTGACGTACACTACCTTCAGATGACGTGATGTTTTATCTATCTCCTCTTACGTGTTTACCTGATCTAAGGTTCATATGCTTTGCTGATTATCCTGATTTCTCAAGTACAACCGCATTGTTGGGTCCTTTTGTAGTATCTACTTATTCTTTTTAATTTCTTTTGGATGTATTTCTTATCTTAATGTGGCCATCATAAGGATCACTTAAGTTTCTTGCAATTGATGTTCTTCTCAATGAATTAATGTTCTTTTCCACTTAGGTTATCCTTAGCTTAAATTATTCTTGGACTTGAGAAATTAAATGATCTTGAACTCTTTTGTGCCTTTTTGCAGTCTAGAATTAATTCAATTCACTATTTGCATTTAGCCTAAACTATCAAATTGACTAAGGGATTTTAGTGGATTTCCAACCCCAAACCTGATGCTTTTGCCAATGCTCAAGTACCAAAGATCTGCACTCCCAAATGTGCCATGTAGAATTTTTAAGCTTTCCAAGGAGTGCTAAATGCATGCAAAAACTCTCGAAATCAGCTCAAATTCGGATCAAATTTGAAAACCCTAAAAATTGCCAATTTTGCATGTCGATCATGATGGACAGGGTTTGTTTTTCATGTGGATAGAGGTATCCATTGTGGTCTCTCTATCATGATGGACAAATCTATCCTGGCAGACATGTCTATCATGATAGACTTTGGTGTTTTTTGCGATGGAGAGCGTCTATCGTTGGTCTTGTACATCATGATGGACAGATATATCATAAAATTTCTATCTATGTATGGGTTATTTTTGTCAAGATGGAGGGCCTATTTATCGTGATGGATAGATGTACCCATCATGGTCTATCTATCTTCTATTAGTGATAGATGATGGTCTCAATCTATCAATAATTTTATCTATCACAATGGATAGAGAAAGCACCCTTTGGAAAAAATTCTATATTTTCATAATGTGCATGTGATCTAGTCTACTGTGGTGCACTTATTTTTACCAAACACTCCACTTTTTTGTCTGTTGCAATAGAGAGAGGGCTTCATCCTAGGGTGCATGCACAGAGATATTTTATCTACTAAAGCTACTGATGCTAGTGCCTGCCAAAACCTCAAGAAAACACAGAAAACGCAATGCACAAGAATGCTCTCTCACTCTCTCTCACAAGTGAAATGAGAGAAATGTAATGGAGGTTCGATTATGACCAAGAAGGTGATTTTTTCAAAAGATGGACATGGAGGTAACGGGTGACTAGGGATGGTTGGTATACCTATGATTCCAATATCAAATATCTATGTCTTACCATCACACATCCTTGAAGCTCGCTCCCTGACAATGCCAAATTTGGTGTCACTCTAGCACAATGGTGAGTACCAATGTGAGGAGATCCACCTCCTAATTGTCAATCTACATAGAGGTGAGCATAGTATGATGACCATGAGCAAATGAACGCACAAGCGCATGAGTGAGAAGCACACTAACATGCACACACATACACACACATGCATACAAGGCAAGACAAAGAGAGAGAACAATGGAATCTTTAATTATCCAAAAAATCTTTATAGAATTCTAGAATTGCTTCACTCTCCAACTAGCTAACCTCTAAAATGAGGCTTCTAGCTCGTTTTATAGTTTTTTTACTAGCTTTGACCTTGTTTAGACCATGTCTGGCCTAGTTAAAAATTATGTTCTGTAGCTCATTTGGACACTCAAACGGGCTTAGAAAATTATGAAATTTTTTATATAGATGGTTCTACTACTCCTAAAGTTTGAGGACTCCTCGGTTTGAACAAAACGAAGTCCATTCTAGCAAAAAGTGGATTTACAATGAAGTGTAGTGATAACAATCACTATTTATTGTATATTTGATTTGGAAAAATGATTGACCTACTCACCAGATCTTTGTTAAGTCCTCCTTGAACACTAACAAAGAGCTACCAATTAGCTTCCCTCCACTCATTTCATACTATGTGTGGTGCCTAAAGAGAGCATTTTTGAAGAGGCCTAGCGTTGGAGCCTCAATTCAAAATCTCATGGGTCATTCTCCTGAACTTTATCTTACAAAGGGAACTCTAAATACTCACGTACGGGATAACCAACATGATAATTCACATATTTTCATGAATTAATGCCAAATTATCTCACATGCAGTATCAGACAGATGAGAAGAGAGCTACAAAGGGTGCTTCCCATCTCATTCTAACATGATAAGAGGAGAGAGAGAGAGAGAGAGAGAGAGCTAGAAAGACTTCCTTGTAATCATCCTCACATATTTCTTGAGGATACACATAGTTCATGTGCCATGTGAAATGGTCCATATTGGGCAGTCTATATATGGGCTTGCTAAGAGGGGCTTCCTACCAACTAGGGAGCTCATCCATCTTCCTTTTTTCTCAAGAAGGAAAACAATGTTACTCGTGGCTAGAGGGATCCCAAAGTGAGAGAAGGCTCAAGAAGAATACATACTTCATAAGAAATTGGCTATGGTACCACTATTTTGAGAGATCCATAACCTCCTCAAAGAAATCAACTAAGGACTCTAACTAGCAAATCCCATATTAGGGAGAGAGATGCACGTATCCACCCAACCGACCCCTCCTATATATAGCTCCAAGGCTAAGGGGCTAACTTACTCCCAAGGGGACATGTGTACCTTCCATCACATGATTTCCAAGCTTAGGAAATAACATGCCTTCCAAAAGAAGAACCTCCAAGATCTCACGTATAAATAAAATGGCTAGAAGATGCTTCCAAATCAAGCTTAAGGTACTCAACCTTAGAGAATTAAATCCCAATGGTTTCACACCTAGAAACCCAAGAGTTCTACCCGTTGGATCCATGTAATTATACAAAAAGCATACCCTTTGATATCAAAATGTTCTGTTAAGGTATTCTCATTCATAGATATTCCATGGTGGGCAAAATTTGCATCGAACCATGGGTTCAAAGTCTTCATCTTTAAAGTGTTAAGGTCTATATGTTGGATCCTCCATAGATCTATCTTGAATGATGGGATTGGTAAGATCCCTGTGGGATAACCTCCACTCTTCTTTGTGAGCTTGCCAACATATCCAAAAGTTAATGTCCTCATCCCATCTAGGACTCTGAGTCTAATGATTTATCCAAGAGAAAGTCATCTTTATCTTTATGCACATTGTCCCACTATAAAGGAGGGATGTCTTCATGCTCAAAAGTATAGATATTGATTCTAGTTGTAATCCCGAAGTGTTCTAAGTACAGAGCACTGTTACCCCAATCTCTGACCACTTTCAATTGATTTATAAGTGGTCTAGATAGAAGTATTCCATAATTACTCGCTTGGATGAAGTTAGAAATAGTTAGAGTATGGTCAAAGTCTATGCAACATGTGTTCAATTTTACATTCTTTAGCAAATCAATATGTCCATCAGACAACTGTAGCTTTAAATGAGTGGATGAAAATGTAGGCCTTCCCCACTTTTTCCATAGGGATTTAGTCGCTATTTCTACACCTACTCCACTAAAAGAAAACTTTATAGAAGGATCTAATTGTACACAAATACATTATATTATGTTATTTTTTTTATTTTTTGAATTCTTTTTGTTGTCCCCCTCAAATGAGATTTATCCATTTGAACTTGTAATATAAACTACCATACATTTATAGCTTTTCCTATTTATATATTCCATCATGAACTCATATATATTCCTTCAATTCTACAAATTTAATATGGATTTTTTTTGTATGCTGGCATTACATGCCTACTTAAGCAATCATTAATTTTTGTTAGTAAATGATTTCATTAGAACTCTCCTTCTTGTCTCGCGATTGAAAAATGGGCCTAATAAGCCTCTACTTGAACATCATCTTTTTAAAGTTTAAAATTTTCCATAAACTTCTTTTGGACTAAGAAATTTTAAATGTCTTTTGGACTAAGAAATCTTGAACTTCTATCTTAAACTTCTTTTGTACTAAGAAATCTTGTCCCTCCATCATATTTGGACTAAGAAATCTGTTGATTCACATGGATCATGTGAAAACATTTGTCATCCAAGGAAAATAACATGTGATCACAGTCACATGTATTGGACACATGGTCATAGTAACCAAACAAGTACCCCATTGTATTCTTGTACTTGAAAACCACTTAAAAACTAAATTAATCGAATACTTATGTATGCTTGTAATTGAAAACTACTTGTAAAATGTCAAAAAGCATCCATACTTCTTGTACTACTTAGATATTAAAAGGTCAAAGTGTCTAGCCAATATGACATGTTTAGTTCATATAGTGCAAGAATGATGGACACGAGATGGATCTAGAAAAGGGCATGAATGAGTATAATAGTAGGGAGGCAATGAATATAATAGTAGGGAGGCAAATAATATGCCTTTGAAGAGAATGGAAGCATTTTCAAGGGAGAAGTTGTGTGTATGTCCAAGGTGGATAATTTTATCAAGATCTATTTTTTTAAGATAAGAAGAGGAGGGTATGGCCTATAATATGACCTTCTAAATTGAGTTAGCTTGAGTTGAATGATTCAAGAAGGTTCTTGGAAAATACATGCTTTGATGTAGGCACTAGGCTAAGATCTCGTCCTTTCCATCCATGAGACATGAGCACTAGGCTAAGATCTTAGATTTAAAAATTCCTTGGAGAAGTTTCCTCGTGACTCAATGCCTAGTTTAGGTCAAGTAAGGTGACATTCCAAATTCACATTGCTATAAGTTATTTCTCAAAGGCATTAAGAATTCTAAGATCTTTATCAAGAATTTGTGTGGGAAAACAAATTTCAATATTTTTCCACCATTCTTGATAAATTTTTATGCTCATTGTAGTAGTAACACATATGTACACATTTAATAGTTAACTTGAAGGGAGTAGACCTAAATCTAGTTGTAGTTGGTGGCAATAACATGACAAGATGGATAACCTCCTTGGCAAGCTCCTGTAAGTATCTCACATTGAAACTTCAACTTCAAAAGAAAGTAATCAACCAAGGATGATGGAGTCAATAGAAGATAGATGATACATAATAGAAATTTGGCTACTTTTTATGAACATAGTCAATGCATGATGGAGAGACAAAGTTGATGGCACCAAGAAAGTTAGATTTGCATAGATTTGATCACTAAAATGATTGTCTCCCTCATTACTCAACAAAATCACGTGTATGATAGCTCAAATCAAAGCTTATAAAATATCCATGAGGATCTAAACAGAAGTCTAATGCAAGACCACATATAGAGCAGCTATGGCTAGAAAATTCCAATGGAGGTGTAGTCACAAGCAAAAATTGCAAGACAGAGCTCAAGAACACACAATCAAACAAAGTGTTAGAAGCACAAGAAGAATCACACTCAAAACACTCTACTCACTAACCCATGATTACAAAGAATGAGGTATGGGAATTTTTAGTGACCCCCTCATGCACACTTTATATAGCTTTTGAAATTTACAAAAGGATTAAAATCCAACAGTTTCTAGTTGCTTTTGAAACTTTAAAAAGTATTAAAAATCAGTAGTTTCTAGTTGCTTCTTTTCTTGTGGTTTTGTCGAGGAGACTTTCCCCTTCAATAAAAGAATATGTACAGTTGATTCGAGCTACAAAATTGATAACTCTAATTTACAAAATTGAAGAAAAACTTGAAAAATTCTTATGTCCTCCATTTATGTGCATGAGATTATTAACACTCCCCCTATAAAGCTTGTCATCCTTGAAAATACTCTTGATAGTCTACCAAGGTGAGGTTTTCTTATGAGATTCTCAATGTGATCATGTATGTAAGGTCTTGGATTCTTTGTATTATCTAGGTTTTTTAGTGCTTCTGCAACTTCTTAAATTATTTGTTTTCACGAATATTGGACCTTGCCTCTACATTGAATCCTACATATATTACCTATAGTTATCTTTATTTTATCTACATATGCTACTATTATGGTCTCTAATGTGAGTTTTTATGAGAAGATGTATCTAGAATTCTCAAAAAATCCTATTTGAAATGACTATTTGAATGTATGCATGTATTGAGAAGGTTAAAACATAAGGTGTGAATACTAAGTAAATAGAAATTATAAACTCGGAGCATGGCTGAGATCAAAGACCAAACATATAGGATTGGTTTTGAAGCCTGTTACTTCAAAATCCAAGGTTTTGAAAACCTATAAGGAAAACTTGTAACATATTGAATATTTTGAGGAGCATCTTCATGGCAACATTGGGTATATTTTGACACATCTTATATGAGTATCTATCACTCTAGCACAATGGCAAGTACCAACGTGAGGAGATCCACCTCATAATTGTCAATCCGTGGAGACGTGAGGACTAGTATGAAGACTATGAGCAAGTGATGCCACAAGTGTGTGAGTGAGAAGCACACATACATGCACACACATACACACACATGTGCACACAAGGCAAGAACAAGGAGAGGAACAATGGAGTTCTTTGCATTAGTCAAAGAGTCTCTTACATAAGCTCAATTCACCAACAATCTAGCCTCAAAAAGGAGCTCTCTAGCTCTTTTTATAGTTTTTTGGCTAGCTTTGGCCTTGTCCAGACCTAGTGTCCGACCTAGTTAAAAATTAGGTTCTAGAGCTTATTTGAGGGCTCAAACAGACTCTAAAAATTATGAAAATTGGTATGTTGCTAATTCTAATACTCCTCAAGCTCAAGGACTCCTTGGCTTGAACAAAATGGAGTCTATTCTACCAAAAATGGAATTTACAATGTGTGTGTAGTGATGAAAATCACTAAACTTGGAAATAGTTCATGGAAAAAAATGATGAAGCCTTGTTGCCGTATTGTGCATGACTGCTCCGTTGTGCCTGTATGCTCTTCATATGACTTGTATGTCAACACTCCCCCCTTCCTAGCGTCTGTCGCCCCTGACAAACCTCTGTTCTATAGGGTGGTCGATATAGTATTGGATGACATTGTGAAGGCTTGCTCTATGGGTTGGGTAGTCGAGGTGATATTTATAGCTTCCGTTCGAGGAGGTGATGGGGGAGGGGTCAGTGGTAGTGGTTCGGTTGACTCATCCTGGGTGACGGGGATCTCTTGGCCAGTGGTTCCTGTTGTTTGGGAGGTTTTCTCAATGGGTTCGGATGTAATAATAGGTCGTTCCCCTATAGTAATGGGAATCTAGATGTTTTTACCAGATTGTGGTCATGTCTGGAATCTTTGTGGATTATATTGAATCGAAGGCTCTTAATTGCTGTTCGAACTGCTTCTACTACCCCATATGTTTTTACCATCAAGAAGAGACCTTCACTGTATTCTGAGTTGACTCCAGCTTCTTCCAATAGTTGAGCCGTGAGCACCAGATTGCTCTGTTCGGTGAGCAGCTATTGCGACTGCACTCGTTCCATTATTTGATATAGCCTCTAGAGTTCTGTTGTTTAAGCTAGGGCTTCAATTGTTTCTTCTACTTCTGCTTCTTCTTCTGCCTCCGAGTGTTCTAGTTGTTGCGACAAAGTTCTCTGCTGCTCATCATCCCAATGTACATGGTAGCCTTCTGTGGATTTCCTCCTTCTTTGGGAAGATGTGCCATGTTCTTCTGTATCTGAAAAGAACTCTACATCAGAGAGTTGTGTATTCTGCAAGAATGATTCAAAGTCGAAGGTACTCATCCCTTCAGCATCTCTAGTCGAAGGAAATTCAAATTCAGGAGGGACCGGAGGAGCCGATGGGGCAGCTTGTGATGTGCCTTCAGATCCAGATCTGGGTATTCGAATGGTAAAGGGGGGCATAGTGGCATCCCCTCGTGGTGATACTTCCGAAGTCGTCAAGACCTCATGTGTTTGAACACAAGGGATTGAACCCCTCATGCGCTTTGATTATTGTGTGGCAGTTTTGAGTCTCTTGAACATTTGTAGTTGTGCCCATGTTAAGGCACACTCAATGGGTACATCATATGCTAGGCATTTGTAGATGATGCGCGTGATTGCACAACAACCATTCACCACTAGATTTCTAGTTGTTCTTTTATTTGCTCCATACAGCTGTTCCATAATCCATACAGGAAGCTTAATCGATAATGCACCTGTCTCTGCCAAGTAGAGCGCGAACCAAATCCACTTGTGGGGTTGAGTGTACCGATCTTGACCAGGAAACGCAAAATGTTGCATGCACATGCGAAGAGGAATTGACACATTTGATGTGAGTGCCTCCATATCTTTCAGCTTTTGTAGCTTCTGATTATTCATGTTAGGGGGAATAAGAGCATCCTTCTCAGAGGGCACATGTGTGCCATGCATGTTCGACGCAGAGCTTACCAATTCCAATGTCAGCTCGAACCTTTTCAACTCATTGTTTCCAAACAAAGATGGAAGAACGAATGTGCCAGGTTTGTCTTTTTCTTCATTAGCCTGTAATGTTGAGACCAAATAGTAACATCATCAGAGATCTAGTTTGGGTAAGGATGCTACAAAATACTCGGTGAGCCCTGCACGCTGCCATATGGTCTGTAGATCTTGTGTGTTCTGGAGAGTCTCAAACTCCTTGGAAAAGAATTGGAATGTGACCCATTGCTTATCATGCTCACACTTGGACTCCCAGATATACTTGGCCTCTCCTAAGGATCCTGGCATGCCACTGAACCAATGAGAATTGGCATGGACCCTCTATGTTATTCCTGTGGGAGGGTCAGGTATAGGCATTTGTTGGAGGTGTTGCAACTCTACGGGTCGTTCAGTTGAAGGCACATCAATAGGTAGACTATCCACATCAATCCCTATAGTACTTACTCCTGCCTGTGAGCTCGGACCTGCTGCTTCTGCCATGAGACTACTTGTATCTGTTGATGCTTATCTGCTGGAAGAAGAGAGGCACATTAGCATTGCATAGAAAACAAGATGTTATGGTGTTCCCTCCACAATACGAACATGACATTTCAAGTGGTTAGGGGTTAGCGGGTGGAGTGTTTGGTGATGTGTGAGAATGTTGGTTAGTGGGTTAGTGTTCATCCTAGATGCATACTTTGGATGTGCAATGTACTCGGAATGTACCTACATTAGAGGGGACTGATTTACAAAATTGGGTCAGGCAGTTTGATACGAGGTTTAAGTCTCCAAACTTTGATGGTGGAATCGTGGCTTTTATTGGTGATGATGTGTGAAGGTTTGTGGACTAGATTGTGTTGAATTTGGGACCTTTTGGGTACCCATCTCCCCACATTCCTAGGTGTGACCAAAGATGTAATGGTGTGGGGCATAGGTGTTTGCCCTGGGATTCGTGTTGAGAGTGCTTGTGAGTGTTGATTTGATCTTGTGAATGGAGGTGAAGCTATTTGAGCTCGTAAGTAGGTCTTGGGCACCCATATCTTTCTAGCATTTGGGAAAGCCTTCATTGACTGCTTTGGAACCCAAATAGAAACGGTTTGTCGAGAGTGTTGCCTAGGGTATTCTTTCGTTGTGATCCTCGACGGGGTAGCTCGTTTTTCACCCTTGCGTACCTAGATCTGCTTCATGCCACGAGGTACTCTATACTGTACAGGTTGGTGCTCATGCTTCTTGATCATTGGCCTCCTTTGTGTCGTGTGTTGTCCGGCTTGCTTTCCTCCAATCCTCTTTGGAAAAGAAGGGAACTCCTCGTTGACTTCTACACCTTCGTCAAGATTGACAATCTTCTGCACCATAGAACTTTGGACAAGAATAGCATTGTTATCTTCATGTGGGTTCATGGAGGGACCAGGATTTGGTGCCTTTTCTAGTGGCCTGAGTGCTTGATTTTCTAATTCAATCATGATGTGGTTTTGGCCTACCCAAGCCTAAAGAAGTCCACTTCTTAGGTTGAGGTTGACTACATGATCATAGATCCAGTCTTGGCCCAAGACAAGAGGTTCGATAAGATCCTCGTCTTCACATACTAGCACTTTTACTGCCATTAGGACCTCTTGAATGTAGAGGGGAAGTTCCACCTCTCCCATGCAAGGGGTTTCCACACCTCCCAATCCTATGAGATATGCCTCTATAGGATTGACCTTGAGTTGCAATTCTTGGCAGTAAGAAAGTTGAACTGCACTAGTGGCTGCTCCTGAGTCAATTAAAGCTCTCACGGCCCTTGCACTCTCTCCTTGTCCTACCTCTAGGGTCATAGAATGTCGCCGATTGACTATCCTATGGGAAAGTTCATTTAAAGCCTCATGCATGGCCATGTGATACCCTAGATCTTCTTGAGTGTCTGGCATAGGCTGATCTCTACCTTGTCTTCTCAATTTCATTCGTCGGATGCATTCTAAGGCTTCTGATGGGCTTCTTCTCGAATTCGCTTCTCCTCTTCTTTACGTTTCTTTGTAGTATCGAGTCGACTTAACATCTCCTCTGTGAGGGGTTCCTGATATAACTTGACTCTGCATCCACTTATGTAACTTGGTAGAATATCACCTTCGAGAGTGGCTAGTTGAACTGCTCCACTTGTGGAGATCCTATTGATAATCATTGGTCCATATCCTCTCTTCTCTAACTTCCGTGCATGTTGTTTCAAGGTGTAGACTAGGACCAGGTCTCTTGATTTCAAGCCCTTATCCTTCACATGTTCATCGAAATATGCTTTGTATTAAAAAGTCCAATGGTAGCACTGCATTTTGGCCGAATACTATCTGAAAGGGTGTGGCTTGGTGTACCGTTTTATAGGCAACTCTATATGCCCAAACAACATGGTGTAGCTATTTGTCCCAATCAGAGCGTTTATTATTAACCAATTTTGTCAATACATTGCATAGAATCTTATTTGTGCTTTTGGCTTGACCATTAGCTTATGGGTGATAGGGGGCGTACTTCTTGTGTATCACCAAGAACTCTTCGAGAAGATTTTCAATAACTTCATTCAAGAAGTGAGTGCCTCTATCACTTACTAGCTTGATAGGTAGCCCGTATCTAGTGGACACATTCTCATGAAAGAACTTGGCAATCATCTGAGCATCATTCTTTGTCATAGGTTTTACCTCTACCCACTTGGTTAGATAGTCAGTGGCCACAATAATGTATTCAGCATGGGAACCCTTAGCTAGGGGGTTAATAGGACCAACAAAGTCTATTCCCCACTTAGAGAATGCACGTCCACCCATCATAGGTTTCAATGGCATCTCATCTTTGCATATAGGATATTGAGTTTGCTGGCAAACATCACAACTCTTCACATAGGTATGTGCATCCATATGAAGTGAGGGCCACCAAAGTCCTGCAAAAAGTATTGCCTTGATCACCTGATCTGATCCAAAATGTACTCCTGCTACACCTTGATGAGCAGTCTCCAAGATCTTCATATATTCGCTCTCGTGGACACACACTCTAAGATACCCATCTTTTCCTCGTCTGTATAGATTATCTCCAATGAGAGTATAATCTAAAGCTTCTTGTTCTAAGCTCCTTTGTCTCGCCATTGTCATCTCCTCAGAGAATGTTTTCGTTCTCAGGAAGGCTACTAATGGTTCTCTCCAATCTGGCACTAAAGACACTTGGTAAAGAGTGGCATGTTCTATAGACGGTCTAGTGCTGCAGATTGGGTATTCCTTACACATCCTATGGACATCTCCTTCCATAGTTGGCCAATGCACTCCGAGTCTCTTTAGTGTTTGTAAAGTTCTTTGTCTCGAGTAGTGTTGCTCTAATGCACCAACATGTGCTAATTGCAACCATTTCGCGTACTCATCCTCTTCCACACAAGATAATATTCCTTGATCCGTGTACTTGTACATACTTCCTGCCATGATATGGTACTTTTGGGCCTTTACTACCTCCCTATCTTGAGTGTTGACTACTCGATGTTTAGGCCCATATGTTAGTACTGGCACTAAGGTCTTGGCCCACTGTGGTATAACTTCCAAATTAAACAAGTAGGCATCAGGAAGATCATCTAATACTCCTTGTGGGGCTTCTACGGATGTGAGCCTTGAGAGATGATCTGCTCGCAAAGGAGTCTTGCCTTTCCTCACCACTACCTCAAAGTCGTATTCCATTAGTAAGAGAAACCATCTTACTAATCTACCTGTATTGCATGGCTTGTTTACCAAGTAGAGGAGAGCTTGGTGATCAATAAAAAATTTAAACTTATTTGCAAGCAAATAGTGTCTAAACTTTTTAACTACATATACCATGCCTAATCCTTCTCTCTCAACAGTGGTATAATTTCATTCAGCTCCATTCAATTGTCTACTGGCATAGGCAATTGGAAGATCCATATTACCTTCACCCATAGGTTGTGCAAGTACACACCCAATAGCATAATTGGATGCATCCACATGGACATGAAATGGCTTGCTCCAATCTGGTGTAGTCAATATTGGCGCTGAACACAATTGTCGTTTAAGCTCATTCAAAGATTTCTCACATTCATTAGTCCACGCAAAGTTAGTCAAAAGTCCGTACAAAGGTTTTGCAATGATGGCATACATGTGTATAAAATGTCGGTAATACCTGTTGGTGCATTTTACCCAAGCCTACATGCTTGATATGCTTGATATTATCCTCATTTGTAAGTCACATGAGTAGTCATGTGAACACCTCTTGTAAAAGAGTTCATTTTTATCTCTTGTAATTAAAAAAAGAAAAAAGGAAAAGGATGGGTTACCTCATGCATGATGTAAAAGCAAATTCGTGGCTCTAACTACCTAAAACCACAAATTTTTTAGCTGAGGGAATCTCTCCTAACTTTGGAGATCACTTTTAGGTGGAGCCATTCAAATTGGAATTCAAAACTCCCTCCAAGAATAGCTATAAAAAGAGCAAGAAGGAAGAGGCGATTAGCAAGCCTTGTACGTGACCACTTCATGTCATTTTGTAGAGATTGAAGAGCTTAATCCATAGCTCTATCATTCTACTCCCATTGTGCAAAGATTCATTGCCAATGTGGTTGTAATCATATGTGAATCTATACATTTGTCATTATCTACTTCTCTGTTTTGTTCTCTGGTATACTCACTTAGAGTAGTAACTTCAGAAGGTCATATCTCTAGTTGTACTCAACCATTGTCAATGTTTTAACATGCGTTGGATAGCACTTACTGTCTAGTTTCTTCATATCAATTTTCATGGTCATTGGATTTACAGTTCTGGAGATATCTGCATTTTACTGCTCACTGGTCTATCTCTGTAGAGCCTCGAGAATGGTGGGCATGTTCTAGAAATTCATGAATCTTGTTCTCAGTGCTCAGTCCATCATTTGAAGTGTTTTAACTTGGATTGGGAAGCTTGCTAAGTCTATTTGCTATGCCCAGAAGGAATTTTTCTAATTCCTACCACGTTGAGAGCATTGTTCATTTTTTCTAGCAGGTGTATGTCCAAAAATAGCAAGTTTTGCGAGCTAGTCATTTCGCAAGTAGTCTGTCTTGACTTAAACTTTTGGGATACATGTTCCAAAGTACTTGGCTGATATTTTGGTGGATTTAGGAAGCTAAAAGGGTCTATTAATCAACTCTGCAGTCTCAGCTGGCTGGTGTGAAGCTGGTTGTAGCATCACCTACTCATCTTTGGATTGCATCCACCATCTCTCTTCACAGTGGTATCAGAGCATAGTCAAGCAACATGGGAGATGGATTTCCATCAACAATTGACAAATTGGATCGAAACAACTACCCGGCATGGTCTCTAAGGATGGAGGCTTACCTTTAAGGGAGGAATCTATATGGATTCATATCTGGAGATGAAGCAATGCCAACCATGAGGAACAAAGGGCAACCATCACATGAAGAAGTGGAAGGACTTTCGAATTGGTGTTCGAAGGATGCACTTGCAAGGTCCTATATTCTAAACTCAATCTCTGATTTTCTTTTACCTCATGTCAAGGGATGCAAGACATCAAGAGAGACCTGGAATGCACTTGTTTCTTTCTTCTCTTCCAACACTCGAGCAAGGAAGAACCAATTGTGCATGGAGTTCACAACAATGAAGAAAAGCCCGAAGCAAAATGTGACTGATTATGTCACAAAGATGAAGGAGATTTCTGACCAACTTGGAAGCATTGGAGAGGTAATTGAAGAGGAGCAAATCATTAGATAAATCATAAATGGAATCAAAGCAGACGACAAATGGGAGTCATTCACAACAGCCATGGATTTATACATGGATATGCATGTACCCGACCTCAACACACTCATGGGCCAACTCTTCACTCATGAAGTAAAGATTAGCAAAGGTGGTGAGTCCTCAAGAGGTAATCAAACTTTTGCCTTATATTCTGATAAAGCTAAGGTCAAGGACAAGTCAAAGAATAGGAAGAATGAAGATGAAGGTAGCTCTTTCCAAGCAAACTTTGCAGATAGAGGAAGAGCTAGAGGAAGAGGCAGAGGTGGAAAGCAAGGCAGGGGGAGATTCCAATCATCTCAAGCTTGCAATATATGTGGCTTATCTAATCATACTACTGAAGAATGTTTTAGGAACCCAAGGAACTCAAGAGGAAGAGGATTCAATAGAGGTGGTTATGGATCAAATAGAGGCAGATACAATGGAGGCTACAACAACGACAACAACAACTACTACAACAACAATTACAACAAAAACAACTATCAAAATGGCGATAGAGGAAGAAGAGATTACAATAACTATGCAGAGGACCAAAGTCAAGAAGATTCATTATTGATTATGAATCTATCAGTGAAGAAGGGTAAGGATGATGATCACATATTTTACATTGATTCGGGATGCTCAAACCATGTAGCAAGAAAAGTGGCTTTACTTTCTGATTTGGAAGATCCTCATAACAAGCATGAAGTGCAGACAGGAGATGACACAAAGCACTCAGTGGAGAAGATAGGTAATGTGAAGACATCAGATGGGAATATGAACCTCTTAAGCAAAGTCTTGTATGTCCCTACAATTACCAAAAATTTAATAAGTGTTGGATAGATTGTTGAAAAGGGATTGCATGTTAGATTCAACCGATTTGGAGCATATGTTGAAGACCCAAGGCAAGGCTTTTGAAGGATTGCCAAAGGAGAAAAGACAGGAAGGCTTTTCACTTTTGAAGTGGAAGATACAAAGAACATAGCTTTGTTTAGCTATGGATCTCAAACTCTTACAGAGTTGGAGATATGGCACAAAAGCCTTGCTCACATTGGTGAGAGGACACTCAAACAAATTTGCAGGGACCAAAGTGTACTTGGTTTGCCTAATATCACAAGGAAACACATGATTTATAAGTGTGAAGCTTGTTAACTCGGCAAGGCTCATAGACAACCTTTCAATAAGAAAGGATATATGTATCAAAATCCTTTGGATCTAGTGCACACGGATGTGTGGGGTCCAAGTAAGGAGCCATCTATATCAGGCTCAACATATTATGTGTCTTTCATAGATGATTGTAGCAGGTGGACCATTTTGTTTTTCATGAAGCATAAGGATGAAGTGTTTAATTGCTTTAAGAAGTATATTGCTCTTGTTGAAAACCAAACAGGTAGGACTTTGAAAAGACTCAGATCAGATGGTGGAGGAGAATACTTCTCTTCTGAATTTGATGCTCTTGCATGAAAGAGGCATCAAAAGGGAAGTCACTACAAGGTATACACCCGAACTCAATGGTGTAGCAGAGAGGAGAAACAGAGCCATTGTCGAAGCTGCAAGGTCCATGCTCAACGAAATGGGATTGCCAAACTACCTATGGGCAGAGGCTGTGTCTACAGCCACATATCTCATAAATAGACTTCCATCTAAGTCACTAGATGGAACAAATCCATATGAAGTGTGGAATGGAAGAAGACCTAGTCTAGAGCATTGTAAAATCTTTGGATGCGTAGCCTATGCTCACATTCCTTCTCAAGTAAGAGGGAAATTGGATCCCAAGGCAGAGAAGTGTGTATTCATTGGTTATGATCAAAACCAAAAAGGATATAGATTGTACAATCCAACCAATAAAGGATTTTCTGTGAGTAGAGATGTAATTTTTGATGAAAACAAATCATGGTTTGATGATGACAGGAAAGTGAAGCTTCCTTATGACTTGGATTTTCCATCACTTCAACCAAAGGAGCCAAAGCAGATTGAAGAAAGTGATTCGGAGATTGACCTAGAAGACTTGGAAAGACTAAAGCTATGGAAGAACAAAGGTAAAGCAAAGATGCAGGATGCTACACATGGACCAGAGAGCTCACATCAACCACTTAGAAGGTCTTCAAGGGAAAAGAAGAAACCAGAGAGGTTTGGTTATGATACTTCTTTGGTCACCAAGCACTCAATCTACATTGCAAAGGATTCAACCAATGAAGAACCTACCACATTCGAAGAAGCACAAAGCAAGAAAGCTTGGAGAGATGCAATGGATGAAGAAATGGAAGCCTTGAAGGAGAATGACACTTGGGAGCTTGTACCTAACAAGCCATCTATGAAGGTAATTGGATCTCGATGGATATACAAAATCAAGAGGAATCCAGATGGAAGTATAAATAGACACAAAGCAAGGTTAGTTGCTAAAGGGTTTTCTCAAACCCATGGTATTGATTATGAGGAGACTTTCTCTCCTGTTGCAAAAATGCCTACGATTAGGGTTCTCATTAGTCTTGCTGCATCTAGAAATTGGAATCTCTATCAACTTGATGTAAAGAATGCTTTCTTGAATGGATGGATTTCTGAGGAAGTGTATATGGCACAACCTCCTGGATATGAGGATGCACATCATCCTAACCATGTATGCAAACTAAAGAAAGCTTTGTATGGATTGAAGCAAGCTCCAAGAGCTTGGAATTTCAGATTGGTGACTTATTTGGAGGACCAAGGATTCAAAGGTAGCAAGGTGGATACCTCTTTGTTCATAAAGAGGAATGGATCTGAAGTGATCTATTTATGTGTGTATGTTGATGATATTATTATCACAGGCAATGATCTTGAAGGAATCAAATAGGTAAAGAGTCAAATGAAGGAGGAGTTCAAAATAAGTGACCTCGGACCACTCACTTATTTTCTTGGATTGGAGTTAATCTACACAGATACAGGTATATACATCACACAAAGGAAGTATGTGCATGATATGCTCGTCAAGTTCAAGATGGAAAATACCAAGTGTGCAGGTACACCTATGGAGCAAAATCATAAGCTTAGTGCTTATGAAGGAGATCCAATTGAAGACATCACAAGCTATCAAAGCTTGGTTGGAAGTTTGAATTATGCAACTCTCACAAGGGTGGATATATGCTATAGTGTTAGCATATTGAGTCAATTTATGCATAAGCCGAGAAGACCACATATGGAAGCGGCCAAGAGAGTCCTCAAGTACCTAAGGGGGACTATGAATGAAGGTTTGTTTTATTCATTTACTTCAGATATTGAGCTAAAGGTCTACTCAGATGCAGATTGGGCCAGATCTAGAGATGATAGAAGAAGCACGTCTGGGTATATATCATTTGCAGGTTCAAAAATCATTTCTTGGTCATCGAAGAAGCAACCAACCGTGGCATTATCTTCTAGTGAAGCCAAATATAGAGGTTTGGCTAATGCAACTCAAGAAATCATGTGGTTAAAGTCTTTGTACACAGATCTTGGACTTCATTCTTCAACACCTCACATTTTTTGTGACAACATAAGCTCACTACATGTAGCAGCTAATCCGGTATACCATGCTAGAACCAAGCCTATTGAAGTCCACTACCATTATGTAAGGGAGAAGCTAATGAGCAAGGATATTCAACTATCCTATGTCTCTACAGATATGCAATGTGCAGACATGTTGATTAAAGCTCTTGATGGTACAAAGTTAAGTAGATTCAAGTTGATGATTGGCTTGCAGGAAATCAAGGACAATTGAAGACTTATTTGGAGGCCAAGCATGTTAGGCTTGAGGGGGAGCTGTTGGTGCATTTTACCCAAGCCTACATGCTTGATGTGCTTGATATTATCCTCATTTGTAAGTCACATGAGTAGTCATGTGAACACCTCTTGTAAAAGAGTTCATTTTTATCTCTTGTAATGAAAAAAAGAAAAAAGGAAAAGGATGGCTTACCTCATGCATGATGTAAAAGCAAATTCATGGCTCTAACTACCTAAAACCATGAATTTTTGAGCTGAGGGAATCTCTCCTAACTTTGGGGATCACTTTTAGGTGGAGCCATTCGAATTCGAATTCAAAACTCGCTCCAAGAATAGCTATAAAAAGAGCAAGAAGGAAGAGGCAATTAGCAAGCCTTGTACGTGACCACTTCATGTCATTTTGTAGAGATTGAAGAGCTTACTCCATAGCTCTATCATTCTACTCCCATTGTGCAAAGATTCATTGCCAATGTGGTTGTAATCATATGTGAATCTATACATTTGTCATTATCTACTTCTCTGTTTTGTTCTCTGCTATACTCACTCGGAGCAGTAACTTCAGAAGCTCATATCTCGCGTTGCACTCAACTTTTTTCAGTGTTTTAACATGCCTTGGATAGCTCTTATTGTCTAGCTTCTTTATATCAATTTTCATGGTCATTGAATTTACAGTTTTGGAGATATCTGCATTCTACTGCTCACTGGTCTATCTCTACAGAGCCCCGAGAATAGTGGGCATGTTCCAGAAATTGATGAATCTTGTTCCCAGTGCTCAGTCCATCATTTGAAGTGTTTTAACTTGGATTAAGAAGCTTGATAAGTCTATTTGCTATGCCCAAAAGGAAGTTTTCTAATTCCTACGAGGTTGAGAGAACTTTTCATTTTTTGCAACAGGTGTATGTCCAAAAATAGCAGGTTTTGGGAGCTAGTCATTTCGCAACTAGTCTGTCTTGACATAAACTTTTGGGATACATGTTCCAAAGTACTTGGCTGATATTTTGGTGGCTTTAGGAAGCTAAAAGGGTCTACTAATCAACTCTGAAGTCTCAGTTGGCTGGTGTGAAGCTGGTTGTAGCAACACCTAGTCATCTTTGGATTGCATCCACCATCTCTCTTCACAATAACCACAATGCCCCAGGAAAGCTTGCACTTCCTTGACATTCTTTAGCTTAGGTAGTTCTGCAATAGCTCTCACTTTCTCTTCGTCATGATGTTCTTTAATACTATGTCCCAGAATCTTGCTTTGCCTGACCATGAAAACACACTTTTCTGGGTTTAGGCAGACTTGATATTCTCTACATTTGTCAAAGATTTGCCTAAGTTCAGGTATATGGGTCTGTCTAATGTTGGAATGAGTGCAAAGATCATCAACGTAGATTTTCTAAATTCTTCCTCAAGAATTCTTTGAATACATGGCACATCAGTCTCTAAAAGGTTGCAGGAGCATTTGTAAGCCCAAATGGCATTACCCGAAAAGCAAATATGCCCCACTTTGTGGCAAAAGCCGTCTTATGCTGATCTTCTGGTGCAATGGCTACTTGATTGTAACCAGAGAACCCATCCAGGAAGCTGTACACTTCCTTGCCTGCTACCCTCTCTAATAGATGCTCAGTGATAGGAAGTGGATAACTATATCTGATAGTGGCTTCGTTAACCTTTTTCAAGTTAATGCATACACGTAATTTGCCATTCTTTTTGGGCACCACGACAATGGGTGATACCCATTCAGTGTGCTCGATTTCGTAGATAAATCCAGCTTCAACCAAGCGATCTATCTCTTCTTTGATCTTGGCAGCATAGTTGTCATTATGTGTGTATGGCTTCTGTTTAGAGGGTCTGGCATCTGATAGCATGGGGATCGTATGTGAGCATATGTCAAGATCTACACCTTTCAGGTCCTTGTAACTCCATGCAAACACATCTCTATATTCTCGTAGTAAGGATATCAATTCCTGCTCCTCATCCTCACTTAGGTCGTGTCCTATGTATGTGCATCACTCTTGACCTTCCTCTATGGTCACTATGATTTTCTTTGTAGTTTCTTTGTTATCATAGGCCTCTCCTATGATGGCATCACATTTAGGCATTCTTATCATGACTCTCCTATCTTCAACTTCATACTTCTTGAAATTTTCAGGGACCTCAAACAGAGATTCTTCTTCCTCTGGTGTGACTTCCTTCTTCTTCCTCTTCGTGCCTTCGTTCTTATTGGTCACTTGTGTGGTTAATCTCACCTCATTCATAATTTCTTCATGTCTCTGAGGGTGCACTTCTACTTCATAGAAATATTTCTCATCTGATGCAAAGGGTGGGTCCATAATGATTGACTCTAGATCAGAGTCACTTGCATCCTCGAATGCCTCAGTGCTAGGTTCACATTCCTCAATCATTAGATCACACATGATTGGCTCTATTTTGAAGATTGAAATGTCATAGCCCTCCTCGTCACAATGGGGTGTCCATTGTTCTTCATTGATGGCTACATCCATTGTTGCTAAAATCTCGGCCCAACCATGAGGTTCAAATTCTTCGTCAGGAAATACTATAGGTGCATAGGCTGGGTCTTGAATTGATCTATGGGTTTCCTTCGCACCTACCTCTCTTGCCTTTTCTCTTTTCTCTTCTTCTATGGCTACTTTGCATCCATGAGGATCCTGATCCTATGGAATGAACTGACTCTGTATCATCCTTAGCTCTATGGATGGGATTCCATTGAATAGGGGGCACATCTCTATGAGAGAAATCTTCGACATTCACTTTGGTTGTGACACAAATCCTGCACTACTTGCAATTGCCTCAAGAAGGGTCTTCCCATAATCATCTCATAGGCCTGATTTTTGCTAAAGTTACATATAGCAAACGTATGCTCAAACTCTACACCACAAGTGGTGAGAGTTATTCCTTCTAGTATTCCTAAGGGTCTCTCAATGTGACCATCAGCCATTTGTAACTTCATTCTCGTTGGCCTGAGTGCTGGCTTGCCCCATCGCTTCCATAGGGAAGTGGTAGCAATTGCAACTCTTGCAGTTGAGTCCAATATTGCCTTGGTGGTGTAACCCCGATGAGTGATAGGGAGATATGTGTTTCCTTCTTCTCCTTCGCTCATGTCTCCTATCTTGGCCAAGGGTATTTCTGGCACTGTTCTATGAGATCCTACTTGGGAATGAGGTTTTGATATGTCTAGCACTTGCTTGACTACATGTTTCCACAATTCAGGCTTAACCTTGAGTAGCTCTTCTAAAGTGAGATTGCACTGCACTTTAGTATTCTTCACTACCTCTGTGTTCCTAGGTATGATTGAGTCTTCGTTTATTATCATGACTGTGGGTGCTCTCATACAAGTAGACTTTGCTTCCCATGGGCCTGTGAAATGGGGTAGTCCCTGTAAGGAATTAGACTCTCCTGCTCTCCATAAAGGGAAGGAATGTCTTGTGGGAATTGATCGTGCGCGTCATCCACAAGTTCGATTGGAGGAGGATCTTCTCTTTCTTTAGCCCATTTCTCTTTTTGAATTTCTCGTAGGAATTCTGGTGAATACCGATTCATTGAAGAAGAGGTGTCTGGTTCAGTGGAGTTAGGCACATAAGCTTCCTTGGGAGGAATGCTTATTCTATCACTTGCCCTCTCCTTACCCTGTGAGTTGGCTCCTTTTCCAAACTTTGCAATTATCATTTCCAATCTATCTAATAGGCCATCAAAATGCAATGGTGTTCTAGTAGAACTAGAGCAATTGAAGAGGCGGCTAGCCTCAAACATGGCTTGAGCCAACTCTACCATCTTGGCACACAACTTGGTTCGTTCAAGCTCTAGGTCAGCTCTAGGGTAACATCTTTCATGATCCGTTACATTTGGCCCTTCTTGGATCCTCGCCCGATATGCTCTAAGCATCATACCTATGTCCTCAAGAGTGGAATCTGCTAAGACTGATCCTACTCTGGGTGGTGGGTGGGTTAGGTGTGGTAGATTAGAAGGTCAGGGAATGGAAGGTGATGGGGATGGTAGTGGGGGTGATGTGTGAGAGTGCATTTGAGATGTAATTTCTATTATCTTGGCTTTTGTTTCTCGCAGAATTTCCTCCAGTTCACTCATCTTCTTTGCCCATTGCCTTTTCATACATTCACGACTATCTCTCCAAGCTCTTTTTCTCTTCTTATTCTGAGTCTCAATCTCGCTAACCTCCACATTCTTTTCCTGGCCTAAGTCTTGGTTTTGCTTAAGTGCCTGCTCTTGTGATGACTTGCACCAAGGCGATGGAAGTCACACTTCCCGTGGAGTCTACCACTAAGCCAATAACATTGATAGGAGCGATTTTTGGCATATTGGCAGGATTCTTGGGACACTCTCATAACAAATGCTCCTTTCCACAATGTGGACAAAAGCCTTGAATTGTCACAGATTCGGTTTGTGTGGGTGCAGGTAGAGGGCAATCACGAATGAGGTGATCTCCCTGGCATCGGAAGCATGGTCCTCTAGGAAATGGAGGTCTTATTTGCCTAGGTTGAGGTCTAGAGTTGGGGTTTGCTTACATGACATTCACATATTCTGGCTCCCAACTAGATTCACTCGGCTCTTCATAATAATATGACTCACTATGCTTCGGTGATTGCATGTAGTAAGCCTGTGGGCTCTCGATATGTGTAGAGTCAAAACTATGATCACTTGGGTCACTTTCTGAAAGCGATGGTGTCACCGGCACTAGAGCTCTATTGATATTTTCTTTTGCAGCTGCATACTTCACTAGGATTACATTGGCTGGAGGAGGGGGTTGCTGCACTAGAACTGGTTGAGCTCTTTGCTGCCCTGCATAGGATGGTTGATAGGGTTGTTGCAGCCTACCATATTGTTGTTGTGGGTACTGGTTCTGGTATTTTCCTTGTTGTGGATAAGTCTAAGGGTAATTATGTCTCACTGCTTTCTTGTTATATGGGCTATCTTGTGCACTGTGGTTGGTGTATCTCCTTTCTATGGTGCAGTATTGGCTGTTAGGATTCACTTGGGGTTGAGCCATGATAGGTCACACATTAGCCATATGGTCTCCTCCACATGTGTAGCATCGTTTTCCTGGGGCAAATCTAGGGATCTGCTTACTAGAGACACCTAATTTCTGAGCTACCTTTTTTGTTAGATCCTCGATTGATGTGGATTGTGAGGAAGTGAGGCTTGTAGAACTATCTGAATCTTTATAGATCTTTGAGAGCTCTAATTCCTCCCCTAGATTGTCCTCAATGTCTATGCACATGCGTACACATTCTTCTATGGATCCAGGGTCCTTCAAGTACACATATGATCTTAGTTTGGTACTTAACAATCCGTCTAGAAATAAGGCCACTTGTTTGGCTGGAGTGGGTAACTCTGGAGCAGGACATCTCTCTAGGTATTTCCTAAACCTTCTTCTTGTGAGCCTCATTGTCTCTTGAGGTGTTTGCTTGAATTTGTATATCAACGAAGATGTGTTATGCCTAATGCCACTTTTGGAAAACTCGGTGATGAATGCTTCATGAAGTTGGTCTATACTTCTGTACTGATCTTGATGAAGTGGTTGAAACCAAGTCAATGCAGTGTTCTTGAGTGTTAGGCCAAAAGCATTGTATATAGTGAACAAGTCTTCCACTTGTTCAGCTCTCAAAACTTCCCTAAACTCTGCTACATGGTCATACGGGTCTCCAGTGCCATCGAAGCAATTCTTCATGGACTTAACTAGTTGTGTAGGCCTTAAGGTTCTAGCATGTTCTCTGGCCTTGGGAGAGGGAATTCCTCTGCATTTCTTGGATTCCTTGGATCCCGATGTCTCTCCCTATCCATCCTTTCAGTATTTGTCCTCGTTCTCTCTCTTCCCAGTGGGTTAGCAAAGCTCACCTCGGGTCTATCTCTACTCCTCTCTCTTTGAGTTCCATGAGCCTGAGATGTTCCAGCTCCTTGGTGACCATAAGACACAGTGGATCGAGGTTGGGGAAAGACAAATTCACCCTTCCAAGTGTATGTGTGTCTTCCATGCACTAAGACCACAAAGATCCTCTCCAAAGCATCATCTAAGTAGGTCACTTTGCCTGGGCTATCAGGATCTTTGAATTCATAGATGGTAAGTGCTCCCACTTCATTAGGCTTCTGAGGCGAGCAAATCTATGCTCCTATTGTCTTGGGCAACCCACTCTGGAGTGATTATTCTAGTCAGAACCGACTTGCCTTGAGGGGTTTTTGGCTCCTTTCCTAAGTTCCCTTGCTCTATGTCACCTATTTCAGTCTCCCAGATAATGTTGCCAAATTCATCGGTTCTTTCAGGTTGGCTGGTGACCACATACATTGTTCCCTCTTTATCTATGTAGGATCCATTTTTGAACTTGACTACCGGGTGTTCTAGTCCAATGGGCTGACTTGGGTTTTTAATTAGGACAACAGATCTTCTCAGGCCATCCTCATAGATGCGTGCACCTAAGTAGTTGGTCTGGATATATTCCAATTGAGTTTTGTAGGGACCTTCGGGCCTCTCTAGGTATGCAACTCCTGAGCTACCTACAGGTCTTTCCATGTTATAAGACATCTCAGAGTCACTAGTTTCTGAGTCTAGAGCATAGGGGTAATCGCTCAATTGCTGGGCACAAGATCTGGCTGTATGGTTGACACTAGCCTCGGATGATCTAATACTTTGACGGTCTCTCCCTAGGTGTCTTCCCGATCTCAGGTTCATATGCCCTTCCAATTAACCCAATGATCCTTGTACAACCACGTTGTTGGTTCTTTGATACCAATCACTTGTTCCTTTTGAATTCCTTTGTATATTTTTTCTTGTCTTTAATTAGGCGTCGTCAAGAGCACTTAAGCGTGTCGTACTTAATGTTCTTCGTCCAATTAGCTTAAGTTCTTTTCCTTTAAGTTGTCCCTTGACTGCACTTTACCCTATTCTTTGACTTGAGAAGTTAGAGGCTCTTAGAACTTGAGTATTCCTATCGTACCCCTAGCCAATAAAGACAACTGCTCTCACTTAGCCTAAGCTAAGATTGAACTGAGGGGGTTAAGAAATGTTCCAACCTCAGGTCGCTTCTCCCTTCTATGCTTGCCTACCCAAGACGCACATTCCCAAGCTTGCACAAAATGACACTTGCTTTGATTCCTCCAAAAGCTCTCTATGATCCTGTAAACATTCCAAGTTTAGCACAAGTTTTCACCTTTAATTGACAAACAAATTGATACAGACACTTTTAATGACCCTTGTTCCCCCTTTGTATTGCCAAAAAAATTTTACCTAGAGCTCCCTTGGTGTACCTACCCCTCAGAGGTCCAACTTCAAAATATCCTATCTTAACTCAACGCACTATTCTTATAAAAAATAGTTGAGGGCGTGTAGTATATGCCACCAGCTTTCCGACAATCTCTAGAGCTCAAAAAATGGATTTCATATGAAAAAGTTATGACTGTTCAGGATTCAGGGGATTAAAACTGACAACAGAACCTTTCAGGAGTTTAGTGCATTTTTCTAAGGCCTTTGTAATGGTATAGGTGATTGAATATGCAAATATGCCCAATTTTTAGCCCAAATTTTCAAAAAATTACCCCTCTATTTTTTTGCCGAAAATGTCTGTCTATCGCGATAGACGATGTCTCTCGTGATAGACACTAGCTGTTGCATGGGCTGTCTGTCGCGATAGACAAGGTCTATCGTAGGGTCCTGCCTGTCACGATAGACGAGTGTATGTCACGATAGACAGGTGTCTGCCACGATAGGCGCTATCTGTCAGCTATCATGGGCTTGTCTGTCGCGATAGACGGTGTCTGTCGTGATAGACGGTGTCTTTCACGATAGACAAGGTCTATCATCCGTCATGGTTTGGTCTATCGCGATAGACTGGGTCTATCATGGGGTCTTGTCTGTCGTGATAGAAGGGTTTTTGTCGCGATAGATGCTATCTGTCGTCTATCGTGGGCCTGTCTGTCACAATAGACGGTGTCTATCACGATAGACGAGGTCTATCGTTCGTCGTGGTTTGGTCTCTCGTGATAGACGGGGTCTATCGTGGGGTCCTGTCTCTCGTGATAGACAGGTGTCTGTCATGGGGTCCTGTCTGTCACAATAGACGGGTGTCTGTCATGATAGACGGGTGTCTGTCGTGATAGACGCTGTCTGTCGTCTATCGTGGGCTCTATCTGTCGCGATAGACGGTGTCTGTCGTGATAGATGAGGTATATCGTGGGGTCTTGTCTATCACGATAGATGGTGTCTATCGGGATAGACGGTGTCTATCACGATAGACTGAAAAAAACACAATTTTTTTAGAAACTTCGAGTGATTTTGAGTGCTCTAATGGTGTGGGTTATCGTGCCAAGTATGCATTCAAAAAGTATTAAGTTTTTTTATATGTCGCGATAGATAGAGATCGTCGTCCCGGGACCTATGCAGAGTTCTATCATAGCTGCGCAAGCTACTAGAGATGGTGGTACTGCTAGATCCTGCAGCAAAAGCTCAAAAAACACACAAAAATAGATAGCATGCAAGCTCTCTCTCGCTCTCCCTCACAATTGAAATGAGGAAAATGAGGTGGGTAGGGGAATATGACCAAAAAACTAAAACTTTTGTGAAGATAGAGATGGAGGTGGGAGATGGTGAGGATGATGATAGTGATGCAAAAAACTAGAAAAAATGAAGAAAAATAAGAAAAAGAAAGGATGTTACCTATGACTCCAATGTCTGAACTCTACATCTTACCATCACACGCTCGTCCTCGAAGCTCTCTCCCCGGCAACGACACCAAATTTGGTGTCACTCTAGCACAATGGCAAGTACCAACATGAGGAGATCCACCTCATAATTGTCAATCCATGGAGACGTGAGGACTAGTATGAAGACTATGAGCAAGTGATGGCACAAGTGTGTGAGTGAGAAGCACACATACATGCACACACATACACACACACGCACACAAGGCAAGAACAAGGAGAGGAACAATGGAGTTCTTTGCATTAGTCAAAGAGTCTCTTACATAAGCTCAATTGACCAACAATCTAGCCTCAAAAATGAGTTCTCTAGCTCTTTTTATAGTTTTTTGACTAGCTTTGGCCTTGTCCATACCTAGTGTCCGGTCTAGTTAAAAATTAGGTTCTAGCGCTTATTTGAGGGCTCAAACGGACTCTATAGCTAATTCTAATACTCCTCAAGCTCAAGGACTCCTTGGCTTGAACAAAATGGAGTCTATTCTACCAAAAATGAAATTTACAATGTGTGTGTAGTGATGAAAATCACTAAAGTTGGAAATAGTTCATGGAAAAAAAAGATTAGGCTTTGTTGCCTTATTGTGCATGACTACTCCGTTGTGCCTGTATGCTCTTCATGTGACTTGTATGTCAACAGTATCTTATTACTTTCACCATGAACGTTCATGTCAACTCTTTATTCTTTATGACAATTAAGATGGTAGTTGAACCAATGTTTATTGATAATGTATTCTCTCTTGAGGCACAAGAGCTATTGGTGCTCTCTTATTTGTGTGATTGGGAAATATTTGGATGGAGTTTAAGATAAGGAACAATGCATTAAGTAATTGGCTAAAGGTTGATTTTATGAAAAGTAGCCCTCTACAATAAGATCTGGCATACCATGGAGAAAAGGTATTTTTCACCTTCCAACCCTCTTATATGAATCTAAGCTTGGGGGTGGAACCTCGAGATATCTCAAGTTGGCATGCGCATGTTCAAGCACATCTCACCAAGTGTGTTAGTTCCTTTTAGTTTGCTAGTGGTAAATTCTCCATGTGTCTTATTCTACTCAAATTGGATGCTTTTAGAAGCTTGTAGAGATCTTGCAGCAAAACACAATCCCACCATTCTCATGGGGGTTGAACCCAAGACCAATAGGTTAAGCTTTTAGCTTGCCTAATTCTTTAGTGAACTATAATATAACCTTTTGTATTTGGCCTTGACAAGCTATTTATAATATCCCCCCCCCCCATTGAAGAACATTTTTGTCCTAAAAAATATGCTTCAACATACAAGCCATGTAAGTGTTGGAGTTCGAGGTTTGCTGAAGCATGCGAATAAAAAAAGGAAGAAGAAGAATCTTGGAGCACAACACACAATACTAAATGTATTACCACTAGAATGTACAAAGATTAGTAACTCATTAGGGCAGTAGGCGTATATATAAGCCGAGGGAAAAAAGTGCCCTGCCGGTCCTAGAGTGTTCACACACATCACTACCTAAATATATCAACAAATCCCCCTTGGGAGTGATGCGGTGAACGAGGAGCTCACACTCATGTATAAGGAAGTGGCAAGCTATGTGGAATCAATCCACAAAAAGGAAGTAAGCCCAAAGCTTTGCAAAAAGCTTTAAACTTCTCCGTAGGCAGAGCCTTCATAAAAAGGTATGCAATGTTCTCCTGCATGGGCACATATGCAAACTTGATCTCCCTAGTAGAGAACCTCTCCCTGACATAATGATAATGCACCTCAATGTGCTTTGTGTGAGCATCGAACATAGGGTTCCTCACAACTGCCAATGTGCTCTCACTGTTAGTGAAGATGGTGGTGGTAGAAGAGTGACCAACACCCAAATCAGCCATAAGACACCTGAGCCACACACACTCAACAGTCGCAATGAAAGCTGCCCTATACTCAACCTCATAACTAGAAGTGGCCATTGTACGCTGCTCCTTGCTCAACCAAGATATACATGAGATACCAATCATGAAGCAAAAGCCACTAGTGGACACATGAGTGTCATAGAAACTAGCCCAATCACTGTCAGTAAAATCATGCAAATCTGGCGGTAGTGACCTCCCCTTGGGATAAAACAATCCAAGTAGCCGGGTACCATCTTGATGGGTTCATCATCATCTTCCCTAATGTTGAGCATCCATGGAGTTCTTTTTCAAAGAAATCATCTTCTCTTAAGAATACACTCTTATCATATGTTTTTATAGGAGATTATTTCTCTCCCCATGAGCATCCTTCTCTCTTTGATGTCAGTATTCATAACAAACCTTCTCTCTATGAATTTCGATAACACACCCTCTGTCTTCAAATTTTGGCAGCAAAAGAAGAGCTCCAATTTCTTCTTCCAAGTAGCAAAATCAAAGGTCGAACTCAACACGTTGCAACCAAATAGATTGTCCATCTTCCCAAAGTTAAAATTGAGCTTTAAAAATTAAGATAACTAATAGGAAAGTACATTCATTTATCTACTTAGCAAATCATCATGTTTCTTACACATGCAAGTGCATGTGCTTACATGCAAATGAATATAATTGTATGCATCCGTTAGCATGTTTTTTCGTGTTCTAAACTAGTTCAAGCAGTTCTCGAGCTTGCAATGCATGCACTTCATGCATCTATGCACAAACATACTAACTTTTTTCTAAAAATAACGAAGCTTGTATCGTGCATTGAAAGCATTCTTTTGGAAAGAAAAAATGCACAAACATTCTTTCTTTTTCATGCATGAGATTTTGGATGGATGCAAGTTTTTCTTGGTCTTTGATGTGTTTTCCAATACATCTATGCTCATGGGTTTTTCTTTCATTAATTCCTTAAAATTCTTATAAACATTATAAAAATGAAGACTTATACGATGCTTCAATAATAATTAGATGCAATCTATATAAAAGCAAAGAGCAAAGCAATTATTGGAATCAAACATAAACTTGTAAAATACTGAGCTCCAGCTTAAACTTCATCCATGCTTTGGTCCATGGGAAGAACGATTCTCCATTCCCATTGGCTTCAATATCCTTGCTTCATGTCCTTTATTATTCTCCTTGAGCTTCATTTGTATGCCTTTGAAGCCCTTGTGTAGACCAAAAGAAGAGAGATGTGGCTAGAATAGTATATGATGGCTTCAAAGCTTTTATAGGTGGTGAGAAGAGCTAAATATCATTCCACCTTTTTCTCTTAGCAAACCAAAAGAGCTTAAAGTGATCTTAGATATTTAAAAAATATTTCCTTTAGAAGCCTCCAAAAGACAGAAAGGACAAGGTTTGGCATAATGTATAGCTCAAACACCCCTTCTATAAGGTGTTCAGAGTTTGAACCCTTTGGCCTATAGATTTGAAATCATTTTGTTCTTCATGAAGAGCTACATTACGTATGTTAGATGTATTTCTTAGTAAAAGTAGGCACAAGAAGAAATTCAAGAATTATGTTTTATTGCCATGTTGATAGGCAAGAATACATCACTACTTGCAAACATATAAAATTTATGATGATTCTAACCCCAAGAGATATTTAGAGCATCATAAAAGAAGTTAAAATTGAGATTTTACACTTTCTTGTGAATTTCTCTTGCATCCAAGTAGGATGATACCTTAAGAAAGTTTCCAAAGCTCCATGAGCACTTTGAAATGAAAGCTCTCACTTGATTCCATCTACAGGAGTGATGGAAATCAATGAAGAGTGATTGAATGTAACATAAATTGGACTTTGAAAGCTCAATAGATAGATGTTAGGTTCCATGATTGCATCTATAATATCAATGTAAAGAGCCAAGAAAAATATGGAAACTTTGAAAGACATCTTCCCTCTAAAAGATTTAGAGAGTTACTTTGTCATTTCATCTAAGAAATTTGAAATTTCTAGATGAAAGACAACTGATCTTTAGAAAATGAGATAGTTCGTAAAAACAAGAACGTAAATGAAATAGTCTAGTATTCTATTTCATGAATCGCCCCCATTTTCCTACCATAGTCAAAGTGAACTAAATATTTTGGAAATACAATAAGTTCCAAGAGATGGATCTAAGTTGAC
The DNA here is from genome assembly GCA_020310875.1 of Ceratopteris richardii. Lineage (NCBI taxonomy): Eukaryota > Viridiplantae > Streptophyta > Polypodiopsida > Polypodiales > Pteridaceae > Ceratopteris > Ceratopteris richardii. Next base: position 125,688,478 of record CM035426.1, read on the forward strand.
TCATGAACTTTTCCCGAAACAAGAATAAGTTCATAAATATGTTAGGAAAAGTACGTGAAGATGTCCTTTTGAAAGATATTCTAAAGATAGAAGCTACCACGTGATGGAAGCTTCAATTTCTTTTCAAGTATATTTTTCTAGAAAAGGGATAGAATCATTAAGTGTAAACAATGGTTAGGAAAGGGAAAGTAAACATCTTTAGGAATAGATGTTTAGCCAAGAATGTTGTCTAGAAAATAACTTTTTGGCATGCTAAAGTTTAGAAAATATGGAAGCCCTAAAGGTAGTTGTAAACCACAAAGATAACTATAGTATACACAAGTTCCACTTATCCAAAGGAAAGTATAAAAAGAGTTAGCTATTCCAAGTATGCAATATGGAACCATGATGATAGTAATTAAGTTTGTGGAAGACCAAACATAATGTTTACCTATCTTTAAAGGGATCTATTAAACGTGAAATCCAAAATCATGAGAGGATTCTTAGAATTAAGCAGTAGAGAGATTCTTGTAAAGTCCCTAGGGTAGATACTAAATGCTTCAATAAGAAAAGAATATAGAGACAAGAAGTGAAAAGCTCTTGTTTCTACAAATTGGTTGAGTATAACGATAGGACTTGAATTTGAGAAATTCAAGAACTTGGAATTCTAATTGGTTTTCTTTTTGAAAACTCTAGAAAATAATGATGGATGCTTCATCCAAAGGTTTTCAAGTTTCCAAGGCAAAGCTCAAGATCATGAAATGACTATGTCAAGGAATCAAAACCTAGAAAATCAAGTTAGAGCTAATGCCATAAAAAATCTTAAGAAGAATTTATGTGAGAAGGTACTCTATAAAGATATATTTGGAGTTTAGGATAAGAATCACTCACACATCAATGTGAATATGAAATAGGGTGGTATGGGACACCAAATTTTATACTCAGATTGATGCTGGAAAGATGGTATGGGACTTCAAACCATGGGGTCTAAGCATCTTTTAAGTCCTAAAATAAATCTTGAAGTAAGATTGGATCCTCAAGGGAATTAAAACTTCAAAGGAGAAGTTTAAATTCAAGGAGGCTAAAATCATGATCTTACAAGACAATTCAAGATCAAGTAAGAAGTTCATGAAGTAATAAACTTCCAAGACCTTCGTTTATAATTCAAATATGACAAAGCATCTACTTATTTGAATTATGGAACACTTTAAGGTAAAATGTTTTTTATTTATAAATATTTGATAAATTATGAAGAAATAGGACTTTGAAATAATCCTTTCAATTAAGGTTGGAAAGACTAATTTAGTTTGACAACACCCAATGGTTAATGCAACTTGATGACATTAATTGTTTTGCTAGTGATGCATAAGAATTGTATTCCAATTAAACAATCATAAGAGATTGAATAAAGGAAAGAGTAACTTAGTCTCAAGGGAAGCCTTTATTGTGAGTAAACATGCCATCAATGGAGCCTCAATGGGTAAACACTGATGTTTTGTTACCACACCAGTATCTTGTGGTTGGATGATGATATTTAGTTTTACTCTAAGAATCGTTTTGAGAATCCAATTTACTTCTCCTAAAGATAGATAAAATGCGTCAATGGGCTAGCCGATTAGAACAAGGTAACTAAATCAAACATCTCATATAGATGTTCTGTACAAGAACCCATTCAATCTTCAAAAGATGTTAAGTCTAAGTTGACCTATTCATTTGAGTTTGCTTCAAGTTACACATAGCTCTAAGCGAAAGTTGCGCTTAACCGCATGCCAATACTTGACACTTGGGTAATGCATAAACCTATTCATCTATGAGATAGCAAACTGAATATCTGGCCGAGTAATGCATAAATAAATCAAGCAGCCAACAACCTACTGATAGAGAACATTATCAAATGCATCTCCATCATAATGAAGACTCAATGGTAAACTTGTCTCCATAGGAGTGGCAATAGGCTTATAGTCTTCAAGGCCAAAATGCTGCAATAATGTGTCAATATATTTTGTTTGACACAAAGCCTTTCCACGGTCAACTTGCATAAAGTGAATGCCCAAATAATGATGCAAATGCCCCAAATCAAACATCTCAAATGAGGCATGCAAAACAGCCTTTAAATCAGCAATATCCTTGTCACAAGGAGCAGTGAACAGCATGTCATCAACATACACAAGAATGATCAGAAGCAAATCATTAGCATGCTTAACATATAAGTTGCTTTCAATTGGACTATTCTCAAAACCATGTGCAATGAGATAGGCATGTATCTTTTCATACCAAGCACATGGTGCTTTCTTTAAACCATATAATGCCTTCTTCAACCTACACACTTGGTTTTCATGCCATTTTTGCACAAACCCATGGAGCTGAAAAACATACACTTCTTCATGCAAGTCACCATTCAGAAATGTAGTTTTAATGTCCAACTGATGTATATTCCAACCATGATGAGTTGCAAGTGCACAGATGTTATGAAAAATAGTCATTCGGCATGTTATGAAAAATAGTCATTCGGCATGTTATGAAAAATAGTCATAAAAATCAATGCCTCTTTCCTATGCATAACCCTTTGCAACAAGCCTAGCCTTATACCTATCAACTGTTCCATTAGGTTTATGTTCAGCTTGTATACCCACTTAGTGCCTATGGCCTTATTGCTAGGAGGAAAGTCACATACAGACCAGGTACCATTTTTCATGATAATATCATATTCTGATTGCATAGCACCCATCCAATTTTTAGAATTTTGTGCTTCATCAAAGGAAACAGTCTCATTCTCATCACAGAGACTAGATGCAGTCATAGCATAGCAATTCGATGCAAAAGAGGCACTATCAGAGCATGAACAAGTATGGTATGACAGAGGTGCATCTAATTTGTTGTCACACAAAGTCTGCACCAACCATTTTGGCACAGTTTTTGCCTCCTCAATATCAAATCTCTCATCAACAAGTGCATCATGTAAATCTGCATTAGAAATGGAATGATCTGCAGCATCACATGAAACTTGAAAAGCTGAGAAATTCCTCATTAGGACGAGCACTAGATTGTCCACCTATAAAAAGAGGTAGCAAAGTATCATACATGTCTTTGGAGCTAACTGATGTCTCCTTTGTACATGAAAGTAAAGGTTGAATAGCATCTTCCACAAAAACAACATCACGGCTAACCAAAATGTATTTAGTCTATGGATGATATGGAGGATAGCCTTTGCTTTTAGAACTGTACCCAGCAAAAATACATTTTACTCCTTTATCATCCAATTTCCTTTGATGTTGTTTAGGCATTAATGCATATGCCAGACAACTGAAAACACATAGGTGAGCAACAAATGGCTTACGACCATGCCAAGCCTCATATGGAGTGATAGACTATAATGATTTAGTGGGAAATTTGTTAAGTACATATGTTGCATGCATAACGGCCTCAAGCTAGAAACTATGTGGTAAAGACTGACTCTTGACCATACACCTCACCATCTCCATGAGTGACCTATTCTTCTGTTTAGCAACTCCATTCTATTGAGGTGTATACGACACTATATATTGATATTCTATCCCATGTTCAGCCAGAAATGCGTTAAAGTCAAAAGACATATATTCCCCCCCTCGATCAGAATGGAGGGTGCCCATTTTACATGCTGACATATTCTCAGCCAAAACCCAAAACTGTTTGAAGCACATAAACACTTTAGATTTTGCTATCAATGGATATATCCATGCATGCCTGGAAAAATCATCAATGAAAGTCACGAATTAAAGATAGTTTCAAAAAGTAGGTGTCTGCATAGGACCACAGACATGTACAAGCTGCAATTTCTTAGTAGCTCAAACTAAACCATATTTTGGGAAGGATGAACGCTATATTTTGCCCAAAATACAACGTTCACAAGCATGTTTATCAGGTGCCTCAAGTTTGGGTAAAGAGGACACCATTTTAGATTTCTGCAAGCATAGCAAACTAGCAAAATTCAAATGATCAAAGCTTTGCATTTGACATAGCTTGAGAATCATGTACTACACATGTTGAATCATTCATGAATTTTTCATAGTCTATGATCGTATACAGCCCAGAACATAAAATGCCAGAAGCAATAATCATGTTGCCATTAGACAAATCATGAATTGTACATCTGTCATCAACAAATTTCACAACCAAGCCAATCTTGGCTAAAGCTAAAACTTATAACAGATTCTTCTTGATCCCTGGCACAAATAGAGCATCTAACATTGTGAAAGAACTACCATTAGGAGTAGTGAGAATGATCTTACCAACTCCCATGACAGGATAAGAGGAGTTGTTGGCACATGTGATAGTATTCCCTGTAGGGGCAGACTTGAGTGAAGTGAAGAAACTACACTACAAGGTAATATGCATGGTTGCCTCACTATCAAAGTACCAAACATCTAAGTCTACTACAGACATACACTATTCACGAGAGGATGGGTCAAAACTGCAAACAGTAGTAAACACCCATTCTTCATTCTGCACTAGATTAGTAGACTATGTTTTCAGTGTGGAGGCCTCTGCAACAACCATTCCAGCCTCTTTTTCTTTGCCTCTTTTACAGCGAGTTTTGGAAAATTCTTTATGACATGATCATTTGCTTTATAGTATTTACAAAACAATCTCTGCTTTTCTATTTTCTTCTCTTCTCTATCTTCCTTCTTCAATTGTGTAGAATTAACAGATTTTTGCTTACTAGTAGAAGAGCTCCATTTACCTTTGCCCTTCTGACTAGCCAAGAAATCTTGATCTGCAACATGCATAATAGACCAGCTCCTCAAACGTTAAGGCATTTGGATTGCCTTTCATCATCAAACAAAGAGTAGAAGCAAAACTCTTGTATGAATCGGGAAGACCATTTAGAACAGCCTACACAAGTGAACTATCAGGAAAGTCTTCATCAGTAGAAATTAATTGTTCCTTCAAATCTTTGATCTTTGTTAGAAAATTTTCCATACAATCACTTTCATTCATATGCTCACTCTCCAACTTTTTTCCGAGGTAAGTATCATGAGCCTCATTCCTAGCCTAGAACAATGTGGTAAGTGTATCCTAAGAATCCTTAGTTATTCTACAAGAGTGAATGCAAGGAATAATGGCATGTTTGATAGACAAGGCTATGAATGCATGTGCCTAAGCATCTCTGCAATCCTAATGAATTTTCTCTATAGTAGGTCCAACAAAAACATCAACACGAATAGAAACATGAAGAATATCATCATCTTCAATGTCGTCTATATCACCTTCAATAGCTGTATTCGCAGGTGTAATAGAACATTTTTCAACACCTTGCACAATATTCCATAGTCCTTTTGTGACCAATACATGATGCATCATATAAGCCCACAATGGATAATTCATCCCATCCAACTTATCCTCAATAAACAACATATGAAATACATCACTGCTTTCAGCCATTGCCACTAGTTAAAATACCCTGATGCAGAAAAATGACTGTATCTAAAAAAGCTGAACAAAACTACCCTGATAAGTTCTGCTAAACATGCTTCGAGACACTTATACTAGCAAACCAAAACTTGTATATATCTTTGTCACAAAAAGATGAAATAGCTTGCACAAGCACTATGATAGTGCATTCGGAGGCTGAAACAGCTCAGATCACGATTTTGAAACCATAAAGCGAAGCAGTTTTGATCTCCTAATCACCCTGAGTATGCTCACCAAATTTTGTGTGATTCTGAGACTGTGACCAAAGGGGTGTTGATGATGCCCTAGATGAAGCAGCAACCTACTCTGATACCAATTGTTGGAGTTCGAGGTCTGTGGAAGCACACGAACAGCACAAGGAAGAATAAGAAGCTTGGAGCACAACACACAATACTAAATGTACTACCACTAGAATGTACAAGGATTAGTAACTTGTTAGGGCAGTAGGCGTATATATAAGCTAGGGGAAAAAACCCTCCTAAAGAGGGAAAAAGTGCTTTGATGGTCCTATAGTGTTCAGACACATCACTACCTAAATATATCAATAGTAAGAGCATTTACATAAGCCCCATGATCTATTCTATAGACCATGTTCATGAAATCTTCCATGATTTGCTTCTGGATCCTACCCTTCAAATGAATTGAAAGGACAAGGTCATTGATATTGTCCCTACCTAGAACACTAATACCCCTATTCCTCATCTAGCCAATTATGTACATAATGTACCTTTCTCAATTACATAATGTTCATTATGAATGAGGGTAGTGGAATGAGTGGATCCTTTAATCTAATTGCACTTTTTGATCAGCCAACTCTAAGTCGATGATGCATTTAGAGAGACTTCTGATGATTTAGTGCCCTTGGCTTTAACTTATACTTTCAATCCCTTAAACAATATTCTAACTCCTCAATTATGATACATAAACTAAATGTTAAAACATCAATCTAGTCTTTTTTATAAAAGCTTCTTAGCCTATTATCAAGAAATCGGGTGGCCCTTTCTCTTGGACCATCCTTTTGTGGATCTCTTTAGCTTGATTTAAGATTTAAATTCATTTATTCTTTTCTTCGTAGGTGGTAAATTTCTTTCCATGATCGTTTATACATTCATCTAAGAACTCAAAAGTTGATACCTCTCCTAGAAAGATAGTTCTATCAGCTTTGGAGTCTCAATCCACACATGAGAAGAAATAAATCAAGCTATGTTTGCTAGCCGATCCTTCTCCAATCCCTACACGAGACCTTAATACTCATGGATAAAAAATCTTAGCCTTTCTTTCTCTGATCTCTCTACCTTTGGTTTGGAATATTAGCTAAGTAGCAAAAGTCCTTTCCTAGTTTCAAGAAGACACTTGCCTTATCCTGAGTTTATGTTTTCTCCAAACTTGGGAATTTTTTAAGTTATAGAGGCTTAAGTTCCAAAACTTGGGGACTTAATTGTGTTTGTTTTTGGTGAAGCTCCTACTGGTGTTGGTGACTCTTCTTCTTCTATTTATGCCTCTCAACCTAGTTACTTGCCAATGTTGTGGAATTTCTCTATCTCTTACTATAATACTTTGCTCATCTTTTTTACCAAAGGCTATCCTCTACCAATGTACTGGTCACCCTCTTCTACATAACCATTTCCCTTTAAAACCCTTCATGCCCTTAGAAACTTTCCTAAAATGGGGCTTCAATTTCATTGGTTTGATTGCCCCACCTATTATTGACCTGTACAGATTATGCTACACACTAGACTGAAGCAAGAGCAGTGAAATCAACAACCGCTTTGGTGGTTGCACATTGCTTGATCCGCAATGTTTTTCCACGCTTTGGTCTACCTTTGGAAATTATTTATGATTGTAGTATGAATTTTGCTAATGATTTAATTATCGCACTTATTAATGATTTCTAGGTTATCCATAAATTTAGTACCCTTTATTACCCTCATGCAAATGGCTTGGCAAAAAGTGCTAACAAAACTTTACTAATCATGTTAAAGAAATTGGTCACTAATTGTCTTGAATGGTGGGATCAACTTCAATTTGTTGTCTTATAGGCCTATCGAACAACATATAAGGCCGCTAATGGATTTACACCTTTCAAATGTATAAAGACTGGTTCCGTCACAACCACTCAACCAAAAAGGCAAGTGAAACAGTACAGGACAACTGCTATATCAAATAGACAAAGAGGGTTCAAGAAGAAAGTAAATCTGGGCATGAAACAAATCTAGGTACGAAAAGGAGAGCAACCACCAGCCTTGCCAACTCAATTTCCACTCAGGCAAGCCAACCATGTGAAGACAAGAAACAAGCAACCAAGACCACCTCAACCAAAAGATCTATGACAAATCTGGGTGCCTAAGAAATTAGATGCAGCTCAACAAGGGCGATTATAGATGTGGATACCCAAGAAGCTCTTACAAACACAATGGCCTATGCTCCCCACCATGTAAAAGGTATCAACAAAGAAGCCAAGGAGAGAAAAGGGTAAGAACCAAGTAGAGAGACCACAAGAAGATAAGCTCACCTCTTTAGAAAAAATAAGAAGGAAATCATTACGGATATGGGTATGGAAGCCAAAAGTACCAATAGCATCCACAGAACCAAAGAACCAATCACGTCAGATACAGAATTTAAGCCACCAACCAAAGATGAAGAATTCAAAAAGGACTTGTACGCAACCCAACACAATTCTAACATGGGTCCCTAAGATCACTTGTCCTTTTGACATCCAATGGGTACCTCCAACAAGGGTTGCATCAATATTTGCAAGAACATTGAAAGCCTCGACGTGCAACAACCATGTGCCTTTGGCATAACCTTGTTTTGCACCATTTAGGTCATGTATTTCCAAAGTTTGCATTAATATAGGGTCACATTACACGGCCATGCATAGACACAATTGAGAATCCCAAGCCCATTGAAGTTTTTGTTCCTAGATTAAGAGTTGCTATTGAGCATAAACTCATCCTTGTCGATTCTCTTTATTCCTAGTTGGATGATCTTTGCACTTTGGACAAATAGAGTTTTGAAAGCTTTTTGCTCACGCAAGAACTGAAAATTTGCCAAGCTCATACTCATTACTCTTTTCTTAAAACTTTGGTCTTTATTGATGGCCAATTAGTTATGTTCTATAATTCTAAAGCTCATCGTGCTCTATATAAATTTTAAATTTGGTGGTTTGGGCCTAACCTAATATAGGCTCGGTTAGGTCCGACTACATTTTTCCTGGAGACTTTGATTTGAGGACCCTTACAACTTCTACTAAATGGCTCCAAAATTTGGTTGTATTATAGTGCTTTAAATTCTTAATGCCATGTAGCCACAATTTTCATACTAGCACCACCCGCACCTGCATGCATCAAACTCTACTTGCCACATGATTTTTTGTGTTATGATTCCCTCCCAGTGTTTTACTTATCTTGCTCAGTCATTAATACTCTCCTTTGTGTTCGTGCATTCTCTATGCATTTTGTTCAATCTTCTCCTAGGTATTCTTATTTTGTGCATCATGGAGGCCTTGGCTCCATTTGAACCCTTACTTGTTGAGCCCATAAAAGTCATGTTGGTCAAGGTCAACTATAGTCAAAGTCAACTACAATCAAAGTCAAAAGATCAAAGTCAACAAGTCAAGTTCAAAGTCAACTAGTGCAAAGTCAAAGTGCTAAAGTGCAGGTGTCAAAGTGCACAGGTAGTGCACAATTAAATGTCCACAAAGGGTAAATTGGAGAAAGTGGGTTGCAGGTTGTAGAGGTATTTCTCTAATTTCCCTAAGGTTCAAAGTATTTTTAAAGTGTTTTGGAAGGTTCAGGTGTGTTGGAACATCAAGCTTACACTATGCTTGAGGTGGATTTGATCTACATCAAAGGCTATTGCGTCGAAAGAATATCCGTTGGAGAGTTCTTTTTCATATGCTCATTTATTGTATTTTTTGAGAATATTTTGATGGCTCATTTACCGTTGTAAAAGCCTTGAGCTTGACACATGTAAAGGTAGAAATATAGAGCCAAAATCCCACGAAATTTTGGTGGTTGAAGTTGCATTCAATCAAGCAAATCAAGTCACCTAAAAATAGATCAATCAAGATCTTCACTTTTCCTAGATTGTAGGGAAGTGAATTGATTCCCTCCAACAACCATTCCCACCTTCATTTGAATTCAAATTCAAGTTGTAAAAGTCGTGGAACACTCCTAGAGGCTATATAAGGAGTTGAAATCACTTGTACATTACATGGAAGCAATATACATACACTTGTGACCATCATTGTCTTGCTCCTTCAATTTTCTGCATCATCTTCTTCGCCAACAGTAATCTTGCAGAGGCTGCTGCTCTCTCCTCAGAGCTCCAAATTGAGTGCAAGAGGACTCATTGGAAAGGTACATAGTGTGTTTCTTTGCACTTATAGCATGCCTATAAGGTCTATTTGAGTCTCCAAAAGCTCAAGGGCTGGTCTTGTGCCGGTTGGCTTGACCAAACTTCATCACTTCGAAACGCACTTTTCTACCTTCGACAAGCTTCTCCAAGTTCTTTCAGTGGTATCAGAGCTAGTTCAAGATGGGTGACGGATTTCCCTCAATGATCGAGAAGCTTGATCGACACAACTACGCGGCTTGGCAAATCAGAATGGAGGCCTACTTGCAAGGTAGAAATCTTTATGGAATTGTAGCAGGTGATGAAGTATGCCTATTCCAAGATCCAAAGGAGGACCTACACAAGAGGAGACAGATAAGCTCACACTTTGGTGCGCAAGGGATGCTCAAGCAAGGTCGTACATACTAAACTCTATCTCTGACTTTCTATTACCACATATTAGAGGATGCAAGACATCTCAAGAGACTTGGGATGCCCTGGAGACTTTCTTTTCTGCTAGTACCAAAGCAAGAAAGAATCATCTTTGGAACGAGTTCAACCAAATGAAGAAGACACCTAAACAAACCATCACAGATTTTGTTACCAAGGTCAAAGAGGTTGCGGATCAGTTAGCATCCATTGGAGAGCTGATTGAAGAAGAGGTCATCATGAGGCAAATTCTCAGCGGCATTCGAAGTGATAAGCAATGGCAATCCTTCACGACGGCTTACGATCTCATCATGGATGTGCAGACTCCAGACTTCAACATCTTTCTTGGACAACTCTTCAATCAAGAAGCCAACAATAGCATAAAGGAAGGTAACTCTTATCATGGTAGTTCAACTAGTGCTCTATATGCAGATAAGAAGGATAAGAAGCAGAAAGGCAAGAAGAAGGAAGAAGACGAAGAAGACGAAGAAGAGACTTCCCAAGCCAACTTCGCAAGCAAGAGCAAGTGGAAAGGGAAGAAGAAAGGACCAAAGCAAGACAAAGCCAAAGGTCAGAATGTTCAACCTTGTGCCATATGCGATAAGACCAACCACACCACTCAGAACTGCTGGTTCAATGGGAAGACCCAGAAAGGAAGTGGAAGAGGTGGATATGGCGGCAATAGAGGCAGAGGTGGACACAACTTCAACAACAACAATAGAAGCTATAATAGAAGGGACTACAATAATTATTCAGAAGATCAACCACATGAAGACTCATTACTTCTTATGAACCTAAGCCACAAAGAAGGTAAAGAAGATGATCATTTGTTCTACATAGATTCAGGATGCTCGAATCATGTTGCAGGCAACATTGCTCTTCTATCTGACTTGGAAAGTCCAAAGCATAGACATGAAGTGCAAACAGGGGATGACACGAAGCACAATGTGGAGAAGATTGGTAATGTCAAAGCTTCCAATGGCAGGACAAACATTCTGAGTAAGGTTCTCTATGTACCCACTATCACTAAAAACCTAATAAGTGTAGGCCAAATAGTTGAAAAAGGCTTGCAAGTTAGGTTCACCCAACATGGAGCTTTTGTGGAAGATCCATGTCAAGGCTTCAAGAAGATAGCCCGAGGTGAGAAGCATGGTAGGCTCTTTACTTTTGAAGTAGGAGATACCAGGAACATAGCTCTATTCAACTTTGGGTCTCAAACCCTAAGTGAGCTTGAAGTGTGGCATAAGAGACTTGCTCATGTGAATGAAAGAACCTTGAAGGATATATGCAGGGATCAAAGTGTTCTAGAACTGCCGAACATATCAAAGCAACACATGATCAACAGGTGTGATGCATGTCAGATTGGGAAGGCACAAAGACAACCATTCAACCACAAAGGCTACATCCACAACAACTTATTGGACTTAGTACACACAGATGTATGGGGACCAAGTCAAGAACCTTCATTGGCAGGATCAAGGTATTATGTCTCATTTATTGACGACCATAGTAGGTGGACTGTTCTATACTTTATCAAGAGTAAGAATGAAGTGTTTGATTGCTTCAAGAAGTATCTTGCGCATGTGGAGAATCATACAGGTAGATCACTAAAGAAGCTCAGATCTGATGGAGGGGGAGAATACTTCTCCAAAGATTTTGATGAGTTCTTGCAGGATAAAGGTATCAAAAGGGAAGTGACTACCAGGTACTCTCCTCAACTAAATGGAATTGCAGAGAGGAGAAACAAGACATTGGTTGGATCAGCTCGAACAATGCTTGAAGAGAAGAAGTTGCCACATTATCTATGGGCAGAAGCTATTTCAACTGCAGTGTACCTTGTCAATCAACTACCATCCAAATCACTTCAAGGTATGACTCCTTATGAAGCATGGCATGGAAGAAAACCTAGTCTTGGACATTGCAAGGTTTTTGGTTGTTTAGCTTATGTTCATGTACCATCACAAATAAGAGGTAAGCTAGATGAAAGGGCAACAAAGGCAGTGTTTATTGGATATGATTCAACTCAGATGGGTTACAGGTTCTTCAATCCTTCAACCAAGCAATTCACTACAAGTAGAGATGTTGTGTTTGAAGAACACAGGTCTTGGTATGATGAAGACAAACAAAAGGTAACACTACCATATGATCTTGATTATGGCTCTCATCAATTAGGAAGCAAGCATGATACACAGGTCCAGGATCCAAGAAGTGATACAGACGATGACCAAGATGAAAGAGAAAGGGATTACAAGCTATGGAAGTCAAGAGGCAAAGCAAAGATGCAAGAGGTTGGAGAATGCTCCAAACAAGCACCTAGAAGATCAGCAAGAGAGAAGAAACAACCAGAAAGGTATGGATATGATTCCACATTTGTTACAAAGCATTCAATCTACTTGGCAAAAGACTCTATTTCAGAGGAACCCTCAACCTATGAAGAGGCAAAGGGAAACCTTAATTGGGAAAAGGCCATGAACGAAGAGATAGATGCATTGAAGGAAATGGACACTTGGGATTTGGTTCCAATGTCACCGAATCAAAAGGTAATTGGTTGCCGATGGGTATATAAAGTTAAAAGAAATTCAGATGGATCAGTTTGCAGGTACAAGGCAAGATTAGTTTCCAAAGGATGCTCACAAACTCATGGTATAGACTATGATGAAACATTCTCACCAGTTGCAAAGATGACTACAATCAGGACATTGATAAGTGTAGCTGCTGCAAGGAATTGGAGACTCCTCCAACTTGATGTGAAAAATGCATTCCTAAATGGTTGGATAAGTGAAGAGGTATACATGTCACAACCACCAGGTTTTGAAAACCCTAATCATCCATCTTATGTTTGCAGACTTAAGAAAGCATTGTATGGATTGAAACAAGCTCCAAGAGCTTGGAATTACAGGTTGGTTACATATCTTCAAGACCAAGGGTTCAAAGCTAGCAGCTCCGATCCTTCTCTATTCATCAAAAGGGATCACAATGAGGTTATCTATCTATGTGTATATGTAGATGATATTATTGTGACAGGTGATGATCTAAATGGCATTCAAAGGATCAAGAGACACATGCAAGAGGAGTTCAAAATCAGTGACCTAGGTGAGCTCACATATTTCCTAGGTATGCAGGTGATATACACAGATGAAGGAATGTATTCGACTCAAAGAAGATACATTCAGGATCTTCTTCTCAAGTTCAAAATGGAGAACACTAAACCTGCAGGTACACCTTTGGAGATGAATCATAAACTTAGTGTTTATGAAGGTGAGAAAATTGAAGACATTAAAGAGTATCAAAGTTTGGTAGGTAGCTTGATATATGCTACTCATACAAGGGCAGACATCTCATATAGTGTGGGAGTGCTTAGTCAGTTCATGCACTCACCGAGAAGACCACACATGGATGCGGCTAAGAGAGTACTTAAGTATCTCAAAGGTACAATCAACGAAGGTATATTCTATCCTTACTCTTCCGATTTGGATATCAAAATCTACCCAGATGCAGATTGGGCAGGAGCTAAGGATGATAGAAAAAGTACATCTGGTTACTTAGCATTTGCAGGTTCGAAGCTAGTGTCATGGAGTTCCAAGAAGCAACCAACAGTCGCTTTATCCTCAACTGAAGCAGAGTATAGAGGCTTGACCATAGCAACTCAAGAGGCAATATGGTTAAAAGCATTGTATACAGATTTGGGACTTGTGAGTTCCAAACCTCACATATTTGGAGATAATGTAAGTTCCATGCATCTAGCGGCAAATCCTATTTTTCATGCGAGAACCAAGCATATAGAAGTCCATTATCACTTCATCAGGGAGAAGCTCATGGCAAAGGAGATCGACATTTCTTTTGTTCCGACTGAAAAGCAAGTAGCAGATATGATGACAAAGGCACTTGATGGAATAAAGCTTTGTAGATTCAAAGCTATGGCAGGTATTCAACCTATCAGAGAATGAAGACTGAAGCATACTTTACCTTGAGGGGGAGCTGTTGGAACATCAAGCTTACACTATGCTTGAGGTGGATTTGATCTACATCAAAGGCTATTGCGTCGAAAGAATATCCGTTGGAGAGTTCTTTTTCATATGCTCATTTATTGTATTTTTTGAGAATATTTTGATGGCTCATTTACCGTTGTAAAAGCCTTGAGCTTGACACATGTAAAGGTAGAAATATAGAGCCAAAATCCCACGAAATTTTGGTGGTTGAAGTTGCATTCAATCAAGCAAATCAAGTCACCTAAAAATAGATCAATCAAGATCTTCACTTTTCCTAGATTGTAGGGAAGTGAATTGATTCCCTCCAACAACCATTCCCACCTTCATTTGAATTCAAATTCAAGTTGTAAAAGTCGTGGAACACTCCTAGAGGCTATATAAGGAGTTGAAATCACTTGTACATTACATGGAAGCAATATACATACACTTGTGACCATCATTGTCTTGCTCCTTCAATTTTCTGCATCATCTTCTTCGCCAACAGTAATCTTGCAGAGGCTGCTGCTCTCTCCTCAGAGCTCCAAATTGAGTGCAAGAGGACTCATTGGAAAGGTACATAGTGTGTTTCTTTGCACTTATAGCATGCCTATAAGGTCTATTTGAGTCTCCAAAAGCTCAAGGGCTGGTCTTGTGCCGGTTGGCTTGACCAAACTTCATCACTTCGAAACGCACTTTTCTACCTTCGACAAGCTTCTCCAAGTTCTTTCAAGGTGAACCCTCTCTTATGTGCAAAAGTGAAGAGTTAAAAGGAAAATGTGAAGGTATGTGAAGTGGGAGCATACGCACAAGTGAAAATATGGACCCCCAATTAAATTTTTTGGTTTTAGTCTAAACTCACTACACGACAAAATAGGGAGTCGTTGGCTGCCACTTGTGAAGACAATCTTGGGACATCAAAGTGAGCGCCAAGATACTCTTGCAGTTAGGAGCGTACGTGAATCGACACACTAAAATCAAGCCAAGGACCATTCTTGGACAATCCTGAGTGTAAGCAAGAGGAGCATAGTCTAAGGGAAGCAAAAGAGAGAAGAGCAAGAGTCACCAGAGTGCGACGCAGAGAAGTGGAAGTGCAAGAGTGCATGGAGAGTGACCAAGGAATTGTGCAGAGAGTGCTAAGCTAGTCCCCCAAGGATCTCAAGGTCTCATTGCAGTGTGCGCGTGCTGACAAAAGGTATTCATCCCTCCCGCTTAGTGGAAGCTTGATGCAAGGTGTGCACAAGTGTAAGCTTGAAGCAAGTGGAGGTCTGGTGCAGAGGAGGCCGGCAGCAAGAAGGCTTTGGGTATTTGGTATTTTATAATTGAGCACTATGTGGGCTTTTGCACAGAAGCATTGGCTTGTATTGTGCTTCAACATTGTAATTGTCTTATTGTAATCAATCGGTAGAGACTTCCAAGGTGTATTTTCTCTTCTTGTCTCTTCCTTTTCTCCTACAAACCCTCAAACTCCTTCTTGTCCAAGAATCCCCCAACAAAGTTTGGCACGCCCGGTGGGACTTCCAAGGAGATTTGAGCATAGGAGAAGATAGTTGGAGAGCAAATTTTCTAGTGTGGACAGTACTACTCCAGTGGACTAAGAGGTACATATTTTATCAAGTGTCTCATATTAAGTGGACTATGAACAGCTCATGACCGCAACCCGGTCGCAAACATTGATGGTCACCTGCAAGCAAGTAAGAAGGAAGGTTGTTAGAAGATCCTCCAATCCACTATCTTCAACCTCATCAGTAAAGAGCATGGCGGGACAGGTAGACTTGGAAACCTTATTCTCAAGATTAAATATAAAGTTTCCTTCTTTCAAAGGCCTAGCTCAGGAGGATCGAGATGAGCACATTAGAAGATTTTTGGCACTATGCAAGGCTAGAGGTTTAATGGGCAGGGAGGATGCCTTTTTGATACTCTTCCCTGCCACATTAGAAGGATTAGCAGATAAATGGTTCAGCCAATTTGCTGAGAACCATTTTACAACTTGGGATTTGATGAAAGATGCATTTAAAAATCAATTCCAGCATGGGAATACTGCAGAGATCATCATAGAAGAACTAGAAAATTTGAGATTGGGTCCAGGTGAAAAGTTCCTAGAATTTGTGACTAGGGCCAAGGCATTAATGGCTAAACTGCCGGATCCACCACATGATTTTTTTGTTAAGAAATGGTTAGCTAAGCCCCTACCAGTGGCCATCCAATGCAAAATAAAGAAATTAGTGTTACCTACAACCTCCATAGAGGATTTCATCAACACAGCTACACGACTGGAGTAGATAAGGCAACAATATGGAGCTACTTCTTCTCAATTACCATATTCCACAGAAATGGAGGATCCAGTAATCCAGCTAAAGAAAGAGTTGGAGGGCTTAAAAAGAAATAAGCCCCATAGAGAGGAGGAGAATGTTGTAACTCAGTTGAGAAGGGAGATTGAAGCACTAAAGCTCCAAAAGGAGGAGGAGGCCCAAGCAGAGGAATTGGCTCAGCTGCGATGGGAGTTGCACGAACTCAAAGGAGGTGGCATCAAGAGTGGACTCTGGTGTTCCATGTGCAGTAAGCAAGGTCATATAGTAAGTGAATGTCCTCTATTAAGTATGACTTGCCAATTATGCAGGAAAGTTGGTCATGAGGCCCATGAATGCCAATCAAGGGGAATACTTGCAACAAGATACCGGACACGAGGAGGACCCCTACCACCAGCAAATGTGATGGCAGCTGCACCCAATCAAGGTAACACTTATAACCCTAGACAGAGGGATAACTTTGGAAATGGGCCTAGGAGGCCAATTATTTGTTTCAGATGTGGAGAATGTGGGCACTATCAAAGTAGGTGCACTCCCCCAGAAAATGCTCCTCCTTGCAGGAACTGCCCAGAGGCTAGGGACCACTATACTAATTGTTGTCCTAAGAACCAAGCATCTACATCTAGGCCCCACATTCAAATGATTTCTGTGTGCAAAGAAGAGATGGTAAATGAAGCCAAGGTGCCATCACCATCTACAAGGGTGGTGCAGCTAGAAGAAATTGAATCTTTTATAGTGCAGACAAGAAGCAAGGGGAAGGCTCAAGTGGAAATAGTTCAAGAATCAGTGATTAATGGATTAAACAGAGACAAAGGTGTGTCTGAGAACAAAGCCACCACATGTGCGGACACAAGGCAAAAAGAAAATTTCATAGGCACCAGTGATGCCATTGGACATGCATTCAACAGGGCTATGAGGAGTTTGACAAGTCAAATGGAGCCCATGCTCTTAAGGAATGAGAAGCTTCCAGATTACTCAAGTCCATGAAAAAGGAGGTTAGTATTTTTTTATTTAATAAAGATGGATGGGAAATTCAGGTTAGAACTCTTGCAGATAATTGATGAAATGTCCCCGACAAGTTTAGTGGCAAAAGCTACTGTTATGCCTAAAGATAAAAGTGTAGGGGAAGCACCGCTCACAGATTACAAGAGCCCTCGGCTAAAAGTCTCTATCAAAGGTCATGAGTTTCAAGGAGTTATTGTGGATGGTGGTTCTGGCATTAACTTGATGCCTGAATATACCATGAAAAAGATTGGACTATACCCTTCAAGACCTGCCAACTTCACTGTAACAATGGCAGATCAAAGCATAATAAGTACTATGGGAGTGGTCCCTGGAGTTCCAGTCAAGATTCAAGGTACCATCTTTCACTTGGACTTTGTTGTTTTAAGGCTACCACAGGTAGAAGGAAGTTTCCCCCTGTTAATTGGGAGACCTTGTTTAAGGCATGCCAATGTGCTGCATGACTGGGGCAAGGACACAATGTGGGTAAAGCAAGAGGGAAAAGAGTTGCTGCAGATAATTTTAGAAGAAGGTCCAGACAATCAAAGACATACCAGCATGATGCAGACAATTGGTATTTGTATGGAAAAGGAATTGGTGGACAACCCAGAAGCAGATCTATTTGAAGGAGCAGATTTATATGAAGATGAAAACATGTTGGCTTGGCTCCATGCAGAAGACCCATCTTCCTGCTATGGAATTTTTCCAAACTCAAGTAGAGAGGAAGCATTTGAGGAATCAGAGGATATCATCCAGGTTACTGACTCGAGTGAGACAGTCTCAGTTAAAGGCCATAGAAGAGAGGAGAAAAGAGGAGCCCTTAAGTGCAACAGTGCTGAAGATACTTCAAATCATATGTCAATGGCCACTTTTTTATGGATCCTGGTATGGATATCATCTGTTGTGTCAATTTTATGATAGTGAGTGCAGGGCTTTACAAGGACGGGGAAGAAGTACCTGCAAGTCTTTGGAAACAGAGGGTTCGATTTGATTAAGAAGATGGAAGAGTGAAAATGAAATTTTGTAGATTAAGTCATAAGGTAGCTGAAACAAAGATACAGAAGATGCAGTATGGAGGAGATAATATTTTCATGAAGGATTTAAGGTGGGCCTATCAAAGCGTCAGCATGCACAAAAAGATGATAAAACAAATGAAGTGCAACACAATTGGAGATTATGGAGGAGTTTCTCAGGGTCAACATATAAAGATCATGGCTAAAGGCCTATCATCAAGCCAAATGAAGAATTACGGATCACCTGGAACCTGCAAAATTTGTCCAGGTTGTACATAGTCCTCTCATCTCATTTTGCTCAGTTTTAGTAGTTTTCTTTATCATTTTCATGCTTGTTCCTTGAGTTTTTAGCAAACCTAGAAGGCATTTAATAACATCTGCAAAAGTACAATTTCTGGGTATTTTTGGAATTTTTTTTCTAGCATTTTTCTAGCATTTTTTTAATCCTTTTCCGATGTCATTTTTTGGCCAAGTAGGAGGAATAAAGGAAGCTCTTTGTGGTTTTGGGTAAGGAAATTGGGTCTAGAACCTGTAGAAAGTTTTATGAGAATTTTTTTCAGATTTTTTTGGCAAGTTTTTGGCATTTTTTTAGATTTTTTCTCCAATTTTCTCTATTTTGGGATATTTTTCAAAAAAAAAAAGCCCCCCCAAGGATTTTGGGTTCGAAGGTAAAAAAACAAAAAAAAAAAATCGGCCCCCGCCCGCCCCCCCCCCCCCCTCGCCCCCCCCCTGCCCCCTGTTCTGACACATCCCCCCCCCCCCATTTGCTTTTTACATCATGGATGACTTAAGCCATTCTTTCTTTTACAATTACAAGAGATAAAATGTACTCTTTTACAAGAGGTGTTCATATGTCTACACATATGACTACAAATGAACATCATATCAAGTTATATCAAGCATGTAGGCTTGGGTAAAATGCACCTACACTAGAAACTTTTGAAAGCTCACATATTTATCTTCATGTAAGAATCCAAGGATGAGGTACATACCAAGGGACTACAACTTGCCCCCTGCCCCCCGTTCTGACACATCCCCCCCCCACCCCCGACCCCCCCCTGCCCCACCCCCCCCACCCCCACCCCAGATTTTTTCTGATGTCATTTTCTGGCCAAGTAGGAGGAATAAAGGAAGCTCTTTGTTGTTTTGGGTAAGGAAATTGGGTCTAGAGCCTGTAGAGAATTTTATGAGAATTTTTTCATATTTTTTTGGCAAGTTTTTGGCATTTTTTGGATTTTTTCTCCAATTTTCTCTATTTTGGGATAATTTTTCAAAAAAAACCCCCCCCTAGAGATTTTCAGGTTTGAAGGTAAAAAAAAAAAAATCGGCCCCCGCCCCCCTTGCCCCCCGTTCGGACACATCCCCCGCCCCTCCCGCCCCACCCCCCCCCCCCACCCCCCCCCCCCCCGCCCCCCGTTCTGACACATCCCCCCTCCCCAAAAAAAAAAAAGAGCTTAATTTTTTTCATTTTATTTTTGTTTATTTTATCTTTTAATTTTTTATTTATTTTATTTTATTTTCATTTTCTATTTATTAATTTTCTTTTTTATTATTATTTTACTTTATTCACTTTTTTTTATATAGTTGAGCCTGGGCAAAAGCGGTTGAAAAAAAAAAATCTTTTTTATATTTTTTTATTTTTTATGGTTCCACTCTTTTGGCTTTAGATCGTGCCTCAGATGGCCATTTTTTTCAAATTTGGAGTCATTTTCATGTGTTTTGGCACCTCTGGATTCATTTTTTGACATAATTTTCCCAAAATCCACACTTTTCTCTGATGTTTGATCCAAACCCACATGTTTTGAGCACAATTATCACATGGTTTTATTTTCTCGCATTGTCCACATGGTCTATTCTCACCTTGTCTTACCTTATGTTTCATTATATCCCATATGCACCCTCTGTAGCTCTAATTTTTTATCATTTTAACCCTCTCCAAACCCCATAATCATAACCACCATCACTCCCTTTCCCAATCTGCCCAGCCACATCCTTAACCCTCCAAACCCCTTCCATCTCCGCCCCTCAGCCCACCCCTCCACCTCCTTTCTACCCTCCCATTGCCCCCCTTTGTTTTCCCTGGAAAAATCCAATATTTGGTCCTTCTCTGGTGCTTGTTCTATCCTGCTTTTGGTGGAATTGGTTGTTGCTCAGGTGTCCTCTTCAAGATTTTGCAGCTCCATAATCATGGTGTCCTATATGCTCAGAGTTTTGGCTATAGCTCTCCGGGACGGAGAGCACATTAGGTGGTGGGCAACTATTGAGCCCATAAAAGTCAAAGTCAACCATAGTCAAAGTCAAAATGTCAAAGTCAATTGGTCAAAGTCAACAAGGTCAAGGTCAAAGTCAACTAGTGCAAGTCAAAGTGCTAAAGTGCAGGTGTCAAAGTGCACAGGTAGTGCACAATTAAATGTCCACAAAGGGTAAATTGGAGAAAGTGGGTTGCAGGTTGCAGAGGTATTTCTCTAATTTCCCTAAGGTTCAAAGTATTTTTAAAGTGTTTTGGAAGGTTCAGGTGAACCCTCTCTTATGTGCAAAAGTGAAGAGTTAAAAGGAAAATGTGAAGGTATGTGAAGCGGCAGCATACGCACAAGTGAAAATATAGCCCCCCAATTATATTTTTTGGTTTTAGTCTAAAGTCACTACATGACAAAACAGGGAGTCGTTGGTTGCCACTTGTGAAGACAATCTTGGGACATCAAAGTGAGCACCAAGATACTCTTGCAGTTAGGAGCGTACGTGAATCGACACACTAAAATCAAGGCAAGGACCATTCTTGGACAATCCTGAGTGTAAGCAAGAGGAGCATAGTCTAAGGGAAGCAAGAGAGATAAGAGCAAGAGTCACCAGAGTGCGACGTAGAGCAGTGGAAGTGTAAGAGTGCATGGAGAGTGACCAAGGAATTGTGCAGAGAGTGCTAAGCTAGTCCCCCAAGGATCTCAAGGTCTCATTGTAGTGTGCGCGTGCCGACAGAAGGTATTCATCCCTCCCCCTTAGTGGAAGCTTGGTGCAAGGTGTGCACAAGTGTAAGCTTGAAGCAGGTGGAGGTCTGGTGCAGAGGAGGCTGGCAGCAAGAAGGCTTTGGGTATTTGGTATTTTGTAATTGAGCACTCTGTGGGATTTTGCACAGAAGTATTGGCTTGTATTTTGCTTCAACATTGTATTTGTCTTATTGTAATCAATCGGCAGAGACTTCCAAGGTGTATTTTCTCTTCTTGTCTCTTCCTTTTCTCCTACAAACCCTCAAACTCCTTCTTGTCCAAGAATCCCCCAACATTACGAGAGGCTATGAAGGAGGTGATGACATTCTTCCTCACTCAAATATGGCTACATCAGTTTGCCTTACTCTATTGGGAGGTTGTTGTGGCTCACCTTGATGCTCTAGCCATCACTTTTGCCATTGCCAAAAGCATGAGCTTATGATATCATCTGGCAAATTCCTCTTAATGGCATCTCTCATTCGATCACAATCCCTATTGTCACCCATCTCTCCTTTCTTTCCACTAGCAGTCAATCTATTGTTGAGCACCTATCCACATAGGCAATGGCTCCCCAAAGAAAATTTATAATGAATGCATGATCTGCTTGCCCTGAGCCTAAATGTTCCATTCTACATTCCCTTGTTGAACTCAACCTTCAGCATAAGCACTATGGACTTTCTCAATTGTTATGTTCCTACTTGTCCCACACTGCATATCAATTGGATGACGCTTCTATTTCAAAAAATACATAAGGAATTCCAATCCATTGTTCAAACTTTGTAGAATAATGTCTCCACCTATTCATGCCTCCCTTATATCTTCACCGCTCTTCCTTACATTCGTGGCTGCTTTGCTTCCTCCTTTTCAACATGTCCCTCTATCTTCAGAAAGAGGAGATGAAAGTTTGGGTGTTCTTTCTTTTCATGCCCACAAGCACCTTCGGGAGCCAATCCTTGTGCATTCTTCCTCCCATGAATTTGCAACACCTCCTCCTCCCCTTAATGATGAAGTTGGCCCTAGTTCTATGCCTAATAATGTTGTAGGAACCACATGTCTGCAACCCTCTTCTCCAGCCCCTATTGATGTGGCCATAGCCAGCCCACAAGATTCTTTCTTGCCTCATATGGATCTCGCAGTACAACCTCCCTCTCCTTGTCTGACACCCCCCTACCTCTTTTGTTGACCGTCTTGCTCTTGTAGCTAGTGTGCATTTGCAACCTACTCAATCTGGTGACCTCCCTTCTCCTTTGTCTCTGACATATTCTCCTCTGGTGTCTCCACCTGCTCCTTCTCCTCCTCCTCAATGTCCCCCAATCCCTAGTTGGACATCTACGTCCCCTCACCTATCTCCTTCTACCCATCCTTGGGCCACTCCTCCAAGATTGACTATGGGTTGGTACCCTACATTGCTTGAGCTGAATGAGACATCTTAGACCTTGGGGTCAATCAAGACTTTAACTTTCATGACCTTGTGGATATCAGCTCATTCCTTCTCTATGCATAAAAAACATTGGCATGAAAGCTTATCCTTTTATGTATCAAAATCAACCCATGTCAGCACAAATACATCACTTACACAGATGCATTCATGAATTGGAAACTGACCTGTCTAATAGATTCACTGCATGTGACAATTTGTCATAGTTGTGTACGAGTAGGAAAAGAGATAGGCTTTGTATTTTAAAGGTTTTTTTGAACATACTACTCGTGAATGGGAGGACGTACTATAGAGAGTTCAGAATCTGTAGGAAGCTAATGTGCATCATCAAGCTACCCTTGCAAATATCATTAAGAGAATCATTCACCAACAAGTCCTCCTATTAGTTGAAGGAGGTGAAGCAAGAAAGAGAATCCATTCACCATCGCTTCCTATATATTCAAATTAATAATGATACCTTTTTTTGTGAAGTTAATCGCCTCATTTTTGCTATTAATTCTAAGGAACATCTTCATTAAATTGGTCATTGATGCTCTCAAATCTACTCGCACTCGCTTGAAGATTGCTAAGCGCACCAATCACACCATCCTTCACCATGACTTCTATGTTAAGGAAGAAATCGGCCAACAACTTATTGAGGCACAAGCCAAGGCACTATTGTATGATAGTATGGTTGGAAGTTTGCGAACTCCAAACACTATGTTACTTGATTAGAACACATTCAAGTCCTTGTTAAAGACAACTCAAAAGCATCTTCGGACTACCTTTGATGAAGCGTGTTGTGGTAGTGATTGTGGCCATACACTCTAACCAACACATGAAAATGAAGTATTCAAAGCTTTATATGGAGTTCTCAACCATGAAGATGATCAACCATTGGTCTACTTGAAGGGAAGAAAAGAAAAAAATGAAGGAAGGAAATGGTGTCCTCAAAGCAAAAGAAGCTCCATGAAGGTAATTCCAAGGGTTCAAACCTCATAAATGCACCTCCACAGTGTGATTCTTTTAAAGGTTGTTATCTAGGATGATCTTGCTCCCTCTGAAGATGAAGAAAATGATTCTCCCACTTATTCTCTGTAAGGTCCAGGTCCTCTAGGCATGGTAGTGTTAGGGCCAAAGGATTAATATTTTTGGTATAATAATATTATCTGAAGAATAATTGCAACAATGTAAATAGGTATGTGACCCCTCGAAGAAACATATTAATATAATGACTCATGGGTGATGAGACACACGCAGTAAGGAGTAATTACCCATGGTGCTTCAGGCACTAGCACAGAGTGTTTGTTTAACCTTGACGTGTTGAATTTTGTTCATGTATGTTCTATTTCATTGTTGCTTCCATGTGGATTTTGTCATGAATAAACAAGTTGTTATACTGAGTAAGATTGCAGATTGTAATTATTTATTGAATAAGTGAATGCATAGTTCTTAATGTGCAAGTCATTGAATGATCATTCTAAAATGCAAAGACTAGGAGATAAGCTTCTAAATAAGTCAAAGAGCTTGAAAATCAAAGCTTTGAGGGCAAATTGATGGCTATGAGAAGGTGTAGCTGTAGGTACTGCTAGGTGAAATGAGAGAAAAGAGAGAAGAGGTCTTTCCCAAACTCATTTGTCAATCAATTCCAAGATTTTTTATGTGAATTATTTGGCCCAAACCATCTCCACATACACAATACATGTATGTATGCTTGGATCCTCAAGATTCTCCCAAAAAAGTTCTCAAAATTGTGGGAGTTAGACGTCTACGGAAGCACGCAAACAACACAAGGAAGAAGAAGAAGCTTGGAGCACAACACACGATACTAAATGTATTACCAATAGAATGTACAAAGATAAGTAGCTCATTAGGGCAATAGGCATATATACAAGCCCGGGTAAAAAACCTCCTAAAGAGGGAAAAATATGCCCTAGATGTCCTACAGTGTTCACACACATCACTACCTAAATATATCAACAAATCCCCCTTGGGAGTGATGCAGTGAACAAGAAGCTAGCACTCATGTATAAGGAAGTTCCCAACTATGTGGAATCAATTCACAAAAGGAAATAAGCCCAAAGCTTTGCAAAAAGCTTCAAACTTCTCCTCAGCCAGAGCCTTTGTAAAAAGGTCTCCAATGTTCTCCTACATGGGCATATATGCCAAGCTAATCTCCCCAATAGAGAACCTCTCCCTGACATAATGATAATGCACCTCAATGTGCTTCGTGCAAGCATGGAACACAGGGTTCTTCACAACTGCCAATGCGCTTTGACTGTCAGTGAAGATGGTGGTGGCAGAAGACTGACCAACACCCAAATCATCCATTAGGCATCTGAGCCACACACTCAATAGTCGTTGTGAAATATGCCCTATACTCAGCCTCACAACTGGAAGTGGCCATAGTAGGCTGCTTCTTGCTCAACCAAGATATACATGAGCTACCAAGCATGAAGCAAAAGCCACTAGTGGACACATAAGTGTCATAGCATCCAACCCAATCATTGTCAGAAAAAGCATGCAAATCTAGCGATGGTGATCCCCCTTTGGGATAAAACAATCAAAGTAGCTGGGTACCACTCAAGTAGCGAAAGATGCACTTAACCGCCTACCAATGCTTGACACCTGGACAATGCATAAACCTAGTCATCTGTGAGACAGCAAACTGAATATCTGGCCAAGTAATGCATAAGTAAATCAAGCATCCAACAACCTGCTGATAGAGAATAGTATCAAATGCATCCCTAAAATCACGAAGACTCAATCGTAAACCTGTCTCCATAGGAGTGGCAATAGGCTTACAATCTTCAAGGCCAAAACACTGCAATAATGTGTCAATATATTTCATTTGACACAAAGCCATTCCACCATTAAAATGAATGCCCAAACAATGATGCAAATGCCCCAAATCTGACATCTGAAATGAGGCATGCAAATCAGCCTTAAAATCAGCAATACGCATGTCATTTCTCAGTCTCATCATAGAAACTATATGCAGCCATAGCATAGCAATCTGATGCAAAAGAGGCACTATGAGAGCTGAATGAGTAGAATATGACAGAGGTGCATCTAATTTATTATCACACAAAGTCTCCACTAGCCATTTTGGCATAGTTTTTGCCTACTCAATATCAGCTCTCTCATCAACAAGGGCATCATGTAAATCTGGATCAGAAATGGAATGATCTGCATCATCACATGAAACCTGTAAAGGCTAAGAGGTTGCCTCATTAGGACCAGCACTAGACTTTCCACCTGTAAAAAGAGGCAGCAAAGTATAATACATGTCTTTGGAGCTAACAAATGTCTCCTTCGTACATGAAAGTAAGGGTTGAATAGCATCTACCACAAAACCGCCATCATCACTAACCAGAATACATTTAGTCTTTGGATGATACAGACGATAGCCTTTGCTTTCGTATCCAACAAAAATACATTTCACTACTTTATCATCCAATTTTCTAGGATGTTGTTCAGGCACTAATACATATGCCAAAAAACTATTGGAAACCTCTAAATCTTTGAATGCTTGATCTATACTAATTTAAGAGCACCTCTATATCAGTTATAGACCAAACTTCACACAAATGTTACCTCGATTGATCAAATCTTTCACTATCACTTGTCTGAGCGAAAAGTTTCCTTCTTCAAGAAGTCTGCGTCAAAGATTGACTTCATCACCTGCACATATCTTCATATTTCTTCAATCTAATGATATATATACCTCCATGCTACCTTTGCACAATCATATCAACCATTAATCCTTCAAAACAACCATTAAAACTTTGATTTGATCATTAAGATCAAAAGTATGTCAGAAACTATCTTCTTGAACAAGCGACTATGACATAGTCAACTTCTAAGGTTGATTTCTCACAGCACAAGTCCCGTTTTGCTAAATTCTTCTAGTCATAGCGTCCTTACCTTTTAACTTAGATTTTGAATTCTCATTCATTAAAAACTTTACACTATGCACTGAGATCCAAGCAAAACATTGACACGAAAAAGTGCACGACTCTAACAGGTCTACCTGCAGACTTTACATACACATGTTCCTATTGATCATACTCACAGCATGAAAGGAACTGGATGATGAAACTTTGAAGATAGCTTCATTAGCTTCTAAATTAGATTTTTACAAAAGATTTCTTTATTTACATGATCAGGCTGAGAAAAATTAGAGAAAAATTTGATACTAACTTCTGAAGATGACTCTCTACACATCTATCTCATGGACACTTGTCTTCTAATGACTCTCACTCTTATTTCTTTACATCATTAACTTATATACATATGATTCTAGACTCATCCCATGTCTATTACATTACTCCTTACCATTTAAATGATCATCTATACTCATATTACAAGATTTTTCATATGTAATGTACATATGTATACAAGCTTCTCTTCTGAGATCTCTTCACTATCTCCAATGGCTTCTTTGACTTCATTCTGATCATTCACTTGCTTCAAGCTCTTTATAATCATCAATTTGATATTGCTTTGTTCCAACAGCTCCCCCTCAATCACTAATTGTGATTATTCCATTGTCCTTTATTCCTGCCATCTCTTTGAACTTCTGTAGCTTAGGTCCATCTAAGCTTTTTGTCAACATATCTGCAACTTGCTCTTTTGTTGAAGTATACAATACTTCAATCTCTTTATCAAGTACCTTTCCTCTCAAGATATGATATTGAATCTCTATGTGTTTAGTCCTAGCATGAAAAACATGATTAGCTACCAAATATAATGAACTCATGTTGTCTCCAAAAATAATTGGAGTACTCTGATCAGTTCCAAAGCTTTTCAACAAAGTCTTTAACCATATCGCTTCTTTTGCAACCTCTACCAATCCTTTATACTCAGCTTTTGTGGATGAAAAAGCAACTATATGTTGCTTCTTTGAACACCAAGAAATTAACTTATCTCCAATATAACAGAGATAACCATGAGTAGACCTTCTATCATCTGAATCACTTGCCCGATCTGCATCACTAAACACTTTGATTCTTGTGTCAGAAGTAAAACCATAATACAAACCTTCACTCAGAGTTCCCTTGATATATCTAAGTACCCTTTGAGCTGCAATCCAATGAGTCTTCTTTGGACAATGCATAAATTGTGATAACACACCTATTGCATATTATAAGTCTGGTCTTGTCAAGGTAGCATAGATTAGACTACCTACCAAACTCTGATATTTCTTCATGTCATTAAATTCTTCACCTCCATATCTACTCAATTTATGATTTACCTCCAATGGTGTGCTTGAAAGCTTGAAATCTTCCATGTTGAGCTTGACCAGAAGATTCTTCAAGTATCTCTCTTGTGTAACATATACTCCATGTTGAGTATACACAATGTGCATTCCTAAGAAGTAAGATAAGTTTCCCAAATCACTTATCTTAAACTCCTTCTCTATTTGTTTCTTAAGCTCCTTGATTCCTTGAGCATCTGTACCTGTGAGAATGATATCATCAACATAAATACACATGTATATATACCCATTTTCACTTGCCTTCACTAGCAAGCTACTATTTTCTTTTGAAGCTTGATATCCACATTCATTCAATAACTTAACAAGCCTATAATTCCATGCCCTTGGGGCCTGCTTCAAATCATACAAAGCTCTCTTGAGCTTACACACATAATCTGATCCATCTGAATCCATAAAACCCTCTGGTTGCTCCATGTACACTTCAACTGCAATATACCCATTCAGAAATGCATTCTTCACATCTAATTATGACAACTTCCATCCTTTACAAGCAGCAATAGCAATTAGGGATCTAATTGTAGACATCTTAGCAACTAGACTAAAGGTTTCATCATAATCTACCCCATAAGTTTGGGCATAACCTTTAACCACAAGTCTAGCTTTGTATCTAGACACCTCACCATTTGCAACCCTTTTTGTTTTGTACACCCACTTACATCCAATCACCTTATGATTCTTTGTTCTTGGCACCAATTCCCATGTCTCATTCTCAAGTAGAGCATCATACTCTTCTTGCATTGCCTTCTCCCAATTCTGCTTTCCTTTAGCTTGTTCATATGTGGTTGGATCTTCTTCTGTCTTCACAATGTAAGCATAATCTTTTGTTGTTAAGAAAGATGTATCACAACTATACCTGATAGGTTCTTTTCTTTCTCTCAAAGATCTTTTGACCTCTGCACTTCTTGAATTCTCAGCCACATTTGATTCTGGATCAAATCTTGGCCCATCTTCAACATTGCCTTGCAAATTACTTTTACAATCAACATCATCAATATCTTCTTCATACACCCTTACTTTTTTCTTCTCTTTCCTTTGTATTTCTTCAACATCTGCATAATCATTTATTGACCCTGTATACCATGTGCTTTGCTCATCAAATGTAACATCTTTTGTAACAAGAAATTGCTTTGTAGATGGACTCCACAATCTGTAACCCATTTGTCTATCATCATACCCAATAAACACATTCTTCTCTGCTTTGGGTTCTAGCTTATGTCTTAATTGTGAAGGAACATAAGCATATTCTAAACATCCAAATACCTTACAATGATCAAGAGTAGGTTTCTTAACCCACCATGCTTCATAACGTGTTCTTCCATCCAAAGCTTTACAAGGTAACCTATTCACAAGGTATGTTGCAGTGTTGATAGCTTCTGCCCATAAGTAGTTTGGACAATTCCTCTCTTTCATCATTGATCTTGCAAACTCTACAAGAGTTCTATTTTTTCTTTCTGCAACTCCATTTTGTTGAGGGGAGTACCTACAAGTTACTTCTCTTTTTATACCTGCATTCCACAAATAATCATCAAAATCTTAAAAAAAAATCTCCCCCTCCATCTAATCTCAACCTCTTGAGCTTTTGTCATGTAACCCTTTCTACATAAGCATGATAATGCTTGAATGTCTTGAACACTTCTGATTTGTCCTTAATTACATAAAAAGTAATCCACCTTGTTGCATCATCAACAAACAATACATAATATCTGGATCCATTTATGCTATAGTCCCTTGAAGGACCCCACACATCTGTATGAACCAACTCAAGCATGTTTGAGTACTTGTATCCTGACTTATTGTATGAACTTTTGTGTGCTTTACCTAATTGACAAGCTTCACACTTGTATACCATGTGTTGACCTTCAACATTTGGCAATCCAAGCACTACATTATTCTTTGATATTTCCTTTATGGCTCTTTCATTGAAATGACCTAGCCTTTATGCCATAGGTCTAACTCAGACATCTTTTGACTTCCATAAGTAAACAATGCATGTCCCACATTACCTTGGACCTTGAGAGTAAAAAGCCTTCCTTCCTTTTTACCTGCAATAATGCTTGTATATCCCTGATTTGGATCTTGCACATACACACTTTCATTTGTGAATCTGACTTCATATCCCTTCTCCACAATTTTTCCTAGACTTATCAAGTTTTTAGGAATAGTAGGAACATAAAGTACCTTGCTTAAGAGTGTGCTTCCACTCTTTGTCTTCACTGACCCAATCCTTTCCACTTTATGGAATGTGCATGTTCAAGCACATCTCACCAAGCATCTCCATTCTCTAGAGTCTACTAGTGGTAAGTCATCCATGTGCCTTAGTCTACTTGAGTTAAGTTGGATGCCCTTGGAATTTGCATCAAAGTTACTCTTTATATTTCTCTTGATTTTTTTGGAACATCTATATAGGTCTTGTGCTGGGCCTGTCTTATCTATCATCAATGTTGACGGAAGGATAATCAATATACCACCAAAAAAATCTTGCATCATCTGTTCATGTTCTTACTAAGTCATGCCACTCCATACGTCTTAAGTTCTAGCTACTTGTATATGGTCTTTCTTGATGTCATTGTCCTTTTTGGTATCATGATCTCTTCCTATGAGTCTTTAAGTACCCACATTTCTTGAGCTAACTTTTAAGGACTTAATATAGTCATCTTTGAGTAATAGCATGAACTCTTGTAATTTTTCCCTTTGTTCCTAATAATTCATTTGCATGTAGCACCCTTTTCTTCTAGGATTGATGTTCAAGCACTTAAGTTTGGAGCTTTTGAATGATCCTTGACATTTGATCGATGGAAGAAGGGGGAGTGGTAAAGGGTTGGGGTGGTGGAAAAGATGGAAATGGGGTGATGTGGATGGTGGTGTACTCATGAAAAGGAAAAGAGACAAGACTAAATAATGGAGAAGGAAGTGGGCTTTGGTTATTGGTTAGATCATATGCTGGAAGGGGAAATATAGATGAAATGAGGCTAGGTGAAGATGTGATGGTGGTTGTTGTTGGTTGGGATAGAGATGAGGATGGAATGAAAATGACATTGTCATGGCTTACATTGATAGGATCTTCTAAGTCTTCCAAAGTAAGTTTTCGAGGTGATTGTACATGTGGAATAGAAATTTGTGATAATGTAGGTAAAGCAAGAGCAATTATCCAAATTATATGATGTAGTACTTTTGATAGAATTTGCTTTGTGTAATAAATTAAGTCTATGATCTAAGTGTTTGACTAGTTCAAACATATGTGAATTTGAACACCATTTGGTCACTCATATGTATGTCTAAAGATCTCAAGATTAGACTTAAGCAAAGGTTATCATGCTCTTTAAGAGAAGGAATCCACTTAGCTTAGTGGATAAGTCTTAAGGGGGGAAGGAAGAGGTCTTGAGTTCAAAACCTACAAGTAGCAAGGTTTTACCCAAGAGCTCCATGAGTCAAGTGGTGTGGAACGTCCTTTCTAACTGGCACCTTTCTAGATAAAGGGTGGTGAAGAATCAATCCACAAAAGACTGGTGTGGATAGATTTTGCAATGGACAGTTCTCAATTGATGCTACTTTTCCAAAAGAATGGTTCTCAAGTAAAGTTGCTCTTTTCAAGAGCGCCTTAGAATCAAAACTGCTATATATACATGCATAAGGTTGGGAGGAGGTTCATC
This sequence comes from Ceratopteris richardii, assembly GCA_020310875.1. Lineage (NCBI taxonomy): Eukaryota > Viridiplantae > Streptophyta > Polypodiopsida > Polypodiales > Pteridaceae > Ceratopteris > Ceratopteris richardii. The sequence continues at coordinate 125,720,290 of CM035426.1, forward strand.
TCTCTAGCAGGAGGTATTCCTAATAGTTATTTTGTTATGTTGGTATCAAAGCCTAGGTTATGTGGAGATCTTGATGGGTTCATCATCATCTTCCCTAATGTTGAGCATCCATGGAGTTCTTTTTCAAAGAAATCATCTTCCTCTTAAGAATACACTCTTCTCATATGTTTTTATAGGAGATTATTTCTCTCCCCATGAGCATCCTTCTCTCTTTAACTTCAGTATCCATAACAAACCTTCTCTCTATGAATTTCGACAACACACCCTCTATCTTCAAATTTTGACAACAAAAGAACACCTCCAATTTCTTCTTCCAAGTAGTGAAATCAAGGGTCGAACTCATCACCTTAGATGAAATGGTTTCATTTGAGGGAGAAGCAAAATTTCAAGATCTCTATGTGACATCAATAGGATTCAAACACCCAAGATCTTGGAGACAAGAGGCATTCCTCTATTCATGCGATATACATCTGGAACTGTCCTAACGAAGTCAAGGATGCAACTTAATTGCATATCAATCTGGTGACCAGCCATATGTGAGGAAAAAAAATGATTACTAAAATTGTAGGCTGAGGGGTTCAAACTCTAAACACCTTATAGAATAGGTGTTTGAGCTATACATTATGCCAAACCTTGTTCTTTCTCTCTTTTGGAGGGTTCTAAAGGAAATATTTTTCAAATATCTGAGATCACTTTAAGCTCTTTTGGTTTGCCAAGAGAAAAAGGTGAAATGATATTTAGCTCTTCCCACCTCCTATAAAAACTTTGAAGCCATCATATACTAGTCTAGCCACGTCTCTCTTCTTTTGTTCTACACAAGGCCTTCAAAAGCATACAAATGAAGCTCTAGGAGAATAATAAAGGACATGACGCAAGGATATTGAAGCCAATGGGAATGGAGAATCGTTCTTCCCATGGACCAAAGGATGGGTGAAGTTTAACTTGGAGCTAAGTAGTTTATAGGTTTATGTTTGATTCCAATAATTGCTTTGCTCTTTGCTTTCATATAGATTGCATCTAATTATTATGAAGCATGGTATAATTATTCATTTTTATAATGTTTATAAGAATTTTAAGGAATTAATGGAAGCAAATCCCATGAGCATAGACATATTGGAAAACACATCAAACACCAAGAAAAACTTGCATCCATCCAAAATCTCATGCATGAAAAAGAAAGAATGTTTGTGCATTTTTTCTTTCAAAAGAATGCTTTCAATGTACGACACAAGCTTCCTTATGGTTAGAAAAAATTTCTCTATTCTTTTACCCATGTGCACTAGTATGTTTGTGCATAGATGGATGCATACAAGCATATACATTTGAATGTAAACACATGCACTTGCATGTATAAGAAGCATGATGGTTTGCTAAGTAGATAAATGAATGTACTTTCCTGTTAGTTAGCTTACTTTTTAAAGCTCAAGTTTGACTTTGGGAAGATGGACAAACTATTAAGTTGCAAAGTCATGCTAGCTACAACCTTGCGACTCAAGTAACTAGTAGATTCCTTCCCATGGTGATACTTAAGTACCACATACTTAATGAAGAGCTAAATTAAGTATGCTAGATGTATTTCTTAGTAAAAGTAGGCACAACGAGAAATTCAAGCATTAAGTTTTATTGCCATGTTGATAGGCAAGAATACATCACTCCTTGCAAACATATAAAATTTATGATGAATCTAAGTCCAAGAGATACTTAGAGCATCATAAAAGAAGCTAAAAGTGAGATTTTACACTTTCTTGTGTATTTCTCTTGCATCCAAGTAGGATGATAACTTAAGAAAGTTTCCAAAGTTCCATGAGCTCTTTGAAATGAAAGCTCTCACTTGATTCCATCCACAAGAGTGATGGAAATCAATGAAGAGTGATTGAACCTAACATAAATTGCACTTTGAAAGCTTAATAGATGGATGTTAGGTTCCATGGTTGCATCTATAATACCAATGTAAAGTGCCAAGAAAAATATGGAAACTTTGAAAGACATCTTCCTCTTAAAAGAGTTAGAGAGTTACTCTGTGATTTCATCTAAGAAATTTGAAACTTCTAGATGAAACCTAGACACGTGATCTTTAGAAAATGAGATAGTTCCTAAAAACAAGAACTTGAATGAAATATTCTAGTATTCTATTTCATGAATCACCCCATTTTCCTACCATAGTGAAGGTGAACTTAATTGTTTGGAAATACAATAAGTTCCAAGAGATGGATCTCCATTGACCCATGAACTTTCCCTAAAACAAGAATAAGTTCATAAATATGTTAGTACAAGTACGTGAAGATGTCCTTTTGAAAGATATTCTAAAGATAGAAGCTACCACATGATGGAAACTTCAATTTCTTTTCAAGCATATTTTTCTAGAAAAGGGATAGAATCATTAAGCCTAACCGATGGTTAGGAAAGGGAAAGTAAACATCTTTGGGATATAGATGTTTAGCCAAGAATGTCGTCTAGAAAATAACTTTTTGCATGCTAAAGTTTAGAAAATATGGGATCCCTAAAGGTAGTTGTAAACCACAAAGATAACTATAGTATGCGCAAGATCCACTTATCCAAAGGAAAGTGTAAAAAGAGTTGGCTATTCCAAGTATGTAATATGGAACCATGATGATAGTAATTAAGTCTATGGAAGGCCAAACATAATGTTTACATATCTTTAAAGGGATCTCTTAAAGGTGAAATCCAAAAGCATGAGTGGATTCTTAGAATTAAGCAGTAGAGAGATTCTTGTAAAGTCACTAGTATAGCTACTAAAAGCTTCAATAAGAAAAGAATCTAGAGACAAGAAGTGAAAAACCCTTGTCTCTAAAAATTGTTTGAGTATAACCAATAGGACTTGAATTTGAGAAATTCAAGAACTTGGAATTCTAATTGGTTTCTTTTTGAAAACTCTAGAATATAATGATGGATGCTCCATCCAAAGGTTTTCAAGTTTCCAAGGCGAAGCTCGAGATCATGAAATGATCATGTGAAGGAATCAAAACCTAGAAAATCAAGTCAGAGGTAATGCCATAAAAAATCTTAAAAAGGATTCATATGAGAAGGTACTCTATAAAGATATGTTTGGACGTTAGGATAATTATCACTCACACATCAATGTGAATATAAAATAGGACCAGATTTTATACTCAGATTGATGTTGGGAAGATGGTATGGGACATCAAACTGTGGGGTATAAGCATCTTTTAAGTCTTGTTGATATATTTAGGTAGTGATGTGTGTGAACACTCTAGGACCTTCGGGGCACTTTTTTTCCTCTTTAAGAGGTTTTTTTCCCCTGGCTTGTATATATGCCTATTGCCCTAATGGGCTACTTATCTTTGTACATTCTCTAGTCATACATTCAATATTGTGTGTTGTGCTTCAAGCTTCTTCTTCTTCCTCCTGATGTTCACGTGCTTCCACAGACATCTATCTCCAACAATTGGTATCAGAGCAGGTCATCGCTTCATCTAGGGCATCGTCGACACCTCTCTGGTTGCAGTCTCAGAATCGCACAAATTTTTGTGAGCATACTCAGCGTGTGCAGGCTATTTCATCTTTTTGTGCCAAAGGTATTGTGTACTTGAGCCAAGAAGACTCAAGGACTTGTGCCAATGAGACTATACCTCAATTGCCATACAAGTGCATATAGTGGGATCTTTAACATACATTTAAATGTCAATCCTAAGGAACGACTTACCAAGTGTATGAAGACTTGTGCACACGTGATGGATAATGAAGTGGTTTAGCTAGCATGCATGAGAAAAGACTACTACCTCTCACACTTACGGAAATACTGAAAGTGTTTGCCGCAAGCCTCTTTTCAGCAGTTTTAGTATTTTGAGGTTTTCTCCCAGCCCAAAACTCCGAATATAGGCAATAGGGTACTCGTTTCGAAGCTCTCGACGAGACGCATCCAACGATGGTGCTTTCACTCAATTCTGACCACTCTGCTTCAAGTTATGGCAAAAACAGTGAATGACGGGAATCACAAATACCCGTGCCACAGCTTCTCCTAGCTTACGCACGCACTACAGCAGCTCAAAACAAAGGGGAAGGGGTAGACAACAGTCCTACACATGCATTTCAAGCATAACACGCACATACAAGAGCAAAATGAAGATCAAAATCAGCAAGGAAGAGGCAAACTCGAAAATTCTGAAGAGCTCACTGTTCACAATGGCAAGAGTCTTCTACAAAGAGTCACAAAGTGACTTATATACATGAGCCCTAAGTTTGGTCCTTTCACACAAGTGACCGGCACTTTATTCACTAAGAGACTAATTTCCTACTATTGTACATGGGTAATCTCTATTCTTCTGTGGGGATGCATCTAGAGGACTCCTCTAGTGCATTTACAAGGGAAAATATATTACAAGAATGAATATGATACAAAAATATGTAGTCCAAATCGGAAAAATTTTGGGGCCCGTCTTTTTCTCTGCTTTGTGCGCTCCTTAGTTCTGCAACACTCTCCCCCTCTTCGTCTCTGTCGTCCCTTGACAGACTTTGCTTCCCGCACGCGTCCAGTGGTCAGTGTTGCCTGATTCTTGATCTTGCATTACGTTTTAGAGGCGCTCTGCTTTCCTCCGCACGCTCCCCTTGGTCAGTGTTGTCTGTAGTTAAACAGACATGCAGATTCGATGGCCTTCTTGATTCAAGCTCTACTACTCGAGAGCCTGTTGCACTTGTCTTGCCTGTTGACTTGGGTTGCCACGCACGCCACTAGTGACTAGGAATGTGCTGTTCTTAGTCACCCTCTTAAACTTTTTAGCCTCTACCCCTTTATAACTTTTGGTCCTCTGATTTGTCCTGGTTGCACACATCTGACCCTGTTGTATTGCTTTGAGGCTGTTTACTTCTTTCCACCGTGCATGGCCTGGCTGTTTTCTCTTTTCGCCTGATGCGTGCCCCTGCGGGGCTCTGTGCAGAGATGGGTAATGCGCCCCTGCGGGGCTTCCTGCAGAGATGTATCTTCAGATCTTGCTTTTTAGTGAAGCTGCTTCTTTCGTTGTCTTCTTCTTTTCTTCTTCTTACTTGATTCTCCCTCAACACTGCCCCCCTCCTGGACTCTATCGTCCCCGACAGGCTTTGATAAGTGACGGGCATATGTTTGATAAACTCTTTGCTCTGTATCATTTAGCTGATTTGCTTCACGTATCATGAGTTGTTTCCATTGTTCTGCCTTCACACCGTCATTGGGTAGCTGTCTGTGATCTGCGAAGAAGCTTAGTTCATATGCCACTAGTCTGGCATTTAGATTAGCTGACATCTTCAAAAAAATCTCTCAATATATCTCAAAAAATCCTGTAAAGAAAGCTTCTTCGAAGGTTTGCATATATACACTTGGCAAGAACATAATTCTAGAATAATATGCCATTATTGTTGGGCGGCTAGGCATAACTGAGAGATCAAAAATGAGGATCTCCGTACCCTGATTAATACCGATGAAGTTCAAAAAAGTGTAAGCTGCGTGCTTGAATACTTTCAAAACTGTGAGGATCATGCTAAGTATTTTGTTTGTCATTTTTACAGCTAAATCAGGTACTGTCGCGTAATTTTGTAGCCAAAATTCTATGGTTTTTATCATATAATCCTCCGTTGGCAAATAATTATGTGGCGGGCTCGGAAGCATGGGATAATTGAGCCATTGCTTATTGATAGTGCCGCTTCTTTGCAATTCCAAAAATTCCCTGGTATCCCTTCTGCGTGGTAATGGACAAAATGAAGGGTTTACCTGGAATGCATATGGCGCTGCTTGCCAATGCACTCGTAGTGTGGGATGTTTCTCCAAAAATTTTCTCCGCCACACTGGTTGCGCAGCTTCAAACTCCGCTTGTGTGTATTCGAATGTGTCATGTTTGAAGTTAAGCTGCTCATCTAGACTCTTGTGTGTAATCTTCATTATATAACGTCTTGTCTTTTCTTTCAAGAGTCCATATGGAGTATTGAAGGGCCTCATGATTTTGTCCAGGTCTTTACCTTTGATCTTGGCCTCTTTCATGACTTTTACCACTTCATTTTCAAAATTTTCTGTTAATTGGGACACCACTAGTGCCCGTTCCTTCTGACTTATTTCTGCAGTATATGGCATAGGATGATCATCATGTATATCCGCCACCTTCTCACGTATTGGAGAATTATAGATCGGGTGAGATAGAGGACTTACCTCTACCTCGTCAGTAGGATTTCCCTTTTCTGGCACTACTGGTGTCCCGATCGGTGCTTTCTCTTTCATCTGAGTCTTCAACCGTTCCATGCATTCATCTTTTTCTTGTATCTTTTGCATGGCTTCTCGGAGTGTTTCTTTAGTGGCCAGCAACTCTTTACCAATGTCGGCTACATGATCCATGTTTTCACTGTAGCTTTGGACCAGTTTGGCATTTACCTTTTGTAATTGACGCTTCAGTTCACTGGTTTCATTGGCATATCTGCTTTTCCATTCCTCTATCTGGACTTGTTCTTGCTTTAGCAGCTCTTCATATTTTAAGATATGATCTCGTAATTCTTGGTCTTTGGTTTCTGTGAACTCCTGTGGCACGATTGGCTGGTCATATAATAAAGATTTCATCAATTCTTTATTTTTGTTGCGTAGGCTGTCGTTCTCTTCCATATATAGCTTGAGTTGTTGCTCTAATAGCATGCTTCTCATCTTCATTTTCTCTTTCTCAGCCTCGCTCGCATCGTGTGATCTTTGCAACTCGGTTAGTTGGGTATGCAGTTGTTGGTTCTGAGTGATGGATGCTTCATGTTGGGTCTTGATTGCCAACACTTCAGTACTTCTGTTTGCTAAATCTTTCTGTGCTGCAATCAATTGTGCCGATAGTTGTTCACTCATGAGTTGAAACTGATTCTTTTCTCTTCTTGCTTGATCATACTCGGCATCTATATCCATCATCTGTTGTTGAGTGTCCATGGCTGTTTGAATCATCTGCTTTACTACAAGTTTCAACTGAGTAACATCCACGTTAAGCCATGTTTTTTGTATGCTCGGCTCTTCTCCGGTATTGATGTCTTTTCCCTGTGCAATGTGTAATGTAGTGTCATGGGGCTGCCTAATCTGAAGCTGGATCCTTGGCTCCGCCCCCATGTCTTCTTTATTTCCCTGAGGTGTGTCATCAGGCACCTCGATCACAATTTGTTCTTGGGTTTGTCGCCCCTCCGTTTCCTTACTCACTGGAGTTTGTTCTTCCTCTTTAATAGGTGGTTTTACATGTGCAACACTGGTTGTATCTTCTTTGATGCTTATCTTTGTAGTGTCATTCAATTGAATGACGTGCTCCGGTTCTATAGATTCTTCGACTCTCTTTTCCTTTTCTTCCTGATTTTGTGGCGTGACTTCCACTTGATCAATCTCATTCCATTCATCTTCTTGTGTTTCTATCCGTATATCAGTATCCAATGTATCTTTTTCAGGGCTGGATTCCGTGTTGGTACTAGAATCATCAATGCCCAGCTCTTTGTATCTTCCAGCTTGTTTTGGTGTTTGCTCTGGATTCTGTTGTGTCTTCTCTTGACTAGCCTGTCTATAATGATGTCCTTGAACGTTTAAATTTACCTGCCCTTGCATATACTGATGTGTTTCCTCGAGAGCAGCGGACAGATCTCTCTTGGTAATAGGCACTTGGGCCGTCGTGATCTTCGGTAAGAGATGAGTTCTCTTTGATTGTGGTGTAGCTTGGGCTTCCTCTTCTCGTAATCGCTTCGTACCTCTCATGGGTTTTTGTATGCTGGTTCCAGCTTCTTCAACCATAGCTACTGATTTCTTCTTCTTAGGGATCGTAGCTGATTTTGCGTATTTTGCGAGCCCTTGTGAGGTTGGCATCTCTCTCAAACAGTTCTTCATTTCTAAAGCTTCATATATTAACAAGGTCAATGCAGAACTGCCATTCAGAAACTTCTTCTGTCCCCACTTCTTCTGGGCTTCGAATAATCTTTCCTGAACATAGCCGGTCAGGTTCACTTTGTTCCCAATTTGCCGCATGGCATGTGATAGTAATTGCACTACTATCTTCTATGGAGTTGTATATCTGTGCATGCTGGGAAAGCAAAAATGTTGATGTACCAATCGCACAGCATCTTCTATGTCAATTCTGTTTATCTCCAAGAATGATCTCTTTTTGGGATCATGGCATTCGTCTTTGACACTAGTAATGCCTGCTTGATTCCATCCAAAAGCTCTATTGATTAACTCATGTGTGAATTGGATGGTCTTCCATGTCCCTACTTTATCCAATACTCGGGCTTCTGGGACTGAGATCTTCGTCGCGGCAGGCTGCATGGTATTCATTACCTGTGCACATCTTTGGAAGTCCGGAACGTAGATAGGTAGTTTGAGGAATGCCTCTATGCCCGCTTGTGTCCATACATCCTCAATATGAGGTAGTCCTTGTATGATCGTCTTGAAATCCTGGGACATGATAGGAAAATAATGATCTGTGTCCATAATTTTGATTGTCGCCATGAAGATGAGCTCTGCCACTGGTTGATCATCTCTGAACCAGTGACCTCTTGCTTGTGTTACTGATTCTAATGGAAGAAGTTGCACCTCTTCTTGCTGTGTAGATTCGGAATCCGTGGATGCCATCTGCACTCAATGTAGAGCATGAATTAGTATCCATATGTTCTCAGAAATCCTCCTCTATATGTTGGTTATAAGTTCGATGTTGCTCCGAGTGAATGGTGTCGTCCCTTTCCCGTGTGTGTGAGAAAGGTAATACCTGGATTTTTCTCATTTTTATGTATTTTTAGATTTTCATCTGAAAAGGAAAACAAAAAGTTAGTTTATAGCCGAAGCGATTATTAAATTTGTTGGAGTATTTTCTTAATATATATACAAGTGCTCTCCTATTTCCCCCTTAGGAAAATGTGCTTGACTATCCTGAAATAGAAGAAGGATGTGCCGAATGCTTGGCCTTGTAATGTGGCCCTATCATGCATACTTTGGATCTCGAAGGCTCCATATGTGTGCAATTGGAAGTAGTTGGCGTATGCATGTCGTTCATTTTGTCTTTCGGTATCCAAATTTGTTTCATTGTGCTGGGCTTCGTTGTATGTTGCCCTCTTCCACTGAAAGTGGCTCTTTTCTTCTTGTTGTGGGTCTGCTTCATCTGATTTGTGAATCTCGGAATGGGTCGGATTGCCATTACAGACTCCTTCTTTCTCCAGTAACTCCTTTTCTGTGGTTGTTTTGCCTGTGGATCACATTGGTTCTTCTTGTTTTGGGGATCATCCCTTCGGTTTGGTTTCTTTGTAGTGCATGACTTAGGAACCCATATTTGCGAACGATCCTGTTGAGCAGCTACGACTTTCTTTGGAATCCAAATTGTAGCAACTTGTCGATGACTTCGTTGTTCAGACTGAGTTGTTTTTTACTTTGATCGTTTGTTCTGATGTCGGTTGTGCTTCTGTCGTCGAAGATACTCCTCCACTTGATCTTTCTTTATCCACGCTTGGTTAGAATATGGAATAGGGTATATTTTAATGGGTACAGATTTTGAGTTACTCTGAGGCTTAGTCTCTCTAATGCATGGTGTTTCAGTGAGGTTGGTTTCAACTTGATTGATACTCTCAAGACTTGCTAGACTAGAACATGGTGTGCAAGCAGAATTCAACGTGTCCGCACATATAGTACTCGATGAAGGTGTCTCTATAGTGCTAGTGATCATACATTCAGGACTTTGTTCGTTGGAATGAACTGTTTGCTCCATGCTCACGGATGTGAGTGGTCGTTCATCTAGCAGGCTGAATACTTCACGATGTCCTATCCTGGCTGAGATATATCCTAACGCCAATTGAATGGTCACCTCGTATTCATAAATCCAGTCTTGACCTAACACTACTTCTTCAAGTAAATCTTGGTCATGACACACTAACAGCTTTTGTTCCATAGTATTGTTGCCAAGATGCAACGGTAAGGTGATCTCACCTATGCATTGAGTAATTGTTCCTCCTATTCCTATCAACTGGGCCATCGATGGGCGTATTGTCTCCTAGAGTTTTTGGGTCAACGAAAACTTGATGCAGCTTACAGCGGCTCCTGTGTCTATGAGAGCATTCACCAGGTGATACTCCGTTTTTCCTGCTCCCAAATTTAGATATGGTTGTGTTCTTTGCGATCCTAGGTTTTGAGTGACTCTAAAATTAGCCATCGGGATGAGTTCTTCTCCTTGACGATATCTTTCATCTCGCTCTCTCATCCACTCTTTTCGTTTCTTTATTCTTTCCAATGCTTCCTGTCTCGCTTCCTCTCGTATTCTTTCCTCTTCTATGCGTCTATTCTTGCCTTGGATTAATCGAGACATGGTTTCGTCAGTTAATGGTTCTAGGTATTTTTTCACTCTACACCCACTGATGTAGTTTGGTAACACGTCTCCATCTAAGGTTGCTAAGCTAATGGCTCCACTTGTAGAGATACGATTAATAATTAAAGGACCATATCCTCTCTTCTGCAACTTCTTAGCATGCTGTTTCAAGGTGTATACCAGAACTAAATCTCCTTCCTTCAAATTTTTGTCCTTAATATGCGCATCAAAATAGGCTTTTTGTCGTCGTTTAGCAGCATGAATGCCTGCTACTGCTTGTAACCTAGTTTCATGAAGCTTTTCTATTTGGTCCAATTGAGCTGATAATTCATGTCCTGTCCACTCGTAAGTAGTTGCTACTCTAAGAGTGGGAATCAAGAAATCAATTGGCAAAATAGCGTTTTGTCCGTACACTAAGTTAAAAGGAGTAGTGCCTATTGCGGTTTTATAGGCTACTCGAAATGCCCATAAAGCATGATGTAACTGCTTATCCCAATCTGATCTACCGTTGTTAACGATTTTGGTGAGAACCGTACATAGGATTTTATTTGAACTTTCTGCTTGTCCATTTGCTTGTGGGTGATAAGGGGCAGATTTCTTATGAATGACCAAGAATTCATTCAATAAGGCTTCTATCACTTCATTAACAAAGTGCGTTCCTCTATCACTCACAATCTCTATAGGTAGTCCAAATCTAGTGAAAACGTTCTCGAAGAGAAACTTGGCTGTAGTTCTTGCGTCATTTTTCTTTGTTGCTTTTGCTTCAACCCATTTGGTCAGGTAATCTGTGGCTACAATTATGTATTCGGCATGTGACCCTTTTGCTGGTGGGCTAATAGGTCCAATGAAATCTATGCCCCATTTTGTGAAAGCTCTAGCACTCATCATGGGTCTAAGTGGCATCTCATCTCTTCTAATAGGATATTTCGTTCGTTGACAGGTATCACACCGTTGCACATATGTTATGGCGTCTTGGTGTAGAGTCGGCCACCACATTCCAGCAAAGAGGATCATTTTGGTTGTTTTATCTGCAGAGAAGTGTCCTCCTGCAGCTCCTGTATGAGCCATCTCTAAGACGGAAAGATATTCATTTTCGTGAATGCACATTCGTAATTGGTTATCTTTCCCTCGTTTGAAGAGTTGTTTCCCTATGATGGCATAATCCTTACTCTGTTCTTCAAGAGCACGCTTCCTTGCTAAAGTAGCTCCGTCAGGGTATTCTTGAGTTTTCAAGAACTTTACCAGTGGCATGCTCCATCTTGGTGCTAACGTAGAATAGCATAAGGTAGAGTTCTCATCTGGGATTTGTTCTTGACAGGTCAGACAGGTTGATACATAGTTATGTGCATCTCTTTGCATGGTTGGCCAATATATGCCAAATCTCTTGAGTGTTTGCCACGTTCCATTTGCATTCAAATGAGTGTTCCATTGGTTTATGTGTGCTTTCTGAAGCCACACTTCTTGTTCCTCTTCTTCCACGCATCTCATCAGTAATCCACTTGAATCCTGGTGGTACAAACTTCCCGCAATGATGTGAAGGTTTTTAGTCCTCCAGAGGTCTTGCGTTTGGTTGGGTGTGATCCCATCTTTAGGTCCATGTGTAAGTATAGGGATCAATTTTTCTGCCCACTGAGGACATACTTCCAGGTTAAAAAGATAAGTGTCTGGCAGGTCATCGGGTACTCCTATGGGTGGTTCTCCATGAGTCATTCGAGATAAGTGGTCTGCTCTCATGTGGGTGTTTCCTTTCTTGACTATTACCTCAAAGTCAAATTCCATTAGCAGTAAAAACCATCGTACTAGTCGTCCTGTATTGCAAGGCTTGTTGACTAGGTACAAAAGGGCTTGATGATCAATGAAGAATTTGAATTTGTTTGCTAGTAAGTAATGTCTGAATTTCTTGACTACGTATACCATCCCTAGGCCTTCTCTTTCCGTGGTCGTATAATTGCGTTCTGCTTGATTTAACTGTCTACTAGCATAGGCTATCGGGTGGTCTAATTTTCCTGTGTCAGCTGGTTGAGCTAAGATGCAACCAATGGCAAACTTGGAAGCATCCACATGAATGTGAAACGGTTTATTCCAGTTAGGGACTCGAAGGATGGGTGCTGAACTCAATCGATTCTTTAACTCGTTAAAAGCTTTTTCGTATTCTTCGGTCCATTTGAACAGAGTCAATAATGCATAAAGAGGTCTAGCAATTATGGCGTACATATGTATGAATCTTCGATAGTATCCACAATGTCCCATAAATGCTTGAACTTCTTTAGCAGTCTTAGGTCTTGGTAAATCCAAAATTACTTTGATTTTGTCTTCGTCCGTTGAAATCCCATTCTTAGAGACAATATGTCCTAAGATTTTCCCTTGTCGAACCATGAAGACACATTTTTCAGGATTGAGGCATACTCGATATTGCCGACATTTGGCAAAAATCCTTTCTAGTTCAGGGATGTGCTCTGATCGTATAGCTGAATATGTACAAAGATCGTCCACGTATACCTCCATACTTTTTCTCAGAAATTCTTTGAACACATGACACATCAATCTTTGGAATGTAGCTGGGGCATTCGTTAAACCAAAAGGCATGACTCTAAAGGCGTATACTCCCCATTCAGTTGCAAATGCTGTCTTATGTTGGTCCTCAGGAGCAATGGCTACCTGATTATACCCTGAAAAGCCATCCAGAAAACTATAAACTTCCTTCCCTGCTACCCTTTCCAAGAGATGATCAGTGATTGGTAAGGGATAACTATCCCTTATGGTTGCGGCGTTCACTTTCTTCAAATTGATGCACACTCTTAACTTTCCATTCTTTTTTGGTACAACCACCAAGGGTGACACCCATTCCGTGTGCTCAACTTCATAGATGAATCTAGCATCTAGTAATTTATCTATTTCCTCTTTTATCTTGGCTGAATACACATCATTGTAAGTGTATGGTCTCTGTTTCGAAGGTTTGGCTTCGGATGTCATGGGGATTCTATGCGCACATATAGATGGATCTACTCCTTTCAAGTCCTTATAAGTCCAAGCAAAGACATCCCGATATTCTCTTATGAGACGAATTAACTCTTGCTCTTCTTCTAATGAGACATCCTGTCCTATGAAGGTACATCGTTCCTCTCCTCCTTCCATAGTTACAACTATCTTTTTGGTTTGCTCCTTATTATCATATGCTATTCCAGGCTGTGCTTCTCTTTTCGGCATTTGAATAGCAATTTTCCTCTCCTCCACTTCATATTTTTTAAAATGAGCTGGTACCTCAAATTGGTCTTGGGGTTTGTTTTCTCCATCTTCTGATTCTCTTTCAACTTCTAATTCCCCTTTCTGTGTAAGTTCATGGTGTTTCTCTTCGGCTGTGTTATCTATGTTGGTAGTACCATTCCCTAGATCCATGGGTTCAGGTTCCATTTCAATGCTTTCGTAGTCCTCCTTCCAGTCTTTCTCGATCACCTCTCCTTCTTCAGCCTCCTGAAGGACTACCATATACAGGCTAACATCATAACCCTCCTCATCCATACATTCGTTCATGGTCACTACTTCTTCGTTTACACAGACATCGAGGGTAGCTAAGATTTCCATCCAATCGTGGGGTTCGAATTCTTCATCCGGAAATACTTGTGGCATATAGGCTGGATCTTGTACAGATCTCACTATTCCTTGTTTCTGCTGCCAACTTTTTCTTCTCTCCTCTTCCTTCTTTGCAGCTTGACATATCCACAGATGAGTGTCCTCGTTCATCCAGGATTGATCACTAGAACCTGCACTATGAACCGATTGATCGTCTTCCTCTTTGTGGATTTGATTCCATTGTAGAGGTGGGACATCTTGATAAGTGTATGTATGGAGGTTTATTCTAGTGGTGGTTCCTGCGTGTTGTAGGTATACCGCGTCTTTTCCCCAATCTTGTACGACCTTTAGCTGTCTCATGAAAGGCCTTCCCAAGATCATTTCATAATTGCTTGGCCTTTTGAAGTGACATATTGCTAAAGTGTGTTCGAATTCCACTCCACACGTAGTGAAGACTACTCGTTCTAACAATCCTAAGGGTCTTTCCGTATGTCCATCTGCCATTTGTATTTTCATGCGTGTTGGTCTTAATGCTGGTTTTCCCCATTTCTCCCAAATTTCTTTGGTAGCAATACCAACACCGGCTCCTGAATCTAGTATGGCTTTGGTAGTGTAACCTCTATAGGTGATTGGAAGGCAGGTATTTCCTTCATCTCCCTCACTAAAGTCTCCTACCTTATCCACTGGAATTCTCACCGTGTTTACTTCATCAACCATCTCTTTCTTTTCCTCCTTGACTTCCCATTGATTGATTAATTTCTCTTTTAAATGTGGTTTTACCTTTAACAATTCTTCGAATGTTAGGGTACATGGGATTTTTACCTCTCTAAGGCGTTGTATGATCTCCGATGTTTGAACTGATGGGTTCGTCTCTCGTTTCCTGATTGAGGGAATGCGATACAATTCTGAATTGTGCTCGTACTCCCCGGTGTAGTTGGGCAGTTCCTTTACATCTTCTTCTTCTTTGTCACTTGCATCCATTGGAAAAATTTCTTCTGAATTTAGTTCAGGTATTGAACCCTCTATTTCATTTTCTGCTTCTAATTCTTCAAAGGGTGGTTCGATTCCTTCCACCTTCTTCCATTTGTCCTCTTGGACTCGTGCCCATAGATCTTTAGTCCATTCTCCTTCTACTTCGGGGACTACGGATCCTTCCTTTCTCTCCACACCACTTTCGTCATTCTGTGGTCTATTTACTTCAGGCTTTTCATGAGTGTTTAGGCACTCTTGGAATTCTCCTTCAGAAATTCAGGTATTGGGTAAAGGCGATGCAGGTTTTTCTAAGGTTTGCTGTGCAACTTCTATCAATTTCTTGCAGATTTCTAGTCTTTCTTTTTCTAAGTCGCCTCTTGGATATTCTCTCTCGTGTTGCTCTATGGTAGGTCCTGCTCTTATTCTTGCCTTGTATGCCTGAATCCACATGGCTAATTCTTCAGGCATAGGATCTGCTAAGACTGATCCTACCTCCTCTTTCTTACGCTTCTCATTTTTGTTTCCTTCTTCCTTCTTCGGTTCTACTTTTGGTTGTTGTTCGTTTCCCTCTTTTTCCTTCCTCTGTAATAGCTTCTTTTCTTTTAGTCTCTCTCTTCGATGCTTCCATTTTTGGGACCTTTTACTGGCAATGCTTTTCCCTGGTTCTTCTGAGTCTTCAACTCTTTGAGGGATGGGTGTGTCCCTCTCCTTGTTACTTTGATTGTTCTCATCCGTTTTATCAGGGGTCTCTCTGGCTTTGGCTCTCGTTATTGCTTTCAAAGGTACTGTGTATTCTTTATCACTCCCTGATGATTCTATTATTTCTATTACGTTGATTTGGACATTAGATGTAACTTTGTTGGGGTTCTTAGGACAATCTCTGAAAAGGTGTTCCTTACCACAATCGCTACAGTAGCCTTCCCAAATTCGTTGTGGTGGTGGTGGGTTTGGTAATGTACATTCTCTGATATAGTGGTCACCTCCACATCTGTAACACGGTCCTCTGGGTACAGGCTGTCTATTCATTGGTCGAGGTGGCATGGTTGCTCTAGGAGCCGTGTACATTACTGGGATATATTCCTGCTCGTATCCGTATGAACTATCCGGTACCTCCATGTCATAGGCATATGGGTCGTACAGTTGTCCATTCTCTATCATAGAGCTTTCATAATTAGGACATATTCCTTGGCTATGATTGTAAGATAAGTCATATGGTTCATTACTAGCCAAAGGTGTGGCTGGAACTAAAGCCCTCTCTAGGTTTTCTTCAGGTTGGGCCATCTTGACTGGGACAACGTTCTGAGGATGGGGCGGTTGTTGTCCTAGTACTGGTTGTGGTTGGGTGTGTCCTTGATATGCGTATGGTCGTGGCACTGGTGCCTGCGGCTGATAAATGGGATATCTAAAGGCTTCACCTCCTTGATCTCTTTGGGGATATCCATACGGTCTCGCATAAGGCTGGGTGGGTCTGGTTTGCCTATTGTAAGGGCAATTCTCTGTGCTATGGTTTGTATACCTTTGCTCTACACTGCAATATTGTAGAGGTCCGGGGACAGAGGGTCTATGATGAGCATAGGCAAGTGGTGGGACTACTCCCCTAGTACACAAATGAGAAGGATGATCACCTCCGCACTGCATACATCTTCTAAGCATAGGCAGTCTCATAGGATTCGTGGGATAATTCCTCTGTCCTTGAACGTTCAATTTTTTTGCTACTAAATCTGCTATTTCCTCCACATTGTTTTTAGGGTTTGATGTGCTACTGGCTGACTCTTCGCTCTTCAAACTACCTTGAGGTATTTTCAAGTCTTCTGCTAGGTTGTCCTCTAGGTCTATACATTCCTTCATACACTCTTGCAAAGTTTGAACCCTCTTTACATACACTAATGACCTCAAAGTTCCGTTCAACAATCCTTCCAAAAATAATGATACCATTTTATTTTGGGTAGGCCTCTCCTCTACGGGGCATCTATCCACATACTGCTTGAATCTTCTTGCAGCCAATCTCACTGATTCGGTGGGGGCTTGCTTGAAGCTATGTATCAAAGAAGATGAGTTGTTTTTGATTCCTGACTTAGTGAATTCTTCAATCATTTCCTGGTAGACTTGTTCCATATTTTGAAAATCATTAGGGTCCAATGGTTGAAACCATGCTAGCGCAGTGTCTGTCAATGTGAGACCAAAGGACTCATATTGGATCAAGAAGTCTTCTACCTCTTCGGCTCTGATTACTTGTTTGAATTCACCTATGTGATTGTAGGGTTCACTAGAGCCATCATAGTGATTTCTCATGCATTTAGCAACTTGAATTGGCCTTAATCTCCTTCCTGCTTCAGGTGGTCTAGGCATCACTGGAAAAATTGGTCTTCCTATTGGTATGCCTGGTCCTCTTACTACCGGTGGTCTGACAGGAGCATGAACTCCATGTCTTGGGTCCATAGTTGGTTGAGGTCGGTAGTTAGGGTTATTAGCAGGCATTGTGAACTGTACATGTGGTCTGACTGGGATCTGGGTCTGTTGTGTTTGTTGTGTTTGTCCCGACTGTTGATATGAATCATTCTGGGATGTTCCAAGTGGGTTTCGTGAAGTAGTGGCTTGGTCCCTAGGAGGGAACACTGGGATGTTTTGATATTTCAATTCCGCTCTTTCCGCTTCTGTTATGGGCCAATATCTTCTCTGATTTTTATCCAGATAAGTCATGATGGTGGGGAACTCAGGATCTTGTAACTCATAGATGGTAACTGGATTAGGAGCAGCTTCCCATATAGAGGAATGGGCTCTAAGCAGATGCTCCATCCCATTGATCAAATATACATCTATTAGAGTGTCATCCTGGGGAATCAGGTCTCCTCTCCAAATTTTAGTAATCGTAGATCTCCCTCTAGGAGTAGTTACTTGCTCTTCGTTTCCACCTCCATTTAAGCTTGAAGCATTATTTTCTTCACCATGTTCATTAATGTTTTCCGGGTGTTCTGTGACAACATATTGGATATCGCGTTTGTCCATGTACAGTCCTCCTACGTACTTGACTGCTGGTCTAGGCACCATGTAAGCTTCTGATGCCTTCTGTAACCTGGCCACAGATCTGTTTAGACCATCCAAATAAATGGGGATCTCATTGTGGTTGGTGTTCACATACTCCAAGGAGGTTCTGTACTCTCCCTCAATGATTGACATCATGCCAATCATGGGTACTGTGTTCTGCATGTCCTCTGAAGCCATGGGAATTTCTTCTTCTAACTCACTGGAGGTCTCCGAGTAATGTGAATGTTTACTTGGCTCTGCTACACTACCTACGGAAGAAATTACACTTCTTCGGCTTCCTAGGGTTCTTCCGGACCTCAGATTCATCCACTTAAGAGCTCTGATCAGACCTTGTCAACCTCTAACCTCTAGAATTCTAAACTATAGCTTAGGAGTCTAGAGAAATTTGGCTGGAAAAAGACTGAAAAAGAACTTTTTCCTTGGTCATGATACTTGACATTTCACAACTCACGATACACGATCTTTAAGTTCAAACGATACTTGATTCCTGACAAATATCGCGATACCTGCTAAACGATACCGATCGCTTGAGTGCAACGATACCGATACTTGGAAGAAACGATACTCGATATTTGATTACAGGCGATACACGGCCTCTGATGATATTTGACTACCACGATACTTAGGACCAATGATACTTAGCTTCCAACGATACACGATACTTGGATTGCAACGATACACGACACACAGAACAAGTATCGCGATCTCTGAAAATCAGACGATACACGATATTTGAGATCCACAATACACGATCTCTGAATTGAAACGATCGACGATACACGATATTTGGCAAGTATCGCGATCTAAGTGAAACGATACACGATCTTTCAGCTCAGACGATACTTGGCCTCTCGCAAATGATCGCTGGCAAAACGATACACGATACTTGCTGGGTATCGCGATCTTTGACCAAACGATACTTCTCAAGTATCGCGACTGTAGAGGAGGTACTGGGGTATCCACTTTTATAGAAAACAAACGCTTCCAGTACGTCACCTACTCAAGGGGGGGTTCTCTTTAGGGAAGTATACCCTTGAACATTTCTGTGAGCAGGTAGATAAAACGGATCGCACAGAGTAGTGAATGCTCCAGAAAATATGAACAATATATGACCAAGGAACACCATACACTTTTTGATCCGAATCGGATGATTACAAAGTTGAGCAGAGAACTCAGAACAATACAAATGGTAGTAATTCTCAAGAGAATAGAGATTAGTCAACACACTGACTCACAGAAAAAATAACCCCAAGCTACTCTCTTACATTATAGTGCTCATAGCCCCTCACTGTGAAGCCTATCCCCTGTATACACGACAGAGTAGCTCCCACAGTAGACTTGAAACCACCAAGTGCAAGAGAGGTCTTCTACACGTATACGCGGACCACTGTATCTCTAAAACTTGTACATGTACTCCTGGGTGTGTCGTCCTAGTCCTAAATGAGCACAAATCCTTTGATTTTATAGGCTCCAATAGGCCAAGAGAGCCTTGCCGAATCTTCACGTCCACTGATCACGCGCCGGTTAACCACCCAAAATTGGAGGGGTAGGTCAATTATTCCCTTGATTTGAATTGGATCCACAAAAATAGGTAGTCGTCGTGAATGGTTGGCGACACCAGTTATTTTTTCCTCTTCCACTTTTACCCTCTACATTTTCACTGACCCTTTGTATGCAAGTTGAGATCCGCCCGTCATTTTTGAATGAGCCTAAGAAGCACATCCCTTGCCTTTGATGGATGGTGATCCCCAGAATACTCTAAATGCTAAGATACCCCAACCATACATATGATAATCCTTGAATTCCTCTTCCTTTTCTGCTCCAGGGGCTACCATGCTTGGAAGTGGAGGGCTGAGAGAGAGGGGGAATCAGGCAGGGTCGAGGGGAAGCGTGATGCGGCTGAGGGGAGGGGGCTTGCGGGGTGAGTGGTGAGGGGAGGGGAGGGGGCTTGCGGGGGTGAGTGGTGAGGGGAGGGGAGGGGGCTTGCGGGGGTGAGTGGTGAGGGAAGGAGAGGGGGTTGGTGGGCGCAAGGAGGCGCATGGAGGGAGGAGGGAAAGGGGCTTTGCGGGGGTGAGTGGTGAGGGGAGGGGAGGGGCTTTGCGGGGGTGAGTGGTGAGGGGAGGGGAGGGGCCTTGCGGGGGTGAGTGGTGAGGGGAGGGGAGGGGCTTTGCGGGGGTGAGTGGTGAGGGGAGGGGAGGGGCTTTGCGGGGGTGAGTGGTGAGGGAAGGAGAGGGGGTTGGTGGGCGCAAGGAGGCGCATGGAGGGAGGAGGGAAAGGGGCTTTGCGGGGGTGAGTGGTGAGGGGAGGGAGGGGCTTTGCGGGGGTGAGTGGTGAGGGGAGGGGAGGGGGCTTGCGGGGGTGAGTGGTGAGGGGAGGGGAGGGGGCTTGCGGGGGTGAGTGGTGAGGGAAGGAGACGGGGTTGGTGGGCGCAAGGAGGCGCATGGAGGGAGGAGGGAAAGGGGCTTTGCGGGGGTGAGTGGTGAGGGAAGGAGAGGGGGTTGGTGGGCGCAAGGAGGCGCATGGAGGGAGGAGGGAAAGGGGCTTTGCGGGGGTGAGTGGTGAGGGAAGGAGAGGGGGTTGGTGGGCGCAAGGAGGCGCATGGAGGGAGGAGGGAAAGGGGCTTTGCGGGGGTGAGTGGTGAGGGGAGGGGAGGGGCTTTGCGGGGGTGAGTGGTGAGGGGAGGGGAGGGGCCTTGCGGGGGTGAGTGGTGAGGGGAGGGGAGGGGCTTTGCGGGGGTGAGTGGTGAGGGGAGGGGAGGGGCTTTGCGGGGGTGAGTGGTGAGGGAAGGAGAGGGGGTTTGCGGGGGTGAGTGGTGAGGGAAGGAGAGGGGGTTGGTGGGCGCAAGGAGGCGCATGGAGGGAGGAGGGAAAGGGGCTTTGCGGGGGTGAGTGGTGAGGGGAGGGGAGGGGCTTTGCGGGGGTGAGTGGTGAGGGGAGGGGAGGGGCTTTGCGGGGGTGAGTGGTGAGGGGAGGGGAGGGGCTTTGCGGGGGTGAGTGGTGAGGGGAGGGGAGGGGCTTTGCGGGGGTGAGTGGTGAGGGAAGGAGAGGGGGTTTGCGGGGGTGAGTGGTGAGGGAAGGAGAGGGGGTTGGTGGGCGCAAGGAGGCGCATGGAAGGAGGAGGGAAAGGGGCTTTGCGGGGGTGAGTGGTGAGGGGAGGGGAGGGGCTTTGCGGGGGTGAGTGGTGAGGGGAGGGGAGGGGCTTTGCGGGGGTGAGTGGTGAGGGGAGGGGCTTTGCGGGGGTGAGTGGTGAGGGGAGGGGAGGGGCTTTGCGGGGGTGAGTGGTGAGGGAAGGAGAGGGGGTTGGTGGGGGTGAGTGGTGAGGGAAGGAGAGGGGGTTGGTGGGCGCAAGGAGGCGCATGGAGGGAGGAGGGGAAGGGGCTTTGCGGGGGTGAGTGGTGAGGGGAGGGGAGGGGCTTTGCGGGGGTGAGTGGTGAGGGGAGGGGAGGGGCCTTGCGGGGGTGAGTGGTGAGGGGAGGGGAGGGGCTTTGCGGGGGTGAGTGGTGAGGGGAGGGGAGGTGCTTTGCGGGGGTGAGTGGTGAGGGAAGGAGAGGGGGTTTGCGGGGGTGAGTGGTGAGGGAAGGAGAGGTGGTTGGTGGGCGCAAGGAGGCGCATGGAGGGAGGAGGGGAAGGGGCTTTGCGGGGGTGAGTGGTGAGGGGAGGGGAGGGGCTTTGCAGGGGTGAGTGGTGAGGGAAGGGGAGAGAGGGAATGGGAGATAGAGAGGAAGAAAGAGAGGCACATGGAGGCTCTACAGACCCCCACATCAAGATTTTGCACCGTCCCGGTGCAATATCTTTATTTGCTTATTTCTTCAAAATGAACTGCATAAAATGAAAGAACAATGGTATTTACAGGGAATAAATTTCCATCTGCTTGTATCAATTCAAATAACTTTTCACCCTGGAGATGTTAACCAAGGGCAACCAGTTGCCTTGTAGATCCTCCAGTTGCACTGCACCGTGTGGCAATACTTTGATGACCTTATATGGCCCTATCCATTTAGGTGCCAGTTTGGTGAATGGCGACGGGATTTGATGCACCAGGACCAAAGATCCCTCCTGTATCTCCTTAGTCCTTAAATACCTGTCATGCATCCGTTTGCGTTCCTCTTGCTTTATCTGTAGTTTCTTCATTGTTGCTTCCCTATATTCTTCCAATGCCACAAGTCTTCTGATTGGAGGCTCAATACCCATGGTTCTGGCTCCAATTTCCTTCCTGATGATAAATTCGAAGGGTGCCAATGCTTCTTTACCATAGACTAGGCGGAATGGGCTTTCGCCAGTGGTTCCCCTTCTAGTAGTTCGAAAGGCCCACATTGCACCTATCAGTGCCTGTGGCCAAGAATTTTGATGTTCAAAGGATAATTTGCGTAAGAGCCCAATCAAAATTTTGTTAGAACTTTCGGCTTGGCCATTCGCTCTGGGATAGTAAGCACATGACTTCCTGTGAAAGATTTTATACCTGTCAAAGGTGACTTGGAGCAACTGATTCACAAAGTGAGTGCCCCTGTCACTAGTGACTTCAATTGGACACCCGAATCTGGAAAAAATACGTTTAAACAAAAATTTAGCCACTGTCAAGGCCGAGCAATCTGTAGTGGCTTTAGCTTCCACCCACTTAGTTGCATAACACGTGGACATAAGAATATATCTCTTTCTTCCAGGTTGACCCATTGGACTGATCGGACCTATAAAGTCAAGTCCCCATCGTTCAAAGGGTAGCCATCTTGTGGAGATGACTAATGGCTGGAAACTCATCTTGTTTGGCTTAGGAGCACATCTCTGACAGATATCGCACCCCTTGGCAAATTTGATTGCATCTTTGTATATCTGAGGCCACCATAATCCTCGGTGGATAATCTTGTGAGCCAACTCTTCTCCCTTCATATGCCCTTCGTTGTGTGCTGCTTCAAGCAAAAAGTTTACTTCTTCTGGAAAAACACACTTTCTCAAGATACCGTCATGACAGTATTTATATAAATTTCCGTTTATAAGAGAATATGCTTTGGTTTTCAAGAGCAATCTTCTCTTTTCTACAGGTGCCAAGTGTTCTGGGATCTTTCCAGTAGTGAGAACATGAAGAATTTCATCATACCAACCAATTCGAACTGTTACTAGAAAAAGATTGCTATCCACCAATTCGTCATTAATACCTGTTGCCTTTTCGCTCATTGCCGTCCTGGACACTTGATCTGCCATGTAGTGCTCTTTTCCTGGCTTAATATGAATATCAAAATTAAATTCTTGAAATAGGAGTAACCATCGCCAAATCCTTCCAGCTACTCTGGGCTTGTTAATCAGGTACTTCAAAGGTTGATGATCAGTTATGACAATAAAATGCACACCTAAGAGGTAATGCCAGAATTTTTGAAGAGCGAACACGATAGCCAAACCTTCCCTTTCAATAGTGCTGTAGTTCCTCTCTGCTTTGGTAAGCAATCTGCTAGCATAAACGATAGGTTGATCTATCTTCTGTGATGATGGTTGAGCCAAGACTGCTCCAACTGCATGAAGACTGGCATCTGTATGTACATGGAATTCTAATGACCAATTAGGAACAGTTAAAAGAGGAGCAGTACATAGCCTCAATTTTAATTCGCAAAATGCTTTCTCAGCTTCAGGAGTCCATGAGAAAGGGACATTCTTACTTGTAAGCCTGGACAAAGGCTTAGCTATTTCTGAATACATTCTGATAAATCGTCTATGATATCCTGCATGGCCCAAGAAACTTTGCACTTCCTTTGGGCTTTGTGGAATTGGCATGGAAAGGATAGCAGTGATCTTTGCCGGATCAACCGTTATCCCTTCAACTGATATTATGTGGCCCAGAAGAGTACCTTTGGTCACCAAAAAATGACATTTAGCAGGATTCAACTTCAAACCTGTTTTGAGACACTGCTCAAAGATTTCCTTTAGATTATCCAAATGGTTATTGAAATCTTGAACTATTGCCCTCTTGTCTGTTCCTGAAAATACTGAAAAATCATCCATAAAAATGCGCAGAAATGAGGTTAACCATTTCCCTAGTATGAGATACATAGTCCTATTGAAGGATACTGGTGCATTCTTCAAGCCAAAGGCCATACAGGTATAAACATATGTGCCCCATGGTGTAACAAAAGCCATCTTGTCTCTATCTTCAGGATGAATGGCTATCTGATTGTAGCCACTGAATCCATCAAGAAAACTATATAAAGAGTGTCCGGCTACTTCTTCAAGCACCTGCTCTGTGAATGGTTGGGGAAAGCCATCTTGAATAGTTACCTTATTCAAGGCACGAAAATCAACACATACTCTTATTTTGCCGCTTTTCTTTGGTACAATGACCATGGAAGAAAGCCACCGTGAGTGTTCTACTGGAACAATAATACCTGCCTCTTCCAATTTTGTGATTTCTAGCTTTACTGCCTCTGCATACTTTGGATTAAGTCGGTAAGGCCTACTTCTTGCAGGTGAAGCTCCTTCCACTAAGGGTATTCGGTGTAATCCAAGCTCCTCAGGTATCCCTGTTAAGTCTTTATAGGACCATGCAAAGACACTTTTATAGGTAAAAAGTAGGGAAGTTACCTTCTACAATAAAGGCGGATAGTGCCATAACCAAGCAGCCAAGTGAACCATCTGAGGATTCTCTTCATCTCCAAGATTTACTTCTTGAACAAACTTTTCAGAATTGGATTCACTTGAAAGTTCATCTCCACTGTATGCAGGAGCAGAGTTCAATTTATGATCCACAATTTGTTCCTTGATCCATCCTAAGGGTATATTTGAGAATGGAAGTTCTTGAAGGTCGCAATTATCTTCCCCAGATGCAGGCACAACTTTGTCTCTTTCTGGTCCTGCAAGCATAAAATCATCTGATTCCTCATGTTTACCTGCCTTTTCCCTACATACCTTCTTAGTGGCGCTAAGTGTTGAATTTTGATTATCTGATTCAAGTGGAGATTTCTGTCCTTCAGGAGGTGCCTGCAAAAAATAAGCTTGACTTCCTTGCTTACCCTTTTCTATTTTGTTCAAGTGAAGAACATCGGTTTTTCCCTCTTCCCGTCCTTCTTGTGTTGCTTCCGCAAAATCTTCATTTACCTCACATATCTCCACTGTGCAGCATTCTGCACTTCCCATCATCCAACTTAATAGGGCATCATCTTCTGAAGGCATTACCTGAGTTTCCATTGCATATCCAGTAGCCTTGTTGATGTCTGATCCTTCTTCCAAATGTATCTGTAATTGATTGTTAGTACATGTGGAAATCCATAACTTGTTCTTTCCCCAATCTTGTAGAGCCTTTGCTTGCCTTAACCAAGGCCTTCCCAGGAGTAGAGGATATGAGGTCTCCTGAGGCAGGGCAATAACAACAAAGTCTAAAACAAAATGACAACCCTGCACTATCATAAGTACCTTTTCAACAATGCCCACTGGTGCAACCCGACGTTGATCTGCTAAGGTGACTGTGAAAGGTGCTGCCTTTGTGGGATTGAGCCTTAGTTTCTTCATAGTGAAATCAGGCATCAAATTGATGCCGGAACCTCCATCTATAATAACACCTGCTAGAGCTTCATCCTTGATTAAAATGGATAATCTTGAGCTCTGATAATCAGCCAAGGGTGCAGGAGGAAAGTCCACCATAAAACCATCTATACTAGGAGGTGGGCACAAGCATGCAGAATGTATAATCTTCAGCAGAACACTTCTTACTTTAGGATCTATCTTTATGAGTTGATACAGGCTAATCTTATGATGAATACCTTTCAAAATTTCTTCAATGTCCACTTCTTGCTTGCCTTCAGAAGTACTCGTTGGTTGATCTTTTAGCAAAGTAGTTGCCCTCTCATAAGCTTCTTCCATTTCTTCTTGGTCCTTCCATCCCTCCCTCTTTTCTACAACTCTATCTTTGAGTCCTTGTTGTTCCTCCTTTTGGGCTACTGCCGCTTGCCTGGCTCTGGTCATCATTGGCATGGATGAAGATGAAACAACATAAGATTGAGCTGTCATACCTTCTACAGGTGGGGAGACTGCAATCATGTGAATAGGAGCCGGACGACCTCTTGGGCAATCTCTGGTGTAGTGATCCTTAGCATCTGGACAGTGCTGACAAGGGGGTGCATCCTCTGGAAGAGAACACCTGTTCTGCATATGGCCATACTCCCCACAACGGTAACACATTAGAGGCCTATTGTATCTAGGCCGAGTTGGGCGGGTCTCTTCTCTATTAGGTGCATTAGCAGTGCTAGCATAATATGAATCTACACCTTGATGGTTACCTCGCTGTTGTGTCCCCTTAAGGTAGTAGCAGTCTCTTGCCTCATGACCCTCTTTGCCACAGAACTGACAACTGACTCTGTTAGGACAATTTACATTGGAATGTCCATTATTATTACATATTGTACACCAAACCTGTCTTCGTATGTCCTGGGTAGTCCGCAAGTCTTCAAGCTCACGCCTAAGTTGAGACACTTCATCCACATTATGAGTTGAGAGTGGTGGTATGACCTTCTCTTCTTGGCGACTTTGCTGCATCCTTAAGGCTTCCAACTCCTTCCTGAGTTGCCCGATCGGATCCAAATCGGATGCATAATTTGGTTGAGACTCTACTTTAAAATGTATTCTAGCCTCCTCAATGCGTGATGCAGTTGCAAAAAAATCATCAAGTGTTGCATCCAGTCTGAGGGATTCCTGAAGCTTTTGTTGAGATGACTTAGGCAGAGCCTTCTCAATCCATTTTTTGACTAAAAAATCACCTGGAGCATGAGGCAAACGAGAAACAAGTGCTTTAGTTCTTGTGTGTAATTCATGGAAGGATTCGCCTGCTCGTAATTTTAGGTTCTCTAGCTGATCTAGAGCTCGTTCTGAGGAGTCGCTTGGTCGAAATGTCCGCGAGAATGCCGCTTTTAGTGCCTCCCACGTAGTGAAGTGCCCATCAGCATACTGGCTATACCATTTGTCCGCAAGGCCTTCCAATGTAGATGGAAAGAGCACCAACATTGCATCCTCCCGGTTCTGCAATCCTCTTCCACGACATAATGAGACGAATCTCCTCACGTGGTCATCTGCATCTTCATAAGCCAATCCTTTAAATGTAGGAAACTTGATGTTCAACCTAGAGAGTAAATGGGAAAGATCCTCCATTGGTGCCGGCGCTTCTTCTGAAGTATCAGAGGAAAAATCTAAGGTTCTCCTATGTTTCTCTTTTGATAATGGTGTTACTCCCAAATCAATGGATAGATTCAAGGATGGTGGAGGAGAGGTAGGCTCACTGGTTGTGGTTATTTCTAACTTGTTGAGACGCTTCCGTTCACGATGAGACTCCTTGTCCGCCCGCGTATGGTTCATGTACCTATTCGCAAATACAATAGGGCGACAATCCTCTCACAGAAATGCAAAGGTCCCACCGGGCGTGCCAAACTGTAGAGGAGGTACTGGGGTATCCACTTTTATAGAAAACAAACGCTTCCAGTACGTCACCTACTCAAGGGGGGGTTCTCTTTAGGGAAGTATACCCTTGAACATTTCTGTGAGCAGGTAGATAAAACGGATCGCACAGAGTAGTGAATGCTCCAGAAAATATGAACAATATATGACCAAGGAAGACCATACACTTTTTGATCCGAATCGGATGATTACAAAGTTGAGCAGAGAACTCAGAACAATACAAATGGTAGTAATTCTCAAGAGAATAGAGATTAGTCAACACACTGACTCATAGAAAAAATAACCCCAAGCTACTCTCTTACATTATAGTGCTCATAGCCCCTCACTGTGAAGCCTATCCCCTGTATACACGACAGAGTAGCTCCCACAGTAGACTTGAAACCACCAAGTGCAAGAGAGGTCTTCTACACGTATACGCGGACCACTGTATCTCTAAAACTTGTACATGTACTCCTGGGTGTGTCGTCCTAGTCCTAAATGAGCACAAATCCTTTGATTTTATAGGCTCCAATAGGCCAAGAGAGCCTTGCCGAATCTTCACGTCCACTGATCACGCGCCGGTTAACCACCCAAAATTGGAGGGGTAGGTCAATTATTCCCTTGATTTGAATTGGATCCACAAAAATAGGTAGTCATCGTGAATGGTTGGCGACACCAGTTATTTTTTCCTCTTCCACTTTTACCCTCTACATTTTCACTGACCCTTTGTATGCAAGTTGAGATCCGCCCGTCATTTTTGAATGAGCCTAAGAAGCACATCCCTTTCCTTTGATGGATGGTGATCCCCAGAATACTCTAAATGCTAAGATACCCCAACCATACATATGATAATCCTTGAATTCCTTTTCCTTTTCTGCTCCACGGGCTACCATGCTTGGAAGTGGAGGGCTGAGAGAGAGGGGGAATCAGGCAGGGTCGAGGGGAAGCGTGATGCGGCTGAGGGGAGGGGGCTTGCGGGGTGAGTGGTGAGGGGAGGGGAGGGGGCTTGCGGGGGTGAGTGGTGAGGGGAGGGGAGGGGGCTTGCGGGGGTGAGTGGTGAGGGAAGGAGAGGGGGTTGGTGGGCGCAAGGAGGCGCATGGAGGGAGGAGGGAAAGGGGCTTTGCGGGGGTGAGTGGTGAGGGGAGGGGAGGGGCTTTGCGGGGGTGAGTGGTGAGGGGAGGGGAGGGGCCTTGCGAGGGTGAGTGGTGAGGGGAGGGGAGGGGCTTTGCGGGGGTGAGTGGTGAGGGGAGGGGAGGGGCTTTGCGGGGGTGAGTGGTGAGGGAAGGAGAGGGGGTTGGTGGGCGCAAGGAGGCGCATGGAGGGAGGAGGGAAAGGGGCTTTAAGGAGGTGAGTGGTGAGGGGAGGGGAGGGGCTTTGCGGGGGTGAGTGGTGAGGGGAGGGGAGGGGGCTTGCGGGGGTGAGTGGTGAGGGGAGGGGAGGGGGCTTGCGGGGGTGAGTGGTGAGGGGAGGGGAGGGGGCTTGCGGGGGTGAGTGGTGAGGGAAGGAGAGGGGGTTGGTGGGCGCAAGGAGGCGCATGGAGGGAGGAGGGAAAGGGGCTTTGCGGGGGTGAGTGGTGAGGGAAGGAGAGGGGGTTGGTGGGCGCAAGGAGGCGCATGGAGGGAGGAGGGAAAGGGGCTTTGCGGGGGTGAGTGGTGAGGGAAGGAGAGGGGGTTGGTGGGCGCAAGGAGGCGCATGGAGGGAGGAGGGAAAGGGGCTTTGCGGGGGTGAGTGGTGAGGGGAGGGGAGGGGCTTTGCGGGGGTGAGTGGTGAGGGGAGGGGAGGGGCCTTGCGGGGGTGAGTGGTGAGGGGAGGGGAGGGGCTTTGCGGGGGTGAGTGGTGAGGGGAGGGGAGGGGCTTTGCGGGGGTGAGTGGTGAGGGAAGGAGAGGGGGTTTGCGGGGGTGAGTGGTGAGGGAAGGAGAGGGGGTTGGTGGGCGCAAGGAGGCGCATGGAGGGAGGAGGGAAAGGGGCTTTGCGGGGGTGAGTGGTGAGGGGAGGGGAGGGTCTTTGCGGGGGTGAGTGGTGAGGGGAGGGGAGGGGCTTTGCGGGGGTGAGTGGTGAGTGGAGGGGAGGGGCTTTGCGGGGGTGAGTGGTGAGGGGAGGGGAGGGGCTTTGCGGGGGTGAGTGGTGAGGGAAGGAGAGGGGGTTTGCGGGGGTGAGTGGTGAGGGAAGGAGAGGGGGTTGGTGGGCGCAAGGAGGCGCATGGAAGGAGGAGGGAAAGGGGCTTTGCGGGGGTGAGTGGTGAGGGGAGGGGAGGGGCTTTGCGGGGGTGAGTGGTGAGGGAAGGGGAGGGGCTTTGCGGGGGTGAGTGGTGAGGGGAGGGGCTTTGCGGGGGTGAGTGGTGAGGGGAGGGGAGGGGCTTTGCGGGGGTGAGTGGTGAGGGAAGGAGAGGGGGTTGGTGGGGGTGAGTGGTGAGGGAAGGAGAGGGGGTTGGTGGGCGCAAGGAGGCGCATGGAGGGAGGAGGGGAAGGGGCTTTGCGGGGGTGAGTGGTGAGGGGAGGGGAGGGGCTTTGCGGGGGTGAGTGGTGAGGGGAGGGGAGGGGCCTTGCGGGGGTGAGTGGTGAGGGGAGGGGAGGGGCTTTGCGGGGGTGAGTGGTGAGGGGAGGGGAGGGGCTTTGCGGGGGTGAGTGGTGAGGGAAGGAGAGGGGGTTTGCGGGGGTGAGTGGTGAGGGAAGGAGAGGGGGTTGGTGGGCGCAAGGAGGCGCATGGAGGGAGGAGGGGAAGGGGCTTTGCGGGGGTGAGTGGTGAGGGGAGGGGAGGGGCTTTGCAGGGGTGAGTGGTGAGGGAAGGGGAGATAGAGAGGAAGAAAGAGAGGCACATGGAGGCTCTACAGCGACCGGCACGAAACGATACGCGATCAACGATACATGATAGACGATCGCTAGCAAACGATCTCTGACCAAGTATCGCGATCGGTATGAAACGATACACGATCGATGGGAAATATCGCGATACTCGACCACAGGAGATCACGATACTTGCTAAGTATCGCGATACTCGACCGCGGGAGTAAAACGATACTTGACCCTTAGACAATTTTTGAGAAAGATTTTTTAAGTTTTGTTTTGAACCCCTTGTTCTCCTAGCTCCTCTCTCTTCTCCTCACTCCCTGTATCAATCAAAACACACCTTTTTACCCCCTGTAGCTCTCAGACGATACCTGGCGCAGATCGTTTTACACTGATATGGAAATATTTGAGTGATCAAAAGAATTTAGCTACTGAGTTGCTCACCTTTGATGCTCTTTCTCACTCTTCTAACACCTTTTCTTGCTCAAAGACACTCCACAAGCTCAGAAACGATACTCGACAGCTTCGCGATACTTGACAGCTCCTCCACGATACTTGCTCAGAAACAAGTGATTTTCAAAATGACTTTTTTGGCTTTTATACTTGATTTTTTTCCTATCTACTGAAAATGAAACAACAAGGCAAAGGATGAAAACTACTCTAATCTACTCCCTCACTCTTCCTACTCTCCTCCTACTACTCCTAAACCTAAAACTTATTACACACACCTCGGGGATGTGAAGTAACAAGTGCTGAAGTGACTAACTACTTGCCAAAGGACAATTTCACCTCTACAAGTACGATTCGATCACACTCGCTCTATGACTATCACGAAGGCACCTTGGTTGAGTGTTCCCCGGCAACGGCGCCAAAAAACGTGTGTACTTGAGCCAAGAATACTCAAGGACTTGTGCCAATGAGACTATACTTCAATTGCCACACAAGTGCATATAGTGGGATCTTTAATACACATTTAAATGTCAATCCTAAGGAACGACTTACCAAGTGTATGAAGACTTGTGCACACGTGATGGATAATGAAGTGGTTTAGCTAGCATGCATGAGAAAAGACTACTACCTCTCACACTTACGGAAATACTGAAAGTGTTTGCCGCAAGCCTCTTTTCAGCAGTTTTAGTATTTTGAGGTTTTCTCCCAGCCCAGAACTCTGAATATAGGCAATAGGGTACTCCTTTCGAAGCTCTCGACTAGACGCATCCAATGATGGGTTTCACTCAATTCTGACCACCCTGCTTCAAGTTATGGCAAAAACAGTGAATGACGGGAATCACAAATACCCGCGCCACAGCTTCTCCTAACTTACGCACGCACTACAGCAGCTCAAAACAAAGGGGAAGGGGTAGACAACAGTCCTACACATGCATTTCAAGCATAACACGCACATACAAGAGCAAAATGAAGATCAAAATCAGCAAGGAAGAGGCAAACTCGAAAATTCTGAAGAGCTCCCTGTTCACAATGGCAAGAGTCCTCTACAAAGAGTCACAAAGTGACTTATATACATGAGCCCTAAATTTGGTCCTTTCACACAAGTGACCGGCACTTTATTCACTAAGAGACTAATTTCCTACTATTGTACATGGGTAATCTCTATTCTTCTGTGGGGATGCATCTAGAGGACTCCTCTAATGCATTTACAAGGGAAAATATATTACAAGAATGAATATGATACAAAAATATGTAGTCCAAATCGGAAAAATTTTGGGGCCCGTCTTTTTCTCTGCTTTGTGCGCTCCTTAGTTCTGCAACAGGTATATACCTATTTCATTTTGCCAGCATAAGCATCTCGAAGTCTACTACAGGTTTAGCAGAACTCATCTGGGCAGTTCCGTTCAATTTTTTGAGATACAGTCAATTTTCTACATCAAGGTATTTTAGTCATCGGCCATGGATGAAAGCAGTGATGTATTTCGTATGTTGGTTGTTGAGGATAAGTTGGATGCTACCAACTACCCATTGTGGGCTTATATGATACGACATGTATTGGTTGCAAAAGGATTGTGGAACATTGTGCAGGGTGTTGAAAAATGTCCTATCACTCTTGCGATTGTTACAACTACAGATACTGAAGCTGATGCAGAAGGTGTCGAAGATGATGATATTCTCCATATTCGTGTTTATGCTGCAGTTTCTGCTGCACCTACTGCAGAGTAGATTTGTTGGGATGGCAGAGATGCTCATGCACATGCATTGATAGATTTGTCTATCAAACGTGCAAATTATTCCTCATATTCGCTCTTGCAGAACAGAAAAGGATGCTTGGGATACACTGGTGAGGCTCGTGTTGCTTACCTCCAAAAACAGTTGGAGAGTGAGCACATGAATGAAGGTGATTCTATGGACATTTTCTTAACAAAGGTCAAAGACTTGAAGGAACAGTTGATTTCTGATGATGAGGTTATACCAGATAGCTCACTTGTGTAGACCGTTCTGAATGGCCTTCTTGATTCATATCAGAGTTTTGCTTCTACTCTTTGATTGATGATGAAATTCAATCCGTCCCTCAAAATCATAGATTATTGCAACTGTTTGAGATGCGAGAGCCTCCTGCCCTCCTCTTCTATCATCTTTTCTTTTCATATCTTTCATGCTATTCTCCTCATATCTTTCATGATATTCTAGCACCATGGTTTATTAATGCCTTTACCTATTCTTGATGCACCATGGCAACATATCTCAATGGATTTCATTACTGGTTTTCCTATGACAAGAACACATAATGAAATGATTTGGACCATTGTGGATAGGTTTAGTAAGCAAGCATATTTTCTTCCATGTAAGAAAACATTGTCTACTAAACAAGCCCCTGATTTGTTGCTCAAACACATCTTTGTGCAGATAGAGACAGAAGATTTGGTTTACCACAATCCATTGTGTCAGATAGAGACAGAAGATTTTGTAATGGTTTTTGGAAACACTTTTTACTAACCTAGGCACGCACATTGACTTCACATCTCCATTTCATCCGGAGTCTAATGGTCAAACTGAAGCAACAAATAGCACAACAAAATCACCATTTGAGATTGTGTATGGACATTCATTACCAACACCCATATTTCATGTTTCACATCAAGTACCAGACCAGGTAACTCAAACACATACACAAATTTTGGAAGAAACAAAAGAAGCCATTAAAAAAGCTCAAGACACATACATAAAACAAGTAAACAAAACGAGAAAACACATGGAGTTCAAAGAGGGAGATTATGTCATGCTTAGAATTGAGAAAAGATGATTAAAAAGTATTCAGACTCATCCAAAAGTCAAATTGGCACCTAGATACTATGGCCCTTTTCGAATTGTTGAATGTATCAATGCCAATAGTTTTAGGTTGGCCATTCCTGATTCTTGGAAATTTCATAATGCCTTTCACATTAGTCTCCTTCGTCCTTACAAGGGTCCTATACATCATCAAGATACTTTCACTCACAGTGGAAGAATGCATAGTAAATATCTTCTTAAGTATAAAAATCATGTCTTGAAAGTGGCAAATGGATGCCTCAAAGTTTCTTCCAATCTCATCTTGATCTCTTAGAAGCATATCAAAATCAACATACCTAAGCTACCTGAGGTTCTGCCCTCTTCGTGATTAGTTTGTGGGTATTTCGTACCTGAGGTTTTTCCCTCTTCCAGATATATGAGTGGGTACTTTTTTTTCACATGATGTATATGACTGAGGTTTTCCCCTCTTCCAAACTTTATGTTTGTGGTCTCTACATATGAGATGTATATGAGAGAGGTTTTACCCTCTTCTAGATCCTATGTTTGTGTTCTATACTTGACTGAGGTTCCACCCTTTTCCTTTGTGTACTAGCTACTGGTCACATTGTGGTCCTGCTCATGTTTGGTCATTGTTGGGGTGCACACTAACATATGACACTTATGCAGGCTATGTTCTTTGATTTGATTCTACTTTCATTTACATTAATGTTAGTGTATACCTGATTTCAAGATATGATGATGAGAATCGGGAAGATCCCTATGATTATTGGAAATGATCGGCATCAACATGTATCGGAGTCCATCTCTTCTCTATACATACTTTTGTTTTATTCGAGCAATTGAGGATAATTGCTATCCTACCTAGGAAGACTATTATCCCATTACTATTTTTATAGACATTCAATCTAATTTCAATAGAATTTTGCATTAATTTTATCAAAGTGTTCATTAGATTTTATTCTAAGGTTTAGAGTCTCAATTTATGTAATTCAAAAATAATATTTATGGTTAATAAAGCTTCATACAAGGAAAAGAGTGGTGCAGGCACGACATGCAACTTGTTTTTTAAGGAGTGGCTAAAAATAGACCACTTTGTAAAAACTCAATCATAACACAAAATCTATTCGCGATCTTTAAAAACGAACTGCGAATGCGCACGAAAACAGTGAGATCTACAACTTTGCACAAGATCATTTTTTCTACAAACGAACAGAAGGCCCTCAAAATTAGAGATTTCTGAGACTGTTTGGGATGTGAGAGCGTGCTACCCTCCTCTTCTATCATCTTCTCTTTTCATATCTTTCATGCTATTCTCCTCATATCTCTCATGCTATGCTCCTCAGCAATCCTTCTCAATCTTTGTATACATATTCTTTTAAATAATAAAGAGGTGGATGGAAAATACTCAATCAGATGATTGAGGGGGATGATTTGTACCCAATGCGGTGTCATGTGTAAGACTCTTTGTTGTTATTTGATTGTTTCTATCTCTTGAATTTCCTATTTGATTCATGGTTCATGTGTTTAAGATGAATTTCATGTGGTTTATCAACTCTCATCTTGATTGATATATTGGTCTTAGCCTAAGTTTGACAACAAAAGTAGTCCTCTAGTTGGATAATTAATTAAGTAAATGTTGGTTGGGAATGAACCATAGTACAAACATCCAAGTTAGATGTTTGGAACAACTAGACTTCTAATTTGGAAAATCAAATTCAAGTGAATCAAAAGTTCTCAAAGTCTTGTCAGGGATACAAATCCCACCTGAGTTACTAAGTCTATGCACCAGTAATTCCCAAAAATGGATCAGATTTGAATCCACCCATTCCACATGTTAGTGCCCAGATAGCACATTGTGAAAATAGTGAATTGGCCAAGGATGGTTTTTGATCCACCCTTATTATTCATTTCCTACTTTGCAACTCAAAGTGCAAAGCTAGATGGTGTTTTGAATCATTTGGGTACTATGAGCCGCTAGAAGGGAACTCATAATTTTTGTAATATATACTCTGAAAAGTCGCACGCATACTGAAAAGGCGTAGCGCAAAAGTTGTAACTTTTTACTCATTAATGAAAGAGGAGTCGCATGAAGCAGAAGGCGTGTGTCGTCGGACTGTTCGTCTGGGTGAGAGTCGAAAGTGAAGCGCAGTTTGCCGAAATCTTGTGTAATCTGAGTACTTGTCGATTTTGTTGATTAAGCTTAATAATTAATTAAGTCTTAATGAAGTAATAAGATTAACGGGTTAACGCGATAAGTAAAAGACGTATACCATAACCGTGTGAAGTTGAATTATTTTGGTAAACATATTCAAACAGTTAATGTGTGAAGTCTGTGAAGGAGAATACTTTGAGTCTGTAGATTTGGGAAAATACAAACAAGACCTCTGTTTACAGACCCCTAACCATCCCAAGAACCTAGAATTGAATTAACTTTAGACAGTAAAGGTTTAACACTAGCGCCGTCTGTGGGAAATGGAGTAGCTAATTGAAGAAGAAGGTTAAGGTTCGAAGACGAATCCTTTGATATATGCCGGCAACACGCTTCGGTGAATCATTCCCCAAATACTGCAGAGATCAACATCCCTGGGCAGTTTCAAACTTATTAGGAATACCCCCTGGTGGTAGAAGTGCAGGACAATTAAGTTCAGTTGCAGAAGGTTCAGTTCAGCCAGACAGCGGCAATTCCGATGGCAGTTCGGTAGCACACGGTGAGAATCTGGTGCCTTTCGGTGAGATTTCGGTCCCTTCTAA
Source organism: Ceratopteris richardii (assembly GCA_020310875.1). Lineage (NCBI taxonomy): Eukaryota > Viridiplantae > Streptophyta > Polypodiopsida > Polypodiales > Pteridaceae > Ceratopteris > Ceratopteris richardii. The sequence goes on from CM035426.1 coordinate 125,756,348, forward strand.
AGAGAGTACGATGATTTCTAGTTGTACTGCGGCATAGTGTGGAGATAGTTCCACCTCATCCGGTTAGAATTCGATCGTTTTCGGTGATAGGTTCACGTTATCCAGTGAGAGCGCTTCCGGTGACAGTGCAACCGGGTCCGGTGAGAATTCGATGATTTTCGGTGAGAGTTTGGTATTACCTGGTGGTGATTCGAAGTTTTTCGGTGAAACTACAGTGCTGTTCAGTGGAAACTTACTGCGTTCACCATTTCACGCTGCAAGTTTAGCCAATTTCGACACTAAAGTTGAGGAAGGGCTGTTAGATTTTGAACTAAGCAATCGGTTCAATGATATCTTAGGACCGGAAAGTGAGCAGGTTGACCATACAGTCTCGGAATATTAAGAAATATCTCCCCAAAATTTAGGTGACAACAATAACGCCAACAACAACAGTACCATGAGTGGCTCACAACAACAAAAGCAACAACAGCAACAGCAACAACAGATTGTTCCACCGCATCCGGTGCCAGTCGGAGTCACGTACACAAAATTTGGAGGGTTTCTGGGAGATGATCCTGATGCGCATGTGCGGACCTTTGAGATTAATTATGCAGTTCTGAATTACCCAGTAGACCCTGCGTATAAAGCTATTGTGTTTCAGTCAACTCTAGTTAATGAAGTTTCACGATGGCTAACAGAATATGATTTGAACCACTTCCATCAGTACTATGATGTAAAGGATGCATTTCTGCAACAATTCCGATTAAAGAAGAACCTAGCTAAATTTTTTGATTACCTACAGAATAATAGGCAGAAACCACACAAAAATGTATAGGATTATGCTACGCTATTTCGGACTCATTTACGACAGTTACCACCAACGCATGCTAATTTACCGGACGATGTTATCACTCAGTGGTTCATCAACGGATTAAAGCCCCAATTGAAGTAGATCATGATCATATGGTGTGTGGGTGGAATGACTTTGGATGTCATAATTGCTATGGCATTACAATTAAAAAATAAAGTGGGTGGATTCACTAAAGATCTAGAGTGGCTGAAGGCATCCAGGCAATCCAACGAGGATCCTTTGAAACAAATTTACTATACCAAATGCAAAAATCTAGGGCACAATAGCTCAATATGTGCTCTGAATCAAATGTATTGTGCCATTTGCCATACAACAGACCACACTACGGAGACTTGTCCATATAATGCAAAGGTACAGAACAGAGCAGCTGTTAATGCCATCATTCAGGAACAAGGGCAACCGGCCAGCCATTATGTACCACCACAGATGAGGAATACCAGGGATATAGGAATTATCACGGAGGACGGTCAGCTAACTTTGGGCAAACTCGGTGGAATGCGGGTACAGCAGGAGAAGGTGCATCTCCTCCACCCCCTAAATGTCAATTTTTATGGTGAAATTGGGCATATCCGAAGGTTTTGTAACGATGCGGCTGAGTATGATAAAAAGAAAAAGGAACGACAACATCCAATGGCGAATATGGTGTACATTTCAGCAGTAGACACGCAAGCAACAGTGGTCCAAACACGTTTAGGAAAGCAGTTAAAGCCAACTGCAAAGATTTTTGAACCTGGAATTTGTGAACAACAGAAGGTGTTTACAAAAGCAAGCAAATGGGTGACGTAGGAACAAATCGTGTTCCCTGACCTAGTTCCGATGATGGAGCATAGCATACCACAGACAGTACTGGAAGGCAGAAACCTAACCTAAAGAGTACTGGAATTACCACCGGACAGTGTATCAGAAATAGAGAAAATTGATCCGGTGTGGGATGTCTTATCCAAATCGTCAGTTTCACTACCATTGGGTCAAATATTGGCTTTGATCCCAGGAGTGCGTCAACAGTTCCAGCAGTAGGTCATTCTAGGATCCTCGAGTGCTCCAGCAACAGCTACAATCCAATCGGAATTGGACCCAATGGTGGACCATACAGTACCCCTGATTACGGTATGGTACAAAAACCATAAAATCACACAAGTCTTAATTGACAATGGATCTGGTGTAAGCATACCAGCAGTAGCACTTTGCACACGGATGGGGTGGACACAAATTGAACCTGTTCAATTCTTTGTATACATGGCTGATCAATCTAGAGTCCATCCGGTAGGATTGGTGCAAGACATTCTGATTACTCTGCAAGGTGCTGTTTTCAAAATGACCCTCATTGTGCTAGACTTACCAGAATCTAGCTTGGACTATAATTTGCTCTTTGGACGTCCCTGGCTTAAACAAGCTAAGGTAGTGCAAGATTGGTCAGCACATGAATTAGATTTTAAAAATAACCACCGGAAATATGTTGTTCCACTGGACGATATGAAACCTTGTGACTTACATGCACGACCATATCCAGCAGAGCCTGTACACATGTTTGATGGTCTCTCCGATGATGAAGAGGAATCTTTTCTTTCAGCCAACAAGGATCTGATGGCACTTGGCACTATAGATTTACAAACGGTGGCTGATAACTGGAGCCCGGTAGCCTGTACGGTGGTACCACTGACAGGTGAGCACGAGTCAAGTACAGAACAAACCTTGGATGATACGATGCTCCAACAATTACTTCTGCCAGGAGATGATTTGGAGATGCCTCGGCAGTTCTATGTACTGGAAGATCAATTGGTTACTTGCAATTTCGGTGATCACACCAACCCACGACCAGTAAAAATTAAGGCGAGCCTATCCAAGACCTTCGAGGATAACTATTGGGAGAGATGGTTGGATGCACTCAGAAGATTGAGTTGGTACTGCTAATCCTGCTTTGCACCAGCCCTCTTTGATCCTTTTCTCCGATTCTACTCCTTGATAACGCGACGAAGACTGAGCCTTGCAGAAACCGCCATGCCAAGAAGAACTAAGTTAGAGTGATTCAGAAATTCTCTGTAATCAATCAATAGCTTAGCAAAGTCTAGTGCTCAACATATGCTCTAACTTTACTGGAAAAATTTCACCGAAATTTCACCGGACTGCCACTGGACTGACACCGTAATCGTACCGGAATTGTACCGGAATGAACTTCAATTCTGTTTATAATTACTTCAAGTGAACATACATGAAGTAAGGAAGTGACGCGTGAACTTTCTTAACTTACTGAACTCTTTCTGAAGTTTAAGAAAAAAACTCCTCTAGTTCAGACAGCCTCTTTCCGGTCAGACTTTGTACTGTGTGTAGATATCTTTTTCATCGGAAAGATTGATCAACTAAAAGTAGAGATGTCTAGCTATAGAGTGAGCTATCTCTCATACAAAACTTCGCATTACTCTGCGAGATCTACTTCGTTCTTCTACCGGAAATTACTCGTTTACTGTAAGAACTGCAACAGTGAGCACTTCGACCACGATTTCTTGAAATTGGCTGAACCAAGTTGCTTCAAGCTTTGTATGCTTGTGGTATGCTTTGAGCTGAATCTATCAAGCTTTGAATCACTTGATTTGATTCAGTAGGCACTGAGATATGTCTCTTTGAAGTTGACAGTAGTTGAAGTGGTACACTCAGAGAATAACAGAGATGATGAATGTAAATATTTGTATTAGATCATGTAAATGTACATTCCATTGGCATGATAAACATAGCTCAATGGTACTCAGAGGTGTAGGCTATAGAGTAGACCTCACACACTCAATGATTGATACAGTAATGCCTCGGGATGAGTGAAGAACAACTGTGACTTTTGACTTGTAGTTTTTATAGGAGTTGAGTGAGAGCTTGAATTAGAATTCAAATCAATCTCCTAAGATCTTTCACCTAAAAAAGTTGATTGAGATATTCTCTCAATCAATCAACAACCTTTTCCGCGACTTTCAATCAATTAGGCGTGATTGCATAATGCGCCAAGTCATATAGACTTTTACAATGGGTAAAAAGGTAATAACTCATAAGCTAGTGTTCCTATGCTCCTTGCTTCATGTAGAGTCTTCAAAGTAGATGTCCAATCCAAATGTGAAGGCTTGACTTGTACCAACAGCTCCCCCTCAAGCCAAACATTTTGGCTCAAGTCTTCAGCTTCATTCTTCAATCACATCCTGCAATCCAATCATGGATTTGAATCTGCATAACTTGTTTCCATCCAAAGCTTTAGTGAGTAAATCTGCACATTGCATATTAGTGGACACATAAGTCAACTAAATGTCTTTACTAAGCAACTTCTCTCTCACATAGTGGTAATGAACCTCTATGTGTTTTGTCCTAGCATGATATATTGGATTAGCTGCAAGGTGAAGAGAGCTTGTGTTATCTCCAAAGATAATTGGAGGTCTAGTATATAGGCCTAACTTTGTATACAAAAGTTTTAACCAAATAGCTTCTTGAGTGGCATTGGCTAGCCCTCTATACTCTGCTTCAGTAGATGACAAAGCCACTGTTGGTTGTTTCTTGGCTGACCAAGAAATAGGTTTATCACTTGCAAAACATATGTATCCTGATGTGCTTCTCCTATCATCCTTGCATCCTGCCCAATCTGCATCTGAATATATTTAATATCAATATCTGATGTATAAGGAAAATACAAACCATGGTTCTGAGTTCCCTTTAAATACTTCAAGATCTTCTTTGCTGCTTCTAGGTGAGGTACCCTTGGTTTGTGCATGAATTGGCTAAGCACACTTACACCATATGCTATGTCAATTCTAGTCAAGGTAGCATAATTCAGACTACCTACCATACTTTGATATCCTGTAATGTCTTGGACTTCATCCCCTTCATGAGCACTTAGCTTTAGATTAACCTCCATTGGAGTGATTGAGATTTTAGCTTCCTGCAAATTAAATTTCTTGACCATATCTTGTACATACTTCTTTTGAGTGATATATATACCTGAATTAGTGTAGATTAACTCAAGACCTAAGAAGTACTTCAATAATCCAAGGTCATTGATCTTGAATTCCCTCATCATCTGTCCTTTGATGTGTCTAATCCCACTGACATCATTGCCTGTAATGATGATATCATCAACATAAACACACAAGTAGATTACCTCTGTACTACTCCTCTTTATAAATAGAGAAGTGTCTGCTTTACTCATCACAAATCCTTGGTCTTGGAGATATGTTGTCAACCTGTAATTCCATGCTCTAGGTGCCTGCTTCAATCCATATAGCGCCTTCTTCAATTTGCAAACATAATTTACCTTCTTGGGATCTTCATAGCCAGGTGGTTGTGACATGTAGACTTCTTCAGATATCCATCCATTCAAGAAAGCATTCTTGACATCTAATTGATACATGTTCCAATTCTTGGATGCAGCTACACTCACCAATACTCTGATTGTTGGCATCTTTGCCACAGGAGAAAATGTCTCCTCATAATCAATGCCTTGGGTTTGTGCAAAACCCTTGGCTACCAACCTAGCTTTGTACCTGTTGATTGTTCCATCTGAGTTTCTCTTTAGTTTGTAGATCCATCTGGATCCTATCACCTTCATAGAATCCTTCTTGGGTACCAAGTCCCAAGTGTCACTCTCCTTGAGAGCTTCTATTTCTTCATCCATAGCTTCTTTCCATTCTGCTTTGGTGATTGCCTCCTCATATGAACCTGGTTCTTCATTTAACAAGTCCTTTGCAAGATATACAGAATGCTTAGTTACAAGAGAAGTGTCATACCCATATCTGATAGGCTTCTTACTTTCTCTCTGAGATCTCCTCATTGCTTGAGTTGAGGATTCTGGTATATCCTCTAGCTTCTTCATTTTCATCTTCCCTTTGGACTTCCATGCCTTGAATTCCTCAAGGTTAATTGTGTCATCATCATCTAAATTTGAGTCTTGTTTCTGGATTGGTTCCTCCTTGGTGAGCTTTGGGAAGTCTTCTTCCATGTCATAAGGTAGACTAACCTTCCTGCATTCATTCTCATACCATGAGTCATTCTCATCAAAGATGACATCTCTGCTTACCTTGAAACCTTTGTTTGAGGGGTTGTAGAATCTGTACCCTTTCTGGTTCAAGTCATAACCAATGAAGATACATTTTTCAGCTTTAGGGTCTAGCTTTCCCCTTACCTGTGAAGGAATATGCACATATGCAATACAACCAAAGATTTTGCAATGATCCAAAGACGGTCTCTTACCATGCCAAGCTTCATAAGGTGTCATTCCATCAAGTGTCTTTGATGGCAACCTGTTAATGAGATATGTGGCAGTAGATACACTCTCTGCCCAAAGATAATTTGGCAACTTCTTTTCATTAAGCATAGACCTTGTTGTTTCTACAATGAGTCTATTTCTTCTTTCAGCTACCCCATTTTGTTCAGGTGAGTACCTTGTGGTTATCTCCCTTTTGATGCCTCTTTCCTGCAAGAAATCTTCAAACTCATTGGAGAAGTATTCTCCTCCTCCATCTGACCTTAGCCTCTTCAAGTTTCTTCCTGTTTGGTTTTCAACAAGTGCAAGATACCTCTTGAAACAATTAAACACTTCATCTTTATGCTTCATAAAGTATAAAACAATCCATCTGCTATAATCATCAATGAAGGACACATAGTACCTTGATCCTGAAATGGAGGGATCCTTGCTAGGTCCCCAAAAATCTGTGTGTACCAAGTCAAGGTAGTCTCCATGCATAAAACCTTTCTTTGAATAGGGTAATCTGTGTGACTTACAAAACTGACAAGCTCCACACTTGTATATCATGTGTTGCTTGGATACATTAGGTATCCCAAGCACACATTGATCCCTGCACATTTGCTTTAAGGTCCTTTCACCAATGTGACCTAACCTCTTGTGCCATATTTCTAATTCTGAAAGTGTTTGATCCTTGTAATTGTATAAAGCAATGTTTTTGGCGTCTTCAAGCTCAAAAGTAAATAATCTACCTGATTTTTCTCCCTTGGCTATTCTTCTGAATCCATGTCTTGGGTCCTCCACATATGCTCCATGTTGATTGAACCTGACCTGTAAACCTTTCTCCACAATCTGACCAACACTCATTAGATTCTTGGTAATAGTTGGAACATAAAGTACTCTGCTCAATAAGTTCTGATTACCATCACTAGTCTTTACATTACCAACCTTTACAACAGAATGCTTAGTATCATCACCTGTCTGTACCTGATGTTTTCCCTTGGGTTCTTCCAAATCAGAGAGTAGTGCCACATTACCAGCTACATGGTTAGAACACCCTGAATCAATATAAAATAAATGATCATCATTTGTACCTTCCTTGGAGGTCATATTCATGATCAATAGGGAGTCATCTTGCTCCTCTGTGTAGTTGTTGTAATCCCTTCTATTTCTGAATCCACCTTGGTAGTTACTATTGTGGTTGTGGGTATAATTGTTGTTGTACTGATTGTTGTATCCATTGTAGCCTTGGTGTTGGTTGAATCTGCCTCTACCTTGAGAGTATCCACCTCTTTGATAGCCTCTTCCTCTCTGATTCTTATAATTTCTGTAGCACTCATCTGTGGTATGGTTAGACAATCCACAAATGTTGCATGGTGATGAGTTGTAGGGTCTCCCCCTACCTTGCTTACTTCCTCTGCCTCTACCTCTTGAAGATCTACCTCTCCCTGCATAGTTTGCTTGGGAGGTAGAGCCTTCTTCATCAACCTTCTTACTTTTACCTTTATCTTTAACCTTCTTATCAGTGTATAGAGCAGAGGGGTTGTTACCTTTTGATTGTTCTCCATTCTTTGTAAGCTTTGCTTCATGTGTGAAGAGTTGACCAATCAGGGTTGTTAGATCAGGAGCATGTATGTCCATGTATAGGTCCATTGCTGTGGTAAAGCTCTCCCATTTGTCATCAGCCTTTAGTCCATTGATTACCTGCCTTACTATTTGTTCCTCTTCAATCTCCTCTCCAATACTTGCCAGTTGGTCTGCAATGTCTTTGACCCTAGTGACGAAATCTGAAACTGATTGCTTTGATTGCTTCCTAAGAGTAGTGAATTCAATCCATAGTTGATTCTTTCTGGCCCTTGTACTTGATGAAAAATATGTTGACAAGGTTTCCCAAGTCTCTTGGGAAGTCTTGCAATTCCTTATGTGAGGTAAAAGGAAATCAGATATAGAGTTAAGAAGATAAGACCTTCCCAAAGCATCTTTTGCACACCATGTGTTGAGCCTTTCTTGTTCATCTTTGGTGGGTAGGCCTCTAGCTTTGAATGAGGGCAATTCCTCATCTCCTGATATGAATCCAAATAAGCTTCTTCCTTGTAGATAGGTCTTCATCCTTAGAGACCAAGCTTGGTAATTGTTCATGTCCAATTGTCAATGAATGAAGGAAAACCATCTCCCATGTTACCTTATTTGCTCTGATACCACTGTTGGGAGAGATGGTTGGATGCACTCAGAAGATTGAGTTGGTACTGCTAATCCTGCTTTGCACCAGCCCTCTTTGATCCTTTTCTCCGATTCTACTCCTTGATAACGCGACGAAGATTGAGCCTTGCGAAAACCGCCACGCCAAGAAGAACTAAGTTAGAGTGATTCAGAAATTCTCTGTAATCAATCAATAGCTTAGCAAAGTCTAGTGCTCAACATATGCTCTAACTTTACTAGAAAAATTTCACTGAAATTTCACTGGACTGCCACTGGACTGACACCGTAATCGTACCGGAATTGTACCGGAATGAACTTCAATTCTGTTTATAATTGCTTCAAGTGAACATACATGAAGTAAGGAAGTGACGCGTTGTCGGGAAGATTTGCATCTTCCAATTGATGGCCCGAAAAATTAAAATATTTATTGGTGAATTCTAAACCTCTTTTATATCACTGTTGATCAGTTGTGCTAATTGGATTAACTATTTTGAAAATGTTATCAGGTATGAAGGATGAAGCAGGACATATGTTCATATTAGGGTTTACCCTAAGTACTTAATTAATGAGTATTTATATTTATACATGCTAGAAACATGGGTATATAACTCTAGTTCATATGATTTATGACAATAGGGTTCATTTGAAGGGTCTCAAAAGGTTCTAATAGGTTCATGTTAGAGTTTATTTATGTTCCAAAGGATTAATGATAGGGTTTATTTAAATGTTAATGAGCTAATGGTAGGATTCCAAAAGGGTTTTAAGGGGTTTAGTGTGCAAGAATGAAGATTAGCCTTAGTTTGAAGGGTTGAAACAAATAATATTTAATGAAATTAATCTATAATTTAACATTGGTTAACCTACAAATTTAATTTATGGTTTAATTTGTTAATTTAATAGTGTGTATGCTTTTAAATACTTAGGTTCTAATTAATTAAACCCTTAAACTAAGATTGAATTAAATGATTTATTTAAAATAAGAAATATAGGCTAATTAAATTAAAAATGGTAAATTAAATGGATAAATAACTAGTGGTCTATATGAGTACTAGGAAAAAGAATGGTTTATAGAAGATGTGTAACTAAAGTGATTGAAAGAGTGGTTGGAATAAATGATGCAATTAAAGGAAGTTAAAGAGAAACTTTAAATGAATGGTGTATATGAAAAAGGTTAAAAGAATGGAGTAAGTGAGTTGTGTAAATAAAGTCAATTTAAAGTGTGGTGAAAGTAAGGAGATTAAAGTGTGGTTGTAGATTAAAAGTTAAAACCAAAAGAATGGATTAGGAAGGACTTGTGTATGTATTTAAATGTGTGTTGAGCTCAAGTTTCTCCTAATGTTTTTTGCAGGTACTGTCTCCTGCTCTTTACTTTCTTCTGTTTTTCCTTCTTTCTCATTAGACCCTCCTCGTGCTCGGGATATTGAGCCATCATGTCCTGCTGTGTACGATGATCTTGATATGCCCCATGCTGCTGCATGAATGATTGTCCGGCCGAAAGCATGACCATGCCTATTCCGTGGCTTGGTCTGAGTCCCTACAGTAGTGTGTGTGATATGTGTGTATTTGTTATGTGTATGTGCGTGTATGTGTGAAGTGTTATGTGTATGTGCATGTATGTGTGATGTGTGTGTGTTATGTGTGTATGTGTTATGTGTATGTGCGTGTGATGTGTGTGTGTTATGTGTGTATGTGTTATGTGTGATGTGTGTATGTGTTATGTGTGATGTGTGTATGTGATGTGTGTGTGTTATGTGTGTATGTGTTATGTGTGATGTGTGTATGTGTGTATGTGATGTGTGTGTGTTATGTGTGTATGTGTTATGTGTATGTGCGTGTATGTGTGATATGTGTGTATGTGTTATGTGTGTGTGCGTGTATGATGTGACGTGTGTGTGTGTGTGTGTGATGTATGTGTGTGAGAGAGAATCTCTCCCTCCCCTCCTCTGCTGCAGCGTGACAGCGTGCACAGAGAGAGAGAGAGAGAGAGAGTAGAGAGAGAGAGTGAAAGTCTCTCCCTCCCTTCCTGGCGCTGCGCGCAGCAGCGCCCACAGAGAGAGAGAGAGAGAGAGAGAGAGAGAGAGAGAGAGAGAGAGAGAGAGAGAGAGAGAGAGAGAGAGAGAGAGAGAAAGGCGCAGAGGGAAAGAGAGAGAGATCGGCGCTGGAGAGAGAGAGAGAGAGAGAGAGAGAGAGAGAGAGAGAGGTAGGCAGGCAGAGAGAGAACGGGGAAGAGAGAGAGCAGAGAGAGAGAGAGAGAGAGAAAAGATTTCACTCCCTCCCCTCCTTTGTCTGAGCGCGACAGCGCGCAGACAGAGAGAGAGAGAGAGAGAGAGAGAGAGAGAGAGAGAGAGAGAGAGAGAGAGAGAGAGAGAGAGAGAGAGAGAGAGAGAGAGAGAGATAGGGAGAGAGAAAGAGAACGAGAAAGAGAGAGAGAGAGAGAGATAAGAAATTTATTTTAAGTTAATAAATGTTATAAAAGTGACTAAATAGTTAAATACATGCGTGTGTTAATTGTTTTTTAATACATAAGTATATATATATATATATATATAATTGCAAATGTATGAGTGGAATGTATATACATAAATATATGTAGATAAACGCAAATTAGAGTCAACTTAGGTGTAGATGCATGAGCTAATGTTAGCATATTTATGTGATAAATGAACATATGTGTGCATTATTGTGTTCATTTGCATAGGATTAAGTGCTTGAGAACATGTTAGTATGTTTGAGTGATGAATGAGAATGTGAAAATATGTATTAAGTTAGCATATTAATGTTTAGGGATGTGAATGTATCTACATATAAGAGTTAATGTGAGCATGCATTAGCATATGCTAAGCATGTGTGTGTGTATAGATGTAAGTACATGGGTTAATTTAAGCATAAGCATAAGCATGTATGTTAGCATGAGAGTTGATGAATATTCATATGTGCATATATGCATATGAGAAAGTATATTTGTATGAGCATATGAGTATGTGCATATGCATGAAAGTGTGTGTGTTTGCATATGTGAGAATGCATGTGTATGCAAATTCCAAGTGAATTATGTCTTGAAAGTTAATGATTTCTTGTAATATTACTAATATCCTAATGTTTTTTGCAGAAACATTGAAGATTACAATCAATTAAAGTGAAGTGAAGACAATTGAAGTGAAGCGGCAGCCTAAAGATCCATTTAAATCTTATTTCTCATTTAGTCAACTATCCAATTGACTAGACATTTATCCAATTGTTTAGGCCTTCCAGTTGTATTAGATTTATTGATTCGAACCATTAGCTTATCAATTAATTTATTTAAGCAGTTTTGCAACAATATTCTTTCCCATTACTTTCATCAAGAACCATTAGCATATCAATTAATTCATTCAAACAGTTTAGCATCATATTGTTTCATTAGTTTTTCCATTACTTTCCTTGATGTCTTCTAAGTTAGTTCATGAGTCTGAGCACAGTACTATTGAAAATATTGAAAATGTTCCGCCAACTCTAGAGAGACCAGAACCCTCTAGCTTACCTGAAAGTTTAGTAGAAGAACCCATTATGGAAGTTTCAATCTCATATCAGGAAGCTGTTGCTATGTACGAGGCTGCCCGTCCTTACGGTCCATAGCTAGTTAAAACTATTTACTTTTGGTAAGAAAACTTTAGTTTCAGTCATAGAATTAGGTAATTTATATTGTTTTGTCATTAGAACCCTTATTTCCTTAAGCCTGAGTCCGCTACAGACACCCTGCGTGTGCCGAACGATTTACGCGGATGACTTGATCCACCATCCAAGCATCTCTCACGACCCGACATTGATGAACCCGACGTGAACAAACGGCCTTGCAGCTCAGGTATAAATTTTAAATTTTGCATTGCATATACATTCATACGATTTTACATCAGTGCAGCTGCGTCTTCATCCCTGGAAGCTGTGGCATTTACGTGAGCTTGCAATCTTCTTGGTGTCGAGGGCTGGTCTGGTGACCTGAGCGCCTCCACGAAGATTGGCAAGTAGGAGAACCTCGTCGCGCCACCCCTTTCATCAACAATTGAAGCACAAAACGTTTGCACCCATTTTTAGCAAACTATGTATTTAGGTTTTGATTCAAATCAATAAATGTATTGAATTTCACAGAAAGCACTGTTTTGAGCCTCATCTTCAAGCAGTTGGTATAATTTCTTTACCCTTACATTCTTGGGTGCAAAATTTTATTTAAGGTTAAATTATTGGTATAGGTTAAAGGCAACTGTTTGTTAATCATAGGTTAAGCGTTAATCATAGCTTTACTTGAAGCATATTGGCATAGTATAAACTTATCAAACTGGACTCTAACGGAATTTCAGAATTAGTAGCTGAACATAAGGAAAGAGTAACAAAAGAAGTTCAGGATATAGTTAGAATTGTTCAAGCTAGGTCAAAACAAACTTCAAAAATGGATGAGCTATTTCAAACTATGATGCACGAGACGCAAGGACAAAAAGTAGTTGAAACGTTATTAAAGGATAAAGGGAAATTTACTGGTATGAATGTTACAAATTATTTAGACACATTTGAGGAATTAGCCAAGTTACACGGCTTGCCTGATACAAAGTGGAAATCCTATCTTGGACGACTTGCCATAGGTACAGTGAAAGCTATTATGGATCTACATGACAATAAGGAATGGGATGAGTTTAGAAAAGAGCTACATAAAGAATTTTATTTAGAGGACTATAGTCAACACAGTAGAGAGGGATTTATGAAATGGATTAGTTCTCCTAAGCCTCACATTTCTTTAACTCAACTCCATGGCGAATTTATGAAAAGATTCTCTCAATTACCTGAACAGGATAGAGTTGCCCTTACCCCAGATATCATTTTATATTTCCTTAAAATCTTGACTCCAGATATAAGGGTAGAGGTTGAGCGTAGGCTTGAAGAACCGGGAAAGAAATATGGGCTTACAGATGACTGGGGTGTAGTGAAAACTGTAGTTGAGGCAGTTGCTCAAATGATCCAACGTAAAACACTCCTTTATGATTCGATGTCTCAACCATCTTCCAGTTTTCCTCCGATTCAGGCAACTAGGGATACACATATAGATTCAAAAGTTGAGCCTACAACATCCACATCTAGAGTACCAACCGAGTTACAATTTGAGATTTTGTTTAACAAGTTGGACAATATGATGCATATGCACGAGAATATGTCTAAAGAGGTAGCGGCTTTGCAGAATGTGGTGTATGCTTTAAACCTACAAGATAAACCTGCAATGCAAGCTCATCCGACTATTTATCCTCAACCAGTAAATGCTCCAAATCCACCATTAGTAGCTCCAAATCATCCATTAGTACCTCCTAATCCACCTTTTATACCTCCTAATCCTCCAGTTGTACCCCAACCAATTCCTCAACCGATTCCTCAAGCATTTAACCAAAGAAATTTCAATGAAAGGAGAAATGCCAATGTGAGGAGATGTATCTGGTGCGATGCCATAGATCATTTGACTTACACATGTGAAGCATTGAAAGATGCGAAAGAGAAAAGACTTGTAATTGATATTGACAAGCGATTGTGCGACTATAGAACACATTTACCCTTAGCTGCCAATTGGGGAAAGGGAGGGATGCAGAAGCTGTATGAAAACCTTTCTGAGTCTTCGAAATCTGCTTCTGCTGTTAAACTAGAATATGTTGATAGTGACTCTGATTCCGAACAAACAACGGAAACGAGGAACTACTCAATTGAAGCTTTGATAAAGGCGAGAGATGATATTATGCAGAAAACTGCGTGGAACTCTCCTGTCGATCAATTCTCGATATATTCGCATATTGCGAATGTTGAAGAGAAAAGAAAGAGGGATGATGAGCAAGATATAAATGATTCAGGTAGACGAATGACTAGAAGTAAGATGAGAGATGAGCCGAAGCCTAAGAAAGTTCAGTTTGAACAAGGCGAAAGTTCTAAAACAAATGAGGAGCAATGAAAAGAAATTAGGGAGGGTAAACAACCTGTGTTTAGTGAGCCAATTCAAACATCAGACAAAGTAGAGCAAATTCCTAGAACTGAAACAAAACCTGAAGAGAAACCAGAAAAGAAACCAAAACGAGTACCGAAAGCTATTCTTATTTCTGAACTTGAACAAAAAGTTGATTCGAAAGAAATATTGTGTGACATCTTATTAAAAAGTGCAGTAACAATGACTTTAGAACAAATCTTCTCAATAGCAAAAATTGAATTTAAGGAAAATTTTATTAAACTAATTAAAAGGAAGAGATTCCCTCTGTCACAAGAGGTAGAGATGCAAGATGTTGCCGAAGTAACTCACTTGATTCATGAATCTCTTTCTTTAGACTCAGAAGATGAAGAAGATAATACCTGTAATGTGAACAAAAATTTCTTAGGGCCGATTGTACCAGATGACAAAACAAAAAACTCAGAGAGTGATTTTAGAAAAAGTTTTTGGGCGAGAGGCACACCGGAGATTAAAGTTAACTTAGGAGATCAGAAGAGATCATATTCTGCTTTAGCCCTAATTGACTCTGGGTCTGAAATCAATGTGATTTCGAAAGGATTATATGATAAGTTTAAATGGCCTATTGATAAAAATCACGGCTGGATAATGCGAACCGCGGACAATGGTTGTGGATCACTCCTAGGAGCATGTGCCAACATACCTCTAATGATAGGTGGAATCTCTGAGACATTCCACTTTTTCATTTAGGACAACTGCTCTTATGAAATTATCTTAGGTCAACCATTTATATGTGAAGCCAGAATGGAGACTAAAGTAATAGATGACGGCTCAGCATACGCAAGAATTAGATCTAAAATCTAAAGATGATCTACAATCGCTCCAAGTTATGATAGTCAGCCCAAACCATGTACGAAATAGGAGAGCAAATTAGGAAGACGCCCATCCGTTCTCATGAAAAGATACGTGAAGATCATATGCCTCTTCGTGAGTTTGGAACTTATTATGATCAAAATTTTGCCTAGATGCCACTGTTGAGCGAGACAACAGTGGTTCTTGGTTTGATGTCTCGCACCCATCTGTAGATACTTTAGATAGTTTTTCTTTATATTTTCCTTCATCATATTTGCAATTCAGTCATTATAAACAAATTCCTAAAAAAAATTATAAAACATTATGAAAAATTTTATAAAGAGAAAGGATTCATTTCATCTGATGAACACATTGAAACCGTAATTGAAACTTTATCTTCAAACTCATTGATTGAAGAAATTCAAAATATTTTGCATGAAAAAGAAAATTTTAGATTTGTACTTTTAAATTCTATTGAAGAATATGATTTGATTATTAAATTTGTCATGAGTAATGAAAAGGAAGCAAAAGTAAATACAAAATACAAAACCGTTGATAAAAAAATTAAACCGATTGCCCAATCATTACCACGAGAGAGTGAAGAGAAGTTTAGGAAAGTTACCAATGATCCTTATTTAAGAGAGCGCACAAATATAGGTCATACCTTCACAGAAGAAACTTTAAAGCTAATCAAGATAGGAAATGATGAAAATTTTTTGTTACCCGAGGAACGTGAACTATTTCAAAGAGTGATTAGAAAGCATGGAAAGGCATTTTCTTTATATTCCCATGAGATAGGTTGTGCAGACCCACAAATTGTACCACCAATGATCATCTTTACAGTGCCTCACATTCCATGGAATCTTCGACCCATACCTGTTCCGAAAGCCCATTTACTAGAGTTAATGCGGCTTCTTAAGGAAAAGATTCACATGCGAATTTTAGAAACCAGATGTCTAACCTATTAAACAACCAAGCTATAGGATGAATCCTAATTATGCAGCCCAGGTTAAAGTAGAATTGGATCAATTGTTGAAGGTGGGGTTTATTGTCCCTATTGAGCATGCGGAATGAATTTATCCTATTGTCATAGTTCCTAAGAAGAATAAGCAATTACGAATATGTGTAGACTACCGGAAACTAAATGCAGCTACCGTACTTGATCCATTCCCTCTACCATTTTTGGACACATGCTAGATGATGTGGCAGGACGAGAGATGTACTCCTTTTTAGATGAATATAGTGGATATAACCAAGTCCGAATGGTGGAACAGGATATTCCAAAGACAACATTTATAACTAATTGGGGCATTTATGCATGTACAGTGATGTGGTTTGGTCTACGGAATGCTCCAAGTACATTTCAACGTTGTATGCAGGAAATTTTCTCTCCTTACGTCACCACATTCATGAGAGTTTACTTGGATGACTTCTCTTTATCCGATGATACTTCAGCGCATCTGTACCACTTATGGTGCTGCTTTTTGAAGTGTCGAGAATACCGCTTGTGCTTGAACCCAAATAAATCTTTATTCTCGGTCTCCTGTGGCAAGTTGCTCGGACACATTATTTCAAAACAGGAATTCAAGTTGATCCAGATAAGGTGAAGGCCGTACTGAAGGCACCTGCTCCTAAGACACCCAAAGAAGTGATGCATTTCTTGGGACAAATCTGGTGGCATGGACGACACTTGCAGTGGCTTGCTAATCTGGCCACACCCCTCAATCGACAGATCACTAGTACTCCTCGCCAATTTGAATGGACCGAAGCCTGTCAATTGTCTTTTGACCGCTTGAAATCGCTGTTAACGCAGGAACCTATTCTCCCAGTGCCGAATTGGGAACTTCCATTTCACATCTTTGTGAAATGGAAGCTTCCGACATTACCATTGGTAGCGTGTTGATGCAACAAACGAAGAAGTGGTTCTATCCAATGTATTATGCGAGTCGCAGATTGGATCTAGTAGAGCACAATTATTCCGTTATTGAACAAGAATGTCTCACATTAGTGTATTCGTTGAAGAAATTCTGGCATTATTTGTTGGGATGACATTTCACCTTCCATGTCGATCATGCAGCTTTGGTGTACCTTGTTCACCAGCAACATTTGGGAGGAAGACTAGCAAGATGGGTCTTGTTGCTCCAAGAGTTTGACTATTCAGTAGTACATCGCCCAGGGTCAGCACACGCGCTTGCTAACTTTCTCTCTTGGTTGGATTCCGGTGAACTTCCGGAAGGAGTTGATCATACAACATCTGCTATCTATGCAGCAGAGACAATACAGGATGATTCGCAAGAATTGCCGGTACCCTCCTCTTACTACGACACCTTGCCTCTGTTCTTGACCAGTGGATGTCAGCCTCGTATGACCTCTTCAGCTGCTCGATGAAGATTAGCCATTTATGGTCGACGATTTCGGCTAATTGTAGGGCAGTTATATTATATGGATCATTGGGCATGTTGCTCAAATGTGTTCCCCCACATGAAATTGCTTCCGTAATTACAATGGCTCATTCTACCCCAATCCAAGGACATTTTGCAGTTGACCTGATACACCGGAAGATCCTACAGAGTGGTTTATGGTGGCCTACGATGTAAAATGTAACCCAGTACGTGCGGAAATGTGAGGTGTGTCAATGTTCCGGTCAGCC
This sequence comes from Ceratopteris richardii, assembly GCA_020310875.1. Classification (NCBI taxonomy): domain Eukaryota; kingdom Viridiplantae; phylum Streptophyta; class Polypodiopsida; order Polypodiales; family Pteridaceae; genus Ceratopteris; species Ceratopteris richardii. The sequence continues at coordinate 125,774,052 of CM035426.1, forward strand.
CTTACAACGACACCTCTTTCCACTCCAACTAGTTGTGCCCCTTGAACCTTTTCAGAAATGGGTTTTGGATTTTATTGGCCCCATTACTCCTCCTATGACAGTTACGAGTAACCGATACATTCTGACCTGCACGGATTATGCGACTCGATGGGCCGAAGCTTGGGCTCTTCGGTCAGCTACAACTGTTGCAGTAGCTAAATGTTTGATGAAGGATCTTTTTCCATGCTATGGGTTACCCTTGGAGATAGTAACTGATCAAGGTACACAGTTTGCAAATACATTAATGCAAGTGCTTACTACAACCTTCCAGATTGTGCATAAGTTCATTTCACCCTACTATCCATGAGCAAATGGATTCGCTGAGAGCACCAACAAATCTCTGTTGAACATCTTAAAGAAACTGGTATTAGATTGTCCAGAGAGATGGGACCAATTTATCCCTATTGTACTATGGGTTTATCATACCACATACAAAGTGGCGATCGGAACAACTCCTTTCAAGTTGGCGTATGGATTGGAAGTGATTGCTCCTATGGAACTAGTGGTTCCTAGTCTGCAGGTGGCCCTCGAACGGAAGCTATTAGCGAATGACTCTTTTCTCTTTCGATTAGAGGCTTTACGGTCTCTGGATGAACATCGTCTTGAGAGTTTCCTGGTGCTGTAGGAAGTGCAGCTTAGACAAGCCAAAACCCACGATTGTTTCCTCAAAACCCCTGTGTTTATGGTAAACCAATTAGTACTCTTTTATAATGCTAAGTCTAATAGGTCCATCAGAAAGTTTAAACTGCACTGGTTCGATCGGTACCGTATTACCAAACAAGTGGGACCTGCAACTTTTTGGTTATCCACCTTAACCGGTGTCCTACATCCTAAAGCGATCAATGGCTCCAAGCTTTGCCCCTATTATCCATCGTCTCTGTCTTCATGATGTGTCATCGGTATTTTTATTTCTTTTCTTTTACAATTTTTCTCACTCGACCTCCTTTTCTTATCTCTGTGTTTTGGTTGACCGACTGACCGTAATAGTTGCGTTTTCCTACCTAAACATGATTAGTGGCCGCCTTGATTATGTTAATGCGAGCATGTCATGATTATGTCCATATATTTCCAATACTGCATTATGATTAGGGTTCTTACCGCTTGATTTTTCTAGTGTTTCTACTTAATCTTGTTCTTCCCGCTGTTAGTCGCTATTGTGTGCTTTGTGTTTGCGACCCTTGTGTGCTTTGTGTTCTCGTCTATTTCTGAGTGTGCCATGGAAGCTCTTGCGAATATTGTGACCTTCCGTGCGGGTCTCACTCTGGATGTGAGTGAGTTTCTACATGCTCGAGGGCTCTTGGCCTTCGCTGAATTGCCTTGGCATTCAGTGGAGTGTCATCCCTTCTATGCGCAGATTATATCTGCCATAGCTGCCACGCGTGCTACCGAGCAATGCTCGCCATTAACATGCTTAAACCCTCGTGTTGTTGTTCAGAAATTTTTCCCCGACACTCATCTAATGAGTTTGCCATTCTTTGTCATCCTGAACCCGAGCGCATCGCGCTTCAATTTCTTGTAGCAGCCTTAAATCTTCAAAACCAAACTTATAGTATCTCCCGTCCATTCTATTCCATGATAGACACTGCCTCCTGCGAAACCGTCAATTTCACGTCCTTTTTCTTCCGACGCATTCACCGCAAATGCTTAGCAGTTTCCAAACAGTTAGCCAAGCATGAGATTCCTCGTACCCGATTGCCGCATCTTCTCACCCCTCTTCTTCCCTTGATCCAAGCAGCGCAACCACCCCTCGGAAACACTTTGCTCTTGCATGAGGAATCTACGCAGATGCTGGAGGATGATGATGAGGAAGACGTGCTACACTTCTTCTAGTGCAAACGCAGACGTATTAGCCCATCACAAAGCCAAGTGCAGGATTCAACCACACTTCAGGTTGAACTCTTTCATGATACCACCACGACGCTACAGGGCACATCGGCATCCTCTTCTCCTAACAAGTAGCAAGAGCCAAATGTAATCATGGAAGATGTCAGTGCAATCCAACCGCAGGATGAACCAAAACAAGTGGATGTTGAGCCTCTGCAAGACATAGTGGAAGATACTACTGTTAGTGAGTGTCACCCTTCTTTTCCACCAGCCGCAAGCAGACACCGCCAAGCAATCGACCGATAATGAAGAAGCGGCAACTGAAGTCATTATGTTGGTGCCCCAAAATGAAACCAAAATTGTCTTAGTTCCGACCTCTCGTATTCCCCTTCCTCCTCCAACCACCATTCTTGTTGATGCTGAAGTTCCTCCCTCTACGCCTTCAACTACCATTTGTGAGACATCGACCAATCTCCTATCCTCTCCCGTGTACTCTCCACCATCATCACCTCACCTGCTTTCTATCTCATCATCGTAGCCTCCTTCTTCTCTTCTTCTTGCGGTTATGTTCACCGAATTGGCATCCATGGGCCAATTACTCATCCAATTCTCCCAGCAGTTGCCTTTGCAGATGAAGACGGCCCAACAATCTCTTCGACAAGAATCGCAGAGCAAGGTTGATCTTCTAGAAGCCGACATTGCCCGCCTCCAAGAAGAATTGCTTGAAGCAAAAACTGAAATTCACTCTCTGCATACTCAAATCCAGCAACTGCAAGAACAGTTAACAGAAAAAGACAATATCATTGCTCAACAGGACACAGAAATCAGAGGTTTGAAGCAAGAAGTTGCAGATAAGACAGATGCTATGACAGCATTAGGCAATGAGCTCCATAATACGCAGGATGCACTCAGTGTTTTAGAAGAAGCTTCCCAGTCGCTCGTTGCTAATGTACTTAAAGCTGAAGCTAAATTGCATAAAGTCACTGAGCAATTGTTCTAGAGAGATAACGAATTATCAGCTGAAATTGCCAAGACTATCCAGTTGAAGAAGGAACTTGTAGCTGTGCAAAAGGAGCGAGAAGCTTATTTCAAAACTATTCAGTTTCAATCTCAGGAACTTGAGCGAAGAGAAAAGCAATTGGGATTTCACGTGGATAGGCTCTCGCGTATTGATGCAGAAGTAGCAGAAATGAAGCTGAGACGAGATGCTGCTATTGCCAATGAGTTTTATCTCTAGGAATCATTTTTGAAGACGTAGACGGAATCACTACTAAGCCAGGTCATAGCTAACAGTTCAGTTAGAACTGATGCACAACTGATTGAACCTGCAATTTTGAAGGATATGTTAGATTTCCTAAAGCAAAAGATTATCCGTACCTTCAAATTAGCTCGATCTATGTATGTACAGGGCATCATAGATGAACCTTGACTGTGTAATTACCATTTTTGGGTTCGAGTCCACCCTGCGTGCTAGTATGAGCCACCGGAAGGGAACTCATAATTTTTGTAATATATACCCTGAAAAGTCGCACGCATACTGAAAAGGCGTAGCACAAAAGTTGTAACTTTTTACTCATTAATGAAAGAGGAGTCGCGTGAAGCAGAAGGTGTGTGTCATGAGACTGTTCATCTGGGTGAGAGACAGAAGTGAAGCGCAGTTTGCCGAAATCCTATGTAATCTGAGTACTTGTCGATTTTGTTGATTAAGCTTAATAATTAATTAAGCCGTAATGAAGTAATAAGATTAATGGGTTAACACGATAATTAAAAGACGTATACCGTACTCGTGCAAAGTTGAAGTATTTTGGTAAACATATTCAAACAGTTAATGTATGAAGTCTGTGAAGGAGAATACTTTGAGTCTATAGATTTGGGAAAATACAAACACGGCCTCTGTTTACAGACCCTTAACCATCCCAAGAACCCAAAGTTGAATTAACTTTAAATAGTAAAAGTTTAACAGTAGCGATCCCACCACAGAGATGAAACATGTTCTTCTAAGTTACTACTTCCATCGGCCCCCACTTCCTCGAAAGGGTTCCAAAGGTAAGACAGGTTGAAGAGGAAAGAAGTATCGCTGCAAGGGCTATCCAGACCGTTGACAGACATCACACTACTGCACAAACTGAACCACATCTCTGTACATAGTAGGCCACCATAGCCCACTTTGCAGAATTTTCCGGTGAGTAAGAGGAGCTGCGAAATGTCCTCCCGAGGGTAATGAATGAGCCATAGCCATAACCAATTCTGCTTCATGTGGAGGGATACATCAAAGTAGAACACCAGTATGATCCATGTAATACAGTTGACCTATGATCAACCGGAATCTTTGACTATACACTGCAAGTTTTCGCCGCAGAGCAGGAGGAGTATGAGGAGGGAGACAACCGTCGGTGAGGAAAGTTAGTAACATATCATAGTATGTAGTAACAACAGGAGGCTCTACAGAGTCTTCAGAAATTGGCTCGGTCATGTAAATTGTTGGTGTAGTGTCATCAACTCCTATCGGAGCCTCACCGGAAACCAATCAAGATAGAAAATCTGCCAAGGCATGTGCTATGTCGGGTCGATGAATAACTTCATAGTCGAACTCCTATAATAGTAAAACCCATCGAGCCAATCTACCACCTAAATGTTGCTGCCGGACCAAGTACACGAGTGCCGCATGATCCACGTGGAAGATGAACTTTCAGCCCAACAAATAATGTCAGAACTTCTTAACAAAGTACACCAACCCGAGACATTCTCTTTCGGTCACTGAATAGTTTCGTTCAGGAGGGGCTAATCGCCGACTTGCATAATATACAGGCCGAAACCATTTGTCAATTTGTTGCATGAGGACACTACTAATCACAGTATTGGACGCGTCCACAAAAACATGAAACGGTCGTTCCCAATCAGGTGGTTGCAGGATCGGGGCCTGCGTCAATAAGACCTTCAACCGATCAAATGCATTTTGGCACTCTGGAGTCCATTCATACTTTCACGGAGTGCTAGTCATAAGCCGATTCAGGGGTGTCACTAAGTGAGCTAACCACCGTAAATGTCTGCCATGCCACCGGATTTGGCCCAGAAAACGCATAACTTCTTTCGGTATCGTGGGGACTGGTGCCTCCAACACGGCGGCTACTTTATCCGGATCAACCTGTATTCCTTGTTGAGAAATAATATGTCCAAGCAACTTCCCACAGGAGACGGAAAAAATGGATTTGGTCAGATTTAAACATAATCTGTACTCGCGACATTTCTCAAAACAGCACCGTAAATGATACAGGTGCGAAGTCTTGCCAAATAAGGAAAAATCATCTAAATATACTTGCATAAAGGTAGTCAAATAGGGTGAAAAGACTTCTTGCATACATCGTTGGAACGTACTCGGGGCATTCCTTAAACCAAACCACATAGACACCCCAATTCGTGATAAAAGCTATCTTCGGTATGTCCTATTCTGCCATCCTCGCCTGATTATATCCACTGTACCCGTCCAGAAAAGAATACATCTCATGCCCTGCTACCCGATCGAGCATTGTATCGAGAAAGGGGAGAGGGAATGGATCCCGTACAGTGGCAGCATTCAGTTTCCGGTAATCAACACAGATACACAACTGTTTATTTTTCTTCGCGACGATCACTATTGGGGATATCCACTCAGCATGCTCAATGGGCACAATGAATCCCACCTTCAATAACCGATCAAGTTCTGCCTTGACCTGTGTTGCATAGTTGGGGTTCATTCGGTAACTAGACTGTTTGATTGGCCTCGCCTCCGGTTTGAGCACTACCCGATGTTGATAAATCCGCGGGTCAAGACCTTTCATATCTCTATAATCCCAAGCAAAAACATCAGTGAATTCATGCAGAAGTTGTATCAAATCATCTTGGAATGTCTCTGCTAATCTTGCCTTAATCATTACTGGTTGCAGCTTGACCGTGTCACCCAAATTATTTGTTACTAATTGATCTTCTGGTACATAAAATTGTCGAGATTTTACCACATCATCAACTAACTGCAAGAGTTGATGTAAGGTGGCTTCATCCATAGCGACATTATCATCTGCTTCTGCATCTCTGATCACTGGTGCAACCGTACAAGCTGCCGGACTCCACTTGTCTGTGACCGACTGGAGATCTACAGTACCTAATGAGATCAGATCCTTATTGGTCTTCAGGAACGCCTCTTCCTCGTCATCAGATAATCCATCCAACATATGGATCGGCTCCACTACATATGGTCGTGCATGAAGATCACACGATTGCATAGCATCCAATTTAACTACATATTTTCGATGATTATCTTTGAAATTTAACTCCTTCGCTGACCAATCCTGTACAACTTTGGCTTGCTTCAGCCATGGACGACCGAAAAGTAAATTGTAGTCGAGACTAGATTCTGGTAATTCTAGAACTACAAAGGTCATTTTGAATGTGGTTCCCTGTAAAGTAATAGGAATATTACGTACTAGCCCCACTGGATGGACTCGAGATTGGTCTGCCATTCACATGAAAAATTATACGGGTTCAATTTGGGTCCAACCCAATTTCTTGCAAAGAGCTATCGTTGCAATATTCACACCCGAACCGCCGTCAATTAACATGGGTAAACTTCTGGTTTTTGTGCCAGACGATGATCAATGGGACTGAATGATCCACCATAGAATCCATTTCCGGTTATATGGTTGCAGCGGCCGGAGTACATGAAGGACCGAGACTAACCTGATGTTGGAATTGCTGCCTTACTCCTGGCACTAAGGCAAGCGGCTGTCCCAAGGGGAGCGTGATTGAAGCCTTAGATAGGATATCCCATACCTGATCTGTTTGAGTCGTGATTTTCACCGATTCTGATGATGATTCTAATGTTGTTGGGGCAGAATTTTGTTCATTTAATCTTGCCTGTTGCAGAGGGATCTGTGTTACCGGCATTGGATCAGGAAACACAGTCGGCTCCTTAGTTGTCCATTGACTAGCCTTTTCAAACATTCACTGCTGCTCACGGATACCAGGCTCGAACACCTCAGCTGCTGGTTGCAACTGCTTACCCAATCTTGTCTGCACTACAACTGCTTGTGACTCGACTAGTGAAATATAAACCATGGTGGTCATAGGATTTTGTCGCTCCTTCTTCCTTTTGTCGTACTCTGCTTCTTCCTTGCAGAATCTACAGATGTGGCCAATCTTGCCACAAAAATGACACCGAGGGGGTGGGAGAGGGGTAGCTTCCGTTGATGTACCCGCCTACCATCGATTTGAATTAAAATTGGTGTTCCGCTGACACCGATAATTTCTGTATCGTTGCGACTGATTGGTTCGCATTTGTGGCGGCATGTAATGGGTTGTTGGTTGACCTGGTTCCTGTATGATGGCATTTACAGTTGCTCTACCCTGCACCTTGGCATTATACGCGCAGGTTTCCGTTGAGTGTCCTGTTGTGTTACAGATGGCACAATACATCTGGTTCAGGGCACATGTAGCACTCATGTGCCTTGGATTTTTGCACTCGGTACAATACACTTGTTTGGCCGGATCATCCGCTATGTTCTTATTGGCTTTCAGCCATTCCAAGCCCTCTGTAAATCCTCCAACTTTATGCTCCAGTTTTAGAGCCATCGCAATTACTGCATCCAACGTCATTCCGCCCACACAGCGAATGATCATGATTTGTCTTAACTGTGGAGTCAGTCCATTAATGAACCATAGTGACATTGGAAGGTAAAAAATATCAGCATTTTCAGTTTAGTTTCTGAGTTTTCTCCATCTTCATCATCATCACCACCACCATCTCTTTCCACCTTCACATTCTCTGTTTTTCTTCGCTTTTTTGCCTATACATTCCCAATTTTCGCCACTTCTTCTTCATTCTTGGCTATGTTCAGAGAGGGTTCAGAGCTTAGGCGCCTTTGAAATACAGAGATTTGCACCACTAAAACATCAAAAAGCTGAGCAGTGGTATCACGGAGCGATGTGACCTGCGCCAAGTATCGTGAGTGCAATGTCGCAGGTTTGAAGAGAGATTTTGCATCTACAGACACATAGAACTGAGAAGGAGAACACAAGGTACTCATATCGTGTTCTCCCGCGGTTGAGTATCGCGATACCTGGATATCGTGAACTCCTGTGGTCGAGTATCGCGATACTTGAGTCATATCGAGTATCGTGGAGTAATTCTCACGATAATGGTCACATATTGTGTATCGCTGGAAATTTTTCACGATACCTGTCGGACATTGTTGGAGATAGACATCTGCGGAACCACGCGAACAGCGCAAGGAAGAAGAAGAAGCTTGGAGCACAAACACACAATACTGAATGTATTACTAGAGAATGTACAAAGATAAGTAGCCCATTAGGGCAATAGGCGTATATACAAGCCGGGGGGAAAAAACCTCCTAAAGAGGGAAAAAAGTGCCCCGGCAGTCCTAGTGTGTTCACACACATCACTACCTAAATATATCAACAAATCCCCCCTGGGAGTGATGCGGTGAACAAGGAGCTGGCACTCATTTATAAGGAAGTGCCAAGCTATGTGGAAATCACTCCACAAAAGGAAGTAAGCCCAAATCTTTGCGGAAAGCTTCAAACTTCTCCCTAGGCACAGCCTTCGTGAAAAGGTCTGCAATGTTCTCCTGCATGGGCACATATGCCAAGCTGATCTCCCCAGCAGAGAACCTCTCCCTGACATAGTGATAATGCACCTCAATGTGCTTAGTGCGAGCATGGAACACAGGGTTCCTCGCAACTGCCAATGCGCTCTGACTGTCAGTGAAGATGGTGGTGGCAGAAGACTGGCCAACACCCAAATCAGCCATAAGGCGTCTGAGCCACACACACTCAACAGTCGCTGTGAAAGCTGCCCTATACTCAGCCTCACAACTAGAAGTGGCCACAGTAGGCTGCTTCTTGCTCAACCAAGATATACATGAGCTACCAAGCATGAAGCAAAAACCACTGGTGGACATACGAGTGTCATAGCAACCAGCCCAATCTGAGTCAGAAAAAGCATGCAAATCTGGCGGTAGTTATCCCCACTTGGGATAAAACAACCCAAGTAGCACCACTCAAGTAGCGAAAGATGCACTTAACCGCCTTCCAATGCATGACTCTTGGGCAATGCATAAACCTGCTCATCTATGAGACAGCAAACTAAATATCTGGCCGAGTAATGCATAAGTAAATCAAGCATCCAACAGCCTGCTGATATAGAACAACATCAAATGCATCTCCAGCATCATGAAGACTCAATCGTAAACCTGTCTCCATAGGAGTGGCAATAGGCTTACAGTCTTCAAGGCCAAAATGCTACAATAATGTGTCAATATATTTTGTTTGACACAAAGCCATTCCACCATCAACTTGCATAAACTGAATGTCCAAATAGTGATGCAAATGCCCCAAATTAGACATCCCAAATGAGGCATGCAAATCAGCCTTGAAATCAGCAATATGCTTCTCAATAGGACCAGTGAGCAGCATGTCATCAACATAGACAACAATGATCAGAAGCACATCATTAGCACGCTTAACATATAAGGTGCTTTCAGTTGGACTGTTCACAAAACCATGTGCAACGAGATAGGCATGTATCTTCTCATACCAAGCACGTGGTGCTTGCTTTAAACCATATAATGCCTTCTTTAACATGCACACCTGGTTTTCATGCCCTTTCTGCACAAAGCCACGGGGCTGAAAAACATACACTTCTTCATGCAAGTCACCATTCAGAAATGTTGTTTTAATGTCCAACTGATGTACATTCCAACCATGATGGGCTGCAAGTGCACAAATGCTCCGAATAGTAGTCATACGGCATGTAGGTGCAAAGGTCTCATCAAAATCAATGCCTCTTTCCTGCGCATAACCCTTTGCAACAAGCCTAGCCTTATACCTGTCAACTGTACCATCAGGTTTACACTTCAGCTTGTATACCCACTTAGTGCCAATGGCCTTCTTGCCAGGAGGCAAGTCACATAAAGACCATGTACCATTCTTCATTATAGCATCATATTCAGATTGCATGGCAACCATCCAATTTTCTGAATTCTGTGCTTCATCAAAAGAAATAGGCTCATTCTCATCACAGAGACTAGACGCAGCCATAGCATAGCAATCTGATGCAAAGGAGGCATTATGAGAGCCTGAACGAGTACGATATGACAAAGGTGCATCTAATTTGCTATCACGCAAAGTCTGCGCCAGCCATTTTGGCATAGTTTTTGCCTGCTCAATATCAGCTCTCTCATCAACAAGTGCATCATGTAAATCTACATCAGAAATAGAATGATCTACATCATCATATGAAACCTGCAAAGGTTGAGAAGTTGCCTCATTAGGACCAGCACTAGACTGTCCACCTGTAAAAAGAGGCATCAACGTATCATACATGTCTTTGGAGCTAACAGATGTCTCCTTAGTACATGAAAGCAATGGTTGAATAGCATCTTCCACAAAGACAACATCACGGCTAACCAGAATGCATTTAGTTTGTGGATGATACAGACGATAGCCTTTACTTTTAGAATTGTACCCAACAAAAATACATTTTACTGCCTTATCATCCAATTTTTTGCGATGTTGTTCAGGCACTAATGCATATGCCTAACAACCAAAAACACACAGATGAGCAACAGATGCTTGCGGTCATGCCAAGCCTCATATGAAGTGATAGACTGCAACGCTTTAGTGGGACACCTGTTCAGTACATATGCTGCACACATGACAACCTCAAGCCAGAAACTATGTGGTAAAGCTTGACTCTTGACCATGCACCTCGCCATCTCCATGAGTGACCTATTCTTTCGTTCAGCAACTCCATTCTGTTGAGGTGTATACGGCACTGTACAATGGTGTTTTATACCACGTTCAGCCAGAAATGCATTAAAATCAGAAGACATATATTACGCCCCTCGATCAGAACGGAGGGTGCCCATTTTACATGCTGACAGATTTTCAGCCAAAACCAAAAACTGTTTAAAGCACATGAACACTTTGGATTTTGCTTTGAGTGGATATACCCATGCATGCCTGGAAAAATCATCAATGAAAGTCACGAAGTAAAGTTAGTTCCCAAAAGAGGGTGTCTGCATAGGACCACATACATCACTATGTACAAGCTACAATTTCTGCGTAGCCCGAACTATACCATCTTTTGGAAAGGAGGAACGCTGCATTTTGCCCAAAATACAGCCTTCACATACATGTTTTCCAGGTGCCTCAAGCTTGGGCAAAGAAGACACCATATCAGATTTCTGCAGGCATAGCAAACTAGCAAAATTCAGATGACCAAAGCGTGCATGCCAAAGCTTTGCATCTGACATAGCCTGAGAATCATGAACTGCACATGCCGAATCATTCACAGATCTTTCATAGTCTATGAGCTTATACAGCCCACGACATAAAATGCCAGAAGCAATAATCACATCGCCATTCGATAGATCATGAACTGTACACCTGTCATCAACGAATTTCATAACCAAGCCAATCTTGGCTAATGCAGAAACTGATAACAGATTCTTCTTGATCCCTGGCACAAATAAAGCATCTCACAAGGTGAAAGAACTACCATCAGTAGTAGTTAGAATGATCTTACCAACTCCCATAACAGGATAAGAGGAGTTGTTGGCGCATGTGATAGTATTCCCTGTAGGGGCAAGCTCGAGTGAAGAGAAGAAACTGCGTTGCGAGGTAATACGTTTGGTCGCCCCACTATCAAAGTACCAAACATTTGAGTCCACTGCAAACATGCACTGCTCATGAGAAGATGGTTCGAAACTGCAAGCAGTAGTAAATGCCCATTCTTCTTCCTGCACAAGATTAGCAGACTCTGTTTTTGGTGTAGAGGCTTCTGCAACAACCATTCCAGCCTCTTTTTCTTTGCCTCTTTTGCAACCAGTTTTGGACAGTTCTTTATGATATGATCATTCCCTTTACAGTACTTGCAAAACAATTTCTGCTTTTCTGATTTCTTCTCATCTTTATCCTGATTCTTCGAATGTGCAGCATTTGCAGATTTCTGCTTACTAGTAGAAGAGCTCCATTTTCCTTTGCCCTTCTGACTAGCCAGGAAAGCTTGATCTGCAACACCCATAATGGACCTGTTCTGCCTGGACTGATCTTCCTACAACAGAACAGAGACTAACTCCTCAAATGATAAGGCATTTGGATTGCCTTTCATCATCAACCGAAGAGTAGAAGCAAAACTCTGATATGAATCAGGAAGATCATTCAGAACGGTCTGCACAAGTGAGCTATCTGGTATAACCTCATCAGCAGAAATCAATTGTTCCTTCAAATCTTTGATCTTTGTTAGGAAACTGTCCATAGAATCATCTTCATTCATATGCTCACTCTCCAACTGTTTTTGGAGGTAAGCAACACGAGCCTCATTCCTAGCTTGGTACAATGTGGTAAGTGTATCCCAAGCATCCCTAGCTGTTCTGCAAGAGCGAATCTGAGGAATAATGGCACGTTTGACAGACAAAGCTATCAATGCATGTGCCTGGGCATCTCTGCCATCCCAAAGAATTTTTCTATGCAGTAGGTGCAACAGAAACAGCAGCACGAATAGGAATCTATGGAATATCATCTTCGACACCATCTTCATCAGCTCCAGCACCTGTATTTGCAGTACCTGTCGTTGTAGGTGTAACAAGACGTCTTTCAACACCCTGCATAATGTTCCACAATCCTTTTGCAACCAAAACATGTCGCATCATATAAGCCCATAATGGGTAGTTGGTACCATCCAGCTTATCCTCAACAGCCAACATACGGAATACATCACTGCTTTTAGCCATGGCCAATGACTAAAATACCTTGATGCAAAAAATTGACTGTATCTCAAAAAGTTGAACAGAACTGCCCAGACGAGTTCTGCTAGACCTCTAACAGACTTTGAGACGCTTAAACTGACGAACAGAAACTGGTATATACCTTTGGCACAAAAAGACAAAAAAGCCTGCACAAGCGCTGCGATAGTGCGTTCGGAGGCCGAAATGAGCTCAGATCGCGATTTTGGCACCACACAGCAAAGCTGTTTTGATCTCGGAAACACACTCAGTATGCTCACCAAAATTCGTGCGATTCTGAGACTGCAAACGGAGGAGTGTCGACGGCACCCTAGATGAAGCGACGACCTACTCTGATACCAATTGTTGGAGATAGACGTCTGCGGAAGCACACGAACAGCACAAGGAAGAAGAAGAAGCTTGGAGCACAAACACACAATACTGAATGTATTACTAGAGAATGTACAAAGATAAGTAGCCCATTAGGGCAATAGGCGTATATACAAGCCGGGGGAAAAAAACCTCTTAAAGAGGGAAAAAAGTGCCCCGACGGTCCTAGTGTGTTCACACACATCACTACCTAAATATATCAACAGACATCGCGTATCGTCAAACTTTTTCACGATACCTGACTGCTATCAAGTATCGTTGAATTTTTTCACGATACTTGTCTGATATCGAATATCGTCGAGTAAGTTCTTGTGACACTTGTCACATATCGAGTATCATGGAGGTCTGAAAACGATATTTGACTAGTATTGATTATCGTGGGATTTTTCTTAGTGGAATATCGAGTATCGTCAAAGTTGTCTGCGACATTTGTTGAATATCGTGTATCGTGAATTTATTTTCTTGATACTTGTTCCATATCGTGTATCGTTGAACTTTTCACGATACCTCACAGATATCGAGTATCGTTGATTTGGCTCTGGCAATACTTGTGCAATATCGTGTATCGTTGAAATTTACTCGTGACACCTAGCGCATATCGTGTATATCGTGAGATTCTTCTTGCGACATTTGTCGGATATCGAGTATCGTGGACCTACTCCTATGTCAAGTGTCATGTATCGTTTAGTTGAGATATCGTGTATCGTGGCAAGGCAAGTATCGTGTATCGTCTGCTTCCAAGTATTGCAATACTTACTAAGTGTCGTGTATCGCCTGTTTTGAAGCAATCCTAGAGAGGTCTTGTTTCCCTGTTTTAACCCCCAGAACCCTGAACTCGCATAACTTTCTCATATGAAATCCGTTTTCTGTGATTTTGAGTTTGTTGGAAAGCTCGTGGGGAGTATTTTGAAGTTGACCCTCAGGTTGGACTAGGAAGCAAGGGGTTCCATAAGATTTTGAGCAGTTCAAAGGACAATTGTGGACTTGTAGACGAGGCTTATGAACCTAAGATCAAGTAGACACTTAGGAAGAGATAGATAAAGTACCAAATCACTTGAAACTTACGTCAACTACACAACCAAGTCAGGGAATCACAACTCAGGGGTTAACACTACGTGTTGAGTTCATAGACAGTAAAAAATGTCACTTAACTGGGAGAGACTCTTGGCTTCTGAAGACATGCATAGTTTTGTACCTAGGGAAGGCCTTATGTCTACAATGGAAGGGGAATATAGGACGTCTCTTCAATACATATCCACTAACTCGCAAGGAATACCCATCTACCTTGATGGTCTACAGAGGACAGTAGCAAGAATGATAAACACGACAGAAACTGAAATAGTTCCAAGACCAGCTGCCAAGTATGAAGGTGGAGTTTATAGGGACAAGATGGGCCAGATATATGTAGTAACCGAAAACCCTGATCAGATTAATGAAAGAGGAGAGTTAGCTCGAGATCAGGCAACTACCTCACAAAACCCATTTGAGACCCATCAAAGAACAAAAAATGTGATGTTAGGACAAACGAGCCAAGGTAGTATACCCAATGGACCACATGAGCAATTCACCATGCCAAGAATTAAACCCCATAGCCACACTAGCCAAGGAATGGGAAATCTGAATAGAGCCACATTTAGGGGAGAACCACCCCAAGGTGTAGGAGCTGGAATACACCTAGTAAAATCCACTTATCTCATCATAAGTCAAACCCCAGAGCCCGGCAAAATACTGAGACCAATCCAATTGGCCAAATGTATGCGAAATCGTTACGATGGCACAGGAGAGCCGTATGACCACATTGCAAAATTCAAGCAGGTATTGCGAGCAGAGCAAGTGGATGACTTTTTCACACAATATGAATCCTTTGGGCTAACCCTCACAGAATAGCCTTAACTTGGTTTCAATCCTTGGATCCAAAGTGCTTTGAACATATTGAACAATTCTTCCAAGAACTTATTTGGGAATTCACTAAGCGAGGGATCAAGCACAATTCGTCATCCGTAATACATAGTTTCAAACAAGTTCCTAATGAGACAGTAAAGAATGCAGCACAAAGATTTAAGCAATACGTAGCCCGATGCCCTGTGACAGAGAGACCTACTCAGCAAAAAATGATATCGTTACTTTTAGAAGGTCTAACCAATGGAACATTGAGAATCTTAGTATATGTAAAACGACTACAAACCCCAAGTGAATGTCTTCAGGAGTGCATAGATTTGGAAGACAACTTAGCTGAGGATCTCAAAACCACACAGGATCCTACCAAATCAGAGGATACAAGGAGCAATGAAACTTCTAGTTCGAGTTATGTGGAGGAAGTGACAGAGTTAGTGGCCAAGAAATTAGGAGTACAAGGACAAAGGAACTACCAGAACTCCTCCTTGAGAGTACCAATGTTAGGAAGTTGCACACTTTGCGGTGGGGATCATCCATCTCATGTTTGCACTAGAGAAGCATTAGGGTTATCACAACCTTACCCTTATGATAGACAACCAACTCAAGCGCCTAACATGTACTCGTATAGTGAGCAGAAGTACATCAACTACAACACCAAAAACTATCCAATGAATAGACATCCACGAGCGTTTGTAACACCCCACTGTAGACCATATGAGTACCTTCTTATAGAACAAGGCAGAGAAGTTCCTAGGTATAACCCATGTCCAGGATCACAAGGAGCATCTAGACTGTATGAACATGGAAGATATGGCCAACCTCAACCTATACCAGGTCAACAACCACCCCACACACTAGCTCCGATACAAGGGCAAAACCTCACAATACAAGTCGTTTGTCTTGAGTGTGGCAAAGAACAGCTCCTAAAAGATTGTCCCGGACATCCCTCTAGTGCACCAAAGGTTACACCCGTTAATGTAGTAGGCCTAGCAAGGGATTCAAGTTCCAGTAGCAATAATGTGGCTCCTATACATGCAGTTACCAGGGAACAAGCCTTACAAAAAGCTAAACTAGCTGAGCAATCAGAGCCAAGTGAATCGGGAGAGCCTAGTAAGAGGAAAACAAGAACTTGGAAGGATACTAGAGAGAAGGCCAATCGTAAGTGGACCAAAAAGTTATCCAAAATAGAAGAAAGCCTGAAAGATGCAAAAACAAAAATAGAAGATATTGCCTCTCAAAACCCCTCGCAGGCCAAAACTCCATCCACACCACCTCATCCCCACCCACCAACCACTGTAAATAAACCACAACCAAGGTCTGTTCTTGCAGATCCAACCCCATAAGACTTGGACACGATGTTCAAGGCATACCAGGCTCGACTTCAAGAAGGGCCAACGCCTGCAAACTTAGACAAGAGCTACCTTAGGGCAGATCTAGAGATTGAACGGACAAAAATGTGCATAAAAATGGTGGAACTAGCTCAAGCTGTGTTCGAGGCCAATCAATCGCTCAATCACACGAATGCTATTACACCGGGTTTGCACTTCCAGGGCTTACTAGATAGATTAGATCAATTGGTAAATAAACCACAAGTCTCTTTACCTCCACAGGCTCAACCAACTATTGAAAGAGAAAGCTCATCACCAAAGAAAGTCTATGTTCCTGACTCCTTAGATGATGGAGAACTCCTTTCAATTCAACAGCACACTCAAGGGTTCTTGTGGGAAATACAAGAAGAAATGGGCCAAGGAGAAGGATGTTCCCCCTCCTATTCTTGAGATTAATGATCTTCATGAGCAATTTCCCCAAGACATCTTGTCTATTTATGGAGACCAAATAGAGCAACAAGAATATGAATGATTAGATTTTGAATCTAATTCTTTACAAGAGTTGCCATAGTTCACAGGCCCATGGGAATCTGAATCTCTCCAGATCAGAGCTCCCACAATATTGATCAGAAATGAAGGCTCAATGGCTCCAAGAAACACTGAAGTCGTAAAGAACACTAAGGTTCAGTGTCATTTCACTTTAGAAGAGCTGCTCAAAGCAAAACCTGAGCTATGGAATCATGTAAAGGATCAGGTTCCAGAACTTGATTCCAAAATGCCAAAAGCAGGATCTAAAGAGCAAGTACCGGAGATACCTCTAGACAAAATAGGGGACATGAGCGAAGGTGATGAAGGTAATATGTATCTTCCGATCACCTACCAAGGTTACACAACCAAAGCAATCATAGATTCTGGTGTTGCTATTGCAACCACCTCCTTGTGGAAGCGATGGGGCAAGCCCAAATTAAGTCTAACTAGAATGAAGCTTCAGATGGCTGACGACCATGTGGAAAGACCTCTAGGATTGCTTGAAGGAATAACTCTAACCACTTGTGGTGTAGAGTTTGAACACACCTTTGCTATATGTGACTTTGAAAAAAATAATGACTATGAGATGATCCTAGGAAGACCCTTCCTACGACAACTGCAAATAGAACAGGATCGGGGAACCAACTCCTTATACTTGCAGTGCTTAGGGGTCACAACCAAGGTCAATTTGAAGGATTACACCTTCAGAGATGTACCACCCCTCCAGTGGAATCCTATCCATAAGGAGCAAGAAGATTCAGTCTCTCTGCATTCTAAAAGTTCATCTGATACATCATGGATGCATGAAGATACTCATTTATGGATGTGCAAGGTCGCAAAGGAAGAGGAAAAACACTTAAAGGCAAGAGAAAAAGGAACTTTCCCAGGAGATAGACCAATTAAAGACCCAGCCTATACACCGATGATCTTTCGAGATGAGGAATTTGAGCCTCATGGTTGGGCAGAAATCTTAGCTACCATGGAGATTACAGTCAATGAAGAACAATGGACACCTCATTGTGATGAGGAGGGTTATGATATTTCAGTGTTCATGTGTCAGCCCTTGCTAGAAGAAGGTGACTCTAATGACTTCATAGAAGAAGAAGAGAATGATGATGATCTAGAGTCCATTGTGATGGATAGTTGCTTTATTTCAGAGGAGCACTATCTAGAAGACATAGGAGTATTTACACAAAAAGAAGAAGAACCTCTCACAAGCATCAAGAGGAGCACTATCTAGAAGACATAGGAGTATTTACACAAAAAGAAGAAGAACCTCTCACAAGCATCAAGACAGTAAATTCAAAGGATGGGAGTGAAGGTAGTCAAAAGAAAAAGAAAAGAAAAGTAGTGAAACAGGACGAGGAGGAACCATTGTTTGAAGTACCAAAAAATTTCAAAAAATACAAAGTTGAGGACCGAAAAATTTTGGTACGAATGCCGAAGAGAGAGGCCGCAACAGGAGAAGCATATGATAACAAAGAAAAGACCAAAAAAATCGTAGTCACCATCGAATAGAATGAAGAGAGATGTACATACATAGGAGATGACCTAAGTAAAGAAGAGGAAGTAGAGTTGGTAGCGTTATTAAGGGAATACAGGGACGTGTTTGCATGGCACTATAGAGACTTGAAGGGAGTAGATCCGAAAATTTGTTCTCATACGATCCCCATGATAGCAGATGCCAAGCCCACCAAACATAAGCCCTACACATATAATGACACTTATGCAGCCAAAATAAAAGAAGAAATTGATAGATTGATTGAAGTTGGATTCATCTATGAGATTGAGCATACTGAATGGGTGTCCCCCATTTTCGTGGTGCCCAAGAAGAATGGAAAGTTGCGTGTATGTATTAACCTTAAAAGAGTTAATGCCGCCACAATAAGAGATAGTTATCCGCTTCCAATCACTGAACATTTATTGGAGCGTGTTGCAGGCAAGGAAGTTTATAGCTTCCTTGATGGATTTTTGGGTTACAATCAAGTAGCCATTGCCCCAGAAGATCGACATAAAACAACTTTTGCCATAGAGTGGGGGATCTTTGCATTTCAGGTGATGCCATTTGGGCTCACGAATGCACCTGCAACCTTTCAACGGCTCATGTGTCATGTCTTCAAAGAGTTCTTGCGAAAGAGCTTAGAAGTATATGTGGATGATTTATGTGCTCATTCCCAAGAGCGAAGATACCACATCCCTGAGCTCAGACAGATCTTCAACAAGTGTAGAGAATGAGAAGTGTGTGTTCATGGTACGTCAAGGTAAAATCTTAGGTCACATTGTCTCTAAGAACGGAATATCAACAGACGAGGACAAGGTAAAAGCCATAGCTGAGTTGCCGAGGCCGAGGAATGTTAAAGAGGTACAAGCCTTTATGGGCCATTGTGGATATTAACGTAGGTTTATTCACATGTATGCAATTATAGCTAAGCCTCTTTATGCCTTGTTGACAAATTTTGAGTGGAACGATGAATGCAAAAAGTCCTTCAATGAGCTGAAGAGATGCTTGTGCACAACACCAATACTGACCACTCCTGATTGGAATAAGCCATTCCATGTACACATGGATGCATCCAATTATGCAATAGGATGTGTGTTGTCACAACCAACTGGTGAAGGGAATTCAGATTTGCCTATAGCATATGCTAGCAGGCAATTGAATGCTGCTGAACGAAACTACACCACAACCAAAAGAGAAGGTTTAGACATGGTATTTGCTATGAATAAGTTTAGACACTATCTATTGGCCAACAAGTTCAAATTTTTCACTGATCATCAAGCTTTATTATACTTGGTCAATAAACCTTGCAATACCGGACACTTAGTAAGATGGTTCCTCTTACTAATGGAGTATGACTTTGAAGTGGTTGTTAGGAAAGGTACGACCCACCTCAGAGCGGATCACCTTTCTTGCATCACTTCGGGAGATTCACCGCAAGGAGTGTCTGATGAATTGCCCGACGCTTATCTGTTCAATCTAGAAGTTGTTCCTAAATGGGCAAATAAGTTGGTTCCAATCATAACCTTTGGACCCGCAAATAAAAATGTAAAAACAGACAAAGATGAAATTGTAAAATCACAAAAATATCAAATATTGGTAGGAAACATGTACAAACAAGATACAAAAGGTGTATTAGCTTGTTGTGTCGAGGACGATGAACATAGTAGTTGGTTGCAGCAAGCCCATGAAGGATTTCTAGGGAATCACTATTCTAAACAACGAACATTACAAAATCTAAAACGTTTAGGAGTGTGTTGGCCTAGCATGGACAAAGAAGTTCATGAGCAGATTAAAAATTGTCCAACGTGCCAAAAGAGACCCCCAGTGGAGCAGGCCACCCTTTATCACGTGTCATTAATTCCAGATTGGAGTGCTCCATTGGTAGAATTTATGAGATCAGGCACATTACCTAAGGAGGCTAGTCTAGCAAGGAAACAAAGCATAGAGCAAGAAGCTCAAGACTACGCCCTCATAGAAGATAACCTATATCGAAGAGGAAAAGATGGTTACTTAAGATTGTGCATTCACAAATCAGACTACTTGAAAGTCTTAGAAACTGCCCATAGCAGTGTTGCAGGTGGACATTTTGGTCCTGACCGAGTAATTAAGACTATTCTATTCTCAGGACTTTGGTGGCCCACTCTTCATATGGATGCACATACCTATGTGAAGAAATGTGACACATGCCAACGTGCCTAGTACCCAATTAGAAAAGATGAGATGCCTTTGAGGCCAATGATGGGAGGACGTGCATTCTCGAAGTGGGGCATAGACTTTGTAGGTCCTATTAACCCCCCAGCTAGAAACTCCCATGTAGAGTACATTATTGTAGCCACGGACTACCTTACAAAGTGGGTAGAAGTCAAAGCCACAACGAAGAATGATGCTCAAACAATGGCAAAGTTCTTATTTGAGAATGTGTTCACGAGATACGGATTACCAATAGAGTTAGTAAGTGATAGAGGCACACACTTCTTGAATGAAGTAATCGAAAACCTTCTCCAAGCATTCTTGGTGATACATAAGAAGTCTACCCCCTATCATCCACAAGCTAACGGACAAGCTGAGAGCACAAACAAGATCCTATGTAATGTACTGACAAAACTAGTAAATAACAAACACTCTGATTGGGATAAACAACTTCATCATGATGTTTGGGCTTATCGAGTTGCCTATAAAACGGTACTCAATGCCACCCCATTTCAGATGGTCTTCGGACAAAATGTTGTGCTATCATTGGACTTCCTAATCCCAACTTTAAAAGTAGCACAAGAACATAAGTGGAATGGACATGAGTTATCCTCTAGGATCTTTGATCTCGACCGCTTAGGTGAGACAAGGATACAAGCGGCGGCAGGCATATGCCGCAAAGAAAAGGCAAAAGGCATACTTCGATGCACATATCAAAGATAAAGGATTGAAAGAGGGGAACCTAATGTTGGTTTACACACTAAGACAACATGTCCGTAAATTGGAAAAAAGAGGATATGGAGCCATGATCATTAATAGAATTTCCACTAGCCGTGCAGTTCAATTGGCCACACTAGAAGGTGATATCTTGCCAAACTATATCAGTGGTTGTCGAGTCAAGCTATATCAAGAACCTCTTATAGAGGATATGCTAAAGAGACTCAACACTGCTAAGAAGCGAAAAGAAGAAGAACTAAGGGTTAGAGAAGAAGCACAGGCAGAGGCTAGAGAACCCATTAGGAGAAATAAGTTAAGATGTCTAGGCCTAGATGTCAATGTTGAGGCCCCAAGATACCACATGGCCATGTGTCAAACATCAAGTGCAATTGCTTCTCGAATAATTGATCGACGTCCCTTTGTGAACATCGCACTAGGACAAGGGAAGAATGCAAGGATTGTGAGAGCCTTGATTGACTCAGGTGGAGCAACTAGTGCAGTTAGACTATCCTACTACCAAGACTTGCAATTGAACATAAAACCAATAGAATCCTATCTCATAGGCTTGGGAGGTGTGGAAACCCCTTGTTTGGGCGAGGTGGAACTTCCCATCTACCTTCAAGCTGTTCCAATAAAAGTCAAAATGCTAGTGTGCCACGGTGAGGACCTTACAGAGCCACTTATCTTGGGTCAAGATTGGATTTACGACCATGCAGTAAACTTGAACCTAAGAAGTCAACTTCTTCAAGTTTGGATACAGGAACAATGTATTACATTAGAATTAGACAATTGCATGCTCACAAATCCAGAGGTCACACATTCTCTTAGTTCTTCTGGAACTAATCTTCACAACGAAAATGTTGTGTGTGTCAACAACCCTACGAGGCAAAAGGACTCAATCATGGAAGAAAAAGCTCAAAGGCCAGCAAACCTCTCTTCTCTTTCACATACTAATGCGAGTGTAACTCGATCAAAGAGGCAAGCAAAAAAGACATATGCTATATCAACTAGACAGACAGAATTCAAGAAGAAAGAAGCTCAAGGCATGAAGCAGATTTGGGTACAAAAAGAAGAACAATCACCAGCTTTGTCACAACCCTTCCCAGTGAGGCAAGCCAACCATGCTAAATGAAGCATCAAGAAATGAGGACCAGCTCAATCCTACGGTCTTCGACAAATTTGGGTACCAAAGCAATCGAGGGAGGCCGACCATAATAACGTACAAATTTGGGTGCCAAAGAAGTTAGTTGCAGCTCAAAAAGAGCGATTACAAATGTGGGTACCCAAGATACTCTTACATGCACAAACACCAGAAATCTCCCTCATAAGCAAAGCTTCCGCAAAGACACCAAGGAGAAGCAAGGCTCAACACCAAGCACAAAGAACCAAAGCAGATCAACCCACCTCTTCGAAAATCATAAAAAGGCAACCAAAAAGGGTATGGGTGTGGAAGCCCAATGTACCACTGGCTTCGAGAGAGCCAAAGAGCCAACAATGCTGGATACCCAAATTCAGCAACCACCCAAAGATACAGAGGATAGAACTTATGTCTATAGGGTCAAATACTATCCTGAAGTGGATCCCTCTAAGAAGGATTACATCATTTCAAGATCCACTAGCTACCTCGAACAAAGACTGCATCAACATCCACCAACCACATTGAAAGCCTCGACGTGCAACAACCATGTGCCTTTGGCATAACCTTATCTTTTGCACTGTTCAGGTCATGCATTTCCAAAGTCTGCATTAATCTAGGGCCACATTAAACGCCCGTGCATAGACACAATTGAGGATCCCAGGCACATGCAACACACCTGACATATGTAAAATATTTTATTGATGCTAACACCTTTTTTTTCTTGTTTTACTCCATTGTTCCAAAAAAAAAAAGAGAGGCGAGGAAAAAGACAAGAGAAAGAACGAGATTCTGTGTTTGAAGAATCCCCAATGCGAACCTTCAACAAGGACATCCATCAACAAAGACAAGTTGATGGTCAATCACCATGATGGAAGTACAACACGAAGAGTTGAAGATCGATGGAGCTTTCACCATGGCACGAATTGTATGCTTCAACAACAACATAACCATGATAGATTAGGAAACCGCTTCGTCGGCATACCCTTGAGCACTTAGCTCAAGACCAACTTCTTGCACCATAATTCTTTCAATGCATTTCCCAAGTATGCATGCATAGGGCTACATTACACGGCCGTGCAAAAGGCACATTCTTCTTCCAACCCATGCACTAATGCACTTACCCATCAGTCATTATGGGTCAAAAGTACTTGGCATCCTACTATGAAACTCATGTTCAAAGCTCCAAGTACATAACGTGTACAACATCATTACCTATGAATCCATTCAAGGTCAACAACTGCTCAGGACCAATATTAAGAACCTCTTTTGAGCAACTAGCAATATGTGAAAGCACGACAATACGCCATCTAGCTCAAGTCCAAGGACGAAGTACCTACCAGGGGACCAACTCTCGCATAGGCTAGTAGTGGAAAATTGAAGAACCTGACAGCCGACCAGGCTACATTGGGAAGATGGGCCGCTCCTGTTGATACATGAAGGACACTACCACTCAACGTACTACATGGAACAACAACTACAACAAGGGTCTGTCAGGGACGACAGACTCAAGAGCGGGGGGGAGTGTTGAAGCTCAAGGTCAAGGACAAAGCATGGAAGTGGATCAAGGAAGTGGACACACAAGAAGGAGCAAGTAGGGAGCTCCAAGAAGCACCTGTCAAATTTTCAGAAGAAATCCCTATAAAAATAGTGATTTTCATCTTTAAAAACCATTGTAAATACCATTTTCCATTTTTGTAATTCTTTGTTCAAGACGAGGAGTCCTCGAGCTTGAGGATATTAGAACTATCATCCTACCAATTTTCGTAATTTTTAGACTCGATTTGAGCCCCCAAATAAGCCCCGGAACCTATTTTTTAACTAGGCTGGACACTAGGTCTGGACAGGGCCAAAATCACTCAAAAAACTATAAAAAGGGCTGGAGAACTCATTTTAGAGGGTAGCTTGTTGTAGTTTTGAGCTCTGTAAGAGATTTATTTTGTAATCGAAGCTTTCCATTGTTCCACTCTTTGCTCTTACCTTGTGTGTGTGTGTGTATGTGTGTGCATGCTTGTGTGCTGCTCATGGTCTTCATACCAGTCCTCATGTCTCCACGGATTGACATTTATGAGGTGTATCTCCTCATGTTGATACTCACCATTGTGCTAGAGTGACAACTGGTATCAGAGCAATTCGACACAAAAAATTTGTTCCTTTTGTGCGAGCGAAGCGAGAACCCCCCCTCCCCAGGCTTATGACTAAGGCGGCGACCAAGGCATAGACCTTGGCATACCTTGTCATCCGAGTCACCAAAGTCACCATTGGCACTGTTGGATGCACACGAGGGAGGACCTCAATGATCAAGGAATATAGAGGTTCCCGATACTTCCCGGGAGCTCACCCATTCTAGTATTATTCCCCCCCAAGCTTGTTTAAACGTGGCAATCTCTTGCCACTAAAGTACACTCTTGTGGTGTCTGAAGAAGGGGAAAGACTAAGGTTGACATTACCTTGAACATGTTTTGGTCCCTCAAAGCTTCATTCTTTGCTTTCAAAGCCTATTTCTCAAGCATTTTTGGGGTGTCTTTTGGAGCCATTTTGGAGCGCTTCTGCACATAGTTCTCTTCACAAAGGTCCAAGAACATCAAGAAGAGTGTTTTTTGTACTTCTCTGACATTAAATATCAACCTTTGGGGCTGTGTTTTCAGCGACACTCACAAAACTACAGGTTTCTTGAAAGATTTCAATTTTTCACTGGGAGCAGTAGTTGCAAATTTATGCAAGTTTTTTGAGCCAAAAACATCAGAGTTGACAGACACTTGCAGGTGTTATTGGTTAGTTTTTGGGCTATGCATTCCGCCTTTTAGTGTCATTTTACTACAAATATTGAGCACATACACATTATGTACGCTTCTGTGGATACCATTTATGTACCTCCATGTGGTCATTGATATAGCGGTTACGTTCTTTGCATAAAGCCTTTTACGTTTGATAAAGAGGGTCGTGGTGAGGTTTCCTTAACTGGGAGACACCCAGATGTCGGGATCTCTTCAGTGATGCAAGTGGAAGACTTACCCAGCCTCGCCATAAGAGATGTATGATAGTTGTTCATAGGTGCTCGATAAGCCTAGTTGGCTTCTATTGGGTAATTGGTTATATTCTATGGAGTAAGTGATTCACTATGCAGTGGATCAGGGTTGTTCTCTAATTATGCAGCAAAGTCTCTTGGTACCGTGAGACTTGGTGATCCTTACTAGTGTGATGTTGTGGGGATTGGAGATGTGGTTGTGCAGTTCATTGATGGTTCAAATTTTACTATGCATAATGTACGCCATGTACCTCAATTATCACGCAGCTCGATGTCAATTGGTCAACTTGATGAACTTGGTTACAAGGTGATCTTCTATGCTCAGTCCTTTCGCATATCAAAGAGCAATATGGTTATTGCAAAAGGAAGCAAAGTTGTCTCACTTTATCCTTTATTTGTATCACAGAAAGAACACTTGTTAGCTGTTACTGAACAGCCTATGGCTTGTATTTGGCATGGTTGTTTGGGCCATATATCTCGTAGTGGAATGGAAAATCTTTCTCGTTCTGGCTACTTACCTGTGTTATCTTTCTCTGATTTTTCATTTTGTGAGCATTGTCAATATGGGAAGCAAACTAAAAATGTGCATAGAACGCACATTGACTCTTCAATTCAGCCTTTAGATCTTGTTCATACAGATGTGTGTGGTCCTATGCCCACTAGGTCCTTAGGTGGTTCTCTTTACTTTGTCACTTTCATAGATGATGCTACTAGAAAAGTTTGGGTATATCCTATCAAATTGAAGGATGAGGTATACAGAATGGTGTAGCTGAGAGGATGAATAGAACTATTCAAGATAGAGTAGTCTCTATGTTGCATCATGCAAACCTCTCACAAGGTTTTTGGGCAGCAGCAATATTGACTGCAGTTCATGTGATTAACCTTTCACCTAGTACTGCCAAAGTTTTGAAAGTGGCCCAAGAGTTATGGACAGGGAAGCCACCATATTATGATCATCTTCAAGTTTTTGGGTGTGAAGCATATGTTCATATACCAAAGAATCTTAGACAAAAGTTGGATCATAAGTCAAAGAAATGCATTTTTCTTGGATATGGTCGAGAAGGACAATTTGGATATTGCTTATGGGATCCTAAAACACGGTTAGTGATCAAAAGTAGTGATGTCATTTTCAATGAGTCTAAGATGCATAAACAGTCCATTATGGAGGTTGAAGTGAGAAGAGTGGTGTTTGAGGATAGTGGTCCTCCGGTTAGGCATGCATAAAAATGATGCACATAGGAATGTTCAAGAGAATGTCCATTTAGATCAGTCTGCACATATTCCTATTCAGCAACCAGTGAGATGTTATGCATGTGTCTCACATCCACCTGATAGATATGTTCCAAGTTTAGATTTTGTTATGCTAACATATGCCAGTGAGCCCTCTTGCTAAAAAGAGGCTATACAGATAGAGTATCATGTCAAGTGGGAGAGTGGCATGAAGAGTGAGTTGGATTCTATTCACAAGAATGGTACTTGGAATTTGGTACCTTTGCCAAAGGGCAGGAAAGCTTTGTTGATATATTTAGGTAGTGATGTGTGTGAACACTATAGGACCGTTGCGGCACTTTTTGCCCTCTTTAGGAGGTTTTTTTCCCTCGGCTTGTATATACGCCTATTGCCCTAATGGGCTACTTATCTTTGTACATTCTCTAGTAATACATTCAGTATTGTGTGTTTGTGCTCCAAGCTTCTTCTTCTTCCTTGTGTTGTTTGCATGCTTTAGCAGACGTCTATCTCCAACAATTGGTATCAGAGCAGGTCGTCGCTTCATCTAGGGCGCCGTCGACACTCCTCCGTTTGCGGTCTCAGATTCGCATGAAATTTGGTGAGCATACTCAAGGTGTTTGAGAGATCAGAACAGCTTTGCTATGTGGTGTCGAAATCATGATCTAAGCTCGTTTCGACCTCCGAACGCACTATCGCAGTGCTTGTGCAGGCTATTTCTTCTTTTGTGCCAAAGGTATATACCAGTTTCTGTTCGCCAGTATAAGCGTCTCCAAGTCTGCTACAGGTCTAGCAGAACTCGTCTGGGCAGTTCCGTTCAACTTTTTGAGATACAGTCAATTTTCTGCATCAAGGTATTTTAGTCACCCGCCATGGCTGAAAGGAGTGATGTATTCCGTATGTTGGCTGTTGAGGATAAGTTGGATGGTACCAACTACCCATTATGGGCTTATATGATGCGACATGTATTGTTTGCAAAAGGAGTGTGGAACATTGTGCAGGGTGTTGAAAGACGTCCTGTTACACCTCTGACTACAGGTACTGCAAATATAGGTGTTGGAGCTGATGAAGATGGTGTTGAAGATGATATTCCGCAGATTCCTGTTCATGCTGCTGTTTCTGTTGCACCTACTACAGAGCAGATTCGTTGGGATGGCAGAGATGCCCAGGCACATGCATTGATAGCTTTTTCTGTCAAACGTGCCATTATTCCTCATATTCGCTCTTGCAGAACAGCAAAGGATGCTTGGGATACACTTACCACATTGTACCAAGCTAGGAATGAGGCTCGGGTTGCTTACCTCCGAAAACAGTTGGAGAGTGAGCACATGAATGAAGGTGATTATATGGACAGTTTCCTAACGAAGCTCAAAGACTTGAAGGAACAATTGATTTTTGTTGATGAGGTTATACCAGATAGCTCACTTGTGCAGACCGTTCTGAATGGTCTTCGTGATTCATATCAGAGTTTTGCTTCTACTCTTCGGTTGATGATGAAAGGCAATCCAAATGCCTTGTCATTTGAGGAGTTAGTCTCTGTTCTGTTGCAGGGAGATCATTCCAGGCAGAACAAGTCCATTATGCGAGTTGCAGATCAAGCTTTCCTGGCTAGACAGAAGGGCAAAGGAAAATGGAGCTCTTCTACTAGTAAGCAGAAATCTACAAATGCTGCACATTCGAAGAACCAGGATAAGGATGAGAAAAAATCAGAAAAGCAAAATTGTTTTGCAAGTACTGTAAAGGGAATGATCATATCATAAAGAACTATCCAAAACTGGCTGCTAAAGAGGCAAAGAAGAAAGAGGCTGGAATGGTTGTTGCAGAGGCCTCTACACCAAAAATAGAGTCTGCAAATCTTGTGCAAGAAGAAGAATGGGCATTTACTACTGTCTGCAGTTTTGACCCATCTTCTCATGATCAGTGCATGTCTGCAATAGACTCAGATGTTTGGTATTTTGACAGTGGGGCAACCAAACATATTACCTCGCAGCGCAGTTTCTTCTCTTCACTCGAGCCTGCCCCTACAGGGAATACTATTACATGTGCCAACAACTCCTCTTATCCTGTTATGGGAGTTGGTAAGATCATTCTGACTACTGCTAAGGGTAGTTCTTTCACTTTGTCAGATGCTTTATTTGTGCCAGGGATCAAAAAGAACCTGTTATCAGTTTCTACATTAGCCAAGATTGGCTTGGTTGTGAAATTTGTTGATGACAGGTGTACAATTCATGATCTGTCAAATGGCGATGTGATTATTGCTTCTGGCATTTTATGTCGTGCGCTGTATAAGCTCATAGACTATGAAAGATCTATAAATGATTTGGCATGTGCAGTAAATGATTCTCAGGCTATGTCAGATGCAAAGATTTGGCATGCATGCTTTGATCATCTGAATTTTGCTAGTTTGCTATGCCTGCAGAAATCTGAAATGGTGTTCTCTTTGCCCAAACTTGAGGCACCTGGAAAACATGTTTGTGAAGGCTATATTTTGGGCAAAATGCAGCGATCCTCCTTTCCAAAAGATGGTTCAGTTCGGGATACACAAAAATTGCAGCTTGTACATAGTGATGTTTGTGGTCCTATGCAGACACCCTCTTTTGGAAATTACCTTTACTTCGTGACTTTCATTGATGATTTTTCCAGGCATGCATGGGTATATCCACTCAAAGAAAAGTCCGAAGTGTTCATGTGCTTCAAACAATTTTTGGTTTTGGCTGAAAATCTGTCAGCATGTAAAATGGGCACCCTCCATTCTGATCGAGGGGGGGAATATATGTCTTCAGATTTTAATGCATTCCTGGCTGAACGTGGGATAAAACACCAGTGTACAGTGCCGTATACACCTCAACAGAATGGAGTTGCTGAATGAAAGAACAGGTCACTCATGGAGATGGCGAGGTGCATGGTCAAGAGTCAGGCCTTACCACATTGTTTCTGGCTTGAGGCTGTCATGTGTGCAGCATATGTACTGAACAGGTGTCCCACTAAAGTGCTGTAGTCTATCACTCCATATGAGGCTTGGCATGACCACAAGCCATCTGTTGCTCATCTGCGTGTTTTTGGTTGTTTGGCATATGCACTAGTGCCTGAACAACATCGCAAAAAATTGGATGATAAAGCAGTAAAATGTATTTTTGTTAGGTATAGTTCTGAAAGTAAAGGCTATCGTCTGTATCATCCACAGAAAAAACGCATTCTGGTTAGCCGTGATGTTGTTTTTGTGGAAGATGCAATTCAGCCATTGCTTTCATGTACTAAGGAGACATATGTTAGCTCCAAAGACATGTATGATACTTTGATGCCTCTTTTTATAGGTGGACAGTCTAGTGTTGGTCCTAATGAGGTAACTTCTCAGCCTTTGCAGGTTTCATATGATGATGCAGATCATTCCATTTCTAATGCAATTTACATGATGCACTTGTTGATGAGAGAGTTGATATTGAGCAGGCAAAAACTATGCCAAAATGGCTGGTGCAGACTTTGCGTGACATCAAATTGGATGCACCTTTGTCATATTGTACTCGTTCAGGCTCTCATAGTGCCTCCTTTGCATCAGATTGCTATGCTATGGCTGCGTCTATTCTCTGTGATGAGAATGAGCCTGTTTCTTTTGATGAAGCACATAATTCAGAAAATTGGATGGCTACTATGCAATCTGAATATGATGCTATAATGAAGAATGGTACATGGTCTTTATGTGACTTGCCTCCAGGCAAGAAGGCCATTGGCACTAAGTGGGTATACAAGCTGAAGCGTAAACCTGATGGTATAGTTGACAAGTATAAGGCTAGGCTTGTTGCAAAGGGTTATGCGCAGGAAAGAGGCATTGATTTTGATGAGACCTTTGCACTTACATGCCGTATGACTACTGTTTGGAGCATTTGTGCACTTGCAGCCCATCATGGTTGGAATGTACATCAGTTGGACATTAAAACAGCATTTTTGAATGGTGACTTGCATGAAGAAGTGTATGTTTTTCAGCCCCGTGGCTTTGTGCAGAAAGGGCATGAAAACCAGGTGTGCAGGTTAAAGAAGGCATTATATGGTTTAAAGCAAGCACCACGTGCTTAGTATGAGAAGATACATGCCTATCTGATTGCACATGGTTTTCAAAACAGTCCAACTGAAAGCACCTTATATGTTAAGCGTGCTAATGATGTGCTTCTGAGCATTGTTGTCTATGTTGATGACATGCTGCTCACTGGTCCTATTGAGAATTATATTGCTGATTTTAAGGCTGATTTGCATGCCTCATTTGAGATGTCTGATTTGGGGCATTTGCATCACTATTTGGGCATTCAGTTTATGCATGTTGATGGTGGAATGGCTTTGTGTCAAACAAAATTTATTGACACATTATTGCAGCGTTTTGGCCTTGAAGACTGTAAGCCTATTGCCACTCCTATGGAGACAGGTTTAGGATTGAGTCTTCATGATGCTGGAGATGCATTTGATGCTATCCTCTATCAGCAGGCGGTTGGATGCTTGATTTACTTATGCATTACTCGGCCAGATATTCAGTTTGTTGTCTCACAGATGAGCAGGTTTATGCATTGCCCAGGAGTCACGCATTGGAAGGCGGTTAAGCGCATCTTTCGCTACTTGAGTGGGACTCGGCTACTTGGGTTGTTTTATCCCAAGGGGGGATCACTACCGCCAGATTTGCATGCTTTTTCTGACTCGGATTGGGCTGGTTGCTGTGACACTCGTGTATCCACCAGTGGTTTTTGCTTCATGCTTGGTAGCTCATGATTATCTTGGTTGAGCAAGAAGCAGCCTACTATGGCCACTTCCAATTCTGAAGCTGAGTATAGGGCAGCTTTCACAGCGACTGTTGAGTGTGTGTGGCTCAGACGCCTAATGACTGATTTGGGTGTTGGTCAGACTTCTGCCATCACCATCTTCACTGACAATCAGAGCGCATTGGTAGTTGTGAGGAACCCTGTGTTCCATGCTCGCACTAAGCACATTGAGGTGCATTATCACTATGTCAGGGAGAGGTTCTCTGCCGAGGAGATTAGCTTGGCATATGTGCCCACGCAGGAGAACATTGCAGACCTTTTCAGGAAGGCTCTGCCTAGGGAGAAGTTTGAAGCTTTTCGCAAAGCTTTCGGCTTGCTTCCTTTTGTGGAGTGATTTCCACATAGCTTGGCACTTCCTTATACATGAGTGCCAGCTCCTTGTTCACCGCATCACTCCTAGGGGGGATTTGTTGATATATTTAGGTAGTGATGTGTGTGAACACTCTAGGACCACTGGGGCACTTTTTTCCCTCTTTAGGAGGTTTTTTCCCTCGGCTTGTATATATGCCTATTGCCCTAATGGGCTACTTATCTTTGTACATTCTCTAGTAATACATTCAGTATTGTGTGTTTGTGCTCCAAGCTTCTTCTTCTTCCTTGTGTTGTTTGCGTGCTTTAGGAGACGTCTATCTCCAACAAGCTTTACCATTTAAATGGGTATATAAGCTAAAATTCACTTCAGATAGTGCTTCTCCAAAGTATAAAGCACAACTTATTGCAAAGGGTTTTAAGCAACAACATGGAGTATGGTGTGGCAATTAATCCTTCCAAATCCATAGTAATCATGTACTCGATCGTTGTTGTATTCTGATAGTTGACATCCAGGTAGGCTTTTCAATTTTCTTACTGATGTGGTCAAATGAAATGTCCTCATGCACTCTTTTAGTTTCACTTCCTAAGGAGGAATTGACCAAAGGGTGATGCAATACATTACAAGGTATCTAGTTTCTAGAAGACCAAAGACTTGTGACCTACTTTAGCTGATATGTATCCCTCGGTGAGATGTATGCTGACTTTCTTGGAGTTAGATGTCTACGGAAGCATGCAAACATCACAAGGAAGAAGAAGAAATGTTCTCTCCAGTGGTCAAGATGACTACCCTATGCATGTTGCTTGGATTCATTGCAATGGGGGACTTAGAGCTAGTCCAAATGGACGTAAACACTTCTTCCTTGCATGGAGATCTTACATATGAGATCTATATGGAACATCCAGATGGGTATGTAGTTCCTAGCAAGGAAAGTCTAGTTTGTAAGCTTAAGAAGAGCTTGTATGGAGTTAAACAGTCCCCTAGACAATGGTACCAAAAGTTTGATACTTTTATGAAGTCTCAAGGCTATTCTCGAAGCAATGAGGATCATTGTCTCTACACAAAGAGATGTTCGGATGGCAGCTTGATATGCTTGATACTTTATGTCGATGATATGCTGATTGCTGGGAAGTCCTCTTATGATTTGTCAATTCTCAAAAAGAAGTTGAGTCAGACATTTGATATGAAGGATTTGGGGGATGCCAAACATATTATTGGCATGCGCATTACTCGTGATAGGAGCAAAAGATGCATATACTTGTCTCAAAGTGAGTACATAGCCAAAGTACTTCATAGGTTCAATATGCAGGGTGGAAAGGCATTGAGTACACCTTTACCCACATATGTGAAATTGAGAAAGGATGATTGCCCCAAATCAGATGAGGAAAAGGAATTCATGAACAAAATTCCCTATTAGTCTGCTGTTGGTAGTCTCATGTATGCTATGGTAGCTACGAGACCAGACATTGCATTTGTAGTGGGAGTTGTGAGCATATATATGTCTAATCCTGACAAGAAACATTGGGAAGCGGTCAAGATGATTTTAAGATATCTGAGTGGAACTAAGGACAAGTGTCTATGCTTAGGTAGAGGGAAAGCATCCATTATTGGTTACACAGATTCTGACTATGTTGGTTGTGTAGACAATCGTAAGTCTACATTAGGGTACATTTTTCATTTTGCTGGAGGTGCTATCCTCTTGGAGATCTAGTCTTCAAGAATGTACAGTTGTTTCCACCACAGAAGCAGAGTATGTTGTAGCAAGTGAGGCATGTACGGAAGCGTTGTGGCTTTCTCGCCTTGCTTGTGATATGGGTTTACCTCAGCATGTACCTCATTTTCTCAATGATAGTCAGAGTGCCATTGCTTTGGCTAAGAATCCGGTCTATCATGCAAAGACCAAGCACATTAAGGTGAGGTATCACTTCATTCAAGATTGTTTAGCCATTGAGCGCATTATTCTTGAGAAGGTTCACACTCGAGATAATGCTGCAGATGCTTTGACTAAACCTCTACCACAGGATAGCTTTCGACACTGTTGTCACTTGATGGGGGTTACTTGATTCATGATCTTACACAGTCGCTTGTATAATGTGTAAGATGCCCATCAGGTGGGAGGTATAGTTTGTATACTTACACTCAAGTATTCTTTATCATTCATTATTTTTCTCCCATAGTTACTTTGGCCATATTGGCCTTTTGTCGGAGATTGTTATCGTTAGTGTCCATGTGAAAGGCAAAATGGCCACTGGACACTTCTTTGTATATGTTCTTTAATAAAACATATAGTGGCCTGTTCAGTCACACACTGTAAGTTTGACTGCATTTGTAAGACCTAACAAGTCTATCTTCGTGCTCCTTGTGTACTATGTTTTTTGCGTATTTTTGTAGGCGTCGTGCGTAGTACAGTGTGCGGCCTTAGAAGCTCCATTTTCTACTCAGAGGATATTGTCGTGGAGCTCTCGATAAGGAGAGTGCACCATGGTGCATCGTCTTTGAAACCCTTCACGTGGTGCTTGCTTTAAACCATATAATGCCTTCTTTAACTTGCAAACCTAGTTTTCATGGCCTTTCTGCACAAAGCCACAGAGCTAAAAAACATACACTTCTTCATGCAAGTTACCTAACACAAAAGAGGCACTATGAGAGCCTGAACAAGTATGATATGATAGAGGTGCATCTAACTTGTTATCATGCAAAGTCTACACTAGTCATTTTGGCATAGTTTCTGCCTTCTCAATATTAGATCTCTCATCAACAAGTGCATCATGTAAATTTCCATCAGAAATGGGATGATCTGCATCATCACATGAAACCTGTAAAGGCTAAGAAGTTGCCTCATTAGGACCACCACTAGACTGTCCACCTATAAAAAGAGGCAGCAAAGTATCATACATGTCTTTGGGGCTAACAAATGTCTCCTTAGTACATGAAAGCAATGGATGAATAGCATCTTCCATAGAAAAAACATCATGGCTAACCAGAATGCATTTAGTCTTTGAATGATACAGACGATAGCCTTTACTTTCAGAACTATACCCAACAAAAATACATTTTACGACATTATCATCCATTTTTTTGCGATGTTGTTCGTGCACTATTGCATATGACAAACAACAAAAAACATGTACATGAGCAACCGATGTCTTACAACCATGTCAAGCCTCATATGGAGTGATAGACTCTAGCACTCTAGTGGAACACTTGTTAAGTACATATGCTACACACATAACAGCCTCAAGGTAGAAACTATGTGGTTAAAGCCTCAATCTTGACCATACACCTCGCCATCTCCATGAGTGACCTATTATTCTGTTCATCAACTCCATTTTGTTGAGGTCTATATGGCAATATACACTAGTGTTTTATCCCTTGTTCAGCGAGAAATGCATTAAAGTCCGAAGATATTTATCCCCTGCTCGATCAAAAGGGAGGGTGCCCATTTTACATGCTGATAAATTTTCAGCCAAAATCAAAAATGTTTTGAAGCACATAAGCACTTCGGACTTTGCTTTCACTGGATACACCCATGCATGCCTGGAAAAATCATCAATCAAAGTCACAAAAGTAAAGATAGTTTCCAAAAGAGGGTGTCTACATAGGACCACATACATCACTATGAATAAGTTGTAATTTCTATGTAGCTCGAACAGAACCATCTTTTGGAAATGCGGAATGTTGCATTTTGCCCAAAATACAGCCTTCACATACATTTTTATTGGGTGCCTCAAGTTTGGGCAAAGAGGGCATCATTTCAGATTTCTAGAGACATAGCAAACTAGCAAAATTCAGATGACCAAAGTGAGCATGCCAAAGCTTTGCATCTGACATAGCCTGAGAGTCATTGTACTGCACATGCGGAATCATTCACAGATCTTTCATAGTCTATGAGCTTATACAACCCGCAACATAAAATGCCAGAAGCAATAATCACATTTCCAGTTGTCACACCATGAACTCTACACCTGTCATCAACAAATTTCACATCCAAGCCAATCTTGGCTAAAGCCAAAACTGATAATAGATACTTCTTGATCTGTGGCACAAATAAAACATCTGACAAACTGAAAGAACTACCATCAGCAATAGTCACAATGATCTTACCAACTGGCATGACAAGATAAGAGGAGTTGTTGGTGCATGTGACAGTATTCCCTGTAGGGGCAAGCTTGAGTGAAGAGAAGAAACTATGCTACAGGGTAATATATTTGGTTGCCCCACTATCAAAGTACGAGACATCTGAGTCTACTGCAGACGCATTGCTCATGAGAAGATGGGTCAAAACTACAAACAATAGTAAACACCCATTCTTCTTCCTGCAAAAGATTAATAGACTCTGTTTTTGCTGTAGAGGCCTCTGCAACAACCATTCCGGCCTCTTTCTTCTTTTTCTCTTTAGAAACCAATTTTTGATAGCTCTTAATGACATGATCATTTGCTTTAAAGTATTTGCAAAACAATTTCTACTTTTCTGATTTCTTCTCATGTTTGTCTTCCTTCTCTGATTGTGCCGAATTAGCATATTTTTGCTTACTAGTAGAAGGGCTCCATTTTCCTATGCCCTTATGACTAGCCAAGAAAGCTTGATCTGCAACACACATAATGGACCTTTTCTGCCTAGACTGATCTTCCTGCAATAGAATAGAAACTAACTCCTCAAATGACAAGGAATTTGGATTGCCTTTCATCATCAAATGAAGAGTAGAAGCAAAACTCTGATATAAATCAAGAAGACCATTTATAATAGTTTGCACAAGTGAACTGTCAGGAAGAACTTCATCAGCAAAAATCAATTGTTCCTTCAAATCCTTGATCTTTGTTAGAAAATTGTCCATAGAATTGCCTTCATTCATGTGCTCACTCTCCAAATATTTTTGGAGGTAAGCAACACGAGCCTCATTCCTAGCTTGGTACAATGTGGTAAGTGTATCCCAAGCATCCTTACCTATTCTGCAAGAGCGAATGTGAGGAATAATGGCATGTTTGATAGAAAAGGCTATCAATGCATGTGCTTGAGCATCTCTGCCATCCCAATGAATTTGATTTGGAGTAGGTGCAGCAAAAACCACAGCACGAACAGGAATCTACAAAATATCACTATCTTAACCACTTCTGCATCAGCTTTAGTACCTGCAATTGTAATAGTTATAGGTGTGATAGGACATTTTTCAACACCCTACACAATGTTCCATAGTCCTTTTGCAACCAATACATGTCACATCATATAAGCCCATAACA
The DNA here is from genome assembly GCA_020310875.1 of Ceratopteris richardii. NCBI lineage: Eukaryota > Viridiplantae > Streptophyta > Polypodiopsida > Polypodiales > Pteridaceae > Ceratopteris > Ceratopteris richardii. The sequence continues at coordinate 125,810,983 of CM035426.1, forward strand.
GGTAGTTGGTACCATCCAACTTATCCTCAACAACCGACATACGAAATATATCACTACTTTCAGCCATGGCTGGTGACTAAAATTACTCGATGCAAAAAATTGATTGTATCTCAAAAAGTTGAACAGAATTGCCCAAATGAATTGTAATAAACCTGTAGAAGACTTTGAGATGCTTATCATCTAGCAAACCAAAACTAGTATTTGGCACAAAAAGAGAAAATAGATTGCACAAGCACTATGATAGTGCATTTAGAGGCCAAAACGAGCTCAGATCACAATTTCTGCACCACAGTGCGAAGCAGTTTTGATCTTTGAAAGAACCTTGAGTATGCTCACCAAAATTTATGCAATTTTGAGACTACAACTGGAGAGGTGTCAATGATGCCCTAGATGAAGCGATGACCTGCTCTGATACCAATTGTTGGAGTTAGACATCTACAGAAGCACACAAATAGCACAAGGAAGAAGAAGAAGCTTAGAGCACAACACTCAATACCGAATGTATTACCACTAGAATGTACAAAGATTAGTAACCCATTAGGGCCATAGGCATATATGCAAGCCGGGGAAAAAACACTTAAAGAGGGAAAAAGTGTGCTCAGGCTCTCCCATGCTTGCCATAGGGGTTGAAGACAATACCTCCTCCTTCCCATCCTTGAGACTTAACAATTAGAGACACTAATGGCAACAATGTCCCATTAAAGGCCAATATGGCCAAGGTAAACTATGGGAGAAAAATGATAAAGGGTACCTAAGTGTAAGTATATAAGCTATACCTCCTAGCTAATGGGCATGTAACAAACTCAAGCCCAAGGTTTGGAGAAACAAGAAGAAGAACCCAAAACTTTGTGTAATTGATTCAAAATTCTAACAAAATTAAACTAATTTGATTCAACTCTATGAGATTCAACACTTTAAATCATCATAGGTCCATTCAAGTCAAGGTTTTGAAGTATTGTATTGATCTTTATGAGAAATAAACTAGATTCTCAGAAAGATTATTTCTAGTGAACTTAAACCATTATCAAACCACCAAACTTCTTTGTGGTACCAAGTATCAGTGTCTCAAGCCACCAAGCTTCTATTGATGATGCCTCTCCTTTACTAAAAAAATTGATGCTTCAACTATTTGGATTACTAAGCTATTCTTTCACAATCTCTTGAAATCACTTTATACTAGAATGCAAATATGGTGCATAACTTTGAATCAAGAGATTTATTTGCCTAGTTGTACTAAAAATTGTGTGCTTTATGGTGTACTAACTTAATCTATCATAATTTGTGTGAAGAAATCTTTTTAAATTATTTTTTTAGAGGTCTATGTGATATTTCTAATAAAGAACTATAAATTCTTTACTTTGAAGTCTCACAGCTCAAGTAAGATTATACTTATTGTATTTGAATCCTTAATGAAAATCTTCGAAGTTACTTACTTCATGATCTTCTATCTTTCTTGTTTGATAGTTCATAATGGGATTTCAGGTCATGAACCTGACAATTCTATATTTAGAATTCCAAATTTGAAGTTTCAATCTAGTCTCACTTAAGATTTTATTAGAATGAGTCCAATACCAAAAAAATGCCTACCATGTCAAGGTCAAATGTCCCGTTCCATCCTTCCTACACCCATGTCAATGTAAAATCTGATGTCTCATACCACCATATTTTATATTCGACACTAATTGTCAATTATATTTATCTTAAAGTCTAGAGACACCACTCCATCCATCTATAGAGCACCTTGTACTCAAATCTATGGAAAGAATATGAATTAAAGGAATTACCTCTAAATTTTACCCTAGCTATGCTCCTAAATTCTTCCACCAAAAGATCATACCATGGTCTTATGCTTGAATCATTCTTGTACTTGAAGCTTTAAGCCATTCTATTTGATGGAATCAATATTTTTTTTCTATTCTAAGTTCTTCAAAAGAAAAACAATGTAGTTCCAAATGACTTTAATTTACTATTTTCAAAATCTATTGGTTCTTATTTGAGAAACTTGTAGTGACTAGAATTTATCACTGTTTTTAGATTCCTTTTTGTTTTGAAGCTTTGAATTGATACTGTAAAGCCTTTAGGAATCCATTTACTAATTAGTTTTAAGCATCGAATAATTCTTTTTGTTGGATTTAATTTCTAGGAAATCCCTCAAAGTATTAGTAAACCTAAATTTTATCCTCCACACTCGGATATCATAACCATGGTTGTAGAATACATAGTTAGAACTTCAAGGCTGCATTTCTAATCGCATGTCTTGATAGTGGGACCACCTAATTGCACTAGTTGCAACACTTGAATCAATTAAAGCCATAATCTCCTAGCATTTATTGCCTTGCCTTAGCATCATTGTTATGAATGGTCGCCTATCCACTGTGCTAGGGTGAGTGGTTGATTTTGTTTGACACATGGCAATAGGATATCTGGGGGCTTCTACGTTGGTACATGGGGTTACTTTAGAGCCTTCAAACTGGTTATAGCATTCTCTCCTTAGTCCTTGTCTTCTTAATTTTGTACATTTAATGAGTTCTTATGCCTCAACTTGAGCTTCCTCTCATAAAGCCCATTTGATCTCTCTTTCAGAGGAGCTTGAGGGAGTCCATAGAAACTCCCCCATAGATAAGACCAAGCTTACCCCACCATAAGTCATGAGTGATCGGACAAAAGTTTGCTTGACCTGCCCGTTTATTCATTCATTATCAATGAAATTTGGGACAACACTCACACGAGCTACTATCCCTCATCTTTAGAAGTGGAAAAATGAGCACTTCACCTGTTCTACATGAATACTTCCACTCAACTACAACACTCTAATGTGGGATAACTAGTCTCCCCCTCACATGTTTTAGGAGCCTTTTCATCCCTCATCTCTTTACATAATAGCAGCACCCAAAGTCTCTCTGTTACCTCTCCTATTTGATCCAATTGAAGATGTAAAGGCTTATACACAATTACACAAGAGAAGAGAGGGAGAAAGCACTTATCATCTCCCACACTGTGTTTTGCTTGGTTCTCCTTGTGTATTTATCCAAATTCAGTTTTGTAACTTGGTATAGGTAGGTTGTATAGTCTACTTCAGATTTGTTGAGTTTTCATTGCAGTTGGTCTAGCTATTTGTGCGCTATGATCAAAATACTACATGTTGCTATAAACTATCAAAATTAGGGTATCTAGACTTTTGTGCTCTGTTTGCATCTATGTTTCTCCTTGATTACTAAACCAAATCTTTTGTTCTTATATTCATTGAAAAGCCCTATGTGTCTACTATGCATGGTGTAAATTTCATGATCATTGGAGGTACAATGTCAGATTTATGATCTCAACAACAAAGCATGTTTTCTCTGCAATACCTATTAGAAATGTCCCTCATACCTGTATCTTCCAAGAGTCATATCTGAGCTTGAAAATGTCCATTTAGGCTGATCTATAGCTCATTGGAAAGCTATTAGTATCTAGTATCTCTATCTAAAACAGTTTTGAAATACCCTTTATTTTTTTGGAGTTATGACTTCTGCAAGCTAGAGAGTGTTGGAACTCAAGGTCAAGCACAAGTAGGGAAGCAAATCAGAAAGGTGGACACACACATGAAGAAGGAGCAAGTAGGGAGCTCCAAGAAGTACATCTCAATTTTTAGAAGGATCCCCTACAAAAATAGTGATTTCCATCACTAAAAACCATTCTAAATACCATTTTCTATTTTTTTAACTCCATTTTGTTCAAGCCAAGGAGTCCTCGAGCTTGAGAAGTATTAGAAGTATCATCCTACCAATTTTCATAATTTTTAGACTTCGTTTGAGCCCTCAAATAAGCCCTGGAACCTAATTTTTAACTAGGCCAGACACTAGGTCTGGACAGGGCCAAAACTAGTCAAAAAACTATAAAAGGAGCTAGAGAGCTCATTTTTGAGGTTAGCTTGTTAGAGAATAGAGCTTTTGTAAGAGAACTCTTTTGCAATCTAAGCTTTCATTGTTCCTCTCTTTGATCTTACGGTGTGCACGTGTGTGTGTATGTGTGTGCATGCTTGTGTGCTTTCACTCACTCACTTGTGCCTTCACTTGCTCGTGGTCTTCATACCGGTCCTCATGTCTCCGCAGATTGACAAGTAAAGGAGGTGGTGCTTACGCTTGAGCTACCCCAAATTTTGGCGCCGTTGTCGGGGAGAGAGCTTCGAGGACGAGCGTGGTGATGGTAAGATCGTAGATTTGCGACGTTGGAAGGTAAAAAAACTATTAGTTCAGTTCATTTTCTGATTTTTCTTCTTCATCACCATCATCATCATCATCTCCATCTTCTTCCATCTTCTTCCTCATAGAAATTTCTTGTTTTTTAGTGCATTTTCACCATTTTCATACCATTTTTCATGCATCATTGTGTGTGAAGGTGTTAGGAGATGCAAGGGAGAGCAAGCACCTGTGTTTTTTAATGATTTTCTACACATACGGAGCTCGCCATTGCCAGCACTCAGAAATTTGAATTTCCCGCCAAAAAACACGATTTTGTGAAAAATTCAAAATTTTTTGAAAAATCACGATTTTCTATTTCCCGCCTAAAAACCCTCTGAAGGAAACACGATTTTGTGGTCATTCTCAGAATCGCGATTCTCTATTTGTGTTCAAAATCACGATTCTCTAGAACACGATTCTCTAAAATACGATTATGTGGTTGTGCTCAAAATTGCGATTCTCACAAATCACGATTTTCAGCCAAAAACACGATTTTGTGAAAACACGATTCTTTGTTGACAATCGCGATTTTCATGTCAAAAACATGATTCTGTGAAAACACGATTCCGTGAACCACGAATTTGTGAAAAAACACGATTTTGTGAAAACACAATTCTCTGTTGACAATCGTGATTTTCATGTCAAAAACACGATTCTGTGAAAACACGATTCCGTGAACCACGATTTTGTGAAAAACACGATTTTGTGAAAAAACACGATTTTGTGAAAACACGATTCTTTGTTGACAATCGCGATTTTCATGTCAAAAACACGATTCTGTGAAAACAGATTCTGTGAACCACGATTTTGTGAAAAAACACGATTCTCTGGTGACAATCGCGATTCTCAAAATCGCGATTCTCTTGAAGTTCACAGGATCGCGATTCTCTTGAAGTTCACAGGATCACGATTATCTTGGTTTCACAGGATCGCGATTCTCTGATTTCATAGCATCATGATTCTCTTGAAGTTCACAGGATCGCGATTCTCTGATTTCATAGCATCGCGATTCTCTTGAAGTTCACAAAATCGCGATTCTCTTGAAGTTCACAAAATCGTGATTCTCTTGGTTTCACAGGATTGTGATTCTCTTGAAGTTCACAAAATCGCAATTCTCTTGATTTCACAAAATCGCGATTTTTTCCAAAAGGTTCTGTTTGCCTGTTTTGACACCCAAGAGCCTGATTTGACATAACTTTTTCATCCAAAGTCCATTTTTTGAGCTCTATAGCTCGTTGGAAAGCTCGTTTTGAATCCTACATGACCTCAACTATTTTTTATAAGAATAATGCGTTCAATTTCAGATAGGATATTTTGAAGTTGACCCTCTAGTGGGACCAAGAACCCAAGGGGTAAGGGGAAATTTTGGAGTCTAAACCAAAGCTTATGAACCTGAGATCTGGTAGACATCTAGGCAAGGATAGACAAAGCATTAGATCTTCTGAGGCTAGTGTCAACCATACAGCTAAGTCTTGGGCACAACAACTAAGTGGTCATCCTTATAGACTAAGTTCAGACACAAGTGACTCAGAAATGTCTTTTAGCATGGGGAAACCTGCAGGCAACTCAGGCACTGACTATTTACAAACACCAGAAGGTCCCTATAAGACACAATTGGAATATATTCGGACCAAACGATTAGGTGCTCGTATCTATGAGGATGGCCTGAGACGATCAGTGGTCCAACTCAAAAATCCAGATCAACCCTTTGGACTTGAACACCCGGTGGTCAAGTTCGAAGAGGGTTCATACATTGATAAGGAAGGAACCATGTATGTGGTCACCAACCTACCAGATAGGACTGATGAGTTTGGAAATATCATTCATGAAAATGAGATAGGAGACCTAGAACAAGGAAATGTAGGACAAGGACCCCAGACTCCTAGAGGTACGTCAGTTTTTGACCAGAGTGATCACTCCATATTGGATCCCTCAAGACAACAAAAGCATAGAAGTATTCTTGAATAGAGAAACAGAGGAAGCCTTTTGGAGATTCATGCCAGATCAACCTAGCCAATTGGGCATAGTCATCATCTACGAGTTTAAGGATCCAGAGATACCAGGCAAAGTTGTCTACCTAGATAACACATCAGAGAAGATGTTCTTGGTAACAGAACACGATAGACATGCATATACTTGGAAGAGTGAATTGATTTTTCCTCCACCAAGATCCAATGTTTCTCATGGCCTCCAAGGATTAGGATCATTCCAAGCTCATGAAGCCCAGAGAGAAAGAACTAGAGAGAGACCTGAGGTTAGTTTTGCACATACTGTGGGCAGAAATAGATCAGGATTTGAAAATGAAAGACCTGAAAGAGAGTGACATCAAGCGCATAGGCAACAAAGAGATGAACATGATTTTCCAGTGTTTAGACCCCGAGAGCACTCAAGAACCCTTAGACCCACTCAAGTGATCAAGGCAATGAAGAATTATTTTGACGGGACAGGAGACCCTTACGATCATGTGGCCGAGTTCAAACAAGTGTTAAGAGCTGAACGGGTAGAGGATTTGTTCACCCAGTACGAGGCATTTGGTTTGACTCTTAAGGGCACTACCTTAGCTTGGTTTCAACCACTAAGTAGTCGCAACTATCGTGACATAGGTCAACTGCTAGATGAATTCATTGTAGAATTTTCCAAGAGTGGTATCAGGCATAACACATCATCTTTGATCCACAACTTTAAGCAGACACCCCAAGAAACAGTGTGACTAGCAGGTAGGACGTTCAGACAATATCTAGAGAGATGCCCTGCTCTAGAGTTACCCACACCAGCCAAACAAGTGGCTTTGTTTTTAGATGGCGTACTAAGCACCAAGCTAAGATCATATGTGTACTTGAAAGAGCCTAGATCCATAGAAGACTGTGTGCGGACGTGCATTGACATAGAAGATAACTTGGGTGAGGAGTTAGGATTGTCCAAATTCTATAAGGATTCTGATAGTTCTACTAGTCATACTTCGAAAATCTCCACAGAAATAGAGGAGATAGCTCAGCAAGTTGCGAAGAAGCTGGGAGTCCAAAATAGACAAACACAGAGAGTCACCCCATTGAATCGGTGTTATACTTGCGGAGGCGACCACATGGCTAATGTATGTCCAATGCACAACCCGAACATGAGAGAAAGGAATACCCCATACTGCACTATTGAAAGGAAGTACACAAACCATACGGCTCAAGATTGTCCCTACAATAGGTAGGCTGTTAGACAGAATTATCAACAACCTTACCCACAAGGTAGGTATCAGAACCAATACCAACAGCCATATTATAGACCACAACAGCAATATGAGGCACCATATAGGCCACAACCAGTCTTGGAAAACCAACCACCAACTCCTGCCAATACAATTCCAGTTAAGTATGCAGTGGCAGAAGAGAACCTTAATAGAGCATTGGTGCCAGTGACCCCACTGATCTCAGAGATTGACTCTCATGCTCATAGTTCAAACTACTCCCATGAAGGTAGTCCACATGCTTATTACACAGGGTCACCTGAACATAGTGAGATTTATCTGTATGAATATGAGGCACCACCTTTGGAACAAAATTGGGAGCCTGAATACTCCAATGTCATGTACACAAATGCTAACCCTAGGCCCCAATTGAGACAAGTAAGACCACAAGCCCCTAGAGGACCATGTTTTAGATGTCAGGGTGACCATTTCATTCGTAAATGTCCCCACTCATCAACTCTAGGCCAAGGACAGAACATCACGATACAGGCTTTTTGTCCTGATCGTGGCAAAGACCATCTTCCTAGAGATTGTCCAAGAAACCCCTCTAGTGCACCCAAGATTACACCCATTAATGTGGTAGGCTTAGTGGCAGATTCAAGTTCAAGTTGCAGTAATGTGGCTTCTATACAAGCTGTGACTAGAGCACAAGCCTTAAAACAGGATAAGCCAGCTGAACAATCAGAGTCAAGTGAATCAGGAGAGCCTAACAAGCGGAAAGCAAGAACATGGAAAGATACGAGAGAAAAGGCCAATCGCAAGTGGAATAAGAAGTTATTGGAACTAGAAGAAAGCCTGAAAGAAGCGAAAACAAAAATAGATGACATTGCATCTCAAAGCCCTTCACATGCGGAAACTCCACCTCATCCCACCCCACCACCCATGGTAAATAGGCCGCAACTAGGGTCTATTCTTGCAGATCCAACCCCAGAAGGCTTGGACATGATGTTCAAGGCCTATCAGGCTCGACTTCAAGAAGGGCCAACAGCTGCAAACCTAGACAAGAGTTACCCTAGAGCAGATTTAGAGATTGAACGGATGAAAATGTGCATGAAAATGGTAGAACAAGCTCAAGCTATACTTGAGACTAGTCAAAAGTTCAATCAGACAAACTCTGTCAAACCAGATTTGCATTTCCAGGGCTTACTAGAAAGATTAGAGCAATTGGTAAACAAGCCATAAGTTTCTTTACCTCCACAGGCTCAACCAGTTATTGAGAAAAGAAGCTCACCACCAATGGGAGCGTATGTTCCTAATTCCACGGATGCTGGAATACCTCCTTCAATTCAGGTGCGCTCTCAAGAGTTCTTGCGGGAAATACAAGAGGAGAAATGGGCCAAGGAGAAGGGTAATCCTCCTCCTCTTCCTGAAATTGATGATCTTCATGATCAATTTCCCCAAGACATTCCATCTATTTACGGAGATGAAGTAGAACAATAAGAAGACGAAAGATTAGATTTTGAATCTAATACCTTAGAGGAACTGCCTCAATTTCCAGGCCCATGGGAATCTGAATCTCTCCAGATCAAAGCTCCCATAATATTGGTAAGACATGAAGAATCAGTGGTTCCAAGAAACTTTGATGTCGTGAAGAACACAAAGGTTCAGTGTCATCTCACTGTAGAAGAGCTACTGAAAGCAAAACCTGAGCTATGGAATCATGTGAAGGATCAGGTTCCAGAACTAGAGTCCAATATGCCAAAAGCACGCTCTAAGCAGAAAGTACTAGAGATACCTCTAGACAAAATAGGGGACATGTGTGAGGGTGAAGAAGGTAACACTTATCTTCCAATCACCTACCAAGGTTACACAACCAAAGCAATCATAGATTCAGGTGCTGGTGTTGCCGTTGCGACCACCTCCTTGTGGAAGCAGTGGGGCAAACCCACATTAAGACCAACTAGAATGAAGCTTCAAATGACCGATGGTCATTTTGAAAGACCTCTAGGATTGCTAGAAGGGATAACCCTAACCACGTGGTGTAGAGTTTGAGCACACATTTTCTATATGTGACTTTGAGAAAAATAATGTTTATGAGATGATCCTAGGAAGAACCTTCCTATGACAATTGCAAATAGTATAGGATTGGGGAACCAACTCCTTGTACTTACAACACTTAGGGGTCACCACCAAGGTCAATTTGAAGGATTACTCCTTCAGAGATGTACTACCCCTACAGTGGAATCCTATCCACAAAGCAAAAGAAGATTCAATCTCTGTGCATTCTGGAAGTTCACCTGATCCATCATGGCTGCATGAAGATATTCGTTTGTGGATGTGCAAGGTCACAGAGGAAGAGGAAAAACGTTTAAAGGCACGAGAAGAAGGAACTTTGCCAGGAGATAGACCAGTTAGAGACCCAGCCTACACACCAATGATCTTTCCAGATGAGGAATTTGAGCCTCATGGCTGGCCAGAAATCTTAGCCACCATGGACATTTCCGTCAATGAAGAACAATGGACACCTCATTGTGATGAGGAGGGTTATGATATTTCAGTGTTCATGTGTCAGCCCTTGCTAGAAGAATATGACCCTAGTGATGTCATAGAAGAAGAAGAGAATGACGATGATATAGAGTCCATTGTGATGGATAGTTGCTTTAACTCAGAGCAGCACTATCTAGAAGATATAGGAGCGTTCGCCCAGAAAGAAGAAGAACCTCTCACAAGTATTAAAACGGTAAATTCAAAGGATGGAAGTGAGAGCAATCAAAAGAAAAAGAAAAGAAAAGCAGTGAAACAAGAAGAGGAGGAATCATTGTTTGAAGTACTAGAAAACTTCAAGAAATATGAAGTTGATGACCGCAAAATTTTGGTACGAATGCATAAGAGAGAGGCCATCATAGGAGAATCATATGATAATAAAGAAAAGACCAAGAAGATTGTAGTGACCATCGAAGAGAACGAAGAGAGATGCACATATATAGGAGATGACCTAAGTGCGAGAGAAGAAATGGAGCTTGTAGCTCTATTAAGGGAATATAGGGATGTGTTTGTGTGGCACTATAGAGACTTGAAAGGGGTAAATCCAAGAATTTGCTCTCATACTATCCCCATGACTGTTGATGCCAAGCCCACCAAACAGAAGCCCTACACATATAATGATACATATGCAGCCAAAATAAAAGAAGAAATTGACAAGCTGATTAAAGCTGGATTTATCTATGAGATTGAGCATACTGAATGGGTGTCCCCCATTGTAGTAGTGCCCAAGAAGAATGGGAAGTTGCGAGTGTGTATTAACCTTAAAAAAGTTAATGCCGCTACGATCAGAGATAGTTATCCACTTCCAATCATGGAACACCTATAGGAGCGTGTTGCAAGCAAGGAAGTCTATAGCTTCCTTGATGGATTTTCAAGTTACAATCAAGTAGCCATTGCCCTAGAAGATCAACACAAAACAGCTTTTGCCACAGAGTGGGGAATCTTTGCATTTCGTGTGATGCCATTCGGGCTCACCAATGCACCTGCAACATTCCAAAGGTTCATGTGTCATGTCTTCAAAGAGTTCTTGCGAAAGAGCTTAGAAGTGTATGTGGATGATTTATGTGCTCATTCCCAAGAAAGAAGATTTCACATCCCTGAGCTCAGACAAATATTTAACAAGTGTAGAGAATGTCGAGTGTGTCTGAACCCAGAAAAGTGTGTGTTCATGGTGCGTCAAGGTAAAATCTTAGGTCATATTGTTTCTAAGAATGGAATCTCAACAGATGAAGATAAGGTACGAGCCATTGCGAAGCTGCCAAGGCCAAGGAATGTCAAAGAGGTACAAGCCTTTATGGGCCATTGTGGATATTACCGTAGGTTTATCCACATGTACGCGATCATAGCTAGACCCCTTTATGCCTTGTTGTCTAATTTTGAGTGGAATGATGAATGCGAGAATTCTTTCAATGAACTGAAGAAACGTTTGTGCACAACACCAATACTGACCACTCCTGATTGGAATAAACCATTCCATGTCCATGTGGATGCCTCCAATCATGCCATCGGATGTGTGCTAGCACAACACACAAGTGAGGGGAATTTAGGTTTACCCATAGCATATGCTAGTAGACAACTAAACCCAGCTGAAAGAAATTATACCACAACCGAGCGAGAATGCTTAGGCATGGTATACGCTGTGAAGAAGTTTAGACACTATTTATTGGCCAATAAATTCAAGTTTTTCACTGATCATCAAGCTTTGTTATATTTGGTCAATAAACCTTGCAATACTGGACGCTTAGTAAGATGGTTCCTCTTGCTCATGGAATATGACTTTGAAGTTGTTGTCAGGAAAGGTAGAACCCACCTTCGGGCAGATCACCTTTCTCGCATCACTTCAGAAGAGTCACCGCAAGGAGTTTCTGATGAATTACCCGATGCTTATCTGTTCAATTTAGAAGTTGTTCCTAAATGGGCAAATAAGTTGGTACCAGTCCTAACCTTCGGACCCGCAAATAAGAATGTTAAAACATCACAAGAAGAAATTGTAAAATCACAAAAATATCACATATTGGCAGGAAGCATGTACAAACAAGATACTGAGGGTGTACTAGCTTGTTGTGTCAAGGATGATGAAGATAGTAGTTGGTTGCAACAAGCTCATGAAGGATTTCTAGGAAATCACTATTCTAAACAACGAACATTGCAGAATCTGAAGTGTTTAGGAGTGTATTGGCCTAGCATGGACAAAGAAATACATGAGTGGATTAAGAATTGTCCAATGTGCAGAGAGAGACCCCCAGTGGAGCATGCAAACCTTTATCAAGTGTCATTAATTCAAGATTGGAGTGCTCCATTGCTAGAGTTTATGAAGTCGGGAGGATTACCCCAAGAGGCTAGTCTAGCAAGAAGGCGAAGCATGGAGCAAGAGGCTCAAGACTATGCCTTAGTTGGAAACAACTTATATCGAAGAGGAAAAGATGGTTACCTAAGATTGTGCGTTCATGAATCAGACTATTTGAAAGTCTTAGAGACTGCACACAGTAGTGTTGCAGGGGGACACTTCGGTCCTGATCGAGTAATCAAGACCGTTCTATTCTCAGGACTTTGGTGGCCCACTCTTCATATGGATGAACATACCTATGTGAAGAAATGTGACACATGCCAACATGCACAATATCCAGTTAGAAAAGACGAGATGCCTTTGAGGCCAATGATGGGAGGGCGTGCATTTTCGAAGTGGGGCATAGACTTCATAGGTCCTATTAACCCCCCAGCTAGAAACTCCCATGCAGAGTACATTATTGTAGCCATCGATTACCTTACAAAGTGGGTAGAAGTCAAAGCCACAACAAAGAATGATGCTTAGACTACGGCTAAGTTCTTATTCGAGAATGTGTTCATGAGATATGGGCTACCAATAGAGTTAGTGAGCGATAGAGGCACACACTTCTTGAATGAGGTCATTGAAAATCTTCTCCAAGAATTCTTGGTGATACATAAGAAGTCTGCCCCTTATCACCCACAAGCTAATGGACAAGCGGAGAGCACCAATAAGATCCTCTGTAACGTATTGACAAAACTGGTAAATAATAAACGCTCTGATTGGGACAAACAACTTCATCATGCTGTTTGGGCTTATCGAGTTGCCTACAAAACGGTACTCAACGCCACCCCATTTTAGATGGACTTCGGACAGAATGTTGTGCTACCATTGGACTTCCTCATCCTAGCATTAAAAGTAGCACAAGAGCATGAGTGGAATGGACATGAGTTGTCCTCTAGGATCTTTGATCTAGAACGCTTAGGTGAGACAAGGCTATGAGTAGCTGCACGCATCTACGCTACAAAGAAAAGACAAAAAGCATACTTCGATGCACACATCAAGGACAAGGGATTAAAAGAGGGAGACTTAGTGTTGGTTTACACACTAAAGAAACATGCCCGTAAATTGGAAAAAAGAGCATACGGACCCATGATCATTAATAGAATTTCCACTAGCGGTGCAGTTCAATTGGCCGCTTTGGAAGGTGACATCTTGCCAAGCTATATTAGTGGATGTCGAGTCGAGCTATATCAAGAACCTCTTACAAAGGATATGCTAATGAGACTCAACACTGCTAAGAAGCGAAAAGAAGAAGAGTTAAGGGTGAGAGAAGAAGCATAGGCAGAGGCCAGAGAGCATATTAGGCGAAATAAGTCAAGGCGACTAGGCCTAGATGTCAACTCAAAAGCCCCAAAACATCACATGGATATGTGCCAAAAATCAGGCATAGCTACTTCTCAAGTCATTGACCGACGTCCCTTTGTGACCTTAGAGATAGGACAAGGAAAGGGTGCAAGGACTATGAAAGCATTGATTGACTCAGGTGCAGCAAGTAGTGCAGTTAGACTTTCCTACTGCCAAAACTTGCAATTGAATATCAATCCCATAGAGGCTTATCTCATAGGATTGGGGGGTGTGGAAACCCCTTGTTTACGTGAGGTGGAACTTCCCATCTACCTTCAAGATGTTCCAATGAAAGTCAAAGTGCTCGTGTGTCAAGATGAGAACCTTACAGAACCACTTGTCTTAGGACAAGATTGGATTTATGACAATGCAGTCAACTTGAACCTAAGAAGTCAACTTCTTCAAGTTTGGGTCCAGAGCCAATGCTTTACATTAGAACTAGAGAATGGCACGCTCACAAAGCCAGATGTCACATCTTGTAGTTCTCCTAGGACTAATCTTAGCAAAAAAGATGTTGTATGCGTCAAAAGCTCTATGTTGCAGGAGAACTCAATCATAGAAGAACAGGTTCAAAGACAAGCGGACTCCTCCTCTGGTGCAAGGACTAATGCCGCCACTACAACTCAACCAACAAGGCAAGCACAACAGAACAGTATGACTGCTATATCAAATAGACAACGGGATTTCTAGAGGGAAGTAGTGCCGGGCATGAAGCAGATCTGGGTACGCAAATAAGAGCAACCACCAGCCTTGGCCGCACAAATCCCATCCAGGCAAGCCAACCAAGCCACAAGACGAAGGAAGAAGCTCGGACAAGCTCAACCACGAGGTATCCGACAAGTTTGGGTGCCTAAGAAATTAGCTGCAGCTCAACAAGGGCTATTACAGATGTGGGTACCTAAGAAGCTCTTACATCCACAACAACCTATGTTCTCCCACATGCGAAAGTTCTCAACAAAGAAGCCAAAAAGAGAAAAGGGTAAGAACCGCGTACAGAGACCGAAAGACCATCAAATCACCTCTTCAACCATAGAAGGAAGACATGCAAAAAGCGTATGGGTTTGGAAGCCAAAAGTACAAGTAGCCTACACCGAACCAAAGCACCAACCACACTGGATACCACAGTTCAACCAAAGATGAAAAAAGCCGAAGTGATCTCTACGGTGCCAATTGTTGTTCTAAAATGGACCCCAATAAGGAGGATTACATCATTTCAAGATCCAATGGACACCTCCGCCAAAGTGGGCATCAACAACTACAAGTAACATCAAAAGCCTCCACGAGCGACAACCATGTGCTCCTTGCACAATCCTGTCTTTTGCACCATTCAGGTTATGCATTTCCAAAGTATGCATTAATATAGGGCCACATTACACGGTCGTGCATAGACACACTTGAGATTCCCATGCACAAGAGCACATTGATATATGTCAACTACTTTTTTTGATACTAACATCTGTCTTCTTATTTTGTGACATGGTTCCTCTTGAAAAAAAAAAGAGAGAGAGAGAGAGAGAGAGAAACAACTTGCTCCCAGGTTTGGCTCATTAAACATGAATAAGTCATGCTTAGTGAAGGTGGAAGTGTTGATTACTGGGCATTTATCAGTTTGGATAGAAGTGTGTCTCGGCAAGCAGATGATATCATTGTTGCCTTATCTGCTTGATGTCAAGAACTTGGCATGAACATGGCATCCACAACTATGGTTCCCCCTTACCATGGTAGGAGTGAAGAGCTTGAAGGTCCGCAACTTGAGTGATGCTTAACTACTGCATGTACGAGAGCATCCAGGGAGATATCTGCAAGAGGTAGTTTGGTACCCTGAAAATCCTTGTCCGTATACTGGGCGAGAAGGCTCCTGCTTAGGGTGAACTAAAGAGAATATGTGAAACAAAGCTTGGAGTAGTCACCCAATGTTGTTTGTCAAAGAATATAAAGAAATTCAATTCTCAGTATTTGGCAAAGGTTGCTCTGAAGAGAGGAGACACGACCAGACACTCAAACAATTTCATCAATGGACCATCAACCTGGACATTCATTGCCAATGTTCCATCACAAATGAAGGGTGCACCACACGAAGAGATCCGCATCTACTGACCCTTCACCATGGTAAGTATCTTTACTTTGGCAATACCATAACCATGATAAATTAGGAAACCTCTTCCTCGGCATACCCTTGAGCACTTAGCTCAAGAACCCCAATTTTTGCACCATATTTCTTCCAATGCATTTTCCAAGTAAGCATGCATAGGGCTACATTACAAGGCCGTGCACAAGGCACATCTTTTCCTCAACCCATGCACGAACACACTCACCCATCATTCATTATGGGTTATGAGTAGTTGGCATGACTACTATGAACATCACCTTTGGAAGATCTAGAGTTCATCAATGGAGACGCACAATGACACAGTCATGCTGGAATCCAAGGAAGACGTACATACCAATGGACTACAACTTGCAAAAGGCTCACAGTGATAAAATGAAGAACCAGACAACCAAACCTGCTACAATAGATAGATAGGAGGCTCTTGTTCACACAGGACGGACACTACCTCTCAAAGTGCTGCATGGAACAACCACTACAACAAGGGTCTGTCAAGGACGACAGACTCGAGAGGGGGGGAGTGTTGGAACTCAAGGTTAAGCACAAGCAGGGAAGCACATCAGAAAGGTGGACACACACATGAAGAAGGAGCAAGTAGGGAGCTCCAAGAAGTACATGTCAATTTTTAGAAGAATCCCCTACAAAAATAGTGATTTCCATCACTAAAAACCATTGTAAATACCATTTTCTATTTTTTTAACTCCATTTTGTTCAAGCCGAGGAGTCCTCGAGCTTGAGGAGTATTAGAAGTATCATCCTACCAATTTTCATAATTTTTAGACTTCGTTTGAGCCCTCAAATAAGCCCTGGAACCTAATTTTTAACTAGGCTGGACACTAGGTCTGGACAGGGCCAAAACTAGTCAAAAAACTATAAAAAGAGCTAGAGAGCTCATTTTTGAGGTTAGCTTGTTAGAGAATAGAGCTTTTGTAAGAGAACTCTTTTGCAATCTAAGCTTTCCATTGTTCCTCTCTTTGATCTTATCGTGTGCGCGTGTGTGTGTGTATGTGTGTGCATGCTTGTGTGCTTTCACTCACTCACTCGTGCCTTCACTTGCTCGTGGTCTTCATACCGGTCCTCACGTCTCCGCGGATTGACAAGTAAAGGAGGTGGTGCTTACGCTTGAGCTACAGAGAGGTTCTCTATTTGTCTCACCAAATTTTTGGAGAATAACCTGTGAGGTTCATCTAGCTTTCTGCTGCACTTGGAGTTGTTTCAAACTCCTTCATTGGTATCAGAGCATCACAACATGGGAGATATATATCCTTCTATTGAGAAGCTCGATAGAACAAATTATCCAGCATGGTCGATGAGGATGGAAGCTCATTTACAAGGTAAAGATCTTTATGATTATAGTATAGGTAATGAAGAAAAGTCAGAGCCAGAAGATGTGTCGAAGCCCACCAGAGATGAGGTAGAAGCAATGAATCAATGGAACAAGAAAGATGCACTTGCAAGATCTATTATTCTTAACTCTATTGTAGATTTTTTGCTTCCACATATAAGAGGTTATGAATCAGCTACTGAAATTTGGAGTGCTTCGGAAGATCATTTTGCTCTTCGACAAGAGATAGGAAAGCTCAACTTTGGGCAAAATTTACAACCATGAAGAAGCAACCAAAACAATCTGCATCAGATTTTGCAACTTAACTAAAGGACACAGTAGACGAGCTTGGAAGCATAGGAGTTGAAATAGAGGAGGTGCAGATCATAAGACAAATTCTTACAAGACTTAGAGGAAATGAGAGATGGAAAGCTTTTGTGTTGAATGCAGAGTTCGGTCTTGATCATCATGTGCCTGATATAAATCAATTGTTAGGGCATATGTTGACTTTTGAAGTTGATCTGAAAGATTTTAATGATAAGGGAAATCAATCTTCAGCCCTTTATTCCTCAAAGACTAAAGGCAAGGCAGAAAAAATGAAAAAACAAGAAGGATGACAAAGGCACTTCAAGTTCACAAGCAAATTTTGCAACGAGAGGTGGCCGATTCAATAGAGGTAATCAAAGAGGAAGAGGCAGAGCAAGGCAAGGAAGAGGTAGATCTTCTAACCCACCTACTTGTTTTGTATGTGGATCAAAGAATAACTTTGCACAAGATTGTTGGCACAATTATCAAAATACTAGAGGAAAAGGAAGTTTCAAGAGAGGACAAAGAGTAAGAAGTTATGGAAGAAACCATGGAGGAAGAAGACAATACAACAACTATGTAGAAGATCAACAAGAAGAGCCAGAATCACTTTTGTTGATGAACCTGAGTACAAGTGCTCCTAGTACTGATCACAATGTCTTCTATATTGACTCTAGATGCTCCAATTATATCTCAGGTAATATATCTTTACTTTCAAATTTGGATTTACTGAAAGAAAAACATATTGTTCAGACAGGAGATGATACAAAGCATATTGTTGAGCAAGTTGGAAATGTGAAATCTTCACATGGTGATAAGAACCTTCTCTCCCAGATGCTTTATGTACCATCCATCACCAAAAAGCTTATAAGTGTTGGACAGATTGTCAAGAAGGGTCTTCTAGTCAGATTTAACAAGTATGGAGCTGATGTGGAGGATCCTAGTCAAGGTTTTAAAAAACTTGCGAAAGGAGAAAGGAAAGGAAGGTTATTTACTTTTGAAGTTCCAGATGTTAATGAGTCAACTCTTTTTGCTTATGGTTCTCAGATGCTCTCAGAGCTTGATCTATGGCACAAGAGATTAGGACATGTTAATGAACGGATCTTGAAAGATATGTCAAGACATCAATGTGTGTTGGGAGTTCCAGATATTTCAAAATAGCATATGATTTTCCAATGTGATGCGTGTCAGTTTGGAAAGTCACATAAAGAACCTTTTGTGAAACAAGGATACATGCATGAAGATCTTTTGGAGCTTGTACATATTGATGTATGGGAACGTTCCAAGGAGCCATCACTTTCAGGATCAAGGTCTTTTGTATCTTTTATTGATGATTGCTCAAGGTGGATAGTTTCATACTTTCTCAAACATAGAAGTGAAGTTTTTCAAGTGTTTAAGAAGTATCATGCTTTTGTTGAGAAGCAAACAGGTAAAGTGTTGAAGCGACTCAGATGGAGGAGGAGAGCATTTCTCTCAAGAGTTTGAAGAATATTTACAAGAACAAGGTATCAAAAAAGAGATTACTTGTAGGTGCACACCAGAGCAGAATGGAGTAGCTAAAAGAAAGGAAGAGGACACTTGTTGAGTGTGCCAGGAGTATGCTGAATGAGAAAAGCCTTCCACTACCTTTGGGCAGAAGCGGTTAGTATATCTACATATTTAATAAACAGGTTACCATCAAGACCTTTACATGGTGTAACACCTTATGAAGTGTGGCATGGTAGGAGACCAAATTTGGATCATTGCAGAATCTTTGGTTGTCTTGCTTATGTTTATATACCATCAGAGTTGAGAGGCAAATTAGAACCAAAGGTAGAGAAGTGTGTATTTATTGGATATGATCTGACTCGGAAAGGTTATAGGTTTTACAATCCTTCAACAAAATTATTCGCAGTGTCAAGAGATGTTACATTTGATGAACGACAGTCATGATATCAAGATAAAGGTAAAGTTCCTCTCTCATATGATTATGATGCTGAATTTCCTCTTTTGCCTAAAAGCAATGTGCAGATTCAAGAACAAGATAGTGATATTGAAGAAGAGCATGGTTCACCAATAAGCATGTAGATTGGTCCTCAATCAAAAGGTAAACAAAAAGCTTGTGAATATCAGTCTGTTGAGTTTTCACCTCAAGCTTTAAGGAGATCTCAAAGAGAAAGAAAGAAGCCAGATAGATATGGGTATGATACATCACTTTCTGCTACTACAAGTAAGCATTATGCATACTTAGCAAAAGAAGAGGATGAACAGGTAGAGCCTCAATCTTATGATGAAGCTAAAGGAAAGCCTCAATAGGAACAAGCCATGGTTGAAGAATTTTAAGATTTGGAGGACAATCATACATGGGAGCTAATACCAAGGACGGTACACATAAGGTCATAGGAAACAAATGGGTATATAGGATCAAAAGACATGTAGATGGATCAATTTCAAGATATAAAGCAAGGCTCGGTGTTGGAGGTGGAGCTGAAGGATTGACAAGACAAGGAAGCACAAGAAGAGAGTCCGAGAGAAGAGAAGGCCCAAGCAGACAAGGAAGTCAACGAAGACCCGGCAAGTAGGCCAACAATTTTTCAAGAAGAAGCACTTATGAACATTCACGCAGATTTAGCACTAAGGCAACCTTAATCTTTCAAAACCTCTACACCCATTAAAAGTGATTATCATCACTAAGCACCATTGTAAATATCATTTCATCTTTTTGTAGCTCCATTTTGTGCAAGCCAAGGAGTCCTTGAGCTTGAGGAGCATTAGAAGTATCTACCTGCCAAATTTCGTATTTTTTAGATATCGTTTGAGCCCTCAAATAAGCCCTGGAACCTAATTTTTAACTAGGCCGGACACTAGGTCTGGACAGGGCCAAAACTTAGCCAAAAACTATAAAAAGAGCTAGAGAGCTCATTTTGGGGGGGAGATTGTAATTAAAACGAACTTGTAAGAGCATTTTGAAAGTAATCTAAAAGCTCCATTGATTCTCACTCTTTGTCTTGCCGTGTGTGCGCGTGTGTGTGTATGTGTGTGCATGCTTGTGTGCTTCTCACTCACGCACTTGTGCCGCCACTTGCTCAAGGTCTTCATACCATCCTCACGTCTTCCCGGATTGACATTAAAGGAGGTGCTACTCATCATTGAGCTACACCAAATTTTGGCGCCGTTGCCGGGGATCGAGCTTTGAGGACAAGCGTGTGATGGTAAGACGTAGAGTTGACGCGTTGGAGTTGTAGGTATTTTCTTCACTCTCATCGATTTTCTTTTACTTTCTTCACCATTTTCATCACCATCTCCCACCTCCATCTCCATCATCGCGAAAAGTTTCAGTTTTGATCATATCACCATCTCCACCTCATTTCCTCCATTCCACTTGTGAGAGAGAGCGAGAGAGCGATATTGCTTGCACTGTTTTTGCATGTTGTTGTGATTCTTGCAGGTACTGCCATCATCATCATCCCCAGCACGCTGTGCGCAGGTACGAAATTCGAAGAAACTGTCTCGCGGTCGCAGGCTTCTGTCGATCGCGACTGACAGAAATTTCTGACTTTTCACAAAAGTGAGTACACCACTAGAACAAGCACAAGGAGCACCTTCCAAAACACTAAAAACAGTAGAAAAATTCCGAGGTTTTCTGTCAATCGGGACCGACAGCTTCTGTCAATCGCGATTGACAGACCCTGTCAATCGCGACCGACAGCCTCTGTCAATCGCGATCGACAGACCTCCACGATCGACTGACTGCCACGTAGGACCCTGTCAATCGCGATTGATACCGTCCATCGCGATCGACAGCCACGACCGACACCTCTGTCAATCGCGATTGATACCGTCGATCGCGATTGACTGAAATTCCACGATTGATTGACTTTAGCGCGTAGCCACGTGTCCATCGCGACTGATAGGCCCCCGATTGACTGAAATCTCGGTGAAAATTCCGGAAAACGTGTCGATCGCGATTGATACTGTCGATCGCGATTGACAGCCACGATCGACTCTGTCGATCGCGATTGACACTGTCAATCGCGACTGACAGCCCCGACGGACACCTCTGTCAATCGCGATTGACAGACCCGTCGATCGCGATTGACAGGCTTTTCGGCCAAAAAATTAGGGTTTTTTATTTCAAAATTTGGGGCAATCTTTGGGGCACAATAGTCAATCCATTAGCATTTTTGAGGTTCCTACACTTGTGTCTTGGAGAAAATCTTAGGATCTGTCAGCCAGTTGAATCCTGTTTTAACCCCCTAAACCCTGAACAGTCATAACTTTTCCATACGAAATCCATTTTTTGAGCTCCTGGGCTTGTCGGAAAGCTCGTGGCATATACTACACGCCCTCAACTGTTTTTTATAAAGATAATGTGTTGATTTTCAGATAGTGTGAATTGAAGTTGACCATATCAAGGGGGATCAAAGTCAGGGGTTCTTAGGATTGCTTTCTTGAAAATCACTATACAAGTTTGTGTTTGTGCTACCTGAATGAAAATCATTGGTTCTGTCTTTGGAGTTTAAGTCTTGAGCTAACTTTGGAACTCTTACAGATCTATTGAGAGCATCGCAAGGCGTTTTGAGCAAGTGTAAGTGCAAGCTTGGGAACACACTTCCTGGGCATTCAAAGGCAACCAAGCAGGAAACAAAAAGGTTGGAAATTCTCAACTCCCCTTGTCAATCCCTAGCTTAAGCTAAGAACGATCAGAGGTAGGAGTAAGCCAGGGCGACGGTAGGCAATTATCAAGTTGAAGACTACCTAGAAACTCAAGTTCAAGATAAAAACATAATCTCTGTACTGTCGATAACCTTAAGGTAAAGAACCTAACCGGGAACGATCAACCTGAAAGTGCGCAGAACATTCAAGTATTCCTGACGACGAAATATCAGACAAGACCTTAAACACGAGAAATAACTAAAAAGAATCAAGTGACTGATACCAATTGATCGGCAACGAGGTTGTACTCTGGGCAAAAAATTGGGTTAATCAGTTAGGCATATGAACCTTAGATCAGGACGACACCTAGCAAGAGAGAGACAAAGCCTTAGGTCTTCAGAGGCTAGTGTCAATCATACTGCAAGGTCTTGGGCCCAGCAGTTGAGTCACCACTCTCATTACCCTAGCTCGGATACCAGTGAATCAGGGATGTCTCAAGGCATGGACAGACCTACGGGAAGTTCAGGTGTGCCTTACCTGTACAGGGTAGAAGGCCCTTACAAAACGCAGCTAGAGTACCTTAGGACCAACCGATTAGGTGCTAGCATCTATGAGGACGGCCTAGGAAGATCCGTGGTCCAGATTAGAAATCCTGATCAATCCATTGGACTAGAGCACCCAGTTGTCAAGTTCGAAAACGGTGCATACCTGGACAAAGAAGGAACTATATATGTAGTCACTAGTCACCCGGATAGGACAGATGAATTTGGTAATGTAATCTCAGAAGCGGACTTAGGTGACCTGGAACAAGGGAACATGGGTGCGGAACCTAGAACCCCTCGAGGTAAATCGGTTCTCACTAGGATTATCACGCCTGAGTGGGTCCCCCAAGACAACAAGAGCATAGAGTTGCTCCTCAATCGAGAAACTGATGAAGCCTTTTGGAGGTATAAATCCAATCAGCCAACTGATATAGGAAATATCATGATCTATGAGTTCAAGGATCCGGATAGCCCAGGCAGAGTGACCTACTTAGATCATGCTTCAGAACGGATCTTTGTGGTGACAGAAAATGATAGGCATGCTTACACTTGGAAGGGTGAATTTATTTTCCCTCAACCAAGATCAAATGTATCCTATGGTCACCCTGGGGCTGGAACTTCCCAAGCTCATGGTACGCAAAGAGACAGAAGTAGAGATAGACCAGAAGTAAGTTTTGCCAACCCAGTGGGCAGAGAAAGAACGAGAACAGAGACGAATAGGGTAGAACCTGAGATGCATAGAGCCCACAGGAACCAAAGAAACGTAGATGGATTCCCTCTGTCGAGGCCTAGAGAGCACACAAGAACTTTGAGACCCACCCAACTAGTTAAGTCCATGAAGAATTACTTTGACGGCACAGGAGATCCCTATGATCATGTGGCTGAGTTCAAGCAAGTCTTGAGAGCTGAACAAGTGGAAGATCTGTTCACGCAGTACAATGCCTTCGGTCTAACCCTTAGGAACACAGCACTTACATGGTTTCAACCATTAGATGAGCGTCAGTTCAGGAGCATAGACCAACTCCTAGAGGCATTCATTGTAGAGTTCTCTAAGAGCGGCATAAGACATAATACATCCTCATTGATTCACAGCTTCAAACAGACCCCCCAAGAGACTGTCAGATTGGCCGGAAGGAGATTTAGACAATATCTTGAAAGGTGCCCTATTTCGGAGCTACCCACATCCGCTAAACAAGTAGCCTTATTCCTTGATGGATTGTTGAGTACGAAATTGAGATCCTATGTGTATCTGAAGGACCCTAGGACTATAGAAGAGTGTGTACGCATGTGCATTGACATTGAAGATAACCTAGGGGAAGAACTAGAGCTTTCCAAAATCTACAAAGATTCAGATAGTGCATCTAGTCACTCTTCCACGCAGTCCACATCAATTGAGGAGCTTGCCGAAAAAGTAGCTCAGAAATTAGGTGTAACTAGCAAACAAATCCCAAGGTTTGCTCCAGCGAAGAGGTGCTATACATGCGGTGGCGACCACATGGCAAACGTGTGCCCCATTATGGCTCAACCCCAGGTCAATCCAAATAGCCAATATTGCACCATAGAACGGAAGTACACAAACCACACTGCACAAGATTGCCCATACAACAAGCAGGCTGTTAGGCAACCCTACCCTCAGCCCTACCAACAAGGCAGATACCAGAACCAGTACCCTCCACCACCACAATATGCTAGACCCCAACAAACCTACCAACCACAATATCAGGCCCAACAGAGACCCCAACCGGTGCTAGCTCAACAGCCTCCAAACCCCGCTAACGTGATTCCAGTAAAGTATGCTGTGGCAGAAGAAAACCTGAATAGGGCCATAGTACCAGTAACCCCATTGATCTCAGAAAGTGACCCGAGTGACCATAGCTTTGATTCTACCCATGTCGATAGTCCCCAGGCTTACTACATGCAGTCGCCAGAACATGGTGAGTCCTACTATAGTGAAGAACCGAGTGAACCTAGTTGGGAGTCAGACTACACAAATGTCATGTATGCAAACCCCAACCCTAGGCCTCAACCTAGGCAGGTACGACCACCATTTCCTAGAGGACCATGCTACCGATGTCAGGGAGATCACTTCATTCGTGATTGTCCCTTACCTCCACCTACACAAAATCAGTCCGTGACGATCCAAGGCTTTTGCCAAGATTGTGGAAAAGAGCATCTCTTACGAGATTGCCCAAAGAACCCCAATAATATGCCAAAAATCACTCCTATCAATGTGATTGGGTTGGTTGTGGATGCCTCAGGAAGTGTCACTTCCACTACACCAGTGCAGGTGGTTACTAGAGCTCAGGCATTGCAGCAAAACCAAGAGGCAAGCCAGGAAAAGGGCCCAGAGGCTAGTGAAACCGAGAGCGTGACAAAGAAAAGGACTAGAGCGTGGAAAGATAGTCGAGAAAGAATGAAAAGACAATGGGCTAAAAAGATGAGTGAGCTTGAGGAAAGCATAAGAGAAACCAAAGCGAGGATAACTGAACTCACAACTCAAACTCCCTCTCACATTATCCCGCCTCCACCACTCCCATCTCCATCCGACCCACCACCTCCCCCACCGCCTCATCAAATCCCACCACCCCCTAGAGTAGGATCAGTCCTAGCTGATCCCACTCCCGAAGACCTAAACATGATGCTGAAAGCATATCAGGCCAGAATCCACGAAGGGCCAACCATAACCGATCATGAAAAATGCTACCCTAGAGCCGAGCTAGAGCTTGAACGAACCAAAATTTGTGCCAAAATGGTGGAATTGGCTCAGACCATGTTTGAAGCCAGCCGCCTCTTTAATATCTCTAGCTCAGCTAAGACGCAGTTACACTTTAATGGACTGCTAGAACGAATAGAGAAGCTAATTGCACAATCAGAGAAGGAACCTGCCCCTCAAAGAGAGGAAAGGGCAAGAGAACGGATAAGCCAGCCTCTTCAGGAAGCCCATGTGCCTCCTCAAGAAGCTTATCTTCCCCCCCAAAAGTCACATGAGCCTCCCTCGAAAGCTTACGTACCTCCACAGGTGACCTACATTCCTTCTCAGAGAGCGTATGAGCCTGTTAGGAAAAGTAATAGAATAAGTAATCCTCCCCAAGAAGCTTGTGCTCCAGCCATCTATGGGAACGAGGAGAGAGCCAACGATAGAATAAGCCCTCCTTCCCAGGTTGCTTATGTGCCCAATTCTACGGAGCCAGACACTTCTTCTTCTATGAATCGGTTTGCACCAGATTTCCTACGAGAGATTCAAGAAGACAAATGGGATAACGAAAGTGAGGTCGCCCCTCCATTTGAACTTGTGGACGATGCACACGACCAATTCCCACAAGACATCCCATCCATTTACGGGGAACATGAGAGTACTCAGTCTCATGAGAGATTGGACTTTGAGTCTAATTCCATACAAGAGCTACCCCACTTCACAGGCCCATGGGAAGCAAAGTCCACATGTATGAGAGCACCCACAGTCATGGTAAGGAACGATGACTCGGTCATATCAAGGAACACGGAGGTAGTAAAGAACACCAAGGTGCAGCGCGATTCCACTTTGGAAGAACTGCCCAAGGATAGACCAGAAGCGCGAAAATATGTAGCCAGTCAGGTAACTGAAGTTGCAAAACCTTGTTCCAAGGGAGGATCCCATAGGACAGTGCCAGAAATTCCCTTGGACAAGATAGGAGATATGTGTGAAGGTGAAGAAGGGAACACCTATCTTCCCATCACCTACCAGGACTACACCACAAAGGCAATTTTGGACTCAGGTGAAGGAGTTGCAATTGCCACTACTTCCCTTTGGAAGCGTTGGGGCAAGCCAGCACTCAGGCCAACGAGAATGAAATTGCAGATGGCCGATGGTCATATTGAAAGACCCCTAGGATTGCTCGAAGGAATAACTCTCACCACTTGTGGTGTTGAGTTTGAGCATAGTTTTGCTATATGTGACTTCAGCAAAAATCATGCCTATGAGATGATTTTGGGAAGACCATTTATGCGACAGTTGCAAGTGGTACAGGATTGGGGGACCAATTACTTGTACCTGCAACACTTAGGTGTTACGACCAAAGTCAATCTCAAAGATTACTCTCATAGGGATGTACCTCCTATCCAGTGGAATCCCATCCATAGAGCCAAAGATGATACGGAATCTGTGCATTCCATAGGGTCTGGATCCTCATGGATGCATGAAGACACCCACTTATGGATGTGCAAGGTAGCAGTAGAAGAAGAGAAGAGAGAGAAAGCCAGAGAGGTAGGTGCAAAAGAAACCCATAGATCAATCCAAGACCCAGCCTATGCACCTGTAGTTTTTCCAGACGAAGAATTTGAACCTCACGGTTGGGCAGAAATCTTAGCAACAATGGACGTAGCCATCAATGAAGAACAATGGACACCTCACTGTGATGAGGATGGCTATGACATTTCAGTCTTCTCCATAGAGCCAATCATGGGAGAGGCAGTTCTAGAAGAATGTGAACCTAGCCCTGATGCATTTGAGGATGCAAGTGACTCCGATCTAGAGTCAATCATTATGGACCCACCATTTGCATCAGATGAAGAATACTTCCATGAAATAGAATTTCAACCCCAGAGGCATGGAGAGGTTACAAATGATGTAAGATTAGCAACACATATGACCCCGAAGGAAGAAGGAAAGAAACGAAAGAAGAAAGAAGTTTCACCAGAGGAGGAAGAATCTTTGTTTGAGGTCCCAGAAAATTTTAAGAAGTATGAGATAGATGACAGGAGAGTCATGATAAGAATGCCTAAACGAGAAGCACAATCAGGAGAGGCCTATGATAACAAAGAAACCACCAAGAAAATATTAGTGGCCATAGAAGAAGGAGAGGAGAAATGCACGTATATAGGCCATGACCTGACAGAAGAAGAAGAGCATGAATTGATTGCCTTGCTAAGAGAATACAGAGATGTATTCGCTTGGAGTTACAAGGATTTGAAAGGGGTTGACCCGGACATATGCTCACACACTATTCCCATGACCTCAGATGCTAAACCCTCTAAGCAAAAGCCTTATACATATAACGATAATTACGCCGCTAAGATCAAAGAAGAGATAGATAGACTGGTTGAAGCTGGATTTATCTATGAAATTGAGCACACTGAATGGGTATCCCCCATCGTAGTGGTGCCCAAGAAGAATGGCAAACTGCGTGTGTGCATTAACTTGAAAAAGGTTAATGCCGCCACAATTCGAGATAACTATCCGCTTCCCATAACAGAACATCTCTTAGAAAGAGTGGCAGGCAAGGAAGTGTACAGCTTCCTTGGTGGATTTTCGGGCTACAATCAAGTAGCCATAGCTCCAGAGGATCAGCATAAGACAGCCTTTGCCACAGAATGGGGCATTTTTGCTTTTAGAGTAATGCCATTTGGGCTTACCAATGCACCAGCCACCTTCCAGAGGCTGATGTGCCATGTGTTTAAGGAGTTCCTGAGGAAGAGTTTAGAAGTCTATGTTGATGATCTCTGTGCTCATTCTATTGTTAGACAAACCCATATTCCTGAACTCAGACAAATCTTTGGCAAATGTAGAGAATATCAAGTCTGCCTGAACCCAGAAAAGTGCGTTTTTATGGTCAGGCAAGGCAAGATTCTAGGACACATAGTGTCAAAGAATGGCATATCTACTGACGAAGAAAAGGTGCGAGCCATAGCAGAGCTACCTAGGCCAAAGAATGTAAAAGAAGTACAAGCTTTCATGGGGCACTGTGGTTATTACCGACGATTTATACACATGTATGCTGTCATTGCAAAGCCCATGTACGGACTTCTGACAAACTTTGAGTGGACGGATGAATGTGAGAATTCCTTCCAGGAGCTTAAACGAAGATTGTGTTCAGCACCAATCTTGACCACACCAGATTGGAATAAGCCATTCCACGTTCATGTTGATGCATCCAATTATGCTATTGGATGTGTGCTCGCACAACCTACTGGTGAAGGTAATATGGATCTTCCAATTGCCTATGCCAGTAGACAATTGAATGCGGCTGAACGGAATTACACCACCACAGAGCGCGAAGGATTAGGCATGGTATATGCAGTCAAGAAATTTAGACACTATTTGCTTGCAAATAAGTTTAAATTTTTTACTGATCATCAGGCATTGTTATATCTTGTAAACAAGCCATGCAATACAGGAAGATTAGTGAGATGGTTTCTCTTGCTAATGGAATACGATTTTGAGGTTGTGGTAAGGAAAGGTAGGACTCATTTGAGAGCAGATCACCTCTCTAGGCTCACATCGGGAGAAGCCCCACAAGGAGTGTCAGATGACCTTCCTGATGCTTACTTGTTTAATTTGGAAGTTATACCGTAGTGGGCTAAGCCATTGGTACCAGTATTGACCTACGGGCCTAATCATCCAGTCGTAAATACACGGAATAGAGAGGTTGTAAAAGCCCAGAAGTACCACATCATGGCAGGAAGCATGTACAAGCACACAGATCAAGGGACCTTGGCTTGTTGTGTAGAAGAGGATGAGTACGCTAAATGGTTGCAATTAGCACATGTAGGTGCGTTAGAGCAACACCATTCAAAGCAACGAACCTTACAGACTCTAAAGAGATTCGGAGTGCATTGGCCAACTATGGAAGCGGATGTCCACAAGTTGTGCAAGGAATGCCCAATCTGTTGCACTAAACCACCTGTGGAACATGCCACTCTCTATCAAGTATCCATTGCGCCAGATTGGAGCGACCCACTAGTATCATTCCTGAGGACAAACACATTCCCTCCAGACATGACTCTGGCTAGGAAAAGGAGTTTAGAACAAGAAGCCTTGGATTACTCACTCATTGGTGATATTCTATATAAGCGCGGTAAAGATGGTTACCTGAGATTGTGTGTCCATGAAAGTGAGTATCTTAAGATCTTAGAAACTGCTCACCAAGGTGTAGCAGGAGGACATTTTGCACCGGATCGGGTGATCAAGGCAATTCTATTTGCGGGTTTCTGGTGGCCGACCCTTCACATGGATGCACATACCTATGTGAAACGGTGCGATGTATGTCAGAGGACTCAGTATCCTATACGCAAAGATGAGATGCCACTGAAACCTATGATGGGTGGACGTGCATTCTCTAAGTGGGGAATAGACTTCGTAGGTCCTATTAATCCCCCAGCTAAGGGTTCTCATGCGGAATACATCATTGTTGCGACAGATTATCTCACCAAGTGGGTAGAGGTAAAGGCTACGACAAAGAACGATGCTCAAACAACTGCCAAATTCTTGTTTGAGAATGTATTCACAAGATACGGGCTACCTATAGAGCTTGTAAGTGATAGAGGCACTCATTTCTTGAACGAAGTGATTGAAAATCTACTCCAAGAATTCTTGGTAATACACAAGAAGTCTGCCCCTTATCACCCTCAAGCTAATGGACAAGCTGAGAGCACTAATAAGATCTTATGCAATGTATTGACGAAATTAGTGAACACTAAACGCTCTGATTGGGACAAGCAGCTACACCATGCTGTTTGGGCATACCGAGTTGCCTACAAAACGGTACTCCAAGCCACCCCCTTTCAGATGGTATTCGGTCAAAACGCTGTGCTACCCTTGGATTTCCTGATTCCTACGTTGAAAGTAGCACAAGAGCACGAATGGACAGGCCATGAACTCTCCTCTAGGATTTTTGACCTTGAACGATTAGGAGAAACACGATTGAGAGCCGCTGCAGGAATATATGCAGCCAAGAAGAGACAGAAGGCATACTTTGATGCCCACGTAAAGGATAAGGGTTTGAAAGCAGGAGATCTAGTTTTAGTTTATACACTGAAACAACACGCAAGGAAGCTAGAAAAGAGAGGCTACGGACCAATGATCATCAATAGGATCTCCACGAGTGGTGCAGTACAATTAGCCACATTAGAGGGTGATGTTCTCCCTAACTATATTAGCGGTTGTAGAGTCAAGTTGTATCAGGAACCCCTCACGGAGGAAATGCTCAGCCGACTCAATACTGCTAAGAAACGCAAAGAGGAAGAAAAGCGCATTCGAGAAGAGGCTCAAGCAGAAGCTTTAGAACGCATCAGAAGGATGAAGCTAAGAAGGCAAGGTAGAGATCAGACTAGAGCAAATGACTATGCAGATCAAGGATGTCCCATGGCC
Organism: Ceratopteris richardii; assembly: GCA_020310875.1. Classification (NCBI taxonomy): domain Eukaryota; kingdom Viridiplantae; phylum Streptophyta; class Polypodiopsida; order Polypodiales; family Pteridaceae; genus Ceratopteris; species Ceratopteris richardii. The sequence continues at coordinate 125,841,637 of CM035426.1, forward strand.
ATGTGTGAAGTTGCAGGAACAAGCTCGCATAGAATAATCGATAGACGTCCTTTCATAACCATAGATATGGGACGAGGAAAGAGTGCAAGAACCGTAAGAGCCTTGATTGACTCAGGAGCAGCCACTAGTGCTGTTAGAGTGTCTTACTGTCAAGAGTTGCAGTTAATTGTCAATCCTGTGGAAGCAATCTCATAGGATTGGGAGGCGTGGAAACCCCTTGCATGGGCGAGGTGGAACTTCCCCTCTACATTCATGATGAGGCAATGACAGTTAAAGTACTGGTGTGTCAGGATGAGGATCTCACTAAACCTCTTGTCCTGGGTCAAGATTGGATCTATGACCAAGCAGTCAATTTAAACCTAAGAAGTGGACTTCTCCAGGTTTGGATCAATCATAGTCGAGTTACAGTAGAATTAGATAATGGAGCACTCAAGGAACTAGGAAAGGCACAGACTCCTGGTCCTTCCAGGGGTACACATGAAGATGACCATGCTGTTCTTGTCCAAAACTATGTGTTGCAGAGGAATGATATTCGCCAAAAAGGAGTCAGGAATGCAACGGAACTCCCTTCTTTTCCAAAGGCCAGAAGGAGGCAGCAACCCAAGGTGGATCAAAGGCAGAAGAAGCAGAGTACTACCTATGTCCGAGATCAAAAGTACCTGCTCAACAAAATGTCCCAGAAAATAAACCATGTGTGGGTGCGGAAAGGCGAACAACCGGTTGCACCACCGTCAATGACACGGGCGAAGTTTCTTATTAATAACCCACAACATGACATTAATAAGAAGTCTTGCAGAAATTCTCCTGCTAATGTGAAATCTATTTGGGTGCCCAAGAAGTCGATGAAGGCTAGCCCACAATCAAGACAAATTTGGGTGCCTAAGGCTTGCTTGAGGGCACAAGTAGCTACGTCGAGGCCACAACTTAAACAGCATAACGCAGCTATGCATACTGCCCGTATTCACTCGTTCTCAACGCTCAAGAACACACCAAGACCCAAGAGCATGCATGTAATCAATTGTAAATGGGTCCCTAAAAAGCCTCATTTTCAAACCGCGACACCGAGAAAGCTCTCTAGAGTCTCTACGAAACCGAAAGCAAAGCCCATCCACTGCATTTGGCAGCCTAACACCTGTCATAAACCCCCCGACCCCAATTTGTAAATTCATCCCCACTTGCTAACTTCATTAGTCTCCTAGGATTACCCAAGCATTAACCACACACACGTGCACCGAACACTTACTAACCCATTATTCGCTCCCGACCCTTATGTTAATATTGTGATGGGAACAACGGTCCTCACTGGTCCTGTACAATATTAACACCTGTTTGTATATTCTCACAGAGACAGACAGCAAGAAGTAAAATGGCAGATACAGTAGGAACTAGCTCCCAGGCAGGCTCCAGCCCACAAGTGGTGGATATCGAAAGTCTTCCAGTCGAGGAAGAGTTAAAGGAAAGACCAGCGGCATTACGGGCATTGCACGCAATACCAATTCAGAATCCCCCGCAGGGACACACAATGCCGGTGGGCAAAGCCTCACATTGGTTCAGTGATGTTGCTGGCCCCCTGGGTGAAGGCACGTATATGTGGGAATCCGAAGTCGAATTCAATGGACGATGGGGCCGATACCATTTCTTTACCAGGGAATTTGAAAGGCTGCAAAATAACGAAGGACTTAAGCCGATCTGGAAGAAGGCAGGGCTTTATGACTACTTCAAGTCCCAACTACCGAAGCCAGATTTCCTCAGATGCTCATATCTAATTAGTACCCTCACCCCCAGCAAAGACAAGAAAGGATACAGCTCCTTTGTGCTCCCATCACTCACAAGGGGAAACGAGCTGAAGCGTTTCCGCTTAACTATCAATCTGGTAAGAGAAGCACTCGACATGCAGGGAATGCACATTCCAACAGAGAAAGAGACAATGGTTCCAGACAACATGAAGAACAGGAATCTGACAAAGCTGAAGGACATGGTTGCAATGACACCCACGATCGCCATCCACTTACGTATGGTCATGCAACATTTCGCCTTCCCCGCGCAGGATAGATTCACAATGCCCCCCAAAAAGATTTGGTTTAGCCTCTACCTGGCGGATGCTTTTGAGTTGACCATCAATATGCCCCACTGGATTATCGACCAGATTCATATGGCTCATCAGAGATGGTATAAGAAGCAAAGATCTGTATTGTATGGTTGCTGTGCACTCACAAGAATTGTATACAGATGTCTCGCCTATGATGTACCGGTGCAAAGGGCTCTGATCTGGTCCAGAGCTCAGGAATTTCAACGCAGATTGTCAGCTGTAGGGCCTCCCTCAAAGAAGATGCGAGGCACCGTCCAGATGCCTTGTGCACAAGCTCGCGGGGCAACCCTGACGCCTGAGACAACCCCCAGACTCCCCCGACGAGTGCAACCGTTTACTATCAGGCTACCCAGGCACAACACAGATGGCCCCAATCTTGTATTCCCACCAGTACCGACTGATCTGGAGTTCCCGCATGGGTTCACTCTAGAGGACTTAACTGACGAAGAAGTTGCAAGAATCATAGAAGCTGTAAATGCAGAAGTTGAAGAAGAGCAAGCCAGTGGACAGCAAACGGCCCCAGATCAAGCACAGCCCAGCCAACCAGACGTAGTCAACGTGGACACTGAAGAAGAAGCTCATGGGGAGACACAGGGCAGACACTCAGAAGCAGAAGAACAAGAGTATGATCCAGAAGCCCTACAAGTACTGGAAGGTGCCCCCGCCTACACTAGCGCATTAAAGAAGCTTTATGATACAATGAACCGAGTTCAAGAGCAACACAGGCTCTCATTAGCTGCGGGTAAAGCTCTCATGAACCAAATTCTGGAGGAGGAAGGTGTGGACGAACAGTACCGTGCCACCTTGGAAATGATATCAGATGCTTTAGGAGTACCAGAAACGGTGCATACCGCACTAGTGCACTCACGAAGAACAGAGAGAAGATATGGAAGACGCCCCCCACGCACGGGAAAACAAATGAATGTATTAGGATCAGGACCACAAGGCACACCCACAACCACTGGCACGGCACACACAGTTCACGCCACCGAGGAAGCCCACACATCGAGTGCACCCCCATCACCTCCCTTACCACCTTCTCCCCCACATCGACCTCACTCACCTCCCTCTACCACTGTAACCTCCACTGTCACCACCTCTGAAACCACTACACACACCAACGCACAAACCATCAGTCCACCCACGCACTCTACTTCCACTGAAAACACGAGTTTAACTACAGCCACGATACACCTCACCACCCCGAGCACACTTCCTAGAAGTTCACAATTACACACACCTCTATACACATTCACAACCCTCACCACTACCACAATCCCCATATTCACAGTCACTCCCACCACGAACCCCACTTTCATGGAGGTATCACCCACCTCTGCACCTCTCCCATCCCCCATTTACCCACAATCTCCCATTCCCCCACCGCCCCCCTCACCCGTCCCCAGTACTGCATTCACAACCCCCTTTCCCTTTCCCTACCCCTCTGCATTCAATACTATTCCTCTCGGTAACCTATTTAATAATATGCATCAATGTATGGCCCAACTCCAGCAACATTACCAACACTTGGACGACCAACATACAAGGCTCTTCCAACGCCACGAAGATCTCCAAGAAAGATGTAGGGATCTTGAAGAGCAGAAGCAGCAATTAGAACAGCAGCACGTGACATTACAGGAGCAATACGCACAATTAGAAGCCAACCCACCTCAAACAGATGATGAAGAACGACGACATATGGACGAGCTGCTCCATTCTCAGATCACAGAGAACATGAAACTTCGACGGAACTTGGGCCTCCTCCGCAAGCATATGTCGACCGCGTTAGAAGAGAATAAGAGATTACAGAAACAGAACGAAGAAAACCTGGAAGCGGCCATGGAGGGTTCCCCACAAGAGATTGACCCAGAACGATTCAAGGCGATACCCTCTGAGAATATGCAGGTGGTGTTAGAAACTCATGCAGACTTAATGGAGGCCCATGCCGCTTTAGAAAAAGAAAGAGATGAGTTACAAAGACAATTGGCCACTCGACAAACAGAACCCAGCCCGAGCATAACCGCAGCAGAAACAGCTGAAGAGGTCAATAAACTCCAGGCCGAACTTGAGGAATTACGCAGCAAGGTTATGCAATATGAGCGTCAGCCCTCCCCTCTGGTAGACCCCGAGCCTGACAACCTGGTGCCAATTGAGGTAGAAGAAACATTTGAGGATCCCTATGTCCCGATGCCAACACCCGGAGGTAAGCGCACAGAACAGGGCATGGACACAATTGAGATCGAGGCACCGGAATGGATGCAAAAGTTAGAGAAAGTAGCCACGACGCATGATGACAGGGTGGCCGTCCAAATCGCATTGATGTCAAAATTGGAAGAAGTGGTAATAAAATCTGATTATTTCCAGAATCTTTCACACCATAGGTGGATCGGGCCATCGGATGATCTGTATGTACCTTTTTGCGTACTGATGGCGGATTATAATGCGGAGATCAAGCGCCACACCTCAAGGGAACCCACCTCTGCCACCCAATTTGCACCCGATGACATCCCAGAGAGTGCCAAGCAAGGACATATCCGGCAACCAACATGGAGAATTCGACTGCTCGAAACCTATCCGGAAATGGTAAGAACGTGGAACAACATGCCATTGTACATCAAATATAATCCATGTTATTGCCCTGTGTTCCGAAGGAGATCCTGGCCGGAGTACACACATACAGTGCTGACGATTAAAGGATGCGAGAAGTGGCTAAATTACGTGTACTTCGCACCCCCTAAAGGCGCACCCACAATTGGCTATATGATTTCAACGATCCGGCATTGGGGGGCCCGTTTCAAGAATGTTCCTGATATCATGACTCAGATGTGCCTGAAAATTTTCGAACTTATGCTGGTCACCTTCAGGACCTTCAAAAATGTCAAGGAACCGCATCTCTCAGCACTAGGATTTAATGAAGGGAACCAGGATCTTGTATACGACATGCGCACAACTCCATCGATCAATGTTGTGTATGCATGGCACGCTCGCATCAAATATCTACCGACTTGTTTCAAACAAACGTTCGAAGAGATGTTTGTCATGGGATTCTGGGAATATCATTCCGAGATATTCATTCCCAGACCATCCCATCTCTTGCAGTTGTTTGCAGTGGAACAAGCTCTCCACTCCGAAAAGCTACGTATGCCACATCCAGAGGTTCCTGGGCCGGTAGACTGGGATGCTCTTCTGACAGATTTGGCCAAAGGGTTGCGAATTGCCGAACATCATTTAGCGCAGGACGTCGTTGAATACTACATCCAAAAAACCTCTCAACAAGGGTCTGTCAGGGACGACAGACGCGAGAGAGGGGGGGGTGTTGGAGCTGGAGCTGAAGGATTGACAAGACAAGGAAGCACAAGAAGAGAGTCCGAGAGAAGAGAAGGCCCAAGCAGACAAGGAAGTCAACGAAGACCCGGCAAGTAGGCCAACAATTTTTCAAGAAGAAGCACTTATGAACATTCACGCAGATTTAGCACTAAGGCAACCTTAATCTTTCAAAACCTCTACACTCATTAAAAGTGATTATCATCACTAAGCACCATTGTAAATATCATTTCATCTTTTTGTAGCTCCATTTTGTGCAAGCCAAGGAGTCCTTGAGCTTGAGGAGCATTAGAAGTATCTACCTGCCAAATTTCGTATTTTTTAGATATCGTTTGAGCCCTCAAATAAGCCCTGGAACCTAATTTTTAACTAGGCCGGACACTAGGTCTGGACAGGGCCAAAACTTAGCCAAAAACTATAAAAAGAGCTAGAGAGCTCATTTTGGGGGGGAGATTGTAATTAAAACGAACTTGTAAGAGCATTTTGAAAGTAATCTAAAAGCTCCATTGATTCTCACTCTTTGTCTTGCCGTGTGTGCGCGTGTGTGTGTATGTGTGTGCATGCTTGTGTGCTTCTCACTCACGCACTTGTGCCGCCACTTGCTCAAGGTCTTCATACCATCCTCACGTCTTCCCGGATTGACATTAAAGGAGGTGCTACTCATCATTGAGCTACACTCGTCATGAACGGGTATGCTCAAACTTATGGACTCGATTATATGAGACATTTAGTCCAGTAGCGAAGATGTCAACCATAAGACCTCTACTTGTTGTTGTTGTTTCAAAGAATTGGCCCTTATTTCAATTAGACATCAAGAATGCTTTCTTGAATGGCTATATTAATGATGAGGTGTATATGGAGCAACCTACAGGTTTCAAACATCTAAAATATCCAGATTCTGTATGTAAGATGAGAAGAGCTTTATATGGACTTAAACAGGCACCAAGAGCTTGGAATTATAGGTTGGTTCAATATCTTATTGATAAAGGCTTTGAAGTAAGTAAAGTTGATCCTTCTTTGCTAATCAAGAATACAGATGAAGGATCCATTTTTCTTTGCATATATGTGGATGATATCATTGTTACAGGTGATTACTTTGAAGGCATAAAGAAAGTCAAAGATTTGTTAGAGCAAGAATTCAAAATTTCAGATCTTGGCAGATTAACTTATTTTCTTGGCATGCAAATCCTTTATATAGAACATGGTATGTATCTTAATCAGAGGAAATACATAAAGGATCTACTAAAGAAGTTTCAAACGGAGAATTGCAAAGGTGCAAGGACTCCTATGGAGTTGAATCATAAACTTTCTCGTCATGAAGGTGAATTGTTTGATGATGTGGAGACATATCAAAGTCTTATTGGAAGTTTAATTTATGCTACTTTAACCAGACCAGATTTGAGTTACTCGGCTGGATTTCTCTCGCAATATATGCAAGCATCTAGAGTACCACATTGGCATGCAACCAAAAGAGTACTTAAATATTTGAAGGAGACTGTGAATGAAGGACTTTATTACTCTTATTCTTTTGATTTGAGCTTAAGGGTTTTTCCAGATGCTGATTGGGAAGGTAACAAGGATGATAGGCGATCAATATCAGGTTACATGTGTTTTGCAAGAGGAAAACTACTTTCTTGGAGTAGTAAAAAGCAAGTTACAGTAGCACTTTCTTCAACAAAGGCTAAATACAAAGGTTTAGTAGAAGCTGCAAAAGAGCTCTTATGGATGAAAACACTCTTTAAAAGCTTGGACATTTTTCAAGAAGTACAAATGATCTTTGGAGATAACATGAGCTCTTTACATCTTGTAGCCAATCCGGTTTATCATGCAAGAACGAAGCACATTGAGATACATCATCATTTTATCAGGGAGAAAGCCTTGGATAAAGAGATCAAAATTTCTTTTACTCCAACGGATCATCAGGTTGCAGATCTAATGACTAAATCAGTTGATGGAGTTAAGCTCAACAAATTCAAGGATATCGCTGGAGTAAAACCACTACCTCAAGATGCATAGGAAGTTGAGTTTGAGGGGGACATGTTGAAGCAAGCAAATACAACTTTTATATGAATTAATGAGTTTAGACTAATGTTGGATGGTCTTGTACGTGGATCACTATTTTAGAAGCTTTAGAATTTGTGGCTTATATGTATTACTCACTTAAAGTAGGAAAAGTTGTTCAAAGTAGGAAAAGTTGTTCAAAAGCTAAGGAGAGTTATTTTTAGGATGCATGTAAAGAGACAATTAGAGATTCACAAATTTGAGGCTTTACATGTGTTTTATAAACACCCAAAGCATGGAATATGATGTAGAAGGCATGGAGAAGCTTGCTCAACCTCTGTACACGAGTTTTGTACTCAATATAATTTATTCTTGAAGAGTTTTGTATCTTCTACCTATGCCCCATCTCTATATGTGAAAATTTGTCAACTTGTTTTGTTTGATTCTCCGTGTGTATTTATCCAAATTCTATTTAGTAACTTGATATAGGTAAGTTGGATAGTCTACTTCAGATTTGTCAGGTTTCATTGCATTTGGTGCAGATATTTGTGCGCTATGATCAAAATACTACATGCTACTATAAACTATCAAATTAGGGTATCTAGACTTTTGTGCTCTGTTTGCATCTATGTTTCTCCTTGACTACTGAACCAAATCTTGTGTTCTTACATTCATTGAAAAGCCTATGTGTATACTATGCATGGTGTAAATTTCATGATCATTAGAGGTATTATTTCAAATTTATGATCTCTGCAACAAAGCACGTTTTCTCTACAACACCTGTTAGAGATGTCCCTCATACCTGTATCTTCCAAGAGTCATATCTGAGTGCTCAAATGTCTATTTAGGATGATCTATAGCTCATTGGAAAGCTATTACTGTCTAGTATCTCATCTAAAACAGTTTTGGAATACTCTTTATATTTTTGGAGTTATGACTTCTGCAAGCTAGAGAGGTTCTCTATTTGTCTCACCAAATTTTTGGAGAATAACCTGTGAGGTTCATCTAGCTTTTTGTTGCACTTGGAGTTGTTTCAAACTCCTTCACCTACCATGGCCCCTTCTAGTTGCGAGGCTGAGTATAGGGTAGCTTTCACAGTGACTGTTGAGTGTGTGTGGCTCAGACGCCTTATGGCTGATTTGGGTGTTGGTTAGTTTTCTACCACCACCATCTTCACTGACACTCAGAGTGCATTGACAATTGTGAAGAACCCTATGTTCCATGCTTGCACTAAGCACATTGAGTTGCACTATCATTATGTGAGGGAGAGGTTCTCGATTGGAGAGATCAGTTTGGCATATGTGCCCACACACGAGAACATTGCAAACCTTTTCACAAAAGGCTGTGCCTAGGGAGAAATTTGAAGCTTTCCGCAAAGCTTTGGGTTTACTTCCTTTTGTGGATTGATTCCACATAGCTTGGCACTTCCTTATACATGAGTGCCTGCTCCTTGTTCACCGCATCACTCCCAAAAGGGATTTGTTGATATATTTAGGTAGTGATGTGTGTGAACACACTAGGACTGTCGGGGCACTTTTTCCATCCTTAGGAGGTCCCCCCCCCGCTTGTATATATGCCTATTACCCTAATGGGCTACTAATCTTTGTACATTCTAGTATTTTTTTTGTTGTGCTCCAAGCTTCTTCTTCTTCCTTGTGTTGTTCGCGTGCTTGGGTAGACCTCAAACTCCAACAAATGATATGTATTTATAGTTTTTTATTACATCCAAATATAGAGTTACAATGAGGTTGGTGCTTCAAAAAGCGGGTGTGTGTAGAAAAAAATGATCACTTTTATAGTGAGCCTTATCTTTTATTTACAAAAGTCCCATTCTACAATGATCCTTATCTCAACCAATATTTTTATAAATTTCTAGAAACAACCATCTATGTGGGTCTTTTATTTACAAAATATATGGAAAAGTTATTTTCGTTCTTTGTGTCCACATACACCCGAATAAGTCCAAACCCATCCATGCCCTCATGAACCTTCAATTGCTATATCAAAACACAAAGCACATTAAAATATCAATAAAATGAACTCCAAAATTCGACATTCCATAAGTGCTAACATGCCCTCCAGTTGGAAAAGCATTTGACCTTAGTTATGGCCAGTCACATGTCCCATAATTGAACAAGAATAAGCATGTTCCATGTAAAAACACATGCATGGAAATGCATGTTTGGAGAGTTAAATTATAGTAGTTGTGAATGATATGTAGAAATTAAGAGATCATAATGAGGCATTAATGAATCCTTATGAGTCCACTAAGATTTGGTATTAGAAAGTCCTCTTGTAAAATTGGGAGGTTGCATCAAGGAATATATCCAACAAAGAGGAAAGATCTTAATAGGCACTACCCTGATGTATCGTGATGTGCCTTGCTAGGTTGTACGTCAACATAATGTACCTTGAGGGGATGTACCCTACAATGTTGTACCCTCACAGGATGTACCCTAATTCACTTGTTATGCCAAAGATGCCAAAATTATGCCTTTGCTTTGTCCTTTAAGTGCCTCTTATTGATACCATACTATGTAGATATAAATTTGATACATCTTTGCTTATCCACATGTGAAATTATCATACTCAAATTATTTCGATCTTGAATTAGGTGCATGCCACATAAATAAGGGTTCCTTGTGTATCTACACACGCTCTAAAATTGATGGATCATGTGTGCATGATCATCTACCGATTCATTATGAAACATGCTTATGTAATATGTTGTAAGGTGCACATTCATCAATTATGATTTATGAACCAACAAGTAGGAGAATTGATGATACATTTTACCTTTCGTGATTTCTTCATTGCCGTTGGTTCTTTTCCATTTGGTTGTGATGATATAGGAGCCATTTTTGTGCTTTAAAAAGTTATATTTAGAAAGTTATAATTAGTAGCAATGTGCATATTTTGATGAAAACCATAAATGATGATGAATGAGGCAATAATTGAGTTAGCGAATATAATACATCACAATAGAGTCCATGCACAACCATAAAATGTATCCCTACAACATGCATACTTTGGAAATGTAAATGATCTAAATGTGCAAAAGTCATGCTTGTGTAATGATCTATAAACCTAAAAAGTTGCTTGGTTTCTATTTGGTGTTGGTAGAGGTGGAGTATGTGGATCGAAGACATACTTCTTGTTTTGGTAAATTAATGATTGACTTTCCTATCTCACCTTTGGGATCCACTTCTTCTGACTTTGAACTGAATATACCATGATCGATATGTCGTGGGTGTGCTTGGAGCTTGTGACAATTGTGGGGGCACCCAAACTTGTTCATTGGTTGTCTTTGTGGGTTTGGTTGGGTTGAGCTAATGAGGATTGCATGGCTATTTTTTAGTTTTTGACTTTATTATCTTCTTCTTTTGTTACTGTTTTTATTTTTTACTTTTTGCCATTGATTGAGTTGTGGGTCGTAATTGTTGTAAATAACTCTTTTGTAGCCACATTTGTGATTTTTCTTTTTGTCAAATGACTAGGACTTTAGGAAATTCAAAATTATCTACATCCTTATACCTTATGAAAATTATGAAATGGGTTCTTAGGTGGAGGAGGTTCTATGAAAATTATGAAATGGGTTCTTAGGTGGAGGAGGTTCTTTCTTTGGTTCAATATTTGGTGGACTTGGAATTGGTTTCTTAAGATATTTAAGCTTCTCATGGTTCATGGTGAGAGATTTGGATAATTTTGGCGTTCATAGACTAGCAAGATTGGGTATAATCTTTAAGGGAGGCTTTTCAATGACATTGATAGGAAAACGAATACAGATTTGTTGTGCACATAAAAATAGATCTAGTAACCATGACACATAAGCTATCCACATGAACTAATGCACTAGTTTAATGCCATAAATAAAATAAATCAGATAAAAGCAAGGTATGGCACTGGCCTCTTGAGGTGGAGGTCTTGTGTTCAACCCATGGGCTGGACATATAATGGCTCTGGCCAATTCAACCTAGTTTAATTTAGTTATAACCTTGTCTGATCCCTGGCTTGTGAGATATGTAGGGTCCCTCAAGTACTATGCCTATTCGCCTATACAATTGTACTTTGAGAGTTAGAGCTAGAAGAGTAGGCACTAGCACAACCTCCATTAAAAAAAAAACAAAGAGAAAAATTTAAGATTGTTTACCCAATTTTGATTTGATGAAAATAGCCTACTTAGGTCTAATAGTAGTAAGTTCGTAAGGTGATCCAAACTACTTGATTTCATATGAGGTAGAGGGAGGGATCAAACTAATTACCTTTTCGTGTAAAGAAGATTCTATGAGTGACTTTCTTCTTTAATTTTTATTGAAGAGATCAAACGAATGACCTTTTGGTTTACTAAGCATTCATTTACCATCTTGCTCCTTTCTATGTAAAACAAGAATTTATAGTCAAAGCCAACATAGCTAGTGGCTGATGCTTTGAATATGTGGGAGAAAGTCAGGAGTTCAAATTCATGAATTCCCGAAGATGGATACCTCTATCTTACAAGATCAAGTGTGTGTCTTTCCAATTCATTGTACATAAAAAGAAAAAAGGAAGAATTTGTAAACCTCTTATCGAGCATAACTTGGAACTTCTCATTTGCATGACAAGATCAAGTGTGTGTCTTTCCAATTTATTGTACATAAAAAGAAAAAAGGAAGAATTTATAAACCTCTTATCGAGCATAACTTGGAACTTCTCATTTGCATGATGATGAGAGCTATGTTTTAGCCTCCTCACTTTGTCAAGGCAAGGCACACTAAGAAACATGTGTCGGGCACTCTTTTCTTAACCTCACATAGGTGTTGGTTTTAACATAGGGTGTGAGTAGATGTAAAGTAATATAAAATGCTTTTCCATACTCTCTTGATTTAATTTTTTTCTTTTTTAAGTGGAGGTTTGATGAGCGCTTTAACTTTGAAAGTACAACTGTACAGGTGAATGGGCATAGTACCTGCAGGACCTCTTAAAACCCACAAAGCAAGGGTTAGACAAGATAATAACCCACAAAACAAGGGTTAGCCAAAGTATTTTATGTCGAGTTTGGGGATTGAACTCTGAACCTCTGCCTCAAAAGATCAAAGTCAAACCACTTGAACAACGGCACACCGGCCTTGCGTGTCGCTTTTCTCTGCGCCGGATTGCCCTGTTCTCCAATCGCCGATTCGCCATACCGCTTGTCCTCCAATCGCCATACGGCTTCTCCTCTGCAAGGCAAACTCTCATTTCCACCTTGTAAACATGCGAGAGCGAATGCCTGTTGGTGTCTATTTTATTCATACCATCTCTGACCTCCTTCGCCTCCCATTTCGTCGAGGCGTTCTCCTCACGCTGCAATTCATTCTGCAGATGGACGTGTTGTGGATGCAAAACTTCGTGGGCCTTGCGAATTGCGAACACCGCTTTCTGTGCACTCAATTTTTCTGTGCATTCATCTCTCACCGTCTTGGTCCGCTTTCTGTGCATTCAATTTTTCTTCTGCTTTTGTCCTTCTGCTATATTTATCTAAGGTCAATGATTATAGCGCAAGCGCATGCGATTGAAAATGCTACATCTATTGATTATTTCATAGCCACACATGAGCACCCGATTATAGATTATTTCACGTTTTAGTTTGATATTCAATTTTCTGTGATAATTTTCCTTCGAAAGATGCGACCCGGTGATGATTTTTTTGGCTTGCAGATTGCACACCTTTGCAATATGAAGACTTATACGGGGAAACAGATGCGTTGTTTGAATTCTTGTCTCCTTTCTGCTATATCTAGAGTATGACGTTGGATCGTTATGCTCTCATCTGGAAGAGGAACACAGCTTCGAGTCTAAATCAGTGGTTTGTTTCTGTTTTCTTCAAGTGTTTGCTGTAAAGAGGAAGAAAAGTATTGAACGTTTATGTATTCATTGGTTCTTCTAGATATGTCCGGTGCAGCAGATGCCGATATCTCCAACTTACTGAAGGAGCTTTCAATTCCTGAATCAGACACTGCAGGGAAGGAGGCACTAATGAACACATCCACAGATCAGTATATATCAAAGTAAGGGGTTCGTTTGTTTGGTTGGAAATATGAAGATCTGAAGTCTTGTGATGTTTAGATATGAATGCAGCTGCCAGTGATATGTGGTTTTATGGATTTTGATTTCAACCCATTGTGCATGCCTCTTTCTTTTTTTTGGTTTCCCTAAAGTTTCTGCAAGTCCAACCACCGGATTCATAATGAGGCTTTCGCTATAGGCAGAACATGATGAATGGGACTAGAGGTTCAGATATCTACATCTGAAAGATCAATAACTTCTAATTGGTGAACTAGTAAAATCTGTCGAGTCAAGTATAATGGACGGCCATTATTCATTTATTTTGCTTTTAGGATAAGAGTGAGAAAGAAATCCATGTGGTTTTGATCTCAGGAATCAAGAGAGGCAAATAAGAAAATGCCTAAACATTCCCTCAATTTCACTGTCAAGTAGAGGAATTATGCTGTATCATTTGTATTTTCTTTCTATATGCTTAACTGATGTATCCTTTTTCGCTTTTATTCCTGTTTGGTTAGGCTTGAATGTGGTTTGATTTCTTTATGTTTTTAACTCAAGTACTTTCTCCTTACATTATTTACAGTTTTTCTGATCTAGTTCTTGTTTCACAGTAGTTCTTGCTTGTGCTATTATTGCTCAGATATATGATTTATTATTTTTTGAGAAAGCCCGAGTTGTACGATGTACACTCCTTAGTCAAAAGACATTTCTCATTGAATAAGGTTCCTGTAATAAAGTAAGTCTATGATCTAAGGATCCGATCAGTTCACACAAATCTGAAATCGGATACCGTTTTGGTCATTCATGTCTATGGCCAAAAATCTCGAGACTAGACTTAAGTATAAGTTCATGTGCTCTTAGTCTTATAAACAAGTCATCCATTTAGCTTAGTGGTTAAGTCTCAAGGTTGTGAAGAAGGAGGTCTTGGGTTCAACCCCATGGGGAGCATGGGGAGAGAGTTTTGCCCAAGGAGCTCTAGAGCTTTTTAACTCAAGTTAAGGTGAGTTAACTTGAGTCTAGTGAGACTTAACTCGAGTGGCGAGTACACTAACCACTAGTAGACTCTAGTGGAAGATACTAAAGCAGTGGTCGAGCTTACTCAACCACTAGTAGACTCTAATGAAAGGTATGAAAGGAGGAAAGGAGATTGCACATGCACTTGTGGACTCTAGTTACATTTGTGATCCTTGTTGATTCAAACAGCTCTCTAGTTATATGCAGCCATAAGGTTCGAAGGAGAGTCATCTAGTTATATACACGCATAAGGTTTGGAGGAGAGTCATCTAGTTATATACATGCATAAGGTTCGGAGGAGAGTCATCTCTCTAGCATGTGGTGGTCGTAATTTTTAGTTTCTTGCATTGATCCTTTGGAAGTGCCATTCTCCCTTCTTTGGTCCATGAGGAAGAATTACATATTTCTCCTTGAAGACCATTGCTTCATCTTGTGCTCATCTTTGAGGAAATGAAACCTTCCTTGGGTGATGCTTGTCTTAATTCATCCCTTGCCATCGGGTAATGTGTGGATGAGGAGCAATCAGCTCCACTTAGCTCTGGTCGGATGTAGCTTGAGAGAAGATTGTTGATCTCCATACTATTAGATAATCCTTGTCTCCCTTCACTCATCCAACTCCATGAATTTAACGTCCGTAGTGGCAGACCATAAAGTCGATTTTTTGAGTCCTTAACGAACTTCGATCCAAAAGGTTCAATTGAGTTGTTGCAAGCAGCATAACTTGTTTTTTGACTCCTGATGGTGAAATGCATAGCCATCGAATATATTGATTAAATATATCAGACATCTAATCATCAAGGAATAGTAATACTCTGGTGGCTAGATCGTATGCCTCAGATAAAGTGGAGATGTGTTCGAATCCCATGACATACATATCATGAATCTTTTATTTTTACAAATGCTCTTCTTCTACATTCCGAACAGTGTCCTTCTGAAACTAAGGCAAAAGCGTGGCTACCACATTATCTCCCATCGGCCTAGTGTAGAGATTGATTCCCGTCCATCAATTCAAGCGTTCATCCTTTTACCTCTTATTCAGATCATGCATGACAAGTCCAAGATTAACTTATTCATTTGAGTTTGTTTCAAGGTATATAGCATAAATCTAAATGAATCTCTAGAGTTGAATACACTCTAGAATAAAGAAGTAGGAATTGCTCATAAGATTGACAATTCCTAAGAATTTTTAGCTAAAGTATTTGAGAAAAGCATCCTAAGGTGGACGGTTTTCATTTTGAATTTGACTTCATCAAGATATAAAATCAAGTAACTGTTGGATGGGAGTAGATGATTATACAAACATCCAAGTTCGATGTTTGGACCAATCAAACTTCAAATTTTACAAATCAAATTCAAGTAAATCAAGAGTCTTCCAAGTCTTACGAGGGATAAGAATCCCATCTCCTTATTAAGGCCATGCATCATTTATGCTCTGAAATGTAGTAATTGCAATCCATCCATTTCATATGTTTGTGTCAAGATTGCACATCAAGAAATAGTGAAATCGCTATGGATGTTTTTAGATCGATCCTTATAATTCATTTACTACTTTCTTCTAGTTTTAGAACATGACCATGTTCTTTCGGTTTAAGAACATGAGGCTCGCGAGTTGCCTATAGTTGTTATATCGAAAATCTTTCCGAAGGGGGGAAGAATGTAGTAAAGTAAGTTCATGATCTAAGGATCCGATCGATTCAAACAGATCTGAAATCGGATACTGTTTGGTCATTCATGTCTATGGCCAAAGACCTTGAGACTAGACTTAAGTATGAGTCCTTGTGCTCTCT
The DNA here is from genome assembly GCA_020310875.1 of Ceratopteris richardii. Taxonomy (NCBI): domain Eukaryota; kingdom Viridiplantae; phylum Streptophyta; class Polypodiopsida; order Polypodiales; family Pteridaceae; genus Ceratopteris; species Ceratopteris richardii. The sequence continues at coordinate 125,857,873 of CM035426.1, forward strand.
TAAACAGGTGATCCACTTAGCATAGTGGTTAAATCTCAAGATTATGAAGGAGGAGGTTTTGGGTTCAACCCCCATGGGAAGCATGGAGAGAGAGTTTTACCCAAGGAGCTCTAGAGCCTTCTAACTCAAGTTAAGGTGAGTTAACTAGAGTCCAGTGAGACTTAACTCGAGTCGTGAGTACACTAACCACTAGTAGACTCTAGTGGAAGGTAGTAAAGTAGTGGTCGAGATTACTCCAACCACTAGTAGACTCTAATGGAAGATATGAAAGGGATGGAGGAAATTACACATTCACTTGTGGACTCTAGTTACATTTGTGGTCCTCGTTGAGTCGAGCAGCTATATATAAAGGCATAAGATTGGGAGGAGAGTCATCTCTCTAGCACGTGGTGGTCGTAATTTTTAATTTCTTGCATTGATCTTGTAGAAGAGCCATTCTCCATTCTTTGGTCCATGAGAAAGATTTACATATTTCTCCTTGAAGACCATTGCTTCATCTTATGCTCATCTTTGAAGAAATGAAACCTTCCTTGGGCTGCGCTTAGCCCATCCTTTGCCATTGTGTGATGTGGGAATGATGCTTCACTTGAGGGAGATTTGAAAGGAAGCAAAGAGCTCAAAAGGCAAAGCTCTTTAGAGATTAAATCGACGAGGAGTAATCGGTTCCACTTAGCTATGGTGAGATGTAGCTTGAGAGGAGATTGTCGATCTCCTTACTATTAGACAAGCCTTGTCTCCCTTCACTCATCCAACTCCATGAATTTATCCTCCTTAGTGGCAGACCATCAAGTCAACTTTTTGAGTTCTTAAAGAACTTCGATCCAAAAGATTCAATTGAGTTGCTTCAAGCGGCAATACTTGTTTTTAGAGTCTGATGATGAAATGCAAAGCCATCGAATATATTGATTAAATATATCGGATATCTAATCATCAAGAAAAAGTAATGGTTTGGTAACTAGATCGTATGCCTCAGATAACGTGGAGATGTATTCGAATCTTTTATTTTTACAAATGCTCTTCTACATTCCGAGCAGTGTTCTTTTGAAACTAAGGCAACAGCGTGGCTACCGCATTATCTCCCATCTGCCTAGTATAGAGATCGATTCCCTTCCGTCAATTCAAGCGTTGGTCCTTTTACCTCTTCTTCAAATCATGCATGACAAGTCCAAGATTGACTTATTCATTTAAGTTTGTTTCAAGGTATATATGATAACTCTAAATGAATCTCTAGAGTTGAATACACTATAGAATAAAGAAGTTAGGAATTGCTCATAAGATTGACTGACAATTCCCAAGAATTTTTAGCTAAAGTCTTTGAGAAAGGTATCCCAAGTTGGACATTTTTCATTTTGAATTTGACTTTGTCAAGATATAGTAAGATTGACCCAAAGTAAATGGTAAACTTTCTCCTACAGTTTACATAGGATTATCAAGCCCATTAGGAAAAAGTAGTCCTCCAAGTGGGTGAAAAATTCAAGTAATTGTTGGATGGGAGTAAGCCATCATACAAACATCCAAGTTAGATGTTTGGATCGATCAAACTTCAAGTTTTTCAAATCAAATTCAAGTGAATCAAGAGTTCTTGAAGTCTTACGAGGGATAAGAATCCCACCTTTATTACTAAGTCCATGCATCCGTTATGCAGAGAAATGGACTAGTAATTGGAATCCATCCATTTCATATGTCTATGCCAATATCACACACCAAGAAACAATGAAATGGCTATGGATGTTTTTAGATCCACCCTTATAATTCATTCGCTACTTTGTATTTTGACCAGTTTATCAAAGTACAAAGCCAGTCAGTGTTTTGAATCGTTTGGGTAGGGATCCCACACAAGAGATAAGACATGTTCTAGTTTTAGAACATGACTATGCTCTTCCATTTAATAACATGAGGCTCGGGGTTGCCTACAGTTGTTATATATAGCTTTATTTTCGAGGACGAAAATCTTTCCTAAGGGGAGAAGAATGTAGTAAAGTAAGTCTATGGTCTAAGAATCCGATCGGTTCAGACAGATCTAAAATCGGATACCGTTTGGTCATTCATGTCTATGGCCAAAGATCTCGAGACTAGACTTAAGCATAAGTCTCAAGGTTGTGAAGGAGGAGGTCTTGGGTTGAACCCCCATGGGGAGCATGGGGAGAGAGTTTTGCCCAAGGAGCTTTAGAGCCTTTTAACTCAAGTAAGGTGAGTTAACTAGAGTCCAGCGAGACTTAACTCAAGTGGCGATTACACTAACCACTAGTAGACTCTAGTGGAAGGTACTAAAGCAGTGGTCAAGATTGCTCTAACTACTAGTAGACTCTAGTGGAAGATATGAAAGGAGTGGAGGAGATTGTATATGCACTTGTGGACTCTACTTACATTTGTGGTCCTCATTGATTCGAACAACTATATACAGGCATAAGATTGGGAGGAGAGTCATCTCTTTAGCACGTGGTGTTCGTAATTTTTAGTTACTTGCATTGATCCTCTAGAATGGCCATTCTCCATTCTTTGGTCCATGAGGAAGAATTTCATATTCCTCCTTGAAGACTATTGCTTCATCTTATGCTCATCTTTGAGAAAATGAAACCTTCCTTGGACTATGCTTGTCTTAGCCCATCCTTTGCCATCGGGTGATGTGTGGATGATGCTTCACTTAAGGCAAATTTGAAAGGAAGCAAAGAGCTCAAAAGGCAATGCCCTTTAGGGATCAAATCGACGAGGAGCAATTGGCTCCACTTAGCTCTGGTTGGATGTTTTTAGATCCACCCTTATGATTCATTCTCTACTTTGTATTTTGGCCAGTTTATCAAAGTACAAAGCGAGGCAGTGTTTTGAATCATTTGGGCAGGGATCTGTTATATGGAGAACCCCTCAGAAGAGGTGTGAACCACCTCTTAGATTGGTTATTACATGGGCTCACACATGAGTGCCATGTGGCACCCATGTGTGAAGCCATGTGGGGGGGGATGACTCACAATGATGAAGAGAGAGAAAGGGTAACTAATGATGGACTACGCGGTTGGGCGGTCATTTCGAAGAAGTATCTCCGTGCGCACTCATCTCTGAGAGAAGACGACCTCGATAGTCGTGCAAAAGTTAGCAAAATTGGGGAGCTCATCGGAGCAATCATTCAACACTGGTATCGGAGCAGGACAGCGCCAGTAGACGCCGCACGCGCGACGGACGGCCCACAGGCACACCAAACGAGGCGTCCACGCCAGACGACCGAAAATTCACCGCCGTGCGCAGAGAGGAGAGCCCGCAGGCGTCCGCCAGCCCACGGGGGGGGGCCTTGCTCCTCCTTCCCCACTCTTGGATGATCAAAGCTCTCTAGAGCTTTCTTAATATACCTCAAAAAAGCTTGCAACCCACGCATATATGGGATAAAGCTCTCTGTCGACAGGTATCTCCATTTTTTTTCGAAGAAATAGAGGTTCCCAGTTGTAGAAAAAAATTCGAGTTTTTTTAGTAAACTTTGGAGCATGAAGATGATAGCTTGGATCAAGATATTGGTTTAATGAGGATGCACATATGTATTATGGGTTGTGGCTTTGGGATGGGGGTGTTGGTTTGGTGAAAGAAGCTTTCATTCCTCAGTTTTGAGCTTCCCAAACTCATCTATTCATGAAGATAAAGCTTTTCACTTCCCACCGGTGACATACCTCACTTCTCCGGACTATATCTTCTTCATATCATATCGGATTTCAAATATCTTGGTCACGTTTCGAAGCTACGCTTTCAAGCTTCGTTGAGAGACCATCGGTGTTGGATTTGGACGAGATTTGCCCTATCAAAATTTCTCTGCAGCGCTTCAGCAGGAACTAGGCGGCCACTCCCAGGCCTAGTTTTTCTTCATCCGGACTCCAAATCCAATTTTTTCACTTGGGATTGTCTCAAATTCTTGAAGTGAAGGTGCTGGGCAACAATTTGTGGATTGGCGAGGATTGGAAAATCTCTGAAATTGTTCAGTTACACTCAGTTTGCCCGATTGAGGCTTTTCCTACGCACTTTTGGTGTTATTTTGGATGGTTTATGGTGTCTAGAACCTCCCCGGACCAAGAGGACATTTCCAATTTTCTTTTGGGACTGGCGAGGAATCGAAATCAGCAGCTTGAAGCATCAAGGACCACTTGGATTTAGCTTCCGCAACTCTATTTTGTATCAGGGAAGTGCTCTTGTGTTATATCTCTCTTCTTCTTGTATATTTAAACTCTACTTTCATTCATTTTCATACTCTCTAGTTAGCAAACGGGGGAAGGGTACTTAAACATGGAAACTAAAGGCAAACAAGTAGTTGAGACCACTTCTCCACCTAGAGAGCAACTAGAGGATCAGGATGCTAGGATGAAAGAAGTAGAGTTAGGACAAGAAATAGAAGAGAATTTAGAAGAAAAAGAGCCTTCACAGCAAGAGTATACTAATGAAGAGCTTATAGATGAATTTGTCACTCATGACCAATTCATTGATTTGAAAGAGCAAACCCTTAGGTTAGAGAAAGATTTGGGTAGCATTACGTCTCTTATACAGCAACTTAAGTCTCAAATGATCTCCCTTGAGACTAGTGTCACCTCTTTCCTAGCTAGGAAGGAAAGAGAGACTCCTACCATTCCTCTAGAGATTACTAGGAAAGAGACCTCTCTTCCTAGTAAACATAAAGGAGAGAGCTCTAGGGAAGCTCCCCTCCTGAAAGATTTGAAGCCACCTACCTTCACGGGGGATGACCGAGACAGGAATAAGGATGCAATCTACACTTTTTTACAAAAGTGGCATGATTTGCATCAATTGAAGGGCACCCCACCTGAGTATCGTGTGCTAGAGGCGAGTCTTTCCCTCGGCCCAAGTGCTTATAAGTGGTGGATGAGTCTTAAGGAGGCGAACTCTATCCCTAGTGACTGGACTCAGTTTGAGACTCTTTTCCTAAAAGAGTTTCTTCCTGAAAATGAGGAGGAGAGGAATTGGGATGAGTGGGATAGGATTACTCAAAGAGGCAGGCCTCTTTCAGTCTATCTATCCCACTATAGAGAGATCACTTCGAAGCTTAAGGGTCTAGATGATTTTCAGAAGACCAGAGGGTTTGTTAGGGGCTTGGATAAAGCCATAAAGAGGGAAGTCAGGAGGAATGCGCCTAAGACGTTTGAGGAGGCGATCAAATATGCACAGATATATGAGGACCATAACCGTCCTCAGTATACTCTTATGGAGACGGATCAGCCCCTTAAACCTCTTAGCACCACTAAATTTAAGAAAAAGTTGCCTTTTGGGAAAAACAAGGTTTTTATTAAAAAACAAAGATCACAAGGGCCTAAGCTATCCACAGACCAGTTTGAAAAGGCCAAAAGAGAGAACCTGTGTTTTAGGTGCCTATCCCCTAGCCATTCACAGTGGAACTGTCCACTCAAGAAGGGGGAAGAAAAGAAGAAAGGACCAGAGTCTAGTACGGCTCCTGAAAGGGGCAAAAAGGCGGTCCACCTAGTGCAGACCCTTCCCATTCATGGAAGCTCTAGCTGCAAGGGAGTGGAGGTGATGCACGAGGATATAGAGCACACGTGTTGTTTGACTCAGTCATTGTGGTCACCGCAGTTTGGACCACATGACTTGGTCAAGTTACATGGTAGTGTATACGGGACCAGGGTGCGAGTCATGATAGATGACTCTGCCACTCATAACTTCATAAACTATGCTTTGGTCAAGAAATTGAAGATTCCCCAGCAGCCTAGTGCACATAAATACATTGTATCTATGATGCAAGGGCAAGATAAAAGAATATGGGATACTATGGTATCCAATTTGGAAGTCAAGATGCAGGATTATACAGATCATATGGACTTCCAAATTATGAACATGGAGAGGACAGATCTAGTCTTAGGAAGAGAGTGGCTATGGGGGTTGGGAGATACACTTAAACGCAGCTATCAAAATAACACACTCGAGTTTGAAAAGAATGGAAGTAAAGTTTATATTCAGGGAGAGAGAGATGTACCTAGTGCACCTCTCATCTCATCATTAGAGTTGTATAGTCTCTGTTGTTCACAGCATGTACCGGATATGTTTTTATTGTATAGTTATGATATGGAGCATTGTATAGACAGCTCATCTGATGTATATTTTCATGCTTTGAATGTAAATATGAACAGGACTTTCTATTATTCTTTTTTGCAAGAGTGTGTAGTTAAAAGTTTTAAGGATCTTATGTTTGAATACACAGATGTTTTTCCCACTGACTTACCTAGAGGGCTACCACCTGAGAGAGGGGACATTGACCATGCCATAGAGGTTATTACTAACACTAACCCTATTTGTAGACCACCTTACAGGCTTAGTGTTTCTCAGCATGAGGAGGTTGAGAAGCAATTGCAGGATTATTTAGATAAAGGCTTCATCAAACCTAGTAACTCACCATGGGCATCGCCAATGCTCCTAGTTAAAAAGAAAGATGGTTCTATGAGACTATGTATAGATTATAGAGCACTTAATAAGGTAACTATCAAAAATAGATTTCCAATGCCTAGATTGGAAGATCTATTTGATCAGTTACATCAAGCTAGGTATTTTACCAAGCTTGACCTTAGATCAGGATATCATCAGATTAGAATTAGGGCAGAGGATGTCCCTAAGACTGCATTTAGGACTAGATATGGGCATTATGAGTTTTTGGTGATGCCTTTTGGTCTCACCAATGCTCCTGCCACTTTCATGAAACTCATGAATAGTGTTTTACGGCCTTATCTAGGACATTTTGTAGTAGACTTTTTAGATGACATTCTGATCTATAGTGCATCAGAAGAGGAACACTTGGAACACTTGAGAAAAGTATTTCAAGTGTTAAGGGAAAATTCGCTCTTTGCTAAGGAGTCAAAGTGTGAATTTTTCAAGAAAGAGGTTAAATATCTTGGGCATATAGTCTCCCAAGATGGAATCCAGATGGATCCTGAAAAAGTAAGGGCTATTATGCAGTGGCCACATCCACGGAACCTGGAGGAGCTGCAGATCTTCCTAGGTTTATCAGGTTTCTATCGAAGATTCATTAAGAACTATGCCAAAATTGCTGTCCCGATGACGGAACAGCTTAAAGGGAAAGGGAAAGCCTTTCATTGGGGAGACGAACAGAAGCAAAGTATGGAAAAGTTGAAGGTAGCAATTGCTACAACTCCACTTTTACATATAGCAGATCCCAATAAACCATTTGTGGTTGAGACTGACGTGAGTGATTTTGCTATAGGAGCGGTTTTAGTACAGGATGGTCGACCATTAGCTTTTGAGAGCAAGAAACTAGAACCGGCTCAAAAGAATTACTCAGTCTATGAGAAGGAGTTGTATGCAATAGTCCATGCTTTGAAGAAGTGGCGTCATTATTTATATGGTGCCAAAGTTATGATAGTGTTTGATCAAGAGAGCATTAAGTGGCTCTCTAATCAAACAGACCTTACCTAAGACACAGAGAGGGCACGACTCGGTCTGGGTAATTGTGGATAGGTTAACCAAAATGGCTAGGTTTATTCCGACACGTTGTCGTCGTGATTAGGATTCAAGCCTTGAACATCAAATTACAGAGACCAAACAAAGCCCTAATAAAAATGATTTTATGAGCGTGATGTTCGATATGGACATTATCAACACATCTAATACCGGTGAAATCTATCCCTTTATGTGGATCTGATTGCACATAAGCGCTCGATATGTTTTCTTTCTATTTATTGTTATTGAATAGTATGACTCCGGTTGTTTGAATGTTTTGAAATAGAGAGTATCAATGTAATAAAAGTAATGAAATATGAGTGCATGTAATTTAAGTGTGACTTATGTGCGCGTAGATGAACTTGTATATGTAAAGATTTATATATATGCATAAATGTGCTTTAAGTGGAGCATACAGGTCAGGATGATCCTATAAAGAAAGGAAAATTATATGGTCAAAATTCACGTGCATGCGTTCTAGAGCTTGGAAGGGAACCGGATGAGGAGCAGGAAATCCTTAATCGGGAGTCAGGGACAAAAATGGAAATTCCCATGAAGTGAGGATTTTTGGGGCGAGGGATCAGGAAAAACGGCTTCCATAGCAGTATCGTGTGTCTGACAATTTCGGGGAGGAACTTTGAGAAGAAGGAGGGAAGCAGACAGGCAATCAGGGAAGACAGTTGTAGAGAGGAGGATAATCCGCAGAGGGAAAAAGAGTGCTGCAGCTCTAAAAGAAAGGAGAGCGCTGACAGAACTCTCTCAGGGTTGGCTGGAAAGCATGTACTGAAAGGAGGTTTTTGATGGAGCTATAGACTCGGCTTCTTCCCGGCTCATCAGGATGGCAACTAAAAGCTCTCTCAGAAGGGGAAACGTGATGTAGGAGGATGTCTAGTCAGAGCGCAACACATATTTGTTCTATTCTATTGGCATCCTTTTTCTTCTACCATTTACAATGAACAGAGCAATGGCTTGCACAGTCCGTTTGCCCAAGGTCTACTCAATTTCTTTATTCTGCACAGACATAGAGCATATGAAATTTATTTGCCGCGTGGTTCATATCGTCAATTAGTGTACTCTGTATGTTGAGTTTCTTTTTCTTCTCTACTCTGACTTGCATTGAAAGATTATCTTTTTCTTTTTTTTTTTTTGATGTTTAAGTCATGTCATCCACGTGAGAGTCTTTAAGTCGGTTGATACAGTGGGAGTGTGAGTTGAACGCTGTAGATTCAATTTTAAACATCAGCATAAGGCATATGTTTGTTTATTATTTATTCTGACTTCACTCAATGCGTTTAGCGAAAGGAAGTTGATATATTTGTTAGGATCAAGGACTAATTCTGATAGGATCGGAAGCTTCAAAGGCATAAGATTTAGAGATCGAAATTCAGACATCTGTTAATTTGTTTATTAAAAGTTTGTTTCAAAAAAATGCGATAACTACTGTATCTACTTAATACTTAGATGTCGATTGTAAGAGAAGCATAAATGAATGAACATGGAGAAAATCCAGATGTGTGATTATGAAAAATTTACTTAGGTGCAGATAATGGCTGTTCTGTTTTACAACATTGATGCTCTACTATGGAAACAATATTGCAAAATACTGTTGACTTTTGGACCATTGAGAATAATTTGCATTATCTGTGAACAGATTCTAAACGTGGGAATAAGCTCTGACGTTCTGAGATAGAAGAGCTTCCATTTAATGTTTGTCTAATTAGAAAGATCATATTATATAAGATGCTTAATGTCTGGCTAATCCAACCTTCTTTCTTTGATTTTGGTGAGCATTGTAGATAGTCGAGCGATATATTCAAGGAGAAGAAAATATTTATGACCCATCTATCATGTCAAAGAGTTTTTGGTTATGAACTTCATTTTTGCTTAATGGGAAGTATTTTGCACGCATAAAGAGTCTTTTGTAGTTTTTCCATATCAATTCATAACTGATCTTATATGTTAAAATAAGATCAAAGTTTTGATCTTGTAATTAAGTTGAGAATCTGAATCTCTATTGTGTTGGTGAGAAATCAGCGTTGTTCAATGGAATGATTTTTGATGTAGGTTCGCAAGTAATTACAGGTTCGCAAACAATGAGCTCTTTATGTGTTTACAGGTTGTCATGCATAGGAATGTGCAAAGTATAGCCAGTCATATTAACTCACTTGAAGTTAAGGAGATTCAATAACGATATTTTTCTTTTTCTATGTGACTCATAATCACGCCGATCTGCACTCCATTGAAATGAGGATGCATTCGCGATGCATGGATAACGATATAAACGACTGTCCTACGTGCATATGTAATCATACTTTTAAGATTTTTGATCGTTTCTTTTCAAAGAAACTTCTTTGTTGAATGCATGCACTCTTGTGTGTTGCGCATATTTTTTCCAATCTGCTAGCTAAAACTTTCACTCACTTCTCAAGCTTAATGCTATAATAAAAATTACCTGGAGTATTCGATAAGTATGACTCACAATTTATTCTCTGAAACAATGAAATTGGATGTTTTAAAGATCTTCATCCAGCACTTTAACGATAGCTATATCCTTGTTTGCATTGATTTTATGTAAACAAAAAGGAGTGAAAAGTAGGGATTTGCGACACTTATTTTGGAAATTATAATTAAATGGCAAACTCGTGTTGAGTGTAATAACTCAATCGCTAAATGAACTCGCAATAATCTTCGATTCTCATGAAGCACATGATGGCATCTAGTCTATGAAGAAAACCACTTTCATTTTTCCCTCCTTTCCATGAACTCCTCGACAACGTACTACAGTGAAGACACCTGAGTTGGCTAGACTCTTTGTAGAGAACCTATACCGGTTATATGGTCTTCCTTTAGACATAGTTTCTGATCGGGATAGGAAGTTTACTAGCCACTTTTGGAGAGCGGTCTTCAAAAGGCTGGATACAAAGCTTAGCATGAGTACGGCCGAGCATCCACAGTCGGATGGGCAAACAGAAAGGGTTAACCAAATCCTAGAGGATATGCTTCGAGCATATGTGAATGAAAGGCAAACTAATTGGGAGGAGTACTTACCTATAGTAGAGTTTGCATATAATAGTGCCAAGCACTCTTCCACTGGGCATAGTCCATTTATGCTTATGTATGGGTTTCAGCCAAGGGCTCCTTATGCAGTAGGCTTGCAGAATGAAAAAGTTCAAGCTGCAAAGGACTTCTTGGAAGAAATGAATGATATGCTTAGGCTTGCTAAGGACAACATTAGGAGAGCTCAGGATAGATCTAGAGCCTATGCTGACCCTCAAAGAAGAGATATCAACTTTGAGGTAGGAGAGCAAGTCTATCTTAGAGTTCCATCTAGGTCTGAAACCATGAAGACGGGACCTTGTCCAAAATTATCTCCTAGGTATTGTGGACCTTTCCAAATACTTAAGAGAATAGGAAAGATGGCTTACCAGCTCCAACTTCCAGAGAATAGTCAAATCCATCCAGTTTTTCATGTTAGCCGGCGTAAGAAAAGGCTGGGTGAATCTGACAACCTCATTCCAGATAGTGAGGTAGTAGAGCCTATTTCTGTGCAATCTATTCCACATGAGCCAGAGAGCATACTACGCACTCGAGAGAAACGGACGAGGAGTCACTTGTATAAAGAGTGTCTAGTAAAGTGGAAAGATAGTTCAGAAGATAGTGCCACATGGGAGCGGGTTAGCACCCTTCAGAGACGGTTTCCCAGTTTCAGTTTACCTTCCCAAGAGTTTTCTTAAGGGGAAGGATATGGGGAAACAACACGGAGACAGGACCATGTATTTCTATACATGGGGATATAGTGGGAGTAGTGTTATTATTAGTTCTCTCTTTCTATTAGACCTTCCAATACCATTTTTGAGGACAAAAATGGATTTAAGGGGAAGGAAATGTTATATGGAGAACCCCTCAGAAGAGGTGTGAACCACCTCTTAGATTGGTTATTACATGGGCTCACACATGAGTGCCATGTGGCACCCATGTGTGAAGCCATGTGGGGGGGGATGACTCACAATGATGAAGAGAGAGAAAGGGTAACTAATGATGGACTACGCGGTTGGGCGGTCATTTCGAAGAAGTATCTCCGTGCGCACTCATCTCTGAGAGAAGACGACCTCGATAGTCGTGCAAAAGTTAGCAAAATTGGGGAGCTCATCGGAGCAATCATTCAACAGGATCCCACCACAGAGATGAGACATGTTCTTCTAGTTTTAGAACATGACCATGTTCATCATGTTTAAGAACATGAGGCTCAGGAATTGCCTATAGTTGTTATATAGCTTTATTTTCGAGGACGAAAATCTTTCCCAAGGGGGGAAGAATGTAGTAAAGTAAGTTTATGATCTAAGGATCCGATCGCTCCAAAAAACTTAGATCATGATTGGTTCAAACAGATCTGAAATCGGATACTGTTTGGGCATTCATGTCTATGGCCAAAGATCTCGAGATTAAAGTATAAGTTCATGTGCTCTCTTAAACAAGTGATCCACTTAGCCTAGTGTTTAAGTCTCAAGATTGTGAAGGATGAGGTCTTGGGTTCAACCCCCATGGGAAGCATGGCGAGAGAGCTCTTTGGATTCATTTTCCTCTAAGTCCATAATTTTATGCGGCGGGCTCCTAGTCCAAAATGTTGTATTCCACTATGGCCATTTCTATAGCCACATCAGTAATGTTTTTCTCTTGGTATGCACCAACGGAGGTGTTTAGTGTTGTAGTAGTCAGACTTTATGTGAGGTTGCACCATATCTTCATCAGCTTGAGAGACATGAGTGCACGGATCAAATTCGTGTACCTCTCTTCTTGGATGACATTTTTAGGTGATGTCTTGCTAATACTTGCAGCTATGGCCCTTCACATTCTTCTTGATGCTCTCGATTCCATATTAGTTGATGGAGCTAGGATGGTCTTCTTGGGGCTCAATTATTTGATGGGCTCATGAAGGGACCTAATTTTGTAAGAGCGTATGCAAGTGTGAAAGAAACAACCTCTCCTAATGCTCAAAAGATGGTATGGGTGATTGGCTGGATACCATGTAAGGTGCAATTTTTCTAGTTCTCTAGAGTGGATCATGAAGTGATATGGTCCAAATTCCAAGGTTCCATGTCAAGTAGAGCATTGTATTGCATGCAATGTAAGATGGTTCTATGAGGCATGGTATGTTGTTCAGTTCATTGGAACTGGAAGTATTGATGCCAGACGGCTAGTGCCGACGCATGGACATATCGATCTCCATCTAAAATTGTAAATTGATCCATTTGACCAATGATTTGGTACGTTTTACCCATGGTAAGATGATGCTTTCGATTGATGTTATGCTAGGCTTAAATTATAAAGCATCTCTAATGACCTCAATTGTCAGCTTTAATTCAATAAGATCTTCATTTATATTAGTCACCCTAGCTCTTGCTTTGTCGTTCATAGTGTGTAAAGAATCTATTAGCAATAATCGACATGGTTGGATTTTTAAATGGTAAAAGCAAGAACTTGTTCAAAATATGCATGTTTTAAGTTTCAAGTTCTAGCTTAACATCATGGTCGCTTCTTAAAACCTATCAAATGTATTCAAGACCATAATGAATTTGCCCTAATCGATCCATAAAATAGATACATCATTATTAAACAGGATCATGTAAGTCCATGGGTTTTCACTTAGTGACTATTCTCAAAGATTTGGCATTATTACTCCGAGTCAACTAAGAGACCATATTTGAGTATATCATTATGATCGTGGTGCAACATTTCAGTAATGAGAGGTGTAGCACTTTACTCTACATCCACTTATGTAGCTAGGAATGGCTCTGCGTTTCAAAAAAAAAAAGAGTTGAACCGCAACGCTTGGAGAGATTTGATGAATCATGAAGGGTCCATAATCTCTCTTTTGTGATTTTTTTGGATATTTCTTTAGATTCTAGATGAATACCAAGTGGACTTCTTGCAGTTGCTCATCTTTGATGTGAACATTGAAGTAAGACTTTTGGAATTCACTAGCTTCATATATGCTCACTGCATATCTTAGCCGTGCCTCTTGGAGCTTCTCTAGACTATCCACGAGATCAAAAAGCTCATGTCTAGTCTATTGATATACTTATGCTACTTTGAGAGTAGGTATTAAGAAATCTATTGGTAGAGTTCCTTGTTGACCACAAACTAGGTTAAATGGGCTTGCACCTAAAGATGTCCTATGGACCACTTGATAAGCCCATATTGCATGATGCAATTTCTTATCCTGATCTAATCTTGCATTATTCACCAACTTGGTAAGAACTATGCAAAGGACTTTATTAGAGCCCTTCGCTTGCCTGATTGCTTGTGATTGATAGGGTGCATAAAGTTTCTAAAATGTTTCTAAAATGTTCTCAATCACTAAGATGATTCCCTTGTCACTCACTAAGCATGTGAAGATATGATCAAATATGAATTTAGAGGCCATGTGGAAGTCATTCTTAGTGATACCTTTGGCTTCCATACATTTTGTCAAGTACTATGTAGATACAATGATTTATTCAGCATGGGAGCCTTTTTGTCGATGGATGGATGTATCCAATAAAGTTGATGCCCCACTTGCAAAAGTGCATCCCTTCTTCATTGATCTTAGAGGCATTCATCCCTTCTAAAGGGATGCTTATCTCAATGGCCTACGTCACATCTTTTGACAAAACTATCATCATCTATACGTATGGTTGGCCACCATAGATTAACAAACAACATTTACCTTATCCAAGGGAATTTGAGTGATGTGAGTATCTAGTTTTTTGATATTTGGATCCAAACTTGCTTGCTTAGCGATGTTATCCCAAGAGTGAGGTTTGAGTTTGATCAATTCTTCAATTAAGAGTATGCATTTCACTCTAGCTTTCTTGGGTTCTTCCAAAGTTCCTTGGGAACTATTTTGATTATTCTTCTTTAACCAAAGAAGCATATTTTTTTTCATTCTAAAGTATCTCATATGTTTGAGTATATCTTGGCAAGGTATTTGAACTGGCATTATCACACTGAAAGATTTCGTCAATAATTGGTCCAATGCTTTGGACATCTAGGTTATTAAACGCATGTGGTATCTTGATTCTACCTCTATGAAGGGAGGTTTTGAAGCCTACTAATTATTCCATTATTTAGCTTATACCTCTTGTGATAAGTGATCTTTCCAAGACTCATCAACATTAGGGATGTTGGGGTCAAAATCTAGGTCATCCTTTGGAGGAATTGTCATATCTTTTGGATTTCATTGATGGCTTGCGTCATTCAATAGAACACTTGGTTCGATTGGTTCCATGATCTCTTGAGAGGGCATGATTGGATTAGTACTCACCAAATTTTCCTCTTAATAAGGGTAACTTAGAAGTACATGCCTTCGGAGGAGAAATTGAGTCCTTAATGACTTGATGTTCATTTCTTAGTTCTGATTTTAAGGACACATGTAAACCCTCATGACTTATGTGTTGGCTGGTTGTCGAGGGATGTGAGGATAGTTCAATGGGCATGTCATCTGATGGGACAAAGGCTCAGACATTCATGTGTTTGAGAGAGGATTGAGTACCTTCTCCAATAACTATTGAGCCACCTCCATCATCCTTCTGCGCATGTTCAGTCATTCTCATTCCCATTCACCGCTAGGGTGGCACTTGTCACGATTCTCAATTGAAGGTCCCAAGTCTATCCTAGCTTGATAAGCTTACAAGAGCGTCTATGAGTCCTCAAGCATTGTGATTGGCAATACTGAGCATACATGTTGTCCCTCTTGCTCTCTCTCTCTCTCTGTCTCTCTCTTTCTCTAAGTTTTAATCCGAGTTCATGCCCATGGAACTATGAGCTCCATTGTGAAAGGGAGTTAGTCCTTTCATCTAATTAATGATTCTGGGTGGACTTTTATGAATGCACTGGGATCACTCCTAGAATTTGCATTTTGGTCATTTGGGACTCCATTCCCATAGATATCCAACTTTTGAGGATTTGTATGAAAGACATATATTGAGCCTTTCTTATCCACATAAGCATTTGCATCTTTGTGATAGTGCACGTTGGTATCTTATTTTTTTATCTTCTCTAGAATATACCACCATAGATCCTTAATGTGTGCCCCATGTCTATTTTCTTGGTCATAGATGAGGGATACATCATATTCTCCCTCAATCTTGGATAAGAAACTCAAATATTTCTAGATTTCATCCACGTTGATTAAGAATAACATGTCCTAAGAATCACATTTTGTCTCATGAAACTTATTGAATAATGACCTAGGTGTTAGATTCAATGATCCTGCACTTTGTTTGGTCAATGCCTTACCATGAGTGACACTCTTGGCACATGATGCACCCGTGCCTTTGTGCACTCTCTCATCGTCTTCACCCTAACGTAACTCTTGATTTCAAAATCATTTATGTGTCAATTCTTGTGCACACACCCGTGAATGCTTCACATGCGTTAATGCTTTGTGCACTCAATGGATTGCGCATATGTCAATGCACATACAATCTTTCTTTTCTTTGTTTCATACAAAATTTCTTAGTATAAGGCTCTGATTAGTTCTTTGTCGTCTCGATCCACAAATGATAACCTTTATATGCACATGCATGTACAAGTACACTATTTTTATTGAGATAACTAGAAACCCTCTTGCTTGCTTCCCTATTTGAGTCTTTCCAAGCTCCATGTATTCTTATTCTTTTTAGGTTTTTTCTAGAAAATGTGTTCTACACTAAATCTCAACATTGAGTTCTTACAATTTTTCTTTTTTCTTATGACTGTCACAATGGAAAGTGAACAACCTATTGATTAATGCTAATGATAGAGGCCATATCTTCTTGACGTTACTAGAGAAATCCTATTATTAGGACACGAAGCTAATGCCTTGATTACAACCATTTATGACTATCTCACAAAGGTCAAGTGAATATGAGCTCCTGATTGATCTCCAAATAGTGACTTCGTTGGAGGACATCTTCAATGTATGTATTTCAGCTTTTCCCTTAAGGTAGACATCTCCAATATCCACTATGACCTAATTGCAGAAAACAATTTCCCTAGAAATCAGATTTTGCAAGAGACCACTAACATCTTGAAATTTAGCACCTAATGGTTCTAATGATTATCAATGATGTTTTAGGCTTGATATTTCTTGCCTTGGATTCTTAGTTCTCTTTTTTGGAGACTTTTGCACAAAACGATGTCTTTGGTAGAGAGGGCCTACATTAGACTTTTCAAAAAGCTATTTTTTTTAACCTTTTTGATATGGTGAAAAGTAAAATGGGTTGCTATGTGATTCCAATGGAATATGTGCTCTTTAGGTCAAGTTTAGACTATACTCGCAAGAAATGATGTCTATCGCAAGGAAATCATTCTTTGCACTTATGACTCTTTAATGAATTTCTGTGCAACTTTGTAGTGGCTCAAGGATTCTAAATGCCTTTAATGAGGCTTTCGGCTTATGCTTCTAAATCAAGATGCCAATTTTGCAAAAAGCCAAGGTCTTTGCTAGAAACCCTTGTTAGAGAAGTCAATTTTTGCAAATGCTTTAACTTTCACTTTTTTAATGTCAATGTTTACTCCCACTTAGTATTATCTATCATAGGTCAATTCTAGGTCACATATAACATTTGAGATTGTATGTTTACAAAAAGAAGCTTCCCTAGATGAGAAATGTGGTTTTGTGCACATTGACCTTTTGGAGGAGTTTTGATGCTAGATGTGCTAGTTAAATGTCCCTTGAGTGATGGGGAAGTTTTACATGAATTTTTGTCAAATTATAAGCCTAATTTGCAACTAAAAAGTTCTGTAAACAAACCCTAGCTTAAGGAAGTTAAAACATGTAATAAAGGTTTTCAAGCTCCCTACTCTTGCTAATATCCTATATCACACCTATGTGAAGATTTTGGAACAATCCAAGACACAATTTCCCTAACGAATCACCTCCTCTTGAGATGATGCATAATGGGTCTCAATGTGGTTTACTTTAAATCTAGCATTTCATGCAATCTGCCTTTCTTACAACAATTGATTTTTGCACTTGTTCATAATTTGGAAACTTTTCAATACAGTGGTACTTGGAATGAAGATCTTGCACAAATGATCCATAATCTCCAAACTTGGAAATAGCAAATTCCTTGCTAAGGAAGTCAAATTTGCAATACTTCCCAAACTTTAAAATTTTACATCTTGAGTGCTTCACTTGTTCCCAATCCCCTGGTTCACTTGGAATACTAAAAAACTCATGTATTCCTCACTGGTACTTTTAATAATTTCTATGCATTATTTTCTTCCTTGAGGATATGAAGAATGCATTGCTTATGTCAAGGTACCGTCCAATCTGTTTGATGCACCAATATAATCTACTTTTATTGATCCCCTTAATCCCCCTCTTAATCAAGCAAAGTCAAATGATCAATGTAACATTAACTACCTTGTTCCACTACTTTCGATAGCCTTATGAGGAAGGTTTAGAGGGATCTCCAAAGATCTTGGTGAATGCAACAACTCCTCTCTTACTCGACTCACTAGAGACCTCAATGCTCTCCCTTATCCACATAGCATAGCAATTGGGGGATCTCTCATTGCTCTCTCTAATGCTCTCAATGACAAAACATGACATCTCTACAACTCACTACTATTCAGCTTGGTCACTCAGAATAGAGGTTTATCTTCAAGGGAGAAGCCTCTATGGTTAGATATCTAGAGATGAGACGATGCCAATCCTCAAAAGCAAAGGCCAACAAACATAAGAGGAACAAGAGAGGTTAAATACATGGTGCTTAAAGGATGCTCATTTGTTGAAGATCCACATCAAGGATTCAAGAAGATAGCAAGAGGTCAAAAATCGGGTAGATTATTCATATTTTAGCTTCAAGATACTAGAAACATTGCATTGTTCAATTATGGTAGCCAAACTTTGTCAAAATTGGAAATTTGACATAAGAGATTAGCTCACATAGGTGAAAGAGCTCTCAAGAAAATCAATAGGGATCAATGTGTACTTGGACTACCAAATATATCCAGACAACATATGATTTATAAATGTAGTGCTTGTCAATTTGGTAAGTCACACAAGCAACCCTTCACAAAGAAAGGCTACATACATGGAGATCTATTGGCGCTAGTCCATACAGATGTATGGGGACCAAGCAAGGAGCCTTCAATTTTTGGATCTAGGTATTATGTATCATTCATTGATGGTTGTAGCAGATGGACCATATTATACTTTATGAAGCATAAACATGAAGTGTTTTCATGTTTCAAGAAATACCTAGCCCTTGTGGAAAATCAAATAAGTAAAACTTTGAAGAGAATAAGGTCACATGGAGGGGGAGAATATTTATCCCATGACATTAATTCCTATCTACAAGAGAGGGGAATTAAAAGAGAAATCACTATCTGGTATACACTAGGGCAAATGGAGTGGTAGAGAGAAGAAATAGAATAATTCTGGAGGTTGCATGGTCAATGCTAAATGAGAAGAAGCTACCAAACTACTTGTGGGTAGAGGCTACATTTACAACCATATACTTCATCAATAGACTACCATCAAAAGCATTGGATGGTATGACACCATATGAAGCACGGAATGGAAGAAGATCTAGCCTTGAACATTGCAAAATCTTTGGGTGCACACTCCCTATGTAGTATATGTGCGATAGCATTCATATTTTGATTCATTTCATTGAATAAGTTTCTCTCTACTACATGCCTCAATATCTTCATCATTATAGTAAACTTGTATAATCGATTTCTCTGTGCGTACTCATTCGTTTGGTATAGTTTAACTTGAGATAGTTAGATCAAAGTGTCTAGTATCTAGCTATCAATTTTCATTAAGTCTAGTTTAGTAGATAATGAGTTATGAAGAAGAGAAGCTGATTATGGTTGCACATCTTTTAGATCCCGAAAAGTCAGGGTGATCCCCTAAACTTGCTAGATTCATTTGTCCTTGTATGTTAGAGCTAAAATAATCAAATAACTCACTCTAGCTAGCTATAAACTTCAGTTAAATGTGTGCAAAAGCTCTCTAGTGAATTCATACCAAGTTGTGAGCTGTGAGCATAACAGTGAGACCCTCTCTTCCCTAAATGGAAGGTTTTTCACATTTCTGCAAACAAAAGTTATATGTTTTGATGCAAACACTTGGGAGTGATGTTGCAATGGACTTGATGGTTCCATATGTACACTTGGGAAGTTAAAGAAGTCTACTAAGCATTTCTAAAATTGGAGTGGGTGGTGCAGCACCAACTCATCTCTAGAATCAACTACTCATCTCCTCACAGTGACTTACAAGCTTCTTAGTTGCATGAAAGTGGTGATAATGAATGATTGTCTAACTTCTTACCTAATTGTTCCTACTATTGATGATGAAGAAGATGGTGAAAAACAAGCAAAAAAAGAAGCAAAGAACACTTCAAATATAGAAAAAAGTGCTCAACAAAACCTTCAACAAGGCATCTTGCCACCTCTCCCAAGCTTCAAGCTTCAATAGAGATCTTGAACAACAACATGGTCCCTGACTTCTAGTGGTCTAGATAAACTTAATTTTCGATCTCCGTGTGTTTACTCCATTCAAGTGTATGATGACATGCCAACACAAATCTATGGAATGCAAGCAAAGATACTTGGAAGAAGATCGATCCAAAACACACACACAAATATCGAGAACCACACATCTAATGCATGAAAAAACACTCATCATAGGTGGAGGCAGGATTGGGGCACTCCAAGAACACCATGAAAGCTCCAAAAGACGAAGGGGATGGAAAAAAGGATCCCAAGAAGCAATATGCACAAAATTCACTTACTTGCATCCAAAAGTTCCTTTTCAAAGTAGGGTTTTTATCCTTTATACTTTCGGGCTTGACCCTTTTCACATGGTTTTTGGACATAAATCACTTAAAAATAGTTGCAAAGCACATTTAACTATCAAAACGAGTTATGAAAAATCTTAAGAAGTTACATTTGGTTGGAAAGACAGTCTAATGCCTCAAGAAATCCTTAAACTTTACAAAAGTGGAGTGTAAATACATAAACCTTAGTTGACGTGCAAAAATATACATGAAGTGATCATAAAATAGGCATGTTTTGATATGTGAAGCCTCTTTGTCCCACCTCTCTTTTCATTGAGGACCCATAATTTCTTGGCTTTTTCCAAGAGTTTTTCCATACTCTTCGTGGCTGATATTGAAAAATTGGTTGGCCCCTTCTCAACTCAGAAAAACAAAAACAACAGTAATCAAGATGTTAGTCACCAGAGAAGATCGATTGCTCCTTGTGTAGATAATGGTGACAGATAATGGTGGTTTGAAGTGAATGGATTTCTATGAAGGGCGCTGGACAAAATGAATATGCCAATTTCATAATAACTACTTCTTTGAGATGGCAAAACTAATGTGCAACCATCTCTTAGATCTGAGACTATAATTCCTCTACTTGACAGTGAAATTGGGGGAATGTTTGGGCATTTCCTTATTTGCCTCTCTTGATTCCTGAGATCAAAACCACATGGGTTTCTTTCTCACTCTTATCCTAAAAGCAAAATAAATGAATAATGGCCGTCCATTATACTTGACTCGACAGATTTTACTAGTTCACCAACTAGAAGTTATTGATCTTTCAGATGTAGATATCTGAACCTCCTCTAGTCCCATTCATCATGTTCTGCCTATAGCGAAAGCCTCATTATGAATCCGGTGGTAAGACTTGCAGAAACTTTAGGGAAACCAAGAAAAGAAAGAGGCATGTACAATGGGTTGAAATCAAAATCCATAAAACCACATATCACTGGCAGCTGCATTCATATCTAAACATCACAAGACTTCAGATTATTGATGAATAAATGTCCATGCTGATGTGAGATATGCTGATTACTGCCGGCCTCCTTCAGTAAGTTGAAAGTTCCTTCAGTAAGTTGGAGATATCGGGATCTGCTTGTTCAACCACTGTTTGTTTCGGGATCTGCTTGTCCAACCACTGTTTGCAGAGGAAGATGAGTTTCGTGTGATGAAAAACTAACATTGCACAAGCATTGTATATTCAGACAGTAAGTTACAAACTCTCCATGCTGATGTGTGATAAATGTCCAATACTGCTCTTCCTCTTTAAAGCAAACACTTGAAGAAAACAGAAACGAACCACTGATTTAGACTCGAAGCTGTGCTCCTCTTCCAGATGAGAGCAGAACGATCCAATGGCGTACTCTAGATGATAGCAGAAAGGACACGAGAATTCAAACAACGCAAAAAAATCTGCAGGCCAAAAAAATCATCAGACCAGCTCGCATCTTTCGAAGGAATTCGGGCAAAACCAAAGACGGTTCGCTATCTAATTTTTTATATATATATAAAGGAAGTTCGGCAATAGCGTTACTCTCCCGGACTTGAATTAAATAAAGAAAAGTACAAGAGAAGGGGACTAGTGCCCACGGGACCCCCCAAATCCCACAAAGCAGGGGAAGCTTTTATAGAGCTTAGATGGCATTACAAAGAAGGTTAATCACCCTCTCATCACCCTCATGAGGGGCCCACTTGGGTTTAAGCTTGTTATTGATCAAAAGGAGGACTTGATGATGGCTGAAGGGGGGGGGGGTTTCTTACAGTTGACAATCCTTTTGCCAAGGAGGAACAACTATTTCTCAATTGACCACTCTTTGGGGGAGTCACCAAAGTTGAAAGCACATCTTTCCTGCCAGATTTTCCATAGGACCTCCCCTCTGATGGCGCTGCAGAGAGTCGCGGAGCAGCCGATTGCTTCTCCCAGCAGAGCCTGCTGCCAACTGAGATGTTTCTGAAGTCTAATTTTCTTTCCAATCGTCTGTCAAAGTCTGTTGGAGTTGGGGCAGGTAAAGAAGATGTGTGGAACATCTTCGATAGACCGGTATCAGCGTTTGCACCAGGGAGAAATCCCACAAATGTTGCTAGCCTTAAGGTTGGTCCAGATTCCATGATGAAGAATTTGCCATAAGAGGACAGAATTTTTGATTTCTATGAGGGGGTGCCAGATAGCCATGAACTTCATGTCCCACCGAAGCAGCGTCCATGACAGGCACCACTTCTTGTTGAGGTTAACCTGATAGTCAATCGTTTCTTTGATGTTCGGGATTTTTGATAGGCTATTCCCATTGTGCCATTTGAGACCAAGCGAGCTCGACGTGTCGTGTCCCATGAGAAGGCGAACTTTGTGTCTGTCCCAGGCAAGACATCTACTTTGTAAAGTGTTCCATTCTTCGTACGAAATGTTGACGCAAGGGTCAATATCCTCGAAGTTGATCCAGCAGTTGGTGTCTTGTTTCCAGAGTTGTTTCCATTTTTTGAAGCCTTTGTTCCATAACTTCTTGGCATTTTGAATGTTTCGAGATTCCACACTCTGGATGCCATGGATCGGAAACCAAGATGCCAAGATTCTTCCAATTTGGGAGACCCATGAGAGCCAACTCATTCTTGTTTTTGAAAATCAACTTGGCCACGAGGCCTCTTCGTTGAACCAAGCCTTAATCATGCATTTGGTCGCCAGTTTGTTAGCCATGCACACAACGTCTAGGATACCAAGTCCCCCACTATCTCTATGGCTGGTGCAGATAGACCATTTGATTTTAGGCACCCCTCTCCTATTGTGGTCGCCCGTCCACAAGAAGTTTCTACAAATACTATCCAGTTTGAACAGATCTTGCTCTTTCGGTCTCCAACCAGAAGGGAAATAAATGGTAGATGATAAGAGGAACGTGTTGATAACCATTGCACGACCAGCAAGATTGATTTGCATACCTCTCCAATAGTTAAGCTTGTTTTCGAGTTTGGCCAGCACCCAATTCCACCGTTGTTCCATAGAGATGCCAAACCCCAAGAGAATCCCAAGAAGCCGAAAAATTTGGCCCTGCGGAATGATTTGACAGCCGTGATCAATGAGAAGGTCGGGCTGTGATCCAACGATAGCTCTAAAGGCGGTCTTAGAGTGGTTGATTGTGGAACCAGAGGCTTCACAAAAAGTAGCCAAACACCTCCAGAACGTCTCCAGGCTAGTACTATCATTGTGAATAAACGCATTCATATCATAGGTTCGCTATCTAAATTCTATGCTCTCTCTTTTTTTGCACTGATTACCGCGCATATTACTTAAAAGGAGTGCGAAAATTAGTCCAACCAAACTCTAACGTGCGTTCACGTTCATGAACTTATCACAGAAAATTGAATATCAAACTAAAACGCAATAACCACATTCCTTTAATGTGGTGCTAATGTTTGGCTATGAAATGATCAAAATGTAGCAAAATTCCAGATCAACAAAATTCGAAATATTTTCCCTCATCTGAATAGATGTTCTAAACTGCTTATATGGAGCTCCTAAACCACGAAGGCACACTTCCACCTTATCATCATCATCATCATCATCTACATTCACGGCAATAGATGCAAGTGACTCACATATGCTTTTGGTTTTCAGGGTGGAGTCACTTACCGACATGCTCTTCTTTTCCAATGTATGAAGCTCGTTCTTGAGTTGCAATTTCCATGCCTTTGTATTGGTCTCATACAATGTGACCAAATTGTTCCAAGCCTCTTTTGGAGTCGTGACATCCTATACGTGCCCAATCATGCTATCCTATATACTAACAGTTAGCCAATATATTACCTTTTGTGCTCCTTGATTCCATTCCCCATATGCTCTTAACTAGTTCGCAATCCGATTCCTCTCTGGTAAATATGAAGTGTTTTCGTTCTCTCCTTCAATGTACTTCTAGTAGCCATTTCCCATCAGGAAATTCATCATTTTGAATCTCCAAGCATGGAAGTTATTCTCTTCCAGCTTATCGCTCATAAGTTGACTCATTCCATCTGCGTTTTACATTTCTGCAGTAATTCACAACACTGCAAAACACTACAAGCAACACTTCTGCTTGAACACTGTTGCATTATGACCTGACAAATCCATCTCAAAAAACACTACACGGAATCGCTTGAAATTTTGGATCTGGGATATGTGAGTGTTGCCGAACAGGACGCAAGTTATAGTTATACAAATTGACCTGGTTTTTCTGTGGGCCCCATCTTGCGAGCTCGAAATGGAGTTTGAGATGGCTCCGAAACTTTGATATGACAAAAACGAGTGACCGTAAAGATATAACTCATGAAAATATTGTGAGGTGTTCTACCTTCATGCAAATTTTTGTAGCAATCTGAGGTCGTTTGTGAATCGCACTTTCTGCATGCCTTCTCGCATACTCTTCACCGTCGGCCTTCTCCACGAGCTCTCTACAACCACATTGGCTCTAATACCATGTCATGAGGAAGGAGATAAAGAAGAGAGCTCACACACACATACACACTCTCACATGCAAAGAGGAGCACACACACAGATTGAGGCAAGGAAGAATGATCTTCTTTTTCTTCTATTACATAAAAAGGAATGTACAAGAATGACCTAAAAACAAGAATACAACCAATGCAATATAGAAAGACTAGTACATAAGGAAAAAACTAATGTCTACGAATGAGTGAGCTGGCAAAAAACAAATGTGCCATCACTCTCGGTAGATAAATCCAATAAAGCTCAATGAAGTGTCCTTGACATATATCGGCATGACCACTATACATGTCAGAGAAATGAAAAAGTGATACGTGTCATCCTAGATCATCCGATACTGAGCTTGATATCTCAACATACAATAAAAAAAATCACAAATGTGTCTACAAAAGAGTTATTTACAACAATTATGACCCAAAACTCAGTCAATGGCAAAAAGTAAAAAAAAAGCCACAAAAGAAGATAATAAAGTCAAAAACTAAAAAATAGCCATGCAATCCTCATTAGCTTAACCCACCTAGAAGGCCTTAACTAAACCCACAGAGACAACCCATGAACAAGTTTGGATGCCTCCACAATTGTCACAAGTTCCTGGCACGCCCAGGATATGTCGATCATAGTATATTGATGAACAAAGACCTAGCCCAAGAGTTTAAAGTCAGAAGAAGTGGATCCCCAAGGCGAGATAGGAAATTCAATCAATAATTTAACAAAGCAAGAAGTATGTCTTCGATCCACATTCTCCACTTTCTCTACCATCACAAAAAAGAAACCAAGAAACTTTTTAGGTTTAGAGAAGCTTCTATGTGCAAAGCCCTATGCTCATTGCATAAGCATCCCTTTTGCACATTTAGATCATTTACATTTCCAAAGTATGCATGTTCTAAGGCTACATTTTATGGTTGTGCATGGACTATTGTGATGTCACATGCACATGAACTACTTGTATCATCTGTATTATATTCACTAACTCGATTATTGTCTCATTCATCATCATTCATAGTTCTCATCAAAATATGCACATTGCTACTAATTATAACTTTTCAAATATAACTTTTTAAAGGACAAAAATGGCTCCTACATCTTCACAACC
This sequence comes from Ceratopteris richardii, assembly GCA_020310875.1. Taxonomy (NCBI): domain Eukaryota; kingdom Viridiplantae; phylum Streptophyta; class Polypodiopsida; order Polypodiales; family Pteridaceae; genus Ceratopteris; species Ceratopteris richardii. The sequence goes on from CM035426.1 coordinate 125,883,677, forward strand.
ACATGGAAAAGCACCAAAGGCAATGGAGAAATCACCAAAGGTAAAATATATAATCAATTTCTCCTACTTGTTGGTTCATAAATCATAATTGATAAATGTGCATCTTACAACATATTACATAAGCATGGTTCATAATGAATCAGTAGTTGATCATGCACACATGATCCATGTAGATACACAAGGAACCCTTATTTATGTGGCATGCACCTAATTCAAGATCGAAATAATTTGAGTATGATAATTTTACATGTGGATAAGGAAAGATATATCAAATATATATCTACATAGTATGATATCAATCAGAGGCACTTAAAGGTCAAAGTAAAGACATAACTTTGGCATCTTTGGCATAACAAGTGAATTAGGGTACATCCTGTGAGGGTACAACATTGTAGGGTACATCCCCTCAAGGTACATTTAGTTGACGTACAACCTAGCAAGGCACATCATGATACATCAGGGTCGTGCCTATTAAGATGTTTCCTCTTTGTTGGATGTATTCCTTGATGCAACCTCCCATTTTTAGAAGAGGACTATCTAACACCAAATCTTGGTGGACTCAAGAATTCATCAGTGCCTCATTATGATCACTTAATTTCTACATATCATTAACAACTACTATAATTTAACTCTTCCAACATGCATTTCCATGCATGTGTTTTTACATTTAACTTGCTTATTCTTGTTCAATGATGGGACATTTGACTGGCCATAACTGAGCTCAATTGCTTTTCCAACTGAAGGGCATGTTATCACTTATGGAATGTCAAATTTTGGAGTTTATTTCATCGATATTTTAATGTGCTTTGTCTTTTGATATAGCAATTGAAGGTTCATGAGGGCATGGATGGGTGTAGGCTTGTTTTGGTGTATGTGGACACAAATAATGAAAATAACTTTTCCATATTTCCTGTAAATAAAAGACCCACATAGATGGTTGTTTCTAGAAATTCATGAAAATAGTGGTTGAGATAAGGATCATTATAGAATGTGACTTTTGTAAATAAAAGATAAGGCTCAATGTAAAAGTGATCAAATTTTTCCTCACACACGCTTTTCGAAGCACCAACCTCATTGTAACTCTATATTTGGATGCAATAAAGAACTGTAAATACATATCATCTATTGGAGTTCGAGGTCTATGGAAGCATGCGAAAAACACAAGGAAGAAGAAGAAGCTTGGAGCACAACAATAAATATTGATTGTATTAACACCATAATGTACAAAGATTAGTAACCCATTAAGGAAATGGGCATATATACAAGCTAGGGGGAAAAAACCTCCTAAGGAGGGAAAAAAGTGCCCTGACAGTCCTAGTGTGTTCACACACATCACTACCTAAATATATCAACAAATCCTCCCTGGGAGTGATGGGGTGAACAAGGAGCTAACACTCATGTATAAGGAAGTTCCAGGCTATGTGGAATCAATCCACAAAAGGAAGTAAGCCCAAAGCTTTGTGGAAAGCTTCAAACTTCTCCCTAGGCAGAGCCTTTGTGAAAAGGTCTGCAATGTTCTCCTCTATGGGCACATATGCCAAAATGATCTCTCCAACAGAGAACCTCTCCCTCATCTAATGATAATGCACCTCAATGTGCTTAGTGCAAGCATGGAACACAGGGTTCCTCATAACTGCCAATGCACTCTGAGTGTCCATGAAGATGGTGGTGGTAGAAGACTGAGCAACACCCAAATCAACCATAAGGCATTTGAGCTACAGACACTCAATAGTCATCGTGAAAGATGCACTATACTCAACCTCACAACTGGAAGTGGCCATAGTAGCCTGCTTCTTGTTCAACCAAGATATGCATGAGCTACCAATCATGAAGCAAAAACCACTGGTGGACTTATGAGTGTCATAGCAGCCAGCCCAGTCAGAGTCAGAAAAAATATGTAAATCTTGCGATAGTGATCCCCCTTGGGATAAAATAATCCAAGTATCCAAGTACCACTCAAGTAGCGAAAGATGTGCTTAACTGCTTGCCAATGCTTGACATCTCAGCAATGCATAAAGCTGCTCATCTGTGAGACAACAAACTAAATATCTGGCCGAGTAATGCATAAGTAAATGGAGCATCCAATAACTTGCTGATAGAGAACAACATCAAATGCATCTCCAACATCATGACTCAATCATAAACTTGTCTCCATAGGAGTGGCAATAGGTTTACAATCTTCAAGGCCAAAATGTTGCAATAGTGTGTCAATATATTTCATTTGACACAAAGCTATTCTGCCATCAACTTGCATAAACTGAATGCCCAAATAATGATGCAAATGCTTGAAATCAAACATCTAAAATGAGGCATGTAAATCAGCCTTAAAATTTCCAATGTGCTTCTCATGAGGACCAATGAGTAGCATGCCATCAACATAGACGACAATGAATAGAATGACATCATTTGCATGCTTATCATATAAGGCGCTCTCAATTGGACTATTCTCAAAACCATGTGCAATGAGGTAGGCATGTATCTTTTCATACCAAGCACGTGGTTCTTGGTTCAAACCATATAATGTTTTTTTTCAATCTGTATACTTGGTTTTTATGTCTTTTCAACACAAAGCCATGGGGCAAAAACATACACTTTTTCATGCACGTCACCATTCAAAAATGCAATTTTAATGTCCAACTGATGTACATTCCGACCATGATGAGCTGCAAGTGTAGATATGCTACGAACATTACTCATTTGATAAGTAGGAGCAAAGGTCTCATCAAAATCAATGCCTCTTTCTTGAGCATAACCATTTGCAACAAGCCTAGTCTTATACCTATCAATTATTCCATCAGGCTTATGCTTCAACTTATATACCCACTTAGTGCCAATGGCCTTCTTGCATAGAAGCCATCCAATTTTCTAAATTTTGTGCTTCATCAAACGAAATAGGCTCTTTCTCATCATAGAGACCAGAGGCAGCCATAGCATAGCAATATGATGCAAAAGAAGCACTATGAGAGCTAGAATGAGTACAATATGATAGAGATGCATCTAATTTGCTGTCACACAAATTCTGGACCAACCATTTTGGCATAATTTTTGCCTCCTCAAATGTTATCTCTCTCATCAAAAAGTGCATCATGTAAATCTACATCAGAAATGGAATGATATGTATCATCACATGAAACCTGTAAAGGCTGAGAAGTTAAGACTAACACTAGATTTTCGACTTGTAAAAAGAGGCAACAAAGTGTCATACATGTCTTTAGAGCTAATTGATGTCTCCTTAGTACATGAAAGTAATGGTTGAATAACATCTTCCACAACAACAACATCACGGCTAACCAAAATGCATTTACTCTGTGGATGATGGAGACAATAGCCTTTGCTTTCAAAATTTTACCCAATAAAAATACATTTTGTTGCTTTACATCCAGTTGCCCGAGTTCTTGTTCAGGCATTAATGCATATGCCCAACAACCAAAAGCACACAAGTGAGCAACAGATGGCTTACGACCCTTCCAAGCTTCATATAGAGTGATAGACTACAATGCTTTGGTGGGACACCTATTAAGTACATATATTGCACACATAACAATCTCAAGCCAGAAACTATGTGGTAAAGTCTAACTCTTGACCATACACCTCGCCATCTCTATGAGTGACATGTTCTTCCGTTTAACAACTCCATTCTGTTGAGCTGTATACGACATTGTACACTGATGTTTTATACATTCAGCCAAAAATGCATTAAAATTAAAACACATATATTCCTCCCCTCCCTTGATCAGAACGGAGGATGGCCATTTTACATACTGTTAGATTTTCGACCAAAACTAGAAACTTTTTGAAGCACATAAACACTTCAAACTTTGTTTTCAAAGGATATACACATGCCCAGAAAAATCATCAGTGAAATCCATGAAGTAAAGATAGTTTCCAAAAGAGGGTGTCTACATAGGACCACAGACATCAGTGTGAACAAGCTGCAATTTTTGAGTAGCTCGAACTAAACCATCTTTTAGAAATGAGGAACACTGCATTATGACCAAAATACAACCTTCACAAAAATGTTTAATAGGTGCCTCAAGTTTGGGCAGAGAGGAGACCCTTTCATATTTCTATAGGCATAGCAAACTAGCAAAATTTAGATGACCAAAGCATGTGTGCCAAACCTTTGCATCTAACAAAGCCTAAGAATCATTTACTACACATAGATTTCATTTGCAGATTTTTCATAGTCTATGAGCTTATACAACCCATGACATAAAATGCGAGAAGCAATAATATCTCTATTCGATAGATCATGAACTATACATCTGTCATCAACAAATTTCACAACCAAGCCAATCTTGGCTAGAGCTGAAACTGATAACAGGTTCTTCTTGATCCCTGGCACAAATAAAGCATCTGACAATGTAAAAGAACTACCATCACGAGTAGGTAGATTGATCTTACCAAATCTAATGAGAGGATAAGGGGAGTTGTTGGTGCATGTGATAGTATTCCTTGTAGGAGTAGGCTTGAGTGAAGTGAAGAAACTATGCTGTGAGGTAATATGTTTGGTTGCACCACTATCAAAGTACCAAACTCTGAGTCTATTGCAAACATACACTGTTCATGAGAAGATGGATCATAATTGCAAATAGTGGTAAATGCCCATTCTTCGTTCTATGCAAGATTACCAGACTCTGTTTTGGGTGTAGAGGCCTCTGCAAAAACCATTTCAACCTCTTTCTTCCTTGCCTCTTTAGTAGCCAGTTTTGGACAACTCTTTATGACATGATCATTTCCTTTACAGTACATGCAAAACAATTTCTCCTTTTTGGTTTTCTTCTCGTCTCCGTCATCCTTCTTGATTGTGCATAATTAGTAGATTTCTGCTTACTAGTAGAAGAGCTCCATTTACCTTTGCCCTTTTGACTAGCCAAGAAATCTTGATATGTAGCACGCATAATGGACCTATTCTACCTAGACTAATCTTCCTGTAGTAGAATAGAGACTAACTCCTCAAATGCTAAGGCATTTAGATTGCCTTTTATCATCAAACTAAGAGTAGAAGCAAAACTCTAATATGAATCTGAAAGACCATTCAGGACAGTCTACACAAGTGAACTACCAGGCAAGACTTTGTTGGCAAAATTCAATTGTTCCTTCAAATCTTTGATCTTTGTTAAAAAACTATCCATGGAATCTCCTTCATTCATGTGCTCATTCTCCAACTATTTTTGGAGGTAAGCAACATGAGCCTCATTCCTTGCCTATAAAGTGGTAAGTGTATCCCAAGCATCCTTAGCTATTTTGCAAGAGCGGATGTGAGGAATAATGGCACGTTTGACAGACAAGGATTTCAATGCATGTGCCTAAGAATCTCTACCATCCCAAAAAATTTTCTCTGTAGTAGGTGCAACAAGAACTGTAACATGAAAGTAATATGAAGGATATCACCATCTTCAATGTTGTTTGCATCACCAACTGTATTTATAGGTGTAATAGGACATTTTTCAACACCCTGCACAATATTCCACAGTCCTTTTGCAACCAATACATGATGCATCATAATCCCATAATGGATAATTGGTATCATTCACTTATCCTCAATAACCAACATATGGAATACATCATTGCTTTCAGCCATGGCCACTGACTAAAATACTCTGATGCAAAAAAATGGTTGTATCTCAAAAATTTGAATAGAACTACCCTGTAAGTTCTGCTAAACTTGTAGTAGACTTCGAGACAGTTATACTAGATTTAAAGAGCAATCAACAATTATTGTCTTTGAACCAAGATTTAAAGAGCAACAACATATGGTGGAAAAATCATCAAAATGGACCTGAACAGAAGCCCCAATCTTTCCAACACCCACGACTTTCATTGATTCGGTTTCAAATCCATAACTAAATGTGACATCTCCTAAGGAACCCCCATCAAATGGCCAACATTGGCAAGTGTATGGAACATTCTTACCAAAGCATTGATCACCTTACCATCAAGCTAACTATTTTCACCAATTTTGAGTGCCCGACAATAGCTTCAACAACACATTTCTCTTTGAGTCATTTTTGCACCCTCGATAGGAGTAAATCACTTGAAACCCAATTCAACAGTCTATCATGTTTCCCCCCTAATCATTGTATGGTATAGAAATCATCGGATTTCCAAAGTTCTAATTGATGGTGGATCTAGGGTGAACATAGCAATCGTTGCATTATGGAAGAAGTTAGGATGTAATACCATTGAGCCAGTCAAATAGTTTGTGTGAATGGCCGATCAATCAAGGATTCATCTGGTGTGACTAGTTTGGAATACTCCTATTGCACTTCAGGGAGAGGTTTTTCATATGACCTTTGTAGTCTTAAAATTATTGGAGCCTAGCTTAGATTATAATTTAATTTTTGGTCGACCTTGCTTGAAGCAAGCTAAAGTCTTGTAAAAGTGGTCCTCCCATGAACTAATTTTAAATGTAATCACCATAAGTATACAGTGCCACTTGATGAGTTGACACCATGTGAGGTTCATTTTCTGTACGCAGCTGAGCCGATGAACATGTTAGAAAGACTTTCTAATGATGAGGAAATTGTTTTCCTATCAGTTAATCAAGATCTTTAGCCTCTGGGAAAGGTTGATTTGCAACATTTCCTAGATCTGTGGTCACCCACAGCTTGCTCAATCTGTCCGAGTGTAGCAAAAGAGGATGTTTATCCATCCCATGATGAGTCACATGTTGATGATCCACCGGAATTTCGGTCTAAATTGTTATGCAGGATAGAAGATAGTTCAAGCTAGCAATCTGATGCTCTAGAAGATAGCTCTTGACTTATAGTATAGGTGATTCTTTTATATCCAAGCCATTCAAAGTCAGTGCCACTTTAGAGGACCAATTTCGCTAGGATTTACTAGCCTTATTGAATGAGTTCATTGATGTATTTGCCTAGGATTACAAGGACATGAAGGGATTAGACCCCAAGATTTATCAGCATTGTGTCTTGTTAAAATATGATGCTTACCTAGCTAAGTAGTCGAGTTATCACATGAGTCTTAACTATGCTAAGTAACTCAAAGAAGAAATTGATTACTTACTAAGGGTTGGTTTCATAGTGCTGATTGAGCATGCCAAATGGATTTCTCCCATCGTGATCGTGCCTAAGAAAAAAAACCAACTACGTATCTCTATTGATTACTCAAAGCTCAATTTTGCAACAACCCTAGATCCATTTCCTTCATTGTTTCTCAATAGCATGTTAGATGAAGTCACTCGTCATGAAATTTACTCCTTCCTTGATGGTTATAGTGGGTCTACACAAGTTCGTATGGCCAAGCAAGACATCCCCAAAATTGTCTTCATTACCAACGGGGGCATTTATGCTTGTACAAACATATGGTTTGGACTATGCAATGCACCTAGTACTTTCTATAGGTGCATGCAGGGCATCTTCTCTCCTTACCTTACTACTTTTGTGTAGCTCATCCTTGATGATCTTTCAGTTTCAGGCAATAAAATTGAGCGTTTGATCCATCTTCGACTATGTTTCCTTAAAGATTTTGAATATTTTCTGTCCCTTCACTCGACTAAGTCCATCTTTGTTGTTTCCTATAGCAAATTTCTTGGCCATATCATTTTCGACCAAGGTATCTGAGCTGATCCTGATAAAGTTAAGGTTGTTTTGGAGGCTCCACCACCAAAATCCCCAAAAGATGTTTTTTGCTTTTTGGGATAGACATGATGGCATGGTCAATTTGCAATGGCTTTCACACCTTATTGTTCCCCTTACTTGCCTTACCATTGTGGCTTCTCGTGACTTTCAGTGGACATAAGAATTTCAAACTAGCTTTATATACCTCAAACAACTTTTTAACTCAAGCACCTATTTTGCAAGTGACTAAGTGGGATATTCCCTTCCATGTTTTTGTGGATGCCTCCATTATCACCATTGGTGTATTCTCACATAGGTGTTTGATAGATGGTATAGACCGGTCTATTATGCTAGTCATCGTTTGGCGCCTACGGAGCATAACTATCCTATTAGTGAATGAGAATGTTTAGGCCTTATCTATTCTATCAAGAAATTTTGCCATTACTTTTTGGTCTAGAAATTTACTGTTCATGTGGATCATTCAACCCTTACCTCTCTTGTGTGCCAACAGAATTTTGGGCGTCGGTTGGCTCATTGAGCCTTATTACTTCAAGAATTTGAGTATGATGTCTTTCATCATCCCAGTTCTTTTCACGTAGTGGTAGACTTTCTATCTCGACTAGATTCTCGTGAAGCTCCTATTGGTGTTGATGACTCTTCTCCTTCTATTTATGCCTCTCTACCTAGTTACTTGCCAATGTTCTGGGATTTCTCTATCTCTTACTATGATACTTTGATCACCTTTTTTACCACTGGCTATCCTCCTGACCATCTCCCTACTATAGCATGCCAAAAAATTGCTTTCGATAGTCAATGATTTTGACTCATCATTGGTCAGCTTAATTACTATGGTTAGTTCAAGGCATGTCTTCGTGTGTGCCCAATCATGGAGTTCACTAGATCTTGGCTCTTGCTCATAGTATTCTCACCAGTAACCATTTTTTTTATTGAGTTAACTTTGAAAAAATTGTTGCAGAGTGGCTTGTGGTGGTCTATAATGCGATGAGTATGTTAGAACCTATGATCCTTACTAATGTACTGGTCACCCTCTTCTACATAACCATATCCCTTTAAAACCCTTCATGCCCTTAGAAACTTTCCTAAAATGGGACCTCGATTTCATTGGTTTGATTGCCCCACCTACTATTGACCTGTACAAATTATGCTACACACTAGACTGAAGCATGAGCAGTGAAATCAACAATGGATTTGGTGGTTGCACATTGCTTGGTCCACAATTTTTTCCCACGCTTTGGTCTACTTTTGGAAATTATTTATGATTATAGTATGAATTTTGCTAATGATTTAATTACCACACTTATTAACGATTCCTAGGTTATCCATAAATTTAGTACCCTTTATTACCCTCATGCAAATGGCTTGGCAAAAAGTACTAACAAAACTTTATTAACCATGTTAAAGAAATTGGTCACTGATTGTCTTGAATGATGGGATCAACTTCAATTTGTTGTCTTATAGGCCTATTGAACAACATATAAGGCCGCTAATGGCTTTACAGCTTTCAAATTAGCTTATGGATTTGAGACCAACGTGCCGACTGAAGTTTTTGTTCCTAGTTTAAGAGTTGCTATTGAGCATAAAATCCTCCTTGTCGATTATCTTTATTCCCAATTGGATGATCTTTGCACTTTGGACAATATGTGTTTTGCTCATGCAAGAACTGCAAATTTACCAAGCTCATACTCATTACTCTTTTCTTAAAACTTTGGTGTTTATTGATGGCCAGTTAGTTATGTTCTATAATTCTAAAGCTCATCGTGTTGTAGGTAAATTTTAAGTTTGGTGGTTTGGGCCTTACCTAATATCGGCTCGGTTTGGTCTGACTACATTTTCCCTGGAGACTTTGATTTGAGGACACTTACAACTTCTACTTAATGGCTCCAAGTGCATTTTGTTCAATCTTCTCCTGCGTTTTCTTATTTGGTGCATCATGGAGGCCTTGTCTCCATTTGAACCCTTACTAGAGGCTATGAAGGAGGCGATGACATTCTTCCTCACTCAAAGGTGGCTACATCAATTTGCCTTACTTTAGTAGGAGGTTGTTGTGGCTCACCTTGATGCTCTAGCCATTGCTTGTGCCATTGCCAAAAGCATGAGCTTATGATATCATCTGGCACAGTGTAACAAGAGTACCCTCCAACCAAAAAGAATGATTAACCTTCCGGTTTGTAGAATGATGATGATTGTGTTATGCCTTGTTTAACTATATTCCATCAAGTAGAATTGTGGAAGCATGCATCCTTTGTGCATGTGTATCTCTCAATGCATTATGAAGTTGTACATGTAAAACGTCAAAATTCTTTCCAAGCAATAAGTAAGAAAGTTTCAACTTCATCATGTATTCTTTAACCTTTCTAGAAATTCATGCATGACGTGTTCCCTTTGCATGTTCAAAAAATAAACCATTTCTAATACATGGTTTATTTGTCCTTGTGCAAGGGAGATGTATGCAAATGTGAGCTTCTCTAGTTCTCTTTAAAATCTCCCATTACATAATTGATGCATAGACTTTATTCCTTTCTATGCTAATGCAAGATGTCTCCATATGTGTCACGAGGAAGGAGATAAGGAAGAGAGCTCCCACACACACTCTCACTCTCAAGGAGAAGCACACACACAGATTTAGGCAAGGAAGAATGATCTTCTTCTTCTTCTTCTATTACATAAAAAGGAATGTACAAGAATGACCTAAAAACAAGAATACAAGAAGTGCAATATATAAAGATGAGTACATAAGGAAAAACCTAATGTCCACGAATGAGTGATCTGGCAAGGAACAAATGTGCCATCACTCTCGGTAGATAAATCTAATAAAGCTCAATGAAGTATCCCTGACATATACCAGCGTGACCACTATACATGTCAGAGAAACAAAAAACTGGCAGGTGTTATCCTAGATCATCACATGTTGATCTTGATATCTCAACACTCCCCCCCAAGCTCAATGTTATATCCTGTAATCCAAGCATCTCCCGAAACTTCTTCAACTTCTTAGCTCCAAGTGCTTTGGTCAAAATATCAGCAACCTGCTCATCTGTTCTCACATAAACAAGATCAATATCACTTGCTAATACCTTCTCTCTGATGAAGTGATAATGTACCTCGATATGCTTTGCTCTAACATGGAAAACACAATTCCATGCTAGCTGTATGCTAATAAGATTATCGCAATAAGTAGTGATAGGCTTTCGCACTTCCACACCTAAATCTGCAAGTAACATCTTTAGCCATGATGCCTCACATGCTACCATTGCAGCACCTCTATACTCAACCTCTGTAATCGACAAAGCAATAGCGGGTTGCTTCTTGCTGCTCCATGTAACAGCTGCACTCCCAAGTGAGAATAGAAAACCACTAGTAGATCTTCTATCTAGAATGCTATCAGCCCAATCTGCATCGGTGTATCCAATCAAGTCCAACAATATAGCTTAGATCAGGCCTTGTAATTATGAGATATATAAGACTTCCCACAATTTTCCCGTACATAGTAGCATTTTCCAATGCTTCACCTGATGTAGTATCCAACTTCAAATTCTGATCCAATGGCATAGAAATTGGCTTACAATCAGCCATACCATACTTTTGCAGCATATTCAAGGCATATTGCCTTTGCGACATCCATATACCTATTTCTGTGTGTATAAACTCAATGCCCAAGAAATAGCGCAACACACCAAGATCTTTCATGTCAAATTCTTGCATAAGAAGTTTCTTTACCTCTTTGATGCTTCCTTCATTATCACCACCTACAATCAGGTCATCAAGACAAATAGCCACAATAGTGATGCCATCATCAGCCTTCCTTGCATATAGTGAGTGATCTGCATCACACATAGAAAACCCAATGCTGGTTAAGTAATCAACATATATACTTCTTCCTGTAATTCACCATGTAGGAAGGCATTCTTTACATCCATCTGATGCAAAGTCCATCCTTTTGTTGTAGCGAATGCAACAAGTGTCTTGACAGTAGACATTTTACCTATAAGGCTGACTGTTTCCTCATAATCAATGCCATATGTTTGTGCATATCCTTTAGCTACCAATTGTGCTTTATACCTGCTTATGCTACCATGCGCATTATGCATTACCTTGTAAACCCATTTGCATCCTATGGGTTTCTTTCCTTGCAGCAATGGAACCATCTTCCATGTATCATTTCCATAAAGTGCAATCATCTCCATAAAGTGCAATCATCTCCTCATCCATAACTTTTTCCCAATCTGCAATTCCAATTACATCTTCAAAGCAAGAAGGTTCAACATCTTGTATTACCTTTGTCATGTAGGCACAATGACGAGCCATGTAACTATCATATGTCAATCGTTGCACTGAATTTGCATCCTCCCAGATCTTCTTAGTCCTGGGTCACTTCTCCTTGTATCATCTGCATGTGCCCTTCTTACTCCTGGAGTCTTCACACAGGGAAATCCAAGTTCCTCATCAAGACTCTTTTCTGAACTGCTTGAATCTCCATCAATGTCTTCAAAACCTACACATGTTTTATGACCAGCAGAAAGCTTTTCTTTACCTTTCTTGGATGTATTTGATGAATTTGGTGGACTAAAATTTCCACATAATCTTCCACTCCATGGATTTGTGTTGGAACTATTGCTTGGTGATGCATCCGGTCCACTCAAAACCTGAGATTTTGCACTTGATTTTTCAGCATTTTCTTTGTCATTTGGTTCAAGACTCAGTCCTTCTTTGGCATCTGCATAGAAGCTTGACATTTCATCAAATACCACATCTCCACTCACCTTTACATGTCTTGTGAGTGGGTTATAACATTTATATCCCTTTTGCTCAAGGGAGTATCCAATGAAGACACACTTTTCTACCTTTGGATCAAGCTTCATCCTCAATTCATATGGGACATGTACATATGCAATATAACCAAAAACTTTCAGATGTTAGAACTTTGGCTTTTTACCTGTAAACTTCTCTTCAGGTGTAACTTGATGTACAATAGCAGTCGGAGTCTGTTCATAATGTATACAACAGTATGCACAGCTTCGGCCCAATAACAATGAGGCATATTCTTCTCAGCCATCAAGGCTCTTGCTATTTCTGCAATATGTCTATTTTTGCATTCAGCAATGCCATTCTGTTGTGGTGTGTACCTGCATGAAACTGATGCCGAATTCCATGATTTTTTAGAAAACTGTTGAACTCATTTGACATGTATTCACCTCCTCGATCAGATCTTAATGTCTGAATGTATTTCCCTGTTTGCTTTTCCACCATAGCTTTAAAATTCTTGAAGTGAGTGAACACCTCACTCTTCTCTTTCATGAAATATACCCATACTTTGCGTGTATGGTCATCAATGAAAGTAACATAAAACCTGCAACCACCCATAGATGTGGTCTTTGCTGGACCCCAAACATCTGTATGTACTACTTCTAGTACATTCTCACTAACATGCTTGTCATGTGGAAATGATGTTGTTGAATGTTTACCAAATTGACATGCTGCACATACTTGTTGCATTTATGCAACTTTGAAATTTGGTAGTCCATGGACAATCTCCTTTGACTGCATCAATTTTAGCCTTTGTAAGTTTGCATGTCCAATCCGTTTATGCCACATCTCTATATCTGCAATAACTCCTACACCTTTTGCAAACATGGTTGCATTCATTTCAAGAATGTTCACATTTAACGTGAACATCCTACCCACTTTGTTTCCTTTGGCAACCAATCGTCCATCCGCCGACCAATGCTTGACACCTGGGCAATGCATAAACCTACTCATTTGTAAGACAACAAACTGAATATCTGGCCGAGTAATGCATAAGTAAATCAAGCATCCAACAGCCTCGTGATAGAGAACAACATCAAATGCATCTCCAGAATCATGAAGACTCAATCGTAAACCTATCTCCATAGGAGTGGCAATGGACTTATAGTCTTCAAGGCCAAAAACACTGCAATAATGTGTGAATATATTTCGTTTGACACAAAGCGATTCCACCATCAACTTGCATAAACTGAATACCCAAATAGTGATGCAAATGCCCCAAATCAGGCATCTCAAATGAGGCATGAAAATTAGCCTTAAAATCAGTTGTATGTATGTCATGAGGACCAATGAGCAGCACATCATCAACATATACAACAATGATCAAAAGCGCATCATTTACATGCTTAATCTATAAGGTGCTTTCATTTGGACTGTTCTCAAAACCATGTGCAATGAGATAGCCATGTATCTTTTCATACCAATCACGTGGTGTTACCATTAGTGTCCATGTGAAAGGCAAATGGCCACTGGAAACTTCTTTGTATATGTTCTTTAATGAAACATATAGTGGCCTGGTCAGTCACAAACTGTAAGTTCGATCGTATTTGTAAGACCTAACAAGTAAGTCTTCATGCTCCTTGTGTACTTTGTTTTCTGCGTATTTTTGTAGGTGGTGTGCGTAGTATCGTATGCGGCCTTAGAAGATCCATTTTCTACTTAGAAGATATTGTCCTGGAGCTCTCAATAACGAGAGCGCACCGTGGTGCATCGCATTCGAAACCCTTCACTGGTGTTGAAGCTCAAGGTCAAGGAAAAAGCATGGAAGTGCATCAAGGAAGTGGACACACAAGAAGAAGGAGCAAGTAGGGAGCTCCAAGAACCACCTGTCAAATTTTCAAAAGAAATCCCTATAAAAATAGTGATTTTCATCACTAAAAACCATTGTAAATACCATTTTCCATTTTTGTAATTCTTTTTTGTTCAAGATGAGGAGTCCTCGAGCTTGAGGAGTATTAGAACTATCATCCTACCAACTTTCATAATTTTTAGACTCAGTTTGAGCCCCCAAATAAGCCCCAGAACCTATTTTTTAACTAGGCCGGACACTAGGTCTGGACAGGGATAAAATCACTCAAAAAACTATAAAAAGGGCTGGAGAGCTCATTTTTGAGGGTAGCTTGTTGTAGTTTTGAGCTCTGTAAGAGATTTATTTTGTAACCGAAGCTTTCCATTGTTCCACTCTTTGCTCTTACCTTGTGCATGTGTGTGTGTGTATGTGTGTGCATGCTTGTGTGCTTTCACTCACGCACTTGTGCCATCACTTGCTCATGGTCTTCATACCAGTCCTCATGTCTCCACGGATTGACATTTATGAGGTGTATCTCCTCACGTTGGTACTCACCATTGTGCTAGAGTGACACCAAATTTGGCACCGTTGCTAGGAAGAGAGCTTGGAGGACGAGCGTGTGACGGTAAGACGTAGAGTAGTGACGTTGGAAGGTAAAAAAAATCAGCATTTTCAGTTCAGTTTTTGAGTTTTCTCCATCTTCATCATCATCACCACCACCATCTCTTTCCACCTTCACATTCTCTATTTTTCTTCGCTTTTTTGACTATACATTCCCAATTTTCGCCACTTCTTCTTCATTCTTGGCTATGTTCAGAGAGGGTTCAGAGCTTAGGCACCTTTGAAATACAGAGATTTGCACCACTAAAACATCAAAAAGCTGAGCAATGGTATCGCAGAACAATGTGACCTGTGCCAAGTATCGTGACTGCAATATTGCGGGTTTGAAGAGAGATTTTGCATTTACAGATACATAGGAGTGAGAAGGAGAACACAAGGTACTCATATTTGCAAAAATTTTTGAATTTGGACTCCAAAAAACCCAAGTATCGTGTTCTCCCGCAGTTGAGTATCGCGATACCTGGATATCGTGAACCCTGTGGTCGAGTATCGCGATACTTGAGTGATATCGAGTATCATGGAGTAACTCTCACGATACTGGACACATATCGTGTATCGCTGGAAATTTTTCACGATACCTGTCGGACATTGCGTATCGTCGAAATTTTTCACGATACCTCACTACTATCAAGTATCGTTGAATTTTTTCACGATACTTGTCTGATATCGAATATCATCGAGTAAGTTCTCGCGACACTTGTCACATATCGAGTATCGTGGAGGTCTGAAAACGATATTTGACTAGTATCGATTATCGTGGGATTTTTCTTGGTGGAATATCGAGTATCGTCAAAGTTTTCTGCGACATTTGTTGAATATCGTGTATCGTGAATTTCTTTTCTCGATACTTGTTCCATATCATGTATCGTTGAACTTTTCACGATACCTCACAGATATCGAGTATCGTTGATTTGGCTCTCGCGATACTTGTGCAATATCATGTATCGTTGAAATTTACTCGTGACACCTAGCGCATATCGTGTATCGTGAGATTCTTCTCGCGACATCTGTCGGATATCGAGTATTGTGGACCTACTCCTGTGTCAAGTGTCGTGTATCGTTTAGTTGAGATATCGTGTATCGTGGAAAGGCAAGTATCGTGTATCGTCTGCTTCCAAGTGTCGCGATACTTACTAAGTGTCGTGTATCGCCTGTTTGAAGCAATCCCAGAGAGGTCCTGTTTCCCTGTTTTAGCCCTTAGAACCCTGAACTGGCATAACTTTCTCATACAAAATCCGTTTGCTGTGATTTTGAGTTTGTTACAGTAAAATTAATACCAGGATTATTAGATAAGGTATTTTGAAGTTGACCCTCGTGTTGGACCAGAAAGCAAGGGGTTCCACAAGATTTTGAGCAGTTCAAAGGACAATTGTGGACTTGTAGACAAGGCTTATGAACCTAAGATCAAGTAGACACTTAGAAAGAGATAGATAAAGTACCAAATCACTTGAAACTAAGGTCAACCACACAACCAAGTCATGGACTCAGAACTCAGGGGTTAACACTACGTGCTGAGTTCATAGATAGTCAAAAATGTCACTTAACTGGGAGAGACTCTTGGCTTCTGAAGACATGCATAGTTCCGTACCTAGGGAAGGCCTTATGTCTACAATGGAAGGGGAATATAGGATGTCTCTTCAATACATATCCACTAACTCGCAAGGAATACCCATCTACCTTGATGGTCTACAGAGGACAGTAGCAAGAATGATAAACATGTTAGAAATTGAAATAGTTCCAAGACCAGCTGCCAAGTATGAAGGTGGAGTTTATAGGGACAAGATGGGCCAGATATATGTAGTAACCGAAAACCCTGATCAGATTAATGAAAGAGGAGAGTTAGCTCAAGATCAGGCAACTACCTCACAAAACCCATTTGAGACCCATCAAAGAACAAAAAATGTGATGTTAGGACAAACGAGCCAAGGTAGTATACCCAATGGACCACATGAGCAATTCACCATGCCAGGAATTAAACCCCATAGCCACACTAGCCAAGGAATGGGAAATCTGAATAGAACCACATTTAGGGGAGAACCACCCCAAGGTGTTGGAGCTGGAATACACCTAGTAAAATCCGCTTATCCCATCACAAGTCAAACCCCAGAGCTCGACAAAATACTAAGACCAATCCAATTGGCCAAATGTATGTGAAATCATTACGATGGCACAGGAGAGCCATATGACCACATTGCAGAATTCAAGCAGGTATTGCGAGCAGAGCAAGTGGATGACTTTTTCACACAATATGAATCCTTTGGGCTAACTCTCACAGGAATAGCCTTAACTTGGTTTCAATCCTTGGATCCAAAGTGCTTTGAACATATTGAACAATTCTTCCAAGAAGTTATTTGGGAATTCACTAAGCGAGGGATCAAGCACAATTCCTCATCCTTAATACATAGTTTCAAACAAGTTCCTAATGAGATAGTAAAAAATGCAGCACGAAGATTTAAGCAATACGTAGCCCGATGCCCTGTGACAAAGAGACCTACTCAGCAAAAAATGATATCGTTATTTTTAGAAGGTCTAACCAATGGAACATTGAGAATCTTAGTATATGTAAAACGACTATAAAACCTAAGTGAATGTCTTCAGGAGTGCATAGATTTGGAAGACAACTTAGCTGAGGATCTCAAAACCACACAGGATCCTACCAAATCAGAGGATACAAGGAGCAATGAAACTTCTAGTTCGAGTTATGTGGAGGAAGCGACATAGTTAGTGGCCAAGAAATTAGGAGTACAAGGACAAAGGAACTGCTAGAACTCCTCTTGAGAGTGCCAATGTTAGGAAGTTGCACACTTTGCGGTGGGGATCATCCATCTCATGTTTGCACCAGCGAAGCATTAGGGTTATCACAACCTTACCCTTATGATAGACAACCAACTCAAGCGCCTAACATGTACTCTTATAGTGAGTAGAAGTACATCAACTACAACACTAAAAACTATTCAATGAATAGACATCCACGACCGTTTGTACCACCCCACTGTAGACCATACGAGTACCCTCCTATAGAACAAGGCAGAGAAGTTCCTAGGTATAACCCATGTCCAGGATCACGAGGAGCATCTAGACTGTATGAACATGGAGGATATGGCCAACCTCAACCTATACCAGGACAACAACCACCCCACACACTAGCTCCGATACAAGGGTAGAACCTCACAATACAAGTCGTTTGTCTTGAGTGTGGCAAAGAACAGCTCCTAAGAGATTGTCCCGGACATCCCTCTAGTGCACCAAAGGTTACACCCGTTAATGTAGTAGGCCTAGCAAGGGATTCAAGTTCTAGTAGCGATAATGTGGCTCCTATACATGTAGTTAGCAGGGCACAAGCCTTACAGAAAGCTAAAATAGCTGAGCAATTAGAGCCATGTGAATCGGGACAGCCTAGTAAGAGAAAAACAAGAACTTGGAAGGATACTAGAGAGAAGGCCAATAGTAAGTGGACCAAAAAGTTATCCGAAATAGAAGAAAGCCTGAAAGATGCAAAAACAAAAATAGAAGACATTGCCTCTCAAAACCCCTCGCAGGTCAAAACTCCATCCACACCACCTTATCCCCACCCACCAACCACTGTAAATAAACCACAACCAGGGTCTGTTCTTGCAGATCCAACCCCAAAAGACTTGGACATGATGTTCAAGGCATACCAGGCTCGACTTCAAGAAGGGCCAACACCTACAAACTTAGACAAGAGCTACCCTAGGGCAGATTTAGAGATTGAACGGACAAATATGTGCATAAAAATGGTGGAGCTAGCTCAAGCTATGTTTGAGGCCAATCAATCGCTCAATCAGACGAATGCTATTACACGGGATTTGCACTTCCAGGGCTTACTAGATAGATTAGAGCAATTGGTAAATAAACCACAAGTCTCTTTACCTCCAGAGGCTCAACCAACTATTGAAAGAGAAAGC
Source organism: Ceratopteris richardii (assembly GCA_020310875.1). Taxonomy (NCBI): domain Eukaryota; kingdom Viridiplantae; phylum Streptophyta; class Polypodiopsida; order Polypodiales; family Pteridaceae; genus Ceratopteris; species Ceratopteris richardii. The sequence continues at coordinate 125,902,420 of CM035426.1, forward strand.
TCATCACCAAAGAAAGTCTATGTTCCTGACTCCTTAGATGATGGAGAACTCCTTTCAATTCAACAACATACTCAAGGGTTCTTGCGGGAAATACAAGAAGAGAAATGGACCAAGGAGAAGGATGTTCCCCCTCCTATTCTTGAGATTAATGATCTTCACGAGAAATTTCCCCAAGACATCGCGTCTATTTATGGAGACCAAACAGAGCAACAAGAAGATGAATGATTAGATTTTGAATCTAATTCTTTACAAGAGTTGCCACAGTTCACAGGCTCATGGGAATCTGAAGCTCTCCAGATCAGAGCTCCCACAATATTGATCAGAAATGAAGACTCGGTGATTCCAAGAAACACTGAAGTCGTGAAGAACACTAAGGTTCAGTGTCATCTTACTTTCGAAGAGCTACTCAACGCAAAACCTGAGCTATGGAATCATGTAAAGGATCAAGTTCCAGAACTTAATTCGAAACTGCCAAAAGCAGGATCTAAAGAGCAAGTACCGGAGATACCTCTAGACAAAATAGGGGACATGAGCGAAGATGATGAAGGTAATACGTATCTTTCGATCACCTACCAAGGTTACACAACCAAAGCAATCATAGATTCAGGTGCTGGTGTTGCTATTGCAACCACCTCCTTGTGGAAGCGATGGGGCAAGCCCACATTAAGACCAACTAGAATGAAGCTTTAGATGGCTGACGACCATGTGGAAAGACCTCTAGGATTGCTTGAAGGGATAACTCTAACCACTTGTGGTGTAGAGTTTGAACACACCTTTGCTATATGTGACTTTGAAAAAAATAATGTCTACGAGATGATCCTAGGAAGACCCTTCCTATGACAACTGAAAATAGTACAAGATTGGGGAACCAACTCCTTATACTTGCAGCACTTAGGGGTCACAACCAAGGTCAATTTGAAGGATTACACCTTCAAAGATGCACCACCCCTCCAGTGGAATCCTATCCACAAGGAGCAAGAAGATTCGGTCTCTTTGCATTCTAAAAGTTCATCTGATACATCATGGATGCATGAAGATACTCATTTGTGGATGTGCAAGGTCACAAAGGAAGAGGAAAATCGCTTAAAGGAAAGAGAAAAAGGAACTTTTCCAGGAGATAGACCAGTTAAAGACCTAGCCTATACACCGATGATCTTTGTAGATGAGGAATTTGAGCCTCATGGTTGGGCAGAAATCTTAGCTACCATGGACATTGCAGTCAATGAAGAACAATGGACACCTCATTGTGATGAGGATTGTTATGATATTTCAATGTTCATGTGTCAGCCCTTGCTAGAAGAAGGTGACTCTAATGACTTCATAGAAGAAGAAGAGAACGATGATGATCTAGAGTCCATTGTGATGGATAGTTGCTTTATTTCAGAGGAGCACTATCTAGAAGACATAGGAGTATTTACACAAAAAGAAGAAGAACCTCTCACAAGCATAAAGACGATAAATTCAAAGGATGGGAGTGAAGGTAGTCAAAAGAAAAAGAAAAGAAAAGTAGTGAAACAGGACGAGGAGGAACCATTGTTTGAAGTACCAAAAAATTTCAAAAAATACGAAGTTGAGGACCAAAATATTTTGGTACGAATGCCTAAGAGAGAGGCCACAACAGGAGAAGCATATGATAACAAAGAAAAGACCAAAAAAATCGTAGTCACCATCGAAGAGAACGAAGAGAGATGTACATACATAGGAGATGACCTAAGTAAAGAAGAGGAAGTAGAGTTGGTAGCGTTATTAAGGGAATAGAGGGACGTGTTTGCATGGCACTATAGAGACTTGAAGGGAGTAGATCCAAAAATTTGTTCTCATACGATCCCCATGATAGAAGATGCCACGCCCACCAAATATAAGCCCTACACATATAATGACACTTATGCAGCCAAAATAAAAGAAGAAATTGATAGATTGATTGAAGTGGATTCATCTATGAGATTGAGCATACTGAATGGGTGTCCCCCATTGTTGTGGTGCCCAAGAAGAATGGAAAGTTGCATGTATGTATTAACCTTAAAAAAGTTAATGCCACCACGATAAGAGATAGTTATCCGCTTCCAATCATTGAACATTTGTTTGAGCATGTTGCAGGCAAGGAAGTTTATAGCTTCCTTGATGGATTTTCAGGTTACAATCAAGTAGCCATTTCCTTAGAAGACCAACATAAAACAGCTTTCGCCATAGTGGGGGATCTTTGCATTTCGGGTGATGTAGGGCTCACCAATGCACCTGCAACCTTTCAACGGCTCATGTGTCATGTCTTCAAAGAGTTCTTGCGAAAGAGCTTAGAAGTATATGTGGATGATTTATGTGCTCATTCCCAAGAGCGAAGATACCACATCCCTGAGCTCAGACAGATCTTCAACAACTGTAGAGAATATCAAGTATGTCTGAACCCAGAGAAGTGTGTGTTCATGGTACGTCAAGGTAAAATCTTAGGTCAAATTGTCTCTAAGAATGGAATATCAATAGATGAGGACAAGGTAAAAGCCATAGAAGAGTTGCCGAGGGCGAGGAATGTTAAAGAGGTACAAGCCTTTATGGGCCATTGTGGATATAACTGTAGGTTTATACACATGTATGCAATTATAGCTAAGCCTCTTTCTGCCTTGTTGACAAATTTTGAGTGGAACGATGAATGCAAAAAGTCCTCAAAGCTTTTGCACAGCACCAATACTGACCATTCCTGATTGGAATAAGCCATTCCATGTACACGTGGATGCATCCAATTATGCAATAGGATGTGTGTTGTCACAACCAACTGGTGAAGGGAACTTAGATTTGCCTATAGCATATGTTGATAGCAGTCAGGGCACCCAAGGACTGACGAGACAAGGAAGCCAGTAGAGAGAGTTAGAGCAAAGCGAAGGATTAAGTAGACAGAGCAGTCAACACAGATCTCGCAGATAGGCCCTTCAATTTTTTCCAAATCAACATCTTTATAACAGTGATTCTCATCACTAACAATCATTGTAAATACCATTTCATATTTTTGTAGCTCATTTTGTGCAATCCAAGGAGTCCTTGAGCTTGAGGAGCTTAAGAAGTACCTACCTATCAATTTTCACATTTTTTTGACTCCGTTTGAGCCCCAATAGGCCCTAGAACCTAATTTTTAACTAGGCCGGACACTAGGTCTAGACAGGGCCAAAAGCTAGTAAAAAACTATAAATAGAGCTAGAGAGCTCATTTTTGAGGTTAGCTTGTAATAGATTTGAACTTATAAGAGCACTTTTGAGTAATAAAAAAGAACTCCATTGTCTCTCTCTTTGTTCTTGCCTTGTGTGCGCGTGTGTGTATGTGTGTGCATGTTTGTGTGCTTCTCACTCACGCACTTGTGCCTTCACTTGCTCGAGGTCTTCACACCATCCTCATGTCTTCTCAGATTGACATTAAAGGAGGTGCTACTCATCACTGAGCTACACCAAATTTTGGCGCCGTTGTCAGGGATCGAGCTTTGAGGATGAGCGTGTGATGGTAAGACGTAGAGTTGAGGTGTTGGAGTCATAGGTAATTTCTTCACTTTTATCTATTTTCTTGTGTTTTCTTCATCATCATCATCATCACCATCATCATGCTCACCATCTCCCACCTCGATCTCCATCATCGCAAAAATTTCAGTTTTTTTATCATATCTCCTTCCTCCTTCTGTTTCCCTCATTTCATTTGTGAGAGAGAGCGAGAGAGCGAATTGTTGTGTGCTGGTTTTGCATGTTTTTTGAGTTTCCTTGCAGGATCTGGCTGTCCCATCATCTCCAGCACGTTGCGCCGGAAAAGCTCAGTCTTGTCTCTGTGTCGCACACCTCTGTCGATCGCGATTGACAGAAAAATCGCTCCTTTGGTAAAACTAAGTGCACAACAGTAGACTAGAGACCTTGCACATCACAAATCCAAAAAAATTTCTACAAAATTTGCATTTTTGCTGTCCATCGCGATTGACAGTGTCCATCGTGATTGACAGCCTATCCATCGCGAATACAATGAATGTATTTATAAATAGATGTCTCAAATGATTTATGTATAGATGAGGGAGCTATGGAATCCATACCTACATTAAAAGATGCAAATGAGGTCTTGAATATGTTTGCTGCTAATGCCACGCATATTTTCTTAAAGGATGTTGAGCCTAATACACGAATTTCCCTTATTGCAATTACATATGGATCTGATGTGATGCATGAAGAGATGAAGCAACTTATTAGATGAATGATCTTCATTCATACCTACAGCAAGAAGGTCCTGACAATGGATGTAGTGCTACGATGCCACTATTTACCCACTACTTTTTCAGTTGGCAGATACAAAAGGATGTGGATGTGTAAGTTTAAGGGGAGTGGATGTCACATTCGCACACCAACGATGAAAAAGGAGTATTGTATCCATTTCGTTTTGGGAATTATACGAGTCTTCATGGTGGATTTTACTCCAGTTATGGATATAGAAGTGAACAAATGGATGGAGAGCAAGGCATGCAATCGAGAGAAGTGGCTTGGTGCATGCAGAAGAGGGAGGCCGACTTCGCTTCACGGAGAGAAAGATATCTGGAGATTCGTGGAGGGCAAGTTTTTTATTAAAGAATATAAGGAGCTCTTGCTTCCCAGGAGGGGGTTCTCGTGGAGGAACCGCATCCGTTGAGCGCTGTTAGAGGAGGTTGCTGAAGCGGCCGATAGGAGGGAGATGCGCATGCGGAAGGGGAAAGTTTATGCAGAGGCCAATTTTCACGTAGATGCTTTTGGCAAACATGACGCAATAGTGATCTGACATCTCTATCATCTTCCCTCTCATCCACCTGTTCGACCATCTTTGATGCTCTGATTCTTGCTGATCTTTACCATCGTTTTGCTCTGAGTGAGAATCTGCAACTCCGCTGATGATGTTTTGTGAACTGATGCGCATTCGATCCGTTTGCTAAAGCAAATGTTGTGGACAAGTCTGATGCTGGAACAAAAGTCTACATGCATGTTCGCATCAAGCAACGTAATGGAAGGAAGAGTCTGACTACCGTTCAGGGCCTAAAGAAAGATTATAAGAACAATAAAATCCAAAAGGAGTTCATCTTGCTTTCATCAGATGGAGGGCGCTGCATGCTCTGATCCGAACGGAGAAGGTCGCGCATGCTGAGGAAGAGAGATTCTATCATAGAGGGCCAAGCACGCTTACCTGCGGAGTTAAAAGGAGATCTTGGAGGCTAACACACGGGCAGAGAGAATGTATCTAGATTGATGACTCAAAGATTGATGAGCACTGAATCAGATATCGAATCTCTTTTTGGGAAGACTCTAACATTCCAGATGATGAAGGAGGTGCGAAGAGAAATAGAGCTCCTTACTGGAATGAAAACTGACTCTGAACTTCTAAGGAAGCGAACGACGAACGTTCAAAATGGAATGCTTTGAGGTTTTATATACATTTACTTTTATATTAAGTTGATGAAGTACATGCCTTTTGTTCAAGTGTTCTCATGATAATCTGATGTTATGTTCGACTGAACACACAAATCAATGTGTTCTGAAGTTCTTACTTAAGGATTTTTTATGTTCCAGTAGATTTTTTATTACGGCGCCCTTTTCTCCTACTCATGTTTTATGTTACGATAGCTATGTTATAAATTCTAAAAAACCTTTTTGTTGAGTTTGAATCTTAGCGACCATGGTGGGCTTTGATGTTGTTCAACTCAGATGGAGTTAGCCTGATGATTTGTTAATGAATATTTGGCTGCATTGCTTCATATACTCGCATTTTCATGTATTGATGTAACACTTCTGCAATTTACACACCAGCGCTGGGACAAGCAGGTCAATCTCTGTTGCAACCGAATACAGAAAGGCTTAAATTATGTTTTAATCTGTTTGGGAAATCAATCTGTGATTGATGTGTTTCGTTGATGATTAATCGTAGCTGATCAATAACTAGCTGATCAATAACTTTAATATGACCACACTATGCTGATGAGTTCTGCGCTTACTGTAGATGACATCTATACATAGCAGTGAACAAAAATAATTTGTTTAGAAAACGCTATGACAAGAGCACTAAAACGATCGATTTTTACAATGTGCGTTTCTGCTGATATATGGAAAGAGTATTACCTATTATTTTTTCAGCGTTTGGATGCTTGGTTGTACTGGCCTAAATGATAATATTTTTGTTTTTTTACTTAAAGAAAAACAAGAAACCATAAAGCTGCATACATTTGTAAAGGTTTTGTTTTTGTCAGTCAATCGGACAAACCTCTTTCTTTGAGAAATACGTAAGATATATATATGCACATTCCATATTTTGAATATTGAATGGTTTTGCTCATATTTAGAGGTAGATGCATGCACGAGACAAATCTGATCGTTTATATTTTCGATTCACTTTGTGGTGAGAAACGGGTTTCGCGCAATTTTTTATTTTACTTCTTTTGTTCATATATACTTCATTCAAACGCTACAGTCTACATGATTATAGTGAACACTTCTTTTGCCTAATTTTCATCACGAATACTTAGGTATTATAGAGCATTGAAATTTATGTCTTACTTGAGGTATGATAATTACCATTCTGTCACGAGAATATGATAAAATTGATAAGGTTTCTCTTTCGATCTGATCAATTCTCTCAAAACTTCCATTAAAATACTAATAAGCTTTCTGATTTTTCATCATATCACCTGAGTTGCTCCAAGCACGATCCATCAGCCGTCATGAATCGCTCCCACATTTGAACCCGACGTGAAAATCGGCGTTGCATCTGAGGTACATCTGACGAGAAACAAATTCCAGGTATTTATACTTGAATTCTCCTTGCTTTCACATAGTTAAACGAAAATGAAATCTAATGTAGAAAACCTTCTTCATGATATGAAATCACGATTAGTTTCCTCTATTAAAGCTTAATTCCAAGTTTGAGTCCTTAAATTTGTTTCTTTCAATCTTAACTACAGTAGTATCTGATCTTAATGCAACTCTTAAATTAATAGATACTCATTTGATCCCGAGTTTAGGAATTTCGAAGGAATTGTTCATTATGAACTTTCAAATTTGAATGAAAATATGGAAACATTAGCAAATCATGTAAAATAAATTTCATCATTCAAAACTATTGGTCATGACATTGCAAGTTTAAAAGAGAACATTGAAAGGTTAAACAATCAAATACAAGAAAGTGCTACATGTGAATGCAAAGATAAATATCAAGTACGAGTTCAAAGTAGATCTATGTATTCTATTGATCAAAACCCTTTACCCGATCATAGAAGAGTCGTTCCTAGCCCTTTACATCAAAGACCAAATAGAACCGTTAGATGCTTCTGGTGTGACCAACTAGGTCATAAATATGGGAATTGTATGGCCTATGAGAAAGCATGTAGACAACAATTGATACTAGAAAGTGAACGAAAAATATATAATTATCATGATCGCTTACCTCTACACTTGAACCTAGGTAGAGGTGGAATGGTAAAATATTTTGAGCAAATCAAGCTTGGTCAAGATCAAACAAACGAGTTAAAACATACTAGAGAATAAAACGTAATAAGAATACAAAATCTATTGATCAGGACATTAGGCATCGATCGGTTAAAGATATGATAAATATCCAAACAGAAATGCATAATCCACAAGATGAAGAGATGGTGCAAGATAGTCAACGAAATGATAAGCAAGATAATAAGCAATTAGAGTATGAAGGAACAACTTATGAGAAGAAGAAAAATATGAAAATTTACATATTATTTCAATTGATCCGGATGAGAAAATTGAAAAGATGAAAGGACAAGTTAATTGTGATACTAGGAATCAAACTAATAATCAAGGTGAAATTGAGTAAATTAAACAAGTGACTAATAAAATGAGGATACAAATAATGAGAAAATTCTTAATGAAAAAGAACAAGAAGTTTTTGAAAACATTATCAATCAAATTACACAAAATAAGAAGAAATCATCAAAAATCCTTAAAAGAAAAAATGAGTTGTCTATGCAAGAAATTTTTGATGTTTTGTATTAAAATTTTAAATACCTACTAATGAGTTTTGAATGTGATTCTACTGATGTGTTTTTTGAGTTTATGAGTACAGGTGAAGACTTGGAGCTAATTGCAAATCAGGAAGTTGAATGGATTGTAAGAAGAGCAATAGAGTGAATGGATTGAAGGGATTGCTACTTATAATGGATTGAATGGATTAATTGGATTGAATGGATTAATTGGATTGAATGGATTGAATGGATCGTCTATACATACCATAAAGTCCTTTCATGAACTGTATGTGTACATATGAATATTTTGATTTGATATTTCTTATCATGTGTTTAATGTTTGAATGCAGGAGAATATCGAAGGAAGGCAATGTAAATGGAAAGTGAAGTGAAGATCAGAAAGCCTTGTCTTTTTCTTAGTTATCCTGTTAACCCAAATCTTTTTTGCACCTATTTTGAGATGCATTGCAGACCAAGTATGCATGTACAAATGTGTAGAAAGCACGTCTTTTAAAACCAATAGAAGCAATCTGCACATTAGATAAATAGGTAAACATCATTGAAAAGTTAATGAATCAAGTTTTGACAGAATAGAGAGAGTGTAATTATGAGTAAGGAAGAGAGATTGCATTTGTGAGAGAGTGGAATTCTGAGTATTGAGAGTTTCTTTGCGTAGATACCATAAATCCTTGATTTTCACACCATTTTGTTTTGCTAAAACATGCATAAATGAAATGTACAGAGCACGAGTATTTTTAAACCCATACGTGCACACTTGATTGCACTTGTACTGAGTTGTATATATATGTGAAGCTGGTAACATCAATTTGAGTGTGAAGCTTTGTCATCGAATGCTAAATACCTCTCGTATTGCACCATTATGTTTTTGATGCACTTAAAGTATGCATGTGGTAGGGTCACATTACATGACCATGCATTGAGGCACAATCTGAGTGTTACCCTTGCACATAAGAGAGATTGAAAGGATGAATGTATATTCACATTGCTATGTATGTGAGTGAGTGCACAATCCTCACCATCCGAAGCCTTTTACCTTGCTTATTGAAGCATATTTGTTCTCTATGCATTTCAAAGTATGCATTTATTAGGGCCCAATACATGGCCATGCATAAGGCACTTTATTGTTTTTAAACCCATGCACACATAATACATTATGAAGATAATCTTTATTTTTTAAAGCATTAATAGGTATTGGTTGGTGCATCCGAAGGAAGCACAGGTTTGGTGGGGGTGAATGTCGGAGAGATTCTCTCTCCCTATTTTGATGCTAGAAATGTCAAATCATGAAGACTTGATGGCAAGATTGGATGAGAATACCAATCGTATGTAGGAAGAAAATGATAATGGAGGAAGTTGTATTAGATGATGACAACTTTACGAATGTATTTGATGAGGTTCTTGATGTTCTTGAAGATGTTAATACAATGAATGCATTTATAAATAGATGTCTCAAATGATTTATGTATAGATGAGGGAGCTATGGAACCCATACCTACATTAAAAGATGCAAATGAGGTCTTGAATATGTTTGCTGCTAATGCCATGCATGTTTTCTTAAAGGATGTTGAGCCTAATACAGGAATTTCCCTTATTGCAATTACATATGGATCTGATGTGATGCATGAAGAGATGAAGCAACTTATTAGATGGATGATCTTCATTCATACCTACAGCAAGAAGTTCCTGAAAATGGATGTAGTGCTACGATGGCCACTATTTACCCACTACTTCTTCAGTTGGCAGATACCAAAGGATGTGGATGTGTAAGTTTAAGGGGTGTGGATGTCACATTCGCAGTCCAACGATGAAAAAGGAGTATTATATCCATTGCATTTTGGGAATTATAGGAGTCTTCATGGTGGAGTTTACTCCAGTTATGGATATGGAAGTGAACAAATGGATGGAAGGCAAGGCATGCAATCGAGAGAAGTGGCTTGGTGCATGTAGAAGAGGGAGGCCGACTTCGTTCATGGAGAGAAAGATATCTGGAGATTCGTGGAGGGCAAGTTTTTTATTAAAGAATATAAGGAGCTCTTGCTTCCTAGGAGGGGGCTCTCGTGGAGGTTCCGCATCCGTTGAGTGCTGTCAGAGGAGGTTGCTGAAGCGGCCAGTAGGAGGGAGATGCGCATGCGAAAGGGGAAAGTTTATGTAGAGGCCAATTTTCAAGTAGATGCTTTTGGCAAACATGACACAATAGTGATCTGACATCTCTGTCATCTTCCCTCCCATCCACCTCTTCGACCAACATTTGATGCTCTGATTCTTGTTGACCGTTACCATCGTTCTGCTCTGAGTGAGATTCTGCAACTCCGCTGATGATATTCTGTTAAGTGATGCACATTCGATCCGTTTGCTGAAGCAAATGCTGTGGACAAGTCTGATGCGGGAACAAAAGTCTACGTGCATGTTTGCATCCAGAAACGTAACGGAAGGAAGAGTCTGACTACCGTTCAGGGCCTAAAGAAAGATTATAAGAACAAAAAAATCCGAAAGGAGTTCATCTTGCTTTCATAAGATGGAGGGCGTTGCATGCTCTGATCCAAATGGAGAAGGTCGCGCATGCTGAGGAAGAGAGATTCTATCACAGAGGGCCAAGCACGCTTACCTGCGGAGTTAAAAGGAGATCTTGGAGGCTAACACACGGGCAGAGAGAATGTATTTGGACTGATGACTCAAAGATTGATGAGCGCTGAATCAGATATCGAATCTCTTTTTGAGAAGAATTTGACATTCCAGATGATGAAGGAGGTGCGAAGAGCAATAGAGCTGCTTACTGGAATGAAAACTGACTGTGAACTTTTGAGGAAGCAAACGACGAACATTCAAAAAGGAATGTTTGAGGTTTTATATACATTTACTGATTTTATATTAAGTTGATGAAGTACATGCCTTTTGTTCAAGTGTTCTCATGATAATCTGATGTTATGTTCGACTGAACACACAAATCAATGTGTTCTGAAGTTCTTACTTAAGGATTATTGATGTTCCAGTAGATTTTTTATTACGGCATCCTTTTCTCCTACTCATGTTTTATGTTACGATAGCTATGTTATAAATTCTAAAAAACCTTTTTGTTGAGTTTGAATCTTAGCAACCATGGTGGGCTTTGATGTTGTTCAACTCAGATGGAGTTAGCCTGATGATTTGGTAATGAATATTTGGTTGAATTGCTTCATATACTCGTTATTTCATGTATTGATGTAACACTTCTGCAATTTACACGCCAGCGCTGGGACAAGCAGGTCAATCTCTATTGCAACCCAATACAAAAAGGCTTAAATTATGTTTTAATCTGTTCGCGAAATCAATTTCTGATTGATGTGTTTCGTTGATGATTAATCATACCTGATCAATAACTTTAATATGACCACACCATGCTGATGAGTTCTGAGTTTACTGTAGATGACAGCTATACGTAGTAGTGAACAAAAATAATTTGTTTAGAAAACGCTATGACAAGACCACTAAAACCATCGATTTTTACAATGTGCGTTTCTGCTGATATATGAAAAGAGTATTACCTATTATTTTTCCAGCGTTTGGATGCTTGGTTGTACTGGCCTAAATGATAATATTTTTGTTTTTTTACTTAAAGAAAAACAAGAAACCATAAAGCTGCATACGTTTGTAAAGGTTTTGTTTTTGTCAGTCAATCGGACGAACCTCTTTCTTTGAGAAACACCTAAGATATATATATATGCAAATTCCATATTTTGATATTGAATCGTTTTGCTCATATTTAGAGGTAGATGCACGCATGAGACAAATCTGATCGTTTATATTTTCGACTCACTTTGTGGTGAGAAACGGGTATCGCGCAATTCTTTATCTTACTTCTTTTGTTCATATATACTCCATTCAAACCCTACAGTCTACATGATTATAGTGAACACTTTTTTTGCCTAATTTTCATCACGAATACTTAGGTATTATAGAGCATTCAAATTTATGTTTTACTTGAGGGATGATAATTACCATTCTGTCATGAGAATATGATAAAATTGATAAGGTTTCTCTTTCGATCTCATCAATTCTCTCAAAACTTCCGTTAAAATACTAATAAGTTTTCTGATTTTTCATCATCGCACCTGAGTTTGCTCCAAGCACCCAACGTGCACCGTTAACGAGACGGTTGACTTGATCCATCAGCCATCATGAATCGCTCCCACAACGTGTCCATCGCGATTGGCAGGCAACGATGGACAACTCTGTCCATCACGATTGACAACCCAGTCGATCGCGACTGACAGCCATTTTCGGCCAATTTTTTAGGGTTTTTTAATTTGAGGAATTTGGCTAATTTTGGGCATAAGTATTGGGCTATAGGAAATATAGGGATGATATAAACAAGTAATTTGAGGAAACCTTGTTTCCCTGTCAGCCTATTTGAACTCTGTTTTAACCCCAAAACCTTGAACTGGCATAACTTTCTCATAGGAAATCCGTTTGCTGTGAATTTTGTTTTGTTGGAAAGCTCATGGGGAGTATTTTGAAGTTGACCATACTCAGGGAAACATAACCAAGAGATCTCTAGAATTGTTTGCCATAAAGACAGAGGGCAATTTGATATCTAAATTGCATGAATGGAAGTGATTTATTATGTCATTTGAATCTAAGTCTTGAGCTAACTTTCAGATTATTACAGGTCCATTGAGAACACTAGAAGGCATCCAAAGAAAGGTCGTTCCGCAAGCTTGAGAACGGGGTTCTTGATCACCAAGGAGCAAGGGATCAACAAGTGAGGTCCATTGAGAGCACTAGAAGGCATCCAAAGCAAGGGCGTTCCGCAAGCTTGAGAACGGGGTTCTTGAGCACCAAGGAGCAAGGGATCAGCAAGTGAGGTTGGAATATTTTTGACTTCCTTTGTCAATTCCTAGCTTAGGCTAAGTACGCGTAGTGTTTGAAGTAAGTCAAGATAACGATAGGCATCTATCAAGTTGAAGACTACCTAAATACTCAAGTCTAAGCTAAAACATAATCTTTGTGCAGTCGATAACTTAAAAGGAAAAGATCTTAACGTGCTACGATCAGCTTTAAGTACGGAAAATCAATCACGTATTCCTGACGACGTGATATCTGACAATATCATAAACACGATAATCAACTAAAAAAGAACCAAATAACGGATACGAAAGAACTCAGCAACGAGGTTGTACTTTGGTTAAAAATAGGGGTTGTTCATTCGGGTATATGAACCTGAGGTCAGGACGACACCTAGGGAGAGATAGATAGAGTCTTAGGTCTTCAGAGGCTAGTGTCAACCATACTGCTAGGTCTTGGGCCCAGCCGTTGAGCCATTATTCGCACTACCCTAGCTTTGAAACCAGTGAGTCCGAGATGTCTCATGGTATGGAGAGGCCTACAGGAAGTTCAGGTGTGCCATACTTGCAACGGGTAGAAGGCCCTTACAAGACTCAGTTGGAATACCTTAGGACCAACCGATTAGGTGTGTGCATATATCAGGATGGCCAAGGAAGATCCGTGGTCTAGATTAGAAACCCAAATCAACCCATTGGACTTGAAAATCCAGTCAAGTTTGAAAATGGAGCATACCTAGACAAAGAAGGAACCATATATGTAGTCACTAGTCACCCAGATAGAACAGACGAATTCGGTAATGTGATCCCAAAACCGGACATAGGGGACCTAGAGCAAGGAAACATAGGTGGAGAGCCTAAAACATCTCTAGGCAAATCAGTTCTTACTAGAATTATCACACCAGAGTGGATTCCCCAGGACAATAAGAGCATAGATCAACTCTTGAACCGAGAGGCTAATGAAGCCTTTTGGAGGTATAAGCCTGATCAATCGAATGAGGTAGGAACGATCACTATTATTGAGTTAAAAGATCCGGATAGCCCAGGCAAAGTGACCTACCTAGGCAATACATCAGAGCAGATATTCGTGGTCACAGAGCATGGTAGGCATGCCTACCCTTGGAAAGGAGAATTTATTCTTCCCCAACCAAGATCCAATGTCTCTTTTGGCCACCAAGGAGTTGGAACATCCCAAGCTCATGGAGCTCAAAGGGTCAGAAGTAGAGATAGACCAGAGGTAAGCTTTGCTAACCCATTGGGAAGAGAAAGGATGAGAACAGAAATAGAACTTGAGAGACCTAGAGCCCCAAGGAACCAAAGAATTGCTGATGATTTTCCTTTGCCAAGACCTAGGGAACACACTAGAACCTTGAGGCCAACCCAACTGGTTAAGTCCATGAAGAATTACTTTGATGGCACGGGAGACCCATATGATCATATGGCTGAGTTTAGGCAAGTCTTGAGAGCTGAGCAAGTTGAGGACCTATTCACGTAGTACAATGCCTTTGGTCTAACCCTTAGGAACACAACCCTTACATGGTTTCAACCACTGAATGAGAGGCTTTCATCACTGAATTCTCTAAGAGTGGGATAAGGCATAATACTTCCTCACTGATTCATAGCTTCAAGCAGACCCCCCGAGAGACTGTGAGACTTGCAGGAAGAAGATTTAGGCAATACTTAGAGAGATGTCCGATTCCTGAGTTACCCACAGCAGCCAAAGAAGTGGCTTTATTCTTGGATGGATTGCTGAGTGCGAAGTTGAGATCATATGTGTACTTAAAAGACCCTAGGACCATAGAAGAGTGTGTACGCATGTGCATTGACATTGAAGATAACCTACGGGAGGAGTTAGAGCTTTCAAAAATCTACAAAGATTCAGATACTTCTTCTAGCCTCTCTTCCACATAATCCAGATCTATTGAGGAATTGGCAGAGAAGGTAGCTCAGAAACTAGGTGTCTCTAGCAAAAAAATCCCAAGATTTGCCCCAGTAAAGAGATTTTATACTTGCAGTGGTGACCATATGGCAAATGTATGTCCCATTATGGCTCAACCCCAAGTGAATCCTAGTAGCCAATACTGCACTATAGAACGGAGATACACAAATCACACAGCACAAGACTATCCATACAATAAACAAGCCGTTAGGCAAACCTACCCTCAACCCTATCCACAACAAGGAAGATACCAGAACAAGTACCCACCACAATAGTATGCTAGGCCTCAACAATCCTACCAACCCTAATATCAGGCCCAACAGAGACCTCAACCAGTGCTAGCCCAACAACCTCCTACTCCAGCCAATGTGATTCCTGTAAAGTATGCAGCTGCAGAAGAAAGTTTAAATAGACCTATAGCCCCAGTAACTCCATTACTTTCGGAAAGTGACCCCAGTGACCATAGTTTTGATTCTACAAATATTGATAGTCCCTAGGCTTACTACATGCAGTGCTCGGAACATGGGAATCCTACTATAGTGAAGAACCGAGTGAACCTAGTTGGGAGCCAGAGTATGCAAATGTCATGTATGCAAACCCCAACTCTAGACCTCAACCTAGGCAGGTAAGACCCCCATTCCCTAGAGGACCATGCTACAGATGTCAGGGAGATCACCTCATTCGTGATTGTCCCATGCCTGCACCTACACAACCCCAATCAGTAGCCATCGAGGGCTTTTGTCAAGATTGCGGAAAGGAGCATCTCTTACGAGATTGCTCAAAGAATCCCAATAATATGCCAAAAATCACTCCTATCAATGTTATTGGGTTAGTTGTAGACTCTTCAGGAAGTGTAACCTCCATTACGCGCGTGCAAGTGGTCACTAGAGCTCAAGCATTGCAGCAAAACCAAGGTGTAGGCCAGGAAAAGAGCTCCGAGGTTAGTGAAACGGAGAGCATGACGAAGAAAAGGACTAGAGCTTGGAAGGATAGTCGAGAAAGAATGAAAAGGCAATGGGCAAAGAAGATGAGTGAACTGGAGGAAAGCCTAAGAGAAAGGAAAGCCAAGATCATCGAACTTACATCTCAAACTCACTCGCTCACCACTCCACCACCACCATTCCCATCGCCATCCAACCCACCCCACTCTATTCCACAACCCCCTAGAGTAGGATCAGTCTTAGCAGATCCCACTCCTGAGGACCTTAATATGATGCTCAAAGCATGTCAAGCCAGAATCCAAGAAAGGCCAAACGTAACGGATCATGAAAAATGTTACCCTAGAGCCGAGCTAGAGCTTGAATGAACTAAAATTTGTGCTAAGATGGTGGAATTGGCTCAAACTATGTTTGACACCAGTCGCCTCTTTAACATCTCTAGTTCAGCTAAGACACAATTGCATTTTGATGGACTGCTAGAAAGATTGGAGAGGCTATTTGCACAATCAGAAAAGGAACCCGCCTCTCAAAATAAGAGAAAGCCAAGTGACAGAATAAGCATTCCTCCCCAGGAAGCTTATGTGCCTAACTCCACAGAGCCAGACACATCTTCTTCTATGAATCGGTACTCACCCGATTTCCTACAAGAGATTCAAGAAGAGAAATGGTTAAAAGAGAGTGGAGTCCCTCCTCCCATTGAACTTGTGGATGACGCGCATGATCAATTCCCACAGGATATTCCATCCATTTATGGAGAGCAAGAGAGCTCTCAATTCCATGAGAGATTTGACTTTGAGTCTAATTCCTTACAAGAGCTACCCTATTTCACAGGCCCATGGGAAGCTAAGTCTACTTGTATGAGGGCACCCACAGTCATGGTACGAAACAAAGACTCCGTTATACCTAGAAATACGGAAGTAGTAAAGAATACTAAAGTGCAATGCAATCTCACTTTAGAAGAGCTACTCAAGGTTAGGCCGGAACTGTGGAAACATGTAGCCAAACAAGTACCAGAGGTAGCTAAACCGCGTTCCCTCGTAGGTTCTCATAAAATAGTGCCAGAGATACCTTTGGACAAGATAGGAGATATGAGCGAAGGAGAAGAAGGAAACTCCTACCTTCCCATTACCCATCAAGGATACACAATCAAGGCAATTTTAGACTTAGGTGCAGGAGTTGCAATTGCTACTACTTCCCTATGGAAGCGTTGGGGCAAGCCAGCACTCACGCCAATGAGAATGAAATTGCAAACGGCTGATGGTCACATAGAGAGACCTTTAGGCTTGCTAGAAGGAATAAATCTCACATGTGGTGTTGAGTTCGACCATACGTATGCTATATGTGATTTTAGCAAAAATCATGCCTATGAGATGATTTTGGGAAGACTATTTATGCGACAGTTGCAAGTGGTATAGGATTGGGGAACCAATTCCTTGTATTTGCAACACTTAGGTGTTACGACCAAAGTGAATCTCAAAGATTACTCTCATAGAGATGTCCCTCCTATCCAATGGAATCCCATCTATAGAGCTAAAGATGATACTGGGTCTCTGCATTCCATAGGATCAGGATCCTCATGGATGCCTGAAGGCACTCACTTGTGGATGTGTAAAGTAGCAGTAGAAGAAGAAAAGAGAGAAAAAGCTAGAGAGATAGGTGCGAAAGAAACCCATAGATCAGTTCAAGACCCAACCTATGCACAAGTTATCAATGAAGAACAATGGACACCCCACTATGATGAGGATGGCTATGACATTTCAGTCTTCTCAATAGAACCAATCATGGGAGGTTCGGTTTTAGAAGAGTGCAAACCTAGCCCTGATGCATTTGAGGATGCAAGTGACTCCGATCTAGAGTCAATCATTATGGACCCACCTTTTGCATCAGAGGAAGAATACTTCTATGAAGTAGAAGCTTACCCTCAGAGACACAGAGAAATCATGAATGATGTGAGGTTAACTACACAACTGACCCCCAAGAGCGAAGTTAAGAAAAGGAAGAAGAGAGAAGTCACACTAGAAGAGGAAGAATCTTTGTTTGAGGTCCTTGAAAATTTTAAGAAGTATGAGATAGACGATAGGAGAGTCATGATAAGAATGCCTAAACGTGAGGCATAATCAGGAGAGTCCTATGATAACAAAGAAACCACCATGAAAATAGTGGTAGCCATAGAAGAAGGAGAAGAAAGATGCACTTACATAGGGCATGATCTGATGCAAGAAGAAGAGCAAGAGTTGATAACCTTGCTAAGAGAGTACAGAGATGTATTCGCTTGGAGTTACATGGACTTGAGAGGTGTAGACCCTGACATATGCTCACACACCATTCCCATGACCTCAGATGCCAAACCATCCAAGCAGAAGCCATACACCTATAACGATAACTATGCTGCTAAGATCAAGGAGAAGATAGATAGATTGGTAGAAGCTGGATTCATCTATGAAATTGAGCACACTGAGTGGGTATCCCCCATCGTGGTTGTACCTAAGAAGAATGGGATGCTACATGTGTGCATTAACTTGAAGAAGTTTAATGCATCCACTATTCGAGATAACTATCCGCTTCCTATCACTGAGCACCTACTAGAAAGAGTCGCAGGCAAGGAAGTGTACAACTTCCTGGATGGATTTTCTGGCTACAATCAAGTGGCCATAGCTCCACTAGATCAGCATAAGATAGCTTTTGCCACAGAATGGGGCATATTGGCCTTTAGGGTAATGCCATTCGGGCTTACCAATGCTCCTGCAACCTTCCAAAGATTGATGTGCCACGTGTTTAAAGAGTTCTTGAGAAAGAATTTAGAAGTCTATGTTGATGATCTTTGTGCTCATTCCAACATTACACAGACACATATACCTGAACTCAGGCAGATCTTTGACAAATGTAGAGAATATCAAGTCTGCCTGAACGTAGAAAAGTGTGTTTTCATGGTCAGGAAAGACAAGATTCTAGGACACATAGTGTCAAAGAACGGCATATCCACTGATGAAGACAAAGGAAGAGCCATCGCAGAACTACCTAGGCCAAAGAATATCAAGGAAGTACAAGCATTCATGGGGCATTGTGGTTATTACCGACACTTTATACACATGTACGCCATCATTGCAAAGCCTCTGTACGGACTTTTGACTAACTTTAATGAATGTGCAGTGATGAATGTGAAAACTCTTTCAACGAGCTCAAAAGAAGATTGTGTTGAGCACCAATCTTGACCACACCAGATTGGAATAAACCGTTTCATGTTCACGTGGATGCATCCAATTATGCTATTGGATGTGTGCTCGCACAACCTACTAGTGAAGGTAATATGGATCTTCCGATTGCCTATGCTAGTAGACAATTGAATGCAATTGAGCGGAATTATACCACTACTGAGAGAGAAGGATTAGGCATGGTATATGTGGTTAAGAAGTTTAGACACTATTTTCTTGCAAATAAGTTTAAATTTTTTACTGACCATCAAGCACTGTTATATCTCGTGAACAAGCCATGATATACAGGTAGATTAGTAAGATGGTTTCTCTTACTAATGGAATACGATTTTGAGGTAGTGGTGAGGAAAGGTAAGAGTCACTTGAGAGCGGACCATCTCTGAAGACTCACATCAAGAGAGGCCCCACAAGGAGTATCAGATGACCTTCCTGATGCTAACTTGTTTAATTTGGAAGTCGTGCCACAGTGGGCTAAGCCATTAGTGCCAGTATTGATATACGGGCCTAACCACTACATAAGATAGGGAGATAGTAAAAGCCCAAAAGTACCATATAATGGCAGAGAGTATGTACAAGAATACTGATCAAGGAATATTAGCCTGTTGTGTGGAAGAGGATGAGTATGCTAAATGGTTGCAATTGGCACATGTAGGTGCATTAGAGCAACATTACTCAAGACAACGAACCCTACAGTCACTAAGGAGACTTGGAGTGCATTGGCCGACTATGGAAGCTGATGTCCATAAGTTGTGCAAGGAATGCCTGATCTGCTGCACTAAACCACCTGTGGAACATGCCCATCTTTATCAAGTGTCCATAGTGCCAGATTGGAATGAACCACTAGTAGCCTTCTTACAGACGAATACATTCCCTCACGACATGACTTTGGCTAGGAAAAGAAGTTTAGAACAAGAAGCCCAAGACTATTCACTTGTCGGTGATAATTTATACAAGCGTGGTAAAGATGGTTACCTGAGACTATGTGTTCATGAGAGTGAATATCTCAAGATCTTGGAAACTGCTCACCATGGTGTAGTAGGAGGACATTTTGGACTAGATCGGGTGATCAAGGCTATACTATTCGCAGGTCTTTGGTGGCCGACCCTTCACATGGATGCACATACCTATGTGAAGAGGTGTGATGTCTGTCAGCAAACTCAGTATCCTATACGTAAAGATGAGATGCCTTTGAAACCTATGATGGGTGGACGAGCATTCTCTAAGTGGGGAATAGACTTCGTAGGTCCTATTAATCCCCCAGCTAAGGGTTCCCATGCTGAGTACATTATTGTGGCCACAGACTATCTAACCAAGTGGGTAGAAGTGAAAGCCACGATGAAGAATGATTCGCAGACGATTGCTAAGGTCTTATTTGAGAATGTGTTCACTAGATACGGGCTACCTATAGAGCTAGTAAGTGATAGAGGCAGTCACTTCTTGAATGAAGTTATTGAAAATCTTCTCCGAGAATTCTTGGTAGTTCATAAGAAGTCTGCTCCCTATCACCCCGAAGCTAATGGTCAAGCTGAGAGCACAAATAAGATTCTATGCAACGTGCTGACTAAATTGGTGAATAATAAACGCTCTGCTTGGGACAAACAACTACACCATGCTGTTTGGGCATACCGAGTTGCCTATAAAACGGTACTCCAAGCCACTCCCTTTCAAATGGTGTTTGGTCAAAATGCAGTGCTACCATTGGACTTCTTGATACCCACACTAAAAGTAGCACAAGAACATAAGTGGACGGGGCATGAGCTCTCCTCTAGAATCTTTGACCTTGAACGACTAGGTGAAAGAAGACTGAGAGCTGCATCAAGAATATACGCAGCTAAGAAAAGACAAAAAGCATATTTTGATGCACATGTGAAGGATAAGGGTTTGAAGGTAGGAGACCTAGTCCTAGTCTACACTCTGAAGCAATATGCACGGAAATTAGAGAAGAGAGGCTATGGACCCATGATTATCAATAGGATCTCAACCAGTGGAGAAGTTCAATTAGCCACCTTAGAAGGCGATATTCTTCCTAGTTACATCAGTGGGTGCAGAGTCAAATTATATCAAGAACCCCTCACAGAGGAGATGTTAAATCGACTCAATACTGCAATGAAACGTAAAGAAGAGGAAAAGCGAATTCGAGAAGAAGCGCAGGCGGAAGCCTTGGAACGCATCTAAAGAATGAAGTTGAGAATAGGGTAGAGATCAGCCTAGGACAGACGACTATGCGCACCCAGGATATCATATGGATATGTGTGAAGTTTCAGGTATTATCTCTCATCGAATAATTGATCGACGTCCTTTTGTGACCTTAGAGATAGGACAAGGAAAGAGTGCAAGGATTGTAAGGGCCTTGATTGACTCAGGTGAAGCCACTAGTGCTGTTAAATTTTCTTACTGTCAAAAGTTGAAAGTAAGTGTCAATCCTATAGAAGCATATCTTATAGTATTGGGAGGTGTGTAAAACCCTTGCATGGGCAAGATGGAACTTCCCCTCTGCATTCAAGATGTTTTACTGATTGTTAAAGTACTAGTGTGTCAAGATGAGGACCTCACTGAGCCTCTGGTCTTGGGTCAAGACTGGATCTATGATCATGCAGTGAACCTAAACCTAAGAAGTGTACTTCTTCAGGTCTGGGTAAATCAGAGTCGAATTACAGTTGAGCTAGATAATAGAGCACTCACGGAACTAGGAAAGACACACACTCCTGGTCCTTCCAGGAGTACACATGAAGATGACCATGCTTTTCTTGTCCAAAACTATGTGATGCAGAGAGATGAGTATCTCAACAAAGAAGTCAAGGATACAATGGAACCCCCTTCTTTTCGAAAAGCCACAAGGATGCAGCAACCAAAGGTGGATCAAATGCAGAAGAAGCAGATGACTTATGCTCGAAGTCAAAAGAAAGTACAAAGCAAGGTGTCCCAGCCGCCAAACCAAATGTGGGTGCGGAAAGGCGAGCATCCTATTGCGGTCAAGCTACAACAATTGGCTCAACTTCCTATTAGTAATCAACAACAGGACACTAATAAGAAGTCTTCCAAACATTCTTTTGTGAAAGTGGTCTATCTGCGCACCCAAGAAGTCCATGAAGGCTGGCCCACAATCAGGACAAATTTGGGTGCCTAAGGCTTGCTTATGGGCTCAAATAACTACACAAAGACCACACCGTTCACTCACTCAAACAGCTGATACCCACTCTTATACATCAGGCACGAACACATATTCACCCATGAGCACGAGTAAAATAACTGGTAAATGGGTCCCTAAAAAGCCTCATTTCCAAGTTGACATTCTGATCAAGCCCTTTAGAGTCTCCAAAAAATCAAAAGAGAGTGCCATCCACTATGTTTGGCAACCCAAACCTTGTAATAAACCACCCCACCCGTTTGTAAAGCCACTTCCACTTACTAACTGCATCCACACTGCACCCGACCTCCCAATTAGCTCATAGGTATTTAGTATCAGCTAACCACACTTCACACTCACATCCATGCAAGCACTAACTAACCGACTAACTACATCATAATTCATCAAGTTAATGTTGTAACCGGGACTCAGTGTCATTTTGTGTCCATTGCAATGTTAACATTTATTCATATATTCTCACAAAACCGACAACGATTTCTTCAACATGGCTGAGGCTGCAAGAACAAGCTCTCAAGCAGGAACGAGCCAACAAGAGGTGGATTAAGAAAGTTTACCCATTCTGCCTGAGACAAATGAAAGGTTAGAAGAGTTGCAGGCCATGCAAATCATACCAGTAGCAGACCCCCCCAGTGGCCATACCATGCCCGTAGGAAAAGCTTCCCACTGGTTGAGTGAAGTTGCAAGACCCTTGGGAGAGGGATCATACCTATGGGAGTCAGAGTTGGACTTCAATGGGAAGCAAGGCAAATACCATTTCTTTACAAGGGAATTCGAAAAGTTACAAATTGTAGAAGGTCTACGTCCAATATAGGAGAAGGCAGGATTGGATGCATACCTCAGTGCTCGGCTCCCAAAGCCTGACTTCATGCGATGCTACTATCTCATTAATACCTTGACTCCAAACAAGAACCCAAAAGGTGTAGGCTTATGTGTGCTCCCATCTCTGACAAAAGGAAATGAGATCAAAAGGTTTAGGCTCTCAAACAACTTAGTGAGAGAGGCCCTAGATATGCGTGGAATGCATATTCCAACAGAGAAGGAGACGTTAGTGCCTGATTACATGAAGAATCGAAGTCTCACCAAGCTCAAGGACATGGTGGCCATGACGCCCAATATTGCAATACACCTACGAATGTGCATGCAACACTTTGCTTTTCCTGACCAAGATAGATTCACCATGCCACCCAAAAAGATATGGTTTAGTTTGTATCTCGCAGAGACACAGAACCTCACCATCAACTTACCCCATTGGATAATTGATCAGATACACCTAGCCCACAAACGTTGGCCACGGAAGCATGTTTTATATGGATGTTGTGCTCTAACTAAAATAATTTATAGGTGTTTGGCTTATGACATCCCTATTCAATGGGAACTGATGTGGAATCGAGTACAACAGTTTAGAGGCCGGCCATCCACTGAACCCCTTCCAAAAAGATGAGAGGAACTGTCCAAGTACCTTGTGCTCAACCACGTGGAGCCACCCTAACACCGGACGTTACCCCACCACCCCGAAGAGTTCGGCCATTCACACCACGACTTCCAAGACGCAGCACCGATGGCCCTAATTTGATATTTCCTCCCATCCCAACCAATCTTGAATTTCCTGGCAGCACACCCTTGGAAGAACTCACAACTGAAGACTTTGAACAATTGTTAAGGGACGTAGATCTTGAGGGTGAAGAGGAACAACAAGTGGAGAATGTTGAACCACAGGCAACAACCTCCCAAGTACCTCTTACCACAGTTGAAATGGATGAAGAGGACGACGAAGATGAAGAGTATGAGGAAGATGAGGAGGAATATGACCAAGGGCATCAAGATGAGCAACAAGAAGTGCCATAACTTGTAGGTGCACTTGCATACACAGCTCAACTACAAAGGTTATATGATACGATCAAAGCAGTGCAAGAAAGGCATCAACTCTCCCTTGCATCAGGCCAAGCCTTGATGCAAGAAATGCTAGCAGATGATGAAGTGGCTCAAAATTTTATTAACACCCTCAAATTAGTGTCAGAATCGTTAGGATTTCTGGAGGCCGTCCACACAGCAGTCAACCAGTCCATGAGGTATGACAAGCGCAGAGTCGACACATTACCACGAGCAGGTAAGAATATCAGAATACCCATCACAGAACCAGAAGTAACCATTGAAACCACAGCTACCCCCACCACCACCATTGACCTCTCTGCTGAAACTTTTGTTCAGACATAACCCATCTCACCCTCGCACCCCCCTTCCCCAGCTTCTCCACCCCCACCACCACCGCCCACCATGGAAGAAACGACAATCATCACATCTACCTTCACTTACAACCCAACCTCATCCACATTCTTCCCCCTTCGAGATCCAACCTCACAGGACATCCTTTTCTCTTCCATCACCAATCCCCTATACACTTTACCTTTTTTGTCCTCCGAACCCATAATTAGTCATCCCATAATTCGGAGTATGGTTGGAACCCCCCAACCACAGAAGGCATCCTTTGTTTCCCAGCTCATCCACATTACGGGTACCCTCATCCCATGACCCATACTTCCCATCTGCTCCCTACACCTCACCCAACCCAATCGCAGCACCCCAATACCCATCGTTCATGGAACAGTACATCCGCACTCCAGTGTCTCAGAGGCACACTCCTCAGATGCTTGCAACAACATCAATCTACACAAACACCACACTCACTTGACCTACCATACCAACTTACATGGTAGCCCTTGCACACACCACTCTGTCCGACCCAATGGACATTTCACCAACCACCACACCTCTCACCACAATTCCACCATCTCCCCCTCCCTTATCCTCACCTCACCACTCACCACGTCATTGGTTGACACAATATTCACTACCTCCCTTCCCATTCCCACTTCCCCTGCATTCCAAACTTTCCCCCTTGCATCTCATAATGTAAATAGCACATTTAATACATTACTTCAGTGTGCACATCAACTACAACAAGAATACCACCAACTGGAAGAACGCACCGCTACCCTCCAGGCAGAATCTCAGTGCCTACAGGCTAGAGTCAACACTCTAGAAGTTGATTACCACACTCTCCTAGCAGAACATACCACTTTGCAGCAGGCTCACACAGAATTGGAATCAAAGATATCAACGGTAGATGATAAAGCAGTCAAGGAACTGGAAAGTGTGCTCCAGGTGCAAATGATATCCAATGCTACACTCAGACGCAACCTCGGGCTATTAAGGAAGCATATGGCAACAACATTAGAAGAGAACATACAGCTTCAACAACAAAACCAAGACAATTTTGAAGCAGGTATGGAAGGAACCGTAGGAGTAGCCATTAGCCCTACCAAGTATAGAGCAGTCCCATTAGACGACATTCGCATCTTACTTGAGGAACATGGAAATTTTTTGGAGTCATATGAAAAACTAGAGGCTAAATACGCTGACCTAAAGAAGCAGATCGCCAGTTCCCCCACAGCTCAACAGGAGCCGATAATCTTGCAACAACCTACAGAAGAATTAGAGACCCTCCGGAAGCAGGTGGCAGAACTCCAAGCACGTCTCTTACCATACGAAAGGCCACCCTGCCCAACTAAAGAACCAGAACTTGATACAGTAGTGGAAATCCCCGTCGATGAGAGCTATGAAGAACCATACAAGCCGATGCCAACACCCGACGGTCAAGTAATAGAGGAAGGACAGGACACCTTAGAAATTGGAGTCGCGGATTGGGTCAAAAGGGTTGAGAAAGTGGGACAAACACATGATGATCGTGTCACCGTGAAAATTCAATCCCTCATGAATATGGAAGAAATTGTTCTTCGATCTTCTTACTTTTAGCACCTATCCCACCAACGGTTAATCACAACATCAGAGCCGCAATACATGCCTTACTATGTCTTGCTACATGATTATAATGCAGAAGCTACAAGGCATACAAGGAACGAGCCCACATTTGCCACTCAATTTGAGCCAGAGGACTTACTGAAAGATGCACGCGCTGGCTCGATCTTCCAACCTAATTGGCATGCACGGTTACTAACTGATTACCCTGAGATGATGAGCACATGGGCAACCATGCCACTGTATATCAAGTATAATCCATGCTATTGCCCAATGGTCCGTCACAGATCATGGCAAGCATTTGCAATCAAGGTACGCAAGAATAAAGAATGCTCGACATGGGTCAACTATCCATATTTTGCTCCACCTCGAGGGACCCTGATCGTAGCATACATGATATCAACAATTCGACACTGGTCTACGCGTCTAAAGAATGTACCCAACATAGCAACAAAAATGTGTATGAAAATATTTGAGCTCATGACAATTGTCTTTAAAACCTTTCTGATTGTACAAGCTCCATATATTTCCGCCCTTGGATTCTCTCAAGGTAACAAGGATTTAGTCTACGACATGAGCCAGACTCCCTCGGTCAGCATAATCTTTGCTTGGCATGCACGAATAAAGTATTTACCCGCATGCTTGAAGCAGACCTTTGAAGAAATGTTCTCTACAGGGTTCTGGGAATATCACTCGGAAATTTTCATTCCCAGACCAACACATTTGCTACATCTATTCGCAGTAGAGCAAGCCATCCATGCATATCAATTATGTCTACCACGTCCGGACATTCCAGGGCCAATTGATTGGGATCGCATGATGACAGACTTGGCAGAGGACTACACATCCAAGAACATCAGCTTGCCACTCATGATGTGGAATATTACATCCAACAGTCTGAGCAACAAGGGTCTGTCAGGGATGACAGACGCGAGAGAGGGGGGGTGTTGATAGCAGTCAGGGCATCCAAGGACTGACGAGACTAGGAAGCCAACAGAGAGAGTCAGAGCAAAGCAAAGGATTAAGTAGACAGAGCAGTCAACACAGATCTCGCAGATAGGCCCTTCAAATTTTTTCAAATCAACATCTTTATAACAGTGATTCTCATCACTAACAATCATTGTAAATACCATTTCATATTTTTGTAGCTCCATTTTCTGAAAGCCAAGGAGTCCTTCAGCTTGAAGAGCTTTAGAAGTACCTACCTATCAATTTTCATATTTTTTAGACTCTGTTTGAGCCCGCAAATAGGCCCTAGAACCTAATTTTTAACTAGGCCGGATACTAGGTCTGGACAGGGCCAAAAGCTAATCAAAAACTATAAATAGAGCTAGAGAGCTCATTTTTGAGGTTAGCTTGTAATCGATTTGAACTTGTAAGAGCACTTTTGAGTTATCAAAAAGAACTCCATTGTCTCTCTCTTTGTTCTTGCCTTGTGTGCGTGTGTGTGTGTATGTGTGTGCATGTTTGTGTGCTTCTCACTCACGCACTTGTGCCTTCACTTGCTCGAGGTCTTCACACCATCCTCATGTCTTCCCGGATTGACATTAAAGGAGGTGCTACTCATCACTGAGCTACAACATATGCTAGCAAGCAATTGAATGCTGCTGAACGAAACTACACCACAACCGAAAGAGAAGGTTTAGGCATGGTATTTGCTGTGAAGAAGTTTAGACACTATCTATTGGCCAACAAGTTCAAATTTTTCACTGATCATCAAGCTTTATTATACTTAGTCAATAAACCTTGCAATATTGGACGCTTAGTAAGATGGTTCCTCTTACTAATGGAGTATGACTTTGAAGTGGTTGTTATGATAGGTAAGACCCACCTTAGAGCGGATCACCTTTCACGCATCACTTGAGGAGAGTCACCGCAAGGAGTGTCTGATGAATTGCCCGACACAGATTTGTTCAATCTAGAAGTTGTTGCTAAATGGGCAAATAGGTTGGTTCGAGTCCTAACCTTTGAACCCGCAAAAAAAATATAAAAAGAGACAAAGATGAAATTGTAAAATCACAAAAATATCAAATATTGGCAGGAAATATGTACAAACAAGATACAAAAGGTGTATTAGCTTGTTGTGTCGAGGAGGATGAACATAGTAGTTGGCTGCAAGCACATGAAGGATTTCTAGGGAATCACTATTCTAAACAACGAACATTACAAAATCTAAAACGTTTAGGAGTGTAGCATGCCACCCTTTATCACGTGTCGTTAATTCTAGATTGGAGTGCTCCATTGGTAGAATTTATGAGATCAGGCACATTACCTAAGGAGGCTAGTCTAGCAAGGAAACGAAGCATAGAGCAAGAAGCTCAAGACTACGCCCTCATAGGAGATAACCTATATCTAAGAGGAGAAGATGGTTACCTAAGATTGTGCGTTCACGAATCAGACTACTTGAAAGTCTTAGAAACTGCCCATAGTAGTGTTACAGGTGGACATTTTGGTCCTGACCGAGTAATTAAGACTATTCTATTCTCAGGACTTTGGTGGCCCACTCTTCATATGGATGCACATACCTATATGAAGAAATGTGACACATGCCAACATGCCCAGTACCCAATTAGAAAAGATGAGATGCCTTTGAGGCCAATGATGGGAGAACGTGCATTCTTGAAGTGGGGCATAGACTTTGTAGGTCCTATTAACCCCCCAGCTAGAAACTCCCATGCAGAGTACATTATTGTAGCATGGACTACATTACAAAGTGGGTAGAAGTCAAAGCCACAACAAAGAATGATGCTCAAACAATGGCAAAGTTCTTATTTAAGTATGTGTTCACGAGATACAGATTACCAATAGAGTTAGTAAGTGATAGAGGCACATACTTCTTGAATGAAGTAATCGAAAATCTTCTCCAAGAGTTCTTGGTGATACATAAGAAGTCTGCCCCCTATCATCCACAAGCTAGCGAACAAGCTGAGAGCACAAACAAGATCCTATGTTATGTACTGACAAAACTAGTAAATAACAAACGCTCTGATTGGGATAAACAACTTCATCATGTTGTTTGGGCTTATCGAGTTGCCTATAAAACGATACTCAATGCCACCCCATTTCAGATGGTCTTCGGACAAAATGCTGTGCTACCATTGGATTTCCTAATCCCAACTTTAAAAGTAGCACAAGAACATGAGTGGCATGGACACGAGTTATCCTCTAAGATCTTTGATCTCGACCGCTTAGGTGAGACAAGGCTACGAGCGACGACAGGCATCTATGCTGCAAAGAAAAGGAAAAAGGCATACTTCAATGCACATATCAAAGATAAAGGATTGAAAGAGGGAGACCTGGTGTTGGTTTACACATGAAAACATGTCCATAAATTGGAAAAAAGAGGATATGGACCCATGATCATTAATAGAATTTCCACTAGCAGTGCAGTTCAATTGGCCACACTAGAAGGTAATATCGTGCCAAACTATATCAGTGGTTGTCGAGTCAAGCTATATCATGAACCTCTTACAGAGGATATGCTAAAGAGACTCAACACTCCTAAGAAGCGAAAAGAAGAAGAGTTAAGGGTTAGAGAAGAAGCACAGGCAGAGGCTAGAGAACGCATTAGGAGAAATAAGTTAAGATGCCTAGGCCTAGATGTCAATGTTGAGGCCCCAAGATACCACATGGCCATGTGTCAAATATCAAGTGCAATTGCTTCTTGAATAATTGATCGACGTCCCTTTGTGAACAACGTAGTAGGACAAGGGAAGAATGCAAGGACTGTGAGAGCCTTGATTGACTCAGGTGCAGCAACTAGTGCAGTTAGACTATCCTACTGCCAAGACTTGCAATTGATCATAAAACCAATAGAAGCCTATCTCATAGGCTTGGGAGGTGTGGAAACCCCTTGTTTGGGCGAGGTGGAACTTCCCATCTACCTTCAAGCTGTTCCAATAAAAGTCAAAATGCTAGTGTGTCACGATGAGGACCTTACAGAGCCACTTATCTTGGGTCAAGATTGGATTTACGACCATGCAGTAAACTTGAACCTAAGAAGTCAACTTCTTCAAGTTTGGATACAGGAACAATGTATTACACTAGAATTAGACAATTGCATGCTCACAAATCCAGAGGTCACACATTCTCTTAGTTCTTCCGGAACTAATCTTTGCAACGAAAATGTTGTGTGTGTCAACAACCCTACGAAGAAAAAGGACTCAATCATGGAAGAAAAAGCTCAAAGGCCAGCAAACCTCTCTTCTCTTTCACATACTAATGTGAGTGTAACTCGATCAGAGAGGCAAGCAAAAAAGACATCTTCTTTTTCATGTTTTTTGAGTTTCCTTGCAGGATCTGGCTGTCCCACCATCTCCAGCACACATTTGAGGTTTTATATACATTTACTGATTTTATATTAAGTTGATGAAGTACATGCCTTTTGTTCAAGTGTTCGCATGATAATCTGATGTTATGTTCGACTGAACACACAAATCAATGTGTTCTGAAGTTCTTACTTAAGGATTATTGATGTTCCAGTAGATTTTTTAATACGGCGCCCTTTTCTTCTACTCATGTTTTATGTTACGATAGCTATGTTATAAATTTTAAAAAACCTTTTTGTTGAGTTTGAATCTTAGCGACCATGGTGGGCTTTGATGTTATTCAACTCAGATGGAGTTAGCCTGATGATTTGTTAATGAATATTTGGCTGAATTTATTCATATACTCGTTATTTCATGTATTGATGTAACGCTTCTGCAATTTATACGCTAGCGCTGGGCTATCTCTGTTCCAACCGAATATAGAAAGGCTTAAATTATGTTGTAATCTGTTTGCGAAATTAATTTCTGATTGATGTGTTTCGTTGATGATTAATGATACCTGATCAATAACTTTAATATGACCACACTACGCTGATGAGTTCTGCGTTTACTGTAGATGACAGCTATACGTAGCAGTGAACAAAAATAATTTGTTTAGAAAACACTATGACAAGAGCACTAAAACGATCGATTTTTAGAATGTGTGTTTCTGCTGATATATGGAAAGAGTATTACCTATTATTTTTCCAGCGTTTGGATGCTTGGTTGTACTGGCCTAAATGATAATGTTTTTGTTTTTTTTACTTAAAGAAAAACAAGAAACCATAAAGCTGCATACGTTTGTAAAGGTTTTGTTTTTGTCAGTCAATCGGACGAACCTCTTTCTTTGAGAAACACCTAAGATATATATATGCACATTCCATATTTTGAATATTGAATCGTTTTGCTCATATTTAGAGGTAGATACATGCATGAGACAAATCTGATCGTTTATATTTTCGATTCACTTTGTGGTGAGAAACGGGTTTCGCGCAATTTTTTATTTTACTTCTTTTGTCCATATATACTCCATTCAAACCCTACAGTCTACATGTTTATAGTGAACACTTCTTTTGCCTAATTTTCATCACGAATAATTAGGTATTATAGAGCATTCAAATTTATGTCTTACTTGAGGTATGATAATTACCATTCTGTCATGAGAATATGATAAAATTGATAAGGTTTCTCTTTCGATCTGATCAATTCTCTCAAAACTTCCGTTAAAATACTAATAAGTTTTCTGATTTTTCATCACCGCACCTAAGTTTGCTCCAAGCACCCGGCGTGCACCGTTAGCAAGACGGTTGACTTGATCCATCATCCCTCATGAATCGCTCCCACAACGTGTCCATCGTGACTGACAGGCAACGACGGACAGCTCTGTCCATCGCGATTGACAGCCCAGTCGATCGCGATTGACAGCCATTTTCGGCCAATTTTTTAGGGTTTTTAATTTGAGGAATTTGGATAATTTTGGGTATAACTATTGGGTTATAGGACATATAGGGAGGATATAAACAAGTAATTTGAGGAAACTATGTTTCCCTATCAGCCCGTTTGAACTCTGTTTTAACCCTTGAACCCTGAACTGGCATAACTTTCTCATACCAAATCCGTTTGCTGTGAATTTTCTTTTGTTGGAAAGCTCATGGGGAGTATTTCGAAGTTGACCATACTCAGGAGAACATAACCAAGGTATCTCTAGAATTGTTTGCCATAAAGACAGAGGGCAATTTGATATCTAAATTGCATGAAGGGAAGTGATTTATTATGTCATTTGAATCTAAGTCTTGAGCTAACTTTCGGATTATTACAGGTCCATTGAGAGCACTAGAAGGCATCCAAAGCAAGGTCGTTTTGCAAGCTTGAGAACGGGGTTCTTGATCACCAAGGAGCAAGGGATCAGCAAGTGAGGTCCATTGAGAGCACCATAAGGCATCCAAAGCAAGGGTGTTCCGCAAGCTTGAGAACGGGGTTCTTGAGCACCAAGGAGCAAGGGATCAGAAAGTGAGGTTGGAATATTTTCAACTTCCTTTGTCAATTCCTAGCTTAGACTAAGTACGAGTAGTGTTTGAAGTAATTCAAGGTAACGATAGGCATCTATCAAGTTGAAGACTACCTAAATACTCAAGTCTAAGCTAAAACATAATCTTTGTGTAGTCGATAACTTAAAAGGAAAAGAACTTAACGTGCTACGATCAACTTTAAGTACGGAAAATCAATCACGTATTCCTGACGACGTGATATCTGACAAGATCATAAACACGATAATCAACTAAAAAAGAACCAAGTAACGGATACGAAAGAGCTCAGCAAGGAGGTTGTACTTTGGGTAAAAATAGGGGTTGTTCATTTGGGCATATAAACCTGAGGTCAGGACGACACCTAGGGAGTGATAGACAGAGTCTTAGGTCTTCAGAGGCTAGTGTCAACCAAACTGCTAGGTCTTGGGCCCAGCCATTGAGCCATTATTCGCACTACCCTAACTCTGAAACTAGTGAGTCCGAGATGTCTCATGGTATGGAGAGGCCTACAGGAAGTTCAGGTGTGCCATACTTACAACGGGTAGAAGGCCCTTACAAGACTCAGTTGGAATACCTTAGGACCAATCGATTAGGTGTGTGCATCTATGAGGATGGCCTAGGAAGATCCGTGGTCCAGATTAGAAACCCAGATCAACCCATTGGACTTGAAAATCCAGTCAAGTTTGATAATGGAGCATACCTAGACAAAGAAGGAACCATATATGTAGTCACTAGTCACCTAGATAGAACAGACGATTTCGGTAATGTGATCCCAGAAATGGACATAGGGGACCTAGAGCAAGGAAACATAGGTGGAGAGCCTAAAACACCTCTAGGCAAATCAGTTCTTACTAGAATTATCACACCAGAGTGGATTCCCCAGGACAATAAGAGCATAGATCTACTCTTGAACCGAGAGGCTGATGAAGCCTTTTGGAGGTATAAGCCTGATCAATCGAATGAGGTAGGAACAATCACTATTATTGAGTTTAAAGATCCAGATAACCCAGGCAAAGTGACCTACCTAGGCAATACATCAGAGCAGATATTCGTGGTCATAGAGCATAGTAGGCATGCCTACACTTGGAAAGGAGAATTTATCCTTCCCCAACCAAGATCCAATGTCTCTTTTGGCCACCAAGGAGCTAGAACATCCCAAGCTCATGGAGCTCAAAGGGACAGAAGTAGAGATAGGCCAGAGGGAAGCTTTGCTAACCCATTGGGAAGAGAAAGGATGAGAACAGAAATAGAACTTGAGAGACCTAGAGCCCCAAGGAACCAAAGAATTGCTGATGATTTTCCTTTGCCAAGACCTAGGGAACACACTAGAACCTTGAGGCCAACCCAACTGGTTAAGTCCATGAAGAATTACTTTGATGGCACGGGAGACCCATATGATCATGTGGCTGAGTTTAGGCAAGTCTTGAGAGCTGAGCAAGTTGAGGACCTATTCACACAGTACAATGCCTTTGGTCTAACCCTTAGGAACACAGCCCTTACATGGTTTTAACCACTGAATGAGAGGCAGTTCAGGAGCATAGACCAACTTTTAAGGCTTTCATCACTGAATTCTCTAAGAGTGGGATAAGGCATAATACTTCCTCACTGATTCATAGATTCAAGCAAACTCCCCAAGAGACTATGAGACTTGCAGGAAGAAGATTTAGGCAATACTTAGAGAGATGTCTGATTCCTGAGTTACCCACAACAGCCAAACAAGTGGCTTTATTCTTGGATGGATTGCTGAGTGCGAAGTTGAGATCATATGTGTACTTAAAAGACCCTAGGACCATAGAAGAGTATGTACGCATGTGCATTGACATTGAAGATAACGTAGGGGAGGAGTTAGAGCTTTCAAAAATCTACAAAGATTCAGATAGTTCTTCTAGCCTCTCTTCCACACAATCCACATCTATTGAGGAACTGGCAGAGAAGGTAGCTCAGAAACTAGGTGTCTCTAGCGAACAAATCCCAAGATTTTCCCTAGTAAAGAGATTTTATACTTGCGGTGGTGACCATATGGCGAATGTATGTCCCATTATGGCTCAACCCCAAGTGAATCCTAGTAGCCAATACTGCACTATAGAACGGAGACACAAATCACACAGCACAAGACTATCCATACAATAAACAAGCCGTTCGGCAAACCTACCCTTAGCCCTATCCATAACAAGGAAGATACCAGAACCAGTACCCACCACAATAGTATGCTAGGCCTCAACAATCCTACCAACCCTAATATCAGGCCCAACAGAGACTTCAACCAGTGCTAGCCCAACAACCTTACTCCAGCCAATGTGATTCCCGTGAAGTATGCAACTGCAGAAGAAAATTTAAAATAGAGCTATAGCCCCAGTAACTCCATTACTTTTGGAAAGTGACCCCAGTGACCATAGTTTTGATTCTACAAATATTGATAGTCCCCAGGCTTACTACATGCAGTGTTCGGAACATGGTGAATCCTATTATAGTGAAGAACCGAGTGAACCTAGTTGGGAACCAGAGTATGCAAATGTCATGTATGCAAACCCCAACTCTAGACCTCAACCTAGGCAGGTAAGACCCCCATTCCCTAGAGGACCATGCTACAGATGTCAGGGAGATCACCTCATTTGTGATTGTCCCATGCCTGCACCTACACAACCCCAGTCGGTAGCCATCGAGGGCTTTTGTCAAGATTGCGGAAAGGAGTATCTCTTACGAGATTGCCCAAAGAATCCCAATAATATGCCAAAAATCACTCCTATCAATGTTATTGGGTTAGTTGTAGACTCTTCAGGAAGTGTAACCTCCACTGCGCGCGTGCAAGTGGTCACTAGAGCTCAAGCATTGCAGCAAAACCAAGGTGTAGGCCAGGAAAAGAGCTCCGAGGTTAGTGAAACGGAGAGCATGACAAAGAAAAGGACTAGAGCTTGGAAGGATAGTCGAGAAAGAATGAAAAGGCAATGGGCAAAGAAGATGAGTGAACTCGAGGAAAGCCTAAGAGAAACGAAAGCCAAGATCATCGAACTTACATCTCAAACTCACTCGCACACCACTCCACCACCACCATTCCCATCGCCATCCAATCCACCCCACTCTATTCCACAACCCCCTAGAGTAGGATAAGTCTTAGCAGATCCCACTCCTGAGGACCTTAATATGATGCTCAAAGCATGTCAGGCCAGAATCCAAGAAAGGCCAAACGTAACGGATCATGAAAAATGTTACCCTAGAGCCGAGCTAGAGTTTGAATGAACTAAAATTTGTGCTAAGATGGTGGAATTGGCTCAAACTATGTTTGATGCCAGTCGCCTCTTTAACATCTCTAGTTCAGCTAAGACGCAATTGCACTTTGATGGACTGCTAGAAAGATTGGAGAGGCTAATTGCACAATCAGAAAAGGAACCCACCTCTCAAAATAAGAGAAAGCCAAGTGACATAATAAGAATTCCCCCCCAGGAAGCTTATGTGCCTAACTCCACAGAGCCAGACACATCTTCTTCTATGAATCGGTACTCACCCGATTTCCTACAAGAGATTCAAGAAGGGAGATGGGCAAAAGAGAGTGGAGTCCCACCTCCCATTGAACTTGTGGATGACGCGCATGATCAATTCCCACAGGATATTCCATCCATTTATGGAGAGCAAGAGAGCTCTCAATTTCATGAGAGATATGAATTTGAGTCTAATTCCTTACAAGAGCTACCCCATTTCACAGGCCCATGGGAAGCTAAGTCTACTTGTATGAGGGCACCCACGGTCATCGTACGAAATGAAGACTCCGTTATACCTAGAAATACGGAAGTAGTAAAGAATACTAAAGTGAAGTGCAATCTCACTTTAGAAGAGCTACTCAAGGTTAGGCTGGAACTGTAGAAACATGTAGCCAAACAAGTACCAGAGGTAGCTAAACCGCGTTCCCAGGTAGGTTCTCATAAAACAGTGCCAGAGATACCTTTGGACAAGATAGGCGATATGAGCGAAGGAGAAGAAGAAGGAAACACCTACCTTCCCATTACCCATCAAGGATACACAATCAAGACAATTTTAGACTTAGGTGCAGGAGTTGCAATTGCTACTACTTCCCTATGGAAGCGTTGGGGCAAGCCAGCACTCACGCCAAAGAGAATGAAATTGCAAATGCCTGATGTTCACATAGAGAGACCCTTAGGCTTGCTAGAGGAATAAATCTCACCACATGTGGTGTTGAGTTCGACCATACGTACGCTATATGTGATTTTAGCATAAATCATGCCTATGAGATGATTTTGGGAAGACCATTATTGCGACAGTTGCAAGTGGTATAGGATTGGGGAACCAATTCCTTGTATTTGCAACACTTAAGTGTTACGACCAAAGTGAATCTCAAATATTACTCTCATAGAGATGTCCCTCCTATCCAATGGAATCCCATCCATAGAGCTAAAGATGATACTGAGTCTCTGCATTCCATAGGATCAGGATCCTCATGGATGCCTGAAGGCACTCACTTGTGGATGTGTAAAGTAGTAGTAGAAGAAGAAAAGAGAGAAAAAGCTAGAGAGACAGGTGCAAAAGAAACCCATAGATCAGTTCAAGACCCAACCTATGCACCTGTAGTATTTCCTGACGAAGAATTTGAACCTCACGGCTGGGCGGAAATTCTAGCAACAATGGATGTAGCCATCAATGAAGAACAATGGACACCCCACTATGATGAGGATGGCTATGACATTTCAGTCTTCTCAATAGAACCAATCATGGGATATTCGGTTTTAAAAGAGTGCGAACCTAGCCCTGATGCATTTGAGGATGCAAGTGACTCTGATCTAGAGTCAATCAGTATGGACCCACCTTTTGCATCAGAGGAAGAATACTTCTATGAAGTAGAAGCTTACCCTCAGAGACACGGAGAAATCATGAATGATGTGAGGTTAACTACACAACTGACCCCCAAGAGCGAAGTTAAGAAAAAGAAGAAGAGAGAAGTCACACCAGAAGAGGAAGAATCTTTGTTTGAGGTCCCATAAAATTTTAAGAAGTATGAGATAGACGATAGGAGAGTCATGATAAGAATGCCTAAACATGAGGCACAATCATGAGAGGCCTATGATAACAAAGAAACCACCAAGAAAATAGTGGTAGCCATAGAAGAAGGAGAAGAAAAATGCACTTACATAGGGCATGATTTGACGCAAGAAGAAGAGCAAGAGTTGATAACCTTGCTAGGAGAGTACAAAGATGTATTTGCTTGGAGTTACAAGGACTTGAACGGTGTAGACCCTGACATATGCTCACACACCATTCCCATGACATCAGATGCCAAACCATCCAAGCAGAAGCCATACACCTATAACGATAACTATGCTGCTAAGATCAAGGAGGAGATAGATAGACTGGTAGAAGTTGGATTCATCTATGAAATTGAGCACACTGAGTGGGTATCCCCCATCGTGGTTGTACCTAAGAAGAATGGGATGCTACATGTGTGCATTAACTTGAAGAAGTTTAATGCGGCCACTGTTCGAGATAACTATCCGCTTCCTATCACTGAGCATCTACTAGAAAGAGTCACAGGCAAGGAAGTGTACAACTTCCTGGATGGATTTTCTGGCTACAATCAAGTGGCCATAGCTCCACTAGATCAGCATAAGATAGCTTTTGCCATAGAATGGGGCATATTCACCTTTAGGGTAATGCCATTCGGGCTTACCAATGCTCCTGCAACCTTCCAAAGATTGATGTGCCACATGTTTAAAGAGTTCTTGAGAAAGAATTTAGATTGATGATCTTTGTGCTCATTCCAACATTACACAAACACATATACCTGAAAACTCAGGCAAATCTTTGACAAATGTAGAGAATATCAAGTCTGTCTGAACCTAGAAAAGTGTGTTTTCATGGTCAGGAAAGGCAAGATTCTAGGACACATAGTGTCAAAGAGTGGCATATCCACTAATGAAGACAAAGGAAGAGCCATCGCAGAACTACCTAGGCCAAAGAATATCAAGGAAGTACAAGCATTCATGGGGCATTGTGGTTATTATCGATACTTTATACACATGTACGCCATCATTGCAAAGCCTCTGTACGGACTTTTGACTAACTTTGAGTGCACTGATGAATGTGAAAACTCTTTCAACGAGCTCAAAAGAAGATTGTGTTGAGCACCAATCTTGATCACACCAGATTGGAATAAACGCTTTCATGTTCACGTGGATGCATCCAATTATGCTATTGGATGTGTGCTCACTTAACCTACTGGTGAAGGTAATATAGATCTTCCGATTGCTTATGCTAGTAGACAATTGAATGCAATTGAGCGGAATTATACCACTACTGAGAGAGAAGGATTAGGCATGGTATATGTAGTTAAGAAGTTTAGACACTATTTGCTTGCAAATAAGTTTAAATTTTTTACTGACCATCAAGCACTCTTATATCTCGTGAACAAGCCATGCAATACAGGTAGATTAGTAAGATGGTTTCTCTTACTAATGGAATACGATTTTGAGGTAGTGGTGAGGAAAGGTAAGACTCACTTGAGAGCGGACCACCTCTGAAGACTCACATCAAGAGAGGCCCCACAAGGAGTATCAGATGACCTTCCTAATGCTAACTTGTTTAATTTGGAAGTCGTGCCATAGTGGGCTAAGCCATTAGTGCCAGCATTGATATACGCGCCTAACCACCCAGTGATAAACACACAAGATAGGGAGATAGTAAAAGCCCAAAAGTACCATATAATGGCAGAGAGTATGTACAAGAATACTGATCAAGGAATATTAGCCTGTTGTGTGGAAGAGGATGAGTATGCTTAATGGTTGCAACTGGCACATGTAGGTGCATTAGAGAAACATTACTCAAGACAACGAACCCTACAGACACTAAGGAGACTTGGAGTGCATTGGCCGACTATGGAAGATGATGTCCATAAGTTGTGCAAGGAATGCCCGATCTACTGCACTAAACCACCTGTGGAACATGCCCATCTTTATCAAGTGGGGAATAGACTTCGTAGGTCCTATTAATCCCCCAGCTAAGGGTTCCCATGCTGAGTACATTATTGTGGCCACAGACCATCTAACCAAGTGGGTAGAAGTGAAAGCCACGACGAAGAATGATGCGCAGACGACTGCTAAGGTCTTATTTGAGAATGTGTTCACTAGATACGGGCTACCTATAGAGCTAGTAAGTGATAGAGGCACTCACTCCTTGAATGAAGTTATTGAAAATCTTCTCCGAGAATTCTTGGTAGTTCGTAAGAAGTCTGCTTCCTATCACCCCGAAGCTAATGGTCAAGCTGAGAGCACAAATAAGATTCTATGCAACATGCTGACTAAATTGGTGAATAATAAATGCTTTGATTGGGACAAACAACTACACCATGTTGTTTGGGCATACCGAGTTGCCTGTAAAACGGTACTCCAAGCCACTCCCTTTCAAATGGTGTTTGGTCAAAATGCAGTGGTACCATTGGACTTCTTGATACCCACACTAAAAGTAGCACAAGAACATGAGTGGACGGGGCATGAGCTCTCCTCTAGAATCTTTGACCTCGAACGACTAGGTGAAACAAGAGTGAGAGCTGCATCAGGAATATACGCAGCTAAAAAAAGACAAAAAGCATATTTTGATGCACATGTGAAGGATAAGGGTTTGAAGGCAGGAGACCTAGTCCTAATTTACACTCTGAAGCAATATGCACGGAAATTAGAGAAGAGAGGCTATGGACCCATGATTATCAATAGGATCTCAACCAGTGGAGCAGTTCAATTAGCGACCTTAGAAGGCGATATTCTTCCTAGTTATATCAGTGGGTGCAGAGTCAAATTATATCAAGAACCCCTCACAGAGGAGATGTTAAATCAACTCAATACTGCAAAGAAACGTAAAGA
This sequence comes from Ceratopteris richardii, assembly GCA_020310875.1. NCBI lineage: Eukaryota > Viridiplantae > Streptophyta > Polypodiopsida > Polypodiales > Pteridaceae > Ceratopteris > Ceratopteris richardii. The sequence continues at coordinate 125,942,470 of CM035426.1, forward strand.
AGAGGAAAAGCGAATTCGAGAAGAAGCGCAGGCAAAAGCCTTGGAACGCATCCGAAGAATGAAGTTGAGAAGATCGGGTAGAGATCAGCTTAGGACAGATGACTATGCGCACCCAGGATATCATATGGATATGTGTGAAGTTTCAGGTATTATCTCTCATCGAATAATTCATCGACATCCTTTTGTGACCTTAGAGATAGGACAAGGAAAGAGTGCAAGGATTGTAAGGGCCTTGATTGACTCAGGTGAAGCCACTAGTGCTGTTAAATTTTTTTACTGTCAAGGTGAAATTAAGTGTCAGTCCTATAGAAGCATATCTTATAGGATTGGGAGGTGTGGAAACCCCTTGCATGGGCGAGATGGAACTTCCCCTCTACATTCAAGATGTTTTACTGATCGTTAAAGTAATAGTGTGTCAAGATGAGGACCTCACTGAGCCTCTGGTCTTGGGTCAAGACTGGATCTATGATCATGCAGTCAACCTAAACCTAAGAAGTGGACTTCTTCAGGTCTGGGTAAATCAGAGTCGAATTACAGTTGAGTTAGATAATAAAGCACTCAAGGAACTAGGAAAGGCACACACTCCTGGTCCTTCCAGGAGTACACATGAAGATGACCATGCTATTTGTCCAAAACTATGTGATGCAGAGAGATGAGTATCTCAACAAAGAAGTCAAGGATACAACAGAACCGCCTTCTTTTCCAAAAGCCACAAGGATGCAACAACCAAAGGCGGATCAAATGGAGAAGAAGCAGACGACTTATGCTCGAAGTCAAAAGAGAGTACAAAGCAAGGTGTCCCGGCCACCAAACCAAATGTGGGTGCGGAAAGGCAAGCATCCTATTGCGGTCAAGCTACAACAATTGGCTCAACTTCCTATTAGTAATCAACAACAGGACACTAATAAGAAGTCTTCCAAACATTCTTTTGTGAAAGTGGTCTATCGTGGCACCCAAGAAGTCCATGAAGGCTGGCCCACAATCAGGACAAATTTGGGTGCCTAAGGCTTGCTTGTGGGCTCAAATAGCTACACAGAGACCACACCCTTCACTCACTCGAACAACTGATACCCACTCTTATACATCATGCACGAACACATATTCACCCATGAGCACGAGTAAATAACTGGTAAATGGGTCCCTGAAAAGCCTCATTTCCAAGTTGACATTCTGATCAAGCCCTTTAGAGTCTCCAGAAAATCAAAACAGAGTGCCACCCACTATGTTTGGCAACTCAAACCTTGTAATAAACCACCTCACCCGTTTGTAAAGCCACTTCCACTTACTAACTGCATCCACACTACACCCGACCTCCCAATTAGCTCATAGGTATTCAGTATCAGCTAACCACACTTCACACTCATCCATGCAAGCACTAACTAACTGACTAACTACATCACAATTCATCAAGTTAATGTTGTAACCGGGACTCAGTGTCATTTTGTGTCCATTGCAATGTTGACATTTATTCATATATTCTCACAGAACTGACAACGATTTCTTCAACATGGCTGAGGCTGCAGGAACAAGTTCTCAAGCAGGAACGAGCCAACAAGAGGTGGATTCAGAAAGTTTACCCATTCTACCTGAGACAAATGAAAGACTAGAAGAGTTGCAGGCCATCCAAATCATACCAGTAGCAGATCCCCCAGTGGCCATACCATGCCCGTAGGAAAAGCTTCCCACTGGTTGAGTGAAGTTGCACGACCCTTGGGAGAGGGATCATACCTATGGGAGACAGAGTTGGACTTCAATGGGAAGCAAGGCAAATACCATTTCTTTACAAGGGAATTTCAAAAAGGTACAAAATGTAGAAGGTCTACGTCCAGTATAGGAGAAGGAAGGATTGGATGCATACCTCAGTGCTCGGCTCCCAAAGCCTGACTTCATGTGATGCTACTATCTCATTAATACCTTGACTCCAAACAAGAACCCAAAAGGTGCAGGCTTATTTGTGCTCCCATCTCTGACAAAAGGAAATGAGCTCAAAAGGTTTAGGCTCTCAAACAACTTAGTGAGAGAGGCCCTAGATATGCGCGGAATGCATATTCCAACAGAGAAGGAGACCTTAGTGCCTGATTACATGAAGAATCGAAGTCTCACCAAGCTCAAGGACATGGTGGCCATGACGCTCAATATAGCAATACATCTACGAATCTGTATGCAACACTTTGCTTTTCCTGACCAAGATAGATTCACCATGCCGCCCAAAAAGGTATGGTTTAGTTTGTATCTGGCAGAGACACAGAACCTCACCATCAACTTACCCCATTGGATAATTGATCAGATACACCTAGCACACAAATGTTGGCCACGGAAGCATGTTTTATATGGATGTTGTGCTCTAACTAGAATAATTTATAGGTGTTTGGTTTATGACATCCCTATTCAATGGGCACCGATGTGGAATCGAGTACAACAGTTTAGAGGCCACTGAACCCCCTTCCAAAAAGATGAGAGGAACTGCCCAAGTACCTTGTGCTCAACCACGTGGAGCCACCCTAACACCGGACGTTACCCCACCACCCCGAAGAGTCAGGCCATTCACACTACGACTTCCAAGACGCAGCATCGATGGCCCTAATTTGATATTTCCTCCCATCCCAACCGATCTTGAATTTCCTGGTGGCACACCCTTGGAAGAACTCACAAATGAAGACTTTGAACAATTGTTAAGGGATGTAGATCTTGAGGGTGAAGAGCAACAACAAGTGGAGAATGTTCAACCGCAGGCAACAACCTCCCAAGTACCTGTTACCACAATTGAAATGGATGAAGAGGACGACGAAGATGAAGAATATGAGGAAGATGAGGAGGAATATGACCAAGGGCATCAAGATGAGCAAGAAGAAGTGCCAGAACTTGTAGGTGCACCTGCATACACAACTCAACTACAAAGGTTATATGATACGATCAAAGCAGTGCAAGAAAGGCATCAACTCTCCCTTGCACCAGGCCAAGCCTTGATGCAAGAAATGCTAGTAGATGATGGAGTGGCTCAAAATTTTATTAACACCCTCAAATTAGTGTCAGAATCATTAGGAGTTCTGGAGGCCGTCCCCCCTTCCCCAGCTTCTCCACCCCCACCACCACCGCCCACCATGGAAGAAACGGCAATCATCACATCTACCTTCACTTACAACCCAACCTCATCCACATTCTTCCCCCTTCGAGAGCCAACCTCACAGGACATCCTTTTCTCTTCCATCACCAATCCCCTATACACTTTACCTTTTTTGTCCTCCGAGCCCATAATTGGTCTGTTTCCCAACTCATCCCACATTACGGGTACCCTCATCCCATGACCCATACTTCCCATCTGCTCCCTACACCCCACCCAACCCAATCGCACCACCCCAATACCCATCGTTCATGGAACAGTACATCCGCACTCTAGTGTCTCAGAGGCACACTCCTCAGATGCTCGCAACAACATCAATTTACACAAACACCACACTCACTTCACCTACCATACCAACTTACATGGTAGCCCCTGCACACACCACTCTGTCCGACCCAATAGACATTTCACCAACCACCGCACCTCTCACCACAATTCCACCATCTCCCCCTCCCTTACCCTCACCTCACCACTCACCACGTCATTGGCTAACACAGAATTCACTACCTCCCTTCCTATTCCCACTTCCCCTGAATTCCAAACTTTCCCCCTTGCATCTCATAATGTAAATAGCACATTTAATACATTACTTCAGTGTGCACATCAACTACAACAAGAATACCACCAATTGGAAGAACACACCGCTACCCTCCAGGCAGAATCTCAGCGTCTACAGGCTAGAGTCAACACTCTAGAAGTTGATTACCACTCTCCTAGCAGAACATACCACTTTGCAGCAGGCTCACACACAATTGGAATCAAAGATATCAATGGTAGATGATAAAGCAGTCAAGGAACTGTAAAGTGTGCTCCAGGTGCAAATGATATCCAATGCTACACTCAGACGCAACCTCGGGCTATTAAAGAAGCATATGGTAGCATCATTAGAAGAGAACAAGTGGCTTCAACAACAAAACCAAGACAATTTTGAAGCAGCTATGGAAGGAACCGCAGGAGTAGCCATTAGCCCTACCAAGTATAGAGCGGTCCCATCAGACGACATTCGCATCTTACTTGAGGAACATGGAAATTTTTTGGAGTCATATGAAAAGCTAGAGGCTGAATGCGCTGACCTAAAGAAGCAGATCGCCAGTGCCCCCACAGCTCAACAGGAGCCGATAATCTTGCAACAACCTACAAAAGAATTAGAGATCCTCCGGAAGCAGGTGGCAGAACTCTAAGCACGTCTCTTACCATACGAAAGGCCACCCTCCCCAATTAAAGAACCAGAACTTGATACAGTAGTGGAAATCCCCGTCGATGAGAGCTATGAAGAACCATACAAGCCGATGCCAACACCCGACGGTCAAGTAACAGAGGAAGGACACGACACCTTAGAAATTGGAGTCGCGGATTGGGTCAAAAGGTTTGAGAAAGTGGGACAAACACATGATGATCGTGTCGCTGTGCAAATTCAATCCCTCACAAATATGGAAGAAACTGTTCTTCGATCTTCTTACTTTCCGCACCTATCCCACCAACGGTTAATCAAAACATCAGAGCCGCAATACGTGCCTTACTATGTCTTGCTACATGATTATAATGTAGACGCTAAAAGGCATATAGGGAAGGAGCCCACATTTGCCACTCAATTTGAGCTAGAGGACTTACTGGAAGATGCACGTTCTGGCTCGATCTTCAAACCTAATTGGCATGCACGGTTACTAATTGATTACCCTGAGATGATGAGCACTTGGGCAACCATGCCACTATATATCAAGTATAATCCATGCTGTTGCCCAATGGTCCGTCACAGATCATGGCAAGCATTTGCAATCAAGGTACGCAACAATAAAGAATGCTTGACATGGGTCAACTATCCATATTTTGCTCCACCTCGAGGGACCCTGATCGTAGCATACATGATATCAACAATTCGACACTGGTCTACGCATCTAAAGAATGTACCCGACATAGCAGCAAAAATGTGTATGAAAATATTTGAGCTCATGAAAATTGTCTTTAAAACCTTTCGGATTGTACAAGCTCCATATATTTCCGCCCTTGGATTCTCTCAAGGTAACAAGGATTTAGTCTACGACATGAGCCAGACTCCCTCGGTCAGCATAATCTTTGCTTGGCATGCACGAATAAAGTATTTACCCGCATGCTTGAAGCAGACCTTTGAAGAAATGTTCTCTACAGGGTTCTAGGAATATCACTCGAAAATTTTCATTCCCAGACCAACACATTTGCTACATCTATTCGCAGTAGAACAAGCCATCCATGCAGATCAGTTATGTTTACCACATCCGGACATTCCAGGGCCAATTGATTGGGATCGCATGATGACAGACTTGGCCAGAGGACTACGCATCCAAGAACATCAGCTTGCCACTCATGTTGTGGAATATTACATCCAACAGTCCCAACAACAAGGGTCTGTCAGGAATGACAGACGCGAGAGGGGGGTGGGATGTTGATAGTAGTCAGGGCACCCAAGGACTGACGAGACAAGGAAGCCAGCAGAGAGAGTCAGAGCAAAGCAAAGGATTAAGTAGACAGAGAAGTCAACACAGATCTCGCAGATAGGCCCTTCAAATTTTTTCAAATCAACATCTTTATAACAGTGATTCTCATAACTAACAATCATTGTAAATACCATTTCATATTTTTGTAGCTCCATTTTGTGCAAGCCAAGGAGTTCTTGAGCTTGAGGAGCTTTAGAAGTACCTACCTATCAATTTTCACATTTTTTAGACTCCGTTTGAGCCCCCAAATAGGCCCTAAAACCTAATTTTTAACTAGGCCGGATACTAGGTCTGGACAGGGCCAAGAGCCAGTAAAAAACTATAAATAATGCTAGAGAGCTCATTTTTGAGGTTAGCTTGTAATAGATTTGAACTTGTAAGAGCACTTTTGAGTTATCAAAAAGAACTCCATTGTCTCTCTCTTTGACGTTCTTGCCTTGTGTGCGTGTGTGTGCATGTTTGTGTGCTTCTCACTCACGCACTTGTGCCTTCACTTGATCGAGGTCTTCACACCATCCTCATGTCTTCCCGGATTGACATTAAAGGAGGTGCTACTCATCACTGAGCTACAACATATGCTAGCAGGCAATTGAATGCTGCTGAACGAAACTACACCACAACCGAAAGAGAAGGTTTAGGCATGGTATTTGCTGTGAAGAAGTTTAGACACTATCTATTGGCCAACAAGTTCAAATTTTTCACTGATCATCAAGCTTTATTATACTTGGTCAATAAACCTTGCAATACCGGACGCTTAGTAAGATGGTTCCTCTTACTAATGGAGTATGACTTTGAAGTGGTTGTTAGGAAAGGTAAGACCCACCTTAGAGCGGATCACCTTTCACGCATCACTTTAGGAGAGTCACCGCAAGGAGTGTCTAATGAATTGCCCGACGCTTATCTGTTCAATCTAGAAGTTGTTCCTAAATGGGCAAATAAGTTGGTTCCAGTCCTAACCTTTGAACCCAGAAAAACAAATGTAAAAATAGACAAAGATGAAATTGTAAAATCACAAAAATATCAAATATTGGCAAGAAATATGTACAAACAAGATACAAAAGGTGTATTAGCTTGTTGTGTCGAGGACGATGAACATAGTAGTTGGTTGCAACAAGCCCATGAAGGATTTATAGGGAATCACTATTCTAAACTATGAACATTACAAAATCTAAAACGTTTAGGAGTGTATTGGCCTAGCATGGACAAAGAAGTTCATGAGCGGATTAAAAATTGTCCAACGTGCCAAAAGAGACCCCCAGTGGAGCATGCCACCCTTTATCACATGTCGTTAATTCCAGATTGGAGTGCTCCATTGGTAGTATTTATGAGATCAGGAACATTACCTAAGGAGGCTACTCTAGCAAGGAAACAAGCATAGAGCAAGAAGCTCAAGACTACGCCCTCATAGGAGATAACCTATATCGAAGAGGAGAAGATGGTTACTTAAGATTGTGCGTTCACGAATCAGACTACTTGAAAGTCTTAGAAACTACCCATAGCAGTGTTGTAGGTGGACATTTTGGTCCTGACCGAGTAATTAAGACTATTCTATTCTCAGGACTTTGGTGGCCCACTCTTCATATGGATGCACATACCTATGTGAAGAAATGTGACACATGCCCACATGCCCAGTACCCAATTAGAAAAGATGAGATGCCTTTGAGGCCAATGATGGGAGAACGTGCATTCTCGAAGTGGGGCATAGACTTTGTAGGTCCTATTAACCCCCCAGCTAGAAACTCCCATGCAGAGTACATTATTGTAGCACGGACTACCTTACAAAGTGGGTAGAAGTCAAAGCCACAACGAAGAATGATGCTCAAACAATGGAAAAGCTCTTATTTAAGAATGTGTTCACAAGATACGGATTACCAATAGAGTTAGTAAGTGATAGAGGCAACTTCTTGAATGAAGTAATCCAAAATCTTCTCCAAGAATTCTTGGTGATACATAAGAAGTCTGCCCCCTATCATCCACAAGCTAGCGAACAAGCTGAGAGCACAAACAAGATCCTATGTAATGTACTGATAAAACTAGTAAATAACAAACGCTCTGATTGGGATAAACAACTTCATCATGTTGTTTGGGCTTATCGAGTTGCCTATAAAACGATACTCAATGCCACCCCATTTCAGATGGTCTTCGGACAAAATGTTGTGCTACCATTGGATTTCCTAATCCCAACTTTAAAAGTAGCACAAGAACATGAGTGGAATGGACACGAGTTATCCTCTAAGATCTTTGATCTCGACTGCTTAGGTGAGACAAGGTTACGAGCGACGGCAGGCATCTATGCTGCAAAGAAAAGGAAAAAGGCATACTTCGATGCACATATCAAAGATAAAGGATTGAAAGGGGGAGACCTAGTGTTGGTTTACACACGAAAACAACATGTCCATAAATTGGAAAAAAGAGGATATGGACCCATGATCATTAATAGAATTTCCACTAGTAGTGCAGTTCAATTGGCCACACTAGAAGGTGATATCCTTCCAAACTATATTAGTGGTTGTCGAGTCAAGCTATATCACGAACCTCTTACAGAGGATATGCTAAAGAGACTGAACACTGCTAAGAAGCAAAAAGAAGAAGAGTTAAGGGTTAGAGAAGAAGCAGAGGCAGAGGCTAGAGAACGCATTAGGAGAAATAAGTTAAGATGCTTAGGCCTAGATGTCAATGTTGAGGCCCCAAGATACCACATGGCCATGTGTCAAACATCAAGTGCAATTGCTTCTTGAATATTGATCGACGTCCCTTTGTGAACAACATAGTAGGACAAGGGAAGAATGCAAGGACTGTGAGAGCCTTGATTGACTCAGGTGGAGCAACTAGTGCAGTTAGACTATCCTACTGCCAAGACTTGCAATTGATCATAAAACCAATAGAAGCCTATCTCATAGGCTTGGGAGGTATGGACACCCCTTGTTTGGGCGAGGTGGAACTTCCCATCTACCTTCAAGCTGTTCCAATAAAAGTCAAAATGCTAGTGTGTCACGATGAGGACGTTATAGAGCCACTTATCTTGGGTCAAGATTGCATTTACGACCATCCAGTAAACTTGAACCTAAGAAGTCAACTTCTTCAAGTTTGGATACAGGAACAATGTATTACATTAGAATTAGACAATTGCATGCTCACAAATCCAGAGGTCACACATTCTCTTAGTTCTTCTGGAACTAATCTTTGCAATGAAAATGTTGTGTGTGTCAACAACCCTACGAAGGAAAAGGACTCAATCATGGAAGAAAAAGCTCAAAGGCCAACAAACCTCTCTTCTCTTTCACATACTAATGTGAGTGTAACTCGATCAAAGAGGAAGCAAAAAAGACATATGCTTTTGCATGTTTTTTGAGTTTCCTTGCAGGATCTGGCTGTCCCATCATCTCCAGCACGTTGCGCAGGTACGGAAAAGCCTGGTCTTGTCTCTGTGTCGCACACCTCTTTCGATCGCCATTGACAGAAAAATCGCTCCTTTGATAAAACTAAGTGCACCACAGTAGACTAGAGACCTTGCACATCCCAAATCCAAAAAAATTTCTACAAAATTTACCTTTTTGCTGTCCATCACGATTGACAACATCAATGGTGATTGACAGTGTCCATCGCGATTGATAGCCTATCCATCGCGATTGACACACCCCGACGGATACGTGTCCATCGGGACGGACACCCCTGCCCATTGCGACTGATAGAAAAATCGTGATTGACACCCTATCTCAGTGAAAAATGTATCCATCGCGACTCATAGAGTCCGATTGACACAAAGCCATAGAAAAACCCCGAAATCTTTGTCCATCGTGACTGATAGCAGTCCATCGCGATCGACAACAATCCATCGCCATTGACAACAGTCCATCGCGACCGACACCCCCTATCCATTGCAATCCACACCCTCTGTCCATCGCAATTGACACCCATCAATCGGGATTGACACGTTGTTGGAGAGATTCTCTCTCCCTATTTTGATGCTGGAAATGTCAAATCATGAAGACTTGATGGCAAGATTGGATGAGAATACCAATCGTATGTAGGAAGAAAGTGATAATGGAGGAAGTTGTATTTGATGATGACAACTTTACGAATGTATTTGATGAGGTTCTTGATGTTCTTGAAGATGTTAATACAATGAATGTATTTATAAATAGATGTCTCAAATGATTTATGTATAGATGAGGGAGCTATGGAATCCATACCTACATTAAAAGATGCAAATGAGGTCTTGAATATGTTTGCTGCTAATGCCACGCATGTTTTCTTAAAGGATGTTGAGCCTAGTACAGGAATTTCCCTTATTGCAATTACATATGGATCTGATGTGATGCATGAAGAGATGATGCAACTTATTAGATGGATGATCTTCATTCATACCTACAGCAAGAATTTCGTGACAATGGATGTAGTGCTACGATGGCCACTATTTACCCACTACTTTTTCAATTGGCACATACCAAAGAATGTGGATGTGTAAGTTTAAGGGGAATGGATGTCACATTCGCAGTCCAACGATGAAAAAGGAGTATTGTATCCATTGCATTTTGGGAATTATACGAGTCTTCATGGGGGAGTTTACTCCAGTTATGGATATGGAAGTGAACAAATGGATGGAGAGCAAGGCATGCATCGAGAGAAGTGGCTTGGTGCATGCAGAAGAGGGGGGCCGACTTCGCTTCATGGAGAGAAAGATATCTGGAGATTCGTGGAGGGCAAGTTTTTGATTAAAGAATATAAGGAGCTCTTGCTTCCCAGGAGGGGGCTCTCGTGGAGGAACCGCATCCGTTGAGTGCTGTCAGAGGAGGTTGCTGAAGTGGCCGGTAGGAGGGAGATGCGCATGCAGAAGGGGAAAGTTTATGCGGAGGCCAATTTTCACGTAGATGCTTTTGGAAAACATGACGCGATAGTGATCTGACATCTCTGTCATCTTCCCTCTCATCCACTTGTTCAACCAACATTTGATGCTCTGATTCTTGCTGATCTTTACCATTGTTCTGCTCTGAGTGAGATTCTGCAACTCCACTGATGCTGTTCTGTTAACTGATGCGCATTCGATCCGTTTGCTGAAGCAAATGCTGTGGACAAGTCTGATGCTGGAACAGAAGTCTACGTGCATGTTTGCATCCAGCAACGTAACAGAAGGAAGAGTCCGACTACCGTTCAGGGCCTAAAGAAAGATTATAAGAACAAAAAAATCTGAAAGGAGTTCATCTTGCTTTCATCAGATGGAGGGCGCTGCATGCTCTGATCCGAATATTGAAGGTCACGCATGCTGAGGAAGAGAGATTCTATCACAGAGGGCCAAGCACGCTTACCTGCGGAGTTAAAAGGAGATCTTGGAGGCTAACACATGGGCAGAGAGAATGTATCTGGACTGATGACTCAAAGATTGATGAGCGCTGAATCAGATATTGAATCTCTTTTTGAGAAGACTCTCACATTCCAGATGATGAAGGAGGTGCGAAGAGCAATAGAGCTGCTTACTAGAATGAAAACTGACTGTGAACTTCTGAGTAAGTGAACGACGAACGTTCAAAAAGGAATGCTTTGAGGTTTTATATACATTTACTGATTTTATATTAAGTTGATGAAGTACATGCCTTTTGTTCAAGTGTTCTCATGATAATCTGATGTTATGTTCGACTAAGCACACAAATCAATGTGTTCTGAAGTTCTTACTTAAGGATTTTTGATGTTCCAGTAGATTTTTTATTACGGCGCCCTTTTCTTCTACTCATGTTTTATGTTACGATAGCTATGTTATAAATTCTAAAAAACCTTTTTGTTGAGTTTGAATCTTAGCGACCATGGTGGGCTTTGATGTTATTCAACTCAGATGGAGTTAGCCTGATAATTTGTTAATGAATATTTGGCTGAATTGCTTCATATACTCGTTATTTCATGTATTGATGTAACGCTTCTGCAATTTACATGCCAGCGCTGGGACAAGCAGGTCAATCTCTGTTGCAACCGAATATAGAAAGGCTTAAATTATGTTTTAATCTGTTCACGAAATCAATTTCTGATTGATGTGTTTCGTTGATGATTAATGATACCTGATCAATAACTTTAATATGACCACACTATGCTGATGAGTTCTGCGTTTACTGTAGATGACAGCTATACGTAGCAGTGAAAAAAAATAATTTGTTTAGAAAACGCTATGACAAGAGCACTAAAACGATCGACTTTTACAATGTGCGTTTCTGCTGATATATGGAAAGAGTATTACCTATTATCTTTGCAGCGTTTGGATGCTTGGCGTTTGGATGCTTGGTTGTACTGGCCTAAATGATAATGTTTTTGTTTTTTTACTTAAAGAAAAACAAGAAACCATAAAGCTGCATACGTTTGTAAAGGTTTTGTTTTTGTCAGTCAATCGGACGAACCTCTTTCTTTGAGAAACACCTAAGATATATATATATGCACATTCCATATTTTGAATATTGAATCATTTTGCTCATATTTAGAGGTAGATGCATGCATGAGACAAATCTGATCGTTTATATTTTCGATTCACTTTGTGGTGAGAAACGGGTTTCGCACAATTTTTTATTTTACTTCTTTTGTCCCTATATACTCCATTCAAACCCTATAGTCTACATGATTATAGTGAACACTTCTTTTGCCTAATTTTCATCACGAATACTTAGGTATTATAGAGCATTCAAATTTATGTCTTACTTGAGGTATGATAATTACCATTCTGTCATGAGAATATGATAAAATTGATAAGGTTTCTCTTTCGATTCGATCAATTCTCTGAAAACTTTCGTCAAAATACTAATAAGCTTTCTGATTTTTCATCAGATCACTTGAGTTGCTCCAAGCACCCTGTGTGCGCCGTTAGCGAGGCGATTGAATTGATCCATCAGTCATCATGAATTGCTCCCACATTTGAATCCGACGTGAAAATTGGCGTTGCATCTCAGGTACATTCGACGAGAAACAAATTCTAGGTATTTATACTTGAATTCTCTTTGCTTTCACATAGTTAAACGAAAATGAAATCTAATGTAGAAAACCTTCTTCATGATATGGAATCACGATTAGTTTTTAAAGCTTAATTCCAAGTTTGAGTCCTTAAATTCATTTCTTTCAATCTTAACTACAGTAGTATCTGATTTTAATGCAACTCTTAAATTAATAGATACTTAGTTTGATCCCGAGTTTAGGAATTTCGAAGGAATTGTTCATTATGAACTTTCAAATTTGAATGAAAATATGGAAACATTAGCAAATCATGTAAAAGAAATTTCATCATTCAAAACTATTGGTCATGACATTGCAAGTTTAAAAGAGAACATTGAAAGGTTAAACAATGAAATACAAGAAAGTGCTACATAATTTTCATCATGAATACTTAGGTATTATAGAGCATTCAAATTTATGTCTTACTTGAGGTATGATGTAGCTCAAGCATAAGCACCACCTCCTTTACTTGTCAATCCGCGGAGACGTGAGGACCGGTATGAAGACCATGAGCAAGTGAAGGCACAAGTGCGTGAGTGAAAGCACACAAACATGCACATACAAACACACACACACGCACAAGGTAAGATCTAAGAGAGGAACAATGGAAGGGTTTTGATTACAAAAGAAATCTATTACAAAACTGAAATCTACAAGAAGCTAACCTCAAAAATGAGCTCTCTAGCTCTTTTTATAGTTTTTAGACTAGTTTTGGCCTTGTCCAGACCTAGTGTCTGGCCTAGTTTAATATTAGGTTCTAGGGCTTATTTGAAGGCTCAAACGGAGTCTAAAAATTATGAAAACTGGTAGAATGATACTTCTAATGCTCCTCAAAGTCGAGGACTCCTCGGCTTGCACAAAATGGAGCTACAAAAATAGAAAATGGTATTTACAATGGTTTTAGTGATGGAAATCACTATTTTTGTAGGGGATTCTTCTGAAAATTTGGCATACACTTCTAGGAGCTCCCTACTTTCTCTCTCTTCTTTTATGTCTATTTCTTTGATGTGCTTCCATGTTTTATGCTTGACCTTGAGTTCCAACACTCCCCCCCCTCTCGAGTCTGTCGTCCCTGACAGACCTTTGTTGTAATGGTTGTTCCAGGTTGCTTTGAGAGGGAGTGTCCATTTGAAAGAACTAGATCCGTCTCTCTTCCAAATGTGGCAAGGTTGGTTGTCCGATTCTTCATTGGTCACTGCGAGTCTTTTGCACATTGTAGTCCCTTGGTAAGTGCTTCTGCCTTGGAATCCAGCATGATTGTGTCGTTGTGAGTCTCCATTGATGACCTCAGATCATCCCAAGATGATGTTCATAGTAGTCATGCCAAGTACTCATAACCCATAATGGATGATGGGTACGTGTGTTCGTGCATGGGTTGAGGAACATATGTGCCTTGTGCACGGCCTTGTAATGTAGCCCTATGCATGCTTACTTGGAAAAATGCATCGGAAGAAGTATGGTGCAAAAATTAGGGGTCTTGAGCTAATTGCTCAAGGGTATGCTGATGAAGAGGTTTCCTAATCTAGCAGTGTTGTCGTGATATCCAAGTAAAGGATCCTTACCATGAAAGGTCGATCGATAGTCTACTCTTCGTGTTGTACACCTAGCATTGTGATGGACCATTAGCTAGTCTTTCATTGTCGAAAAGTGTCCATGTTGATAGTTCACTGATGAAATTCTTTGAGTGTTGCGCCCTGTCCCCTTTCTTCTCTGTAGCTCACCCTAAGCAAGTCTTCATCTATGCAATCCATGACAAAGAATGTTTTTGAAAATTGCATATCATCCACCATAACAGGCAACACAACTTGACCCATGCATTCATAATGTTCATCATCCATGAGGATAGAAGAATGAGTTGTTGGTTGAATGTTCTCAAAAATAATGGTCAATAAGTCAATATGAATCAAATTCCACTCACAATGAGGATTGATATATGCACTCAACCTTCTATAGTCATATCCTATTTTTATATGCACAAAAGTATTGTGATATTCTCTTGTTGCAAATATGGATCCCACCCCCCTAGACATTTCCTCCATTTCCTTGACTCCTTGCAATTTTTCTCTAGATGTTTCACCCTCATGTGAGATTATTTCATGCACTTCATGTTTATCTCCCTTCTCTTTTCCCATCTTAGCCCCCTTTCTTCTATCTTTTGCTTTTTTCTTTCCCATGACACAATTTTTTCTCCCCCTAGGTATTGCTCAAAAATCCTTGGGAGCCCCCTTGGTTTCCTAGTCCCACTTGAGGCCCAACTTCAAATTAGTCTATCTGAAAATCAACACATTATTCTTATAAAAAACAGTTGAGGTCGTGTAGGATTCAAAACGAGCTTTCCAACGAGCTATAGAGCTCAAAAAATGGACTTTGGATGAAAACGTTATGTCAAATCAGGCTTTTGGGGGTCAAAACAGGCAAACAAGACCTTTTGGACAGAATCGCGATTTTGTGAAATCAAGAGAATCGCGATTTTGTGAACTTCAAGAGAATCGCGATGCTATGAAATCAGAGAATCGCGATTGTGTAAAATCAGAGAATCGCGATTTTGTTCCTTTGAGAATCGTGTTTTCACAAAATCGTGTTTTTGGCTGAAAATCATGATTTATGAGAATCACGATTTCGAGCAGAGAATCATGTTTTTGAGAATCGCGATTTTGAGCAGAGAATCGTGTTTTCACAAAATCGCGTTTTGAAAATCGCGATTTTATACCTTGGATGAAAATCGTGTTTTAGAGAATCGTGTTCTAGAGAATCGCGATTTTGTCTCAGAGAATCGTGGTTTTCAAAAATTTAGAGAATCGGGATTTTGAGCACAACCACAGAATCGTATTTTCTCAGAATCGTGTTTTTGACATGAAAATCGCGATTGCCAACAGAAAATCGTGTTTTCACAAAATCGTGTTTTTCACAAAATCGTGTTTTGAAAATCGCAATTTTGAGCAGAGAATCGTGTTTTTGCAAGTGACTCCGATCTAGAGTCAATCATTATGGACCCACCTTTTGCATCAGAGGAAGAATACTTCTATGAAGTAGAAGCTTACCCTCAGAGACACGGAGAAATCATGAATGATGTGAGGTTAACTACACAACTGACCCCCAAGAGCGAAGTTAAGAAAAGGAAGAAAAGAGAAGTCACACCAGAAGAGGAAGAATCTTTGTTTGAGGTCCCTGAAAATTTTATCTAGTATGAGATAGATGATAGGAGAGTCATGATAAGAATGCCTAAACGTGAGGCACAATAAGGAGAGGCCTATGATAACAAAGAAACCACCAAGAAAATAGTGGTAGCCATAGAAGAAGGAGAAGAAAGATGCACTTACATAGGGCATGATCTGACGCAAGAATAAGAGCAAGAGTTGATAACCTTTCTAAGAGAGTACAGAGATGTATTCTCTTGGAGTTACAAGGACTTGAAAGGTGTAGACCTTGACATATGCTCACACACCATTCCCATGACCTCAGATGCAAAACCATCCAAGCAGAAGCCATACACCTATAACGATAACTACGATGCTAAGATCAAGGAGGAGATAGATAGATTGGTAGAAGCTGGATTCATCTATGAAATTGAGCACACTGAGTGGGTATCCCCCATCCTGGTTGTACCTAAGAAGAATGGGAAGCTACGTGTGTGCATTAACTTGACGAAGTTTAATGCAGCCACTATTCGAGATAACTATCCGCTTCCTATCACTGAGCATCTACTAGAAAGAGTCACAGGCAAGGAAGTGTACATCTTCCTGGATGGATATTCTGGCTACAATCAAGTGGCCATAGCTCCAGAAGATCAGCATAAGACAACTTTTGCCACAAAATGGGGCATATTCACCTTTAGGGTAATGCCATTCGATCTTACCAATGCTCCTCCAACCTTCCAAAGATTGATGTGCCACGTATTTAAAGAGTTCTTGAGAAAGAATTTAGAAGTATATGTTGATGATCTTTGTGCTCATTCCAACATTAGACAAACACATATACCTGAACTCAGGCAAATCTTTGACAAATGTAGACAATATCAAGTCTGCCTGAACCCAGAAAAGTGTGTTTTCATGGTCAAGCAAGGCAAGATTCTAGGACACATAGTGTCAAAGAACGGCATATCCATTGATGAAGAGAAAGTAAGAGCCATCACAGAACTACCTAGGCCAAAGAATGTCAAGGAAGTACAAGCATTCATGGGGCATTGTGGTTATTACTGACGCTTTATACACATGTACGCCATCATTGCAAATCCTCTGTACAGACTTTTGACTAACTTTGAGTGGACTGATGAATGTGAAAACTCTTTCAACGAGCTCAAAGAAGATTGTGTTCAGCACCAATCTTGACCACACCAAATTGGAATAAACCCTTTCATGTTCACGTGGATGCATCCAATTATGCTATTGGATGTGTGCTCGCACAACCTACTGGTGAAGGTAATATGGATCTTCCGATTGCCTATGCTAGTAGACAATTGAATGCAACTGAGCGGAATTATACCACTACTGAGAGAGAAGGACTAGACATGGTATATGCGGTTAAGAAGTGTAGACACTATTTGCTTGCAAATAAGTTTAAAGTTTTTACTGACCATCAAGCACTGTTATATCTCGTGAACAAGCCATGCAATACAGGTAGATTAGTAAGATGGTTTCTCTTACTAATGGAAGAGGATTTTGAGGTAGTGGTGAGGAAAGGTAAGACTCACTTGAGAGCGGACCACCTCTCAAGACTCACATCAAGAGAGGCCCCACAAGGAGTATCAGATGACCTTCCTGATGCTTACTTGTTTAATTTGGAAGTCGTGTCGGAGTGGGCTAATCCATTAGTGTGAGTATTGATTGTTGGTGCATTTTGCCCAAGCCTACATGCTTGATATGCTTGATATTATCCTCATTTGTAAGTCACATGAGTAGTCATGTGAACACCTCTTGTAAAAGAGTACATTTTATCTCTTGTAAATGGAAAAAGAAAAAAAGTAAAAGGATGGCTTACCTCATCCATGATGTAAAAGCAAATTCGTGGCTCCAACTACCAAAATCACGAATTTTTGAGCTGAGGGAATCTCTCCTAACTTTGGGGATCACTTTTAGGTGGAGCCATTCGAATTCGAATTCAAAACTCCCTCCAAGAATAGCTATAAAAGGAGCAAGAAGGAAGAGGCGATTAGCAAGCCTTGTACGTGACCACTTCATGTCATTTTGTAGAGATTGAAGAGCTTACTCCATAGCTCTATCATTCTACTCCCATTGTGCAAAGATTCATTGCCAATGTGGTTGTAATCATATGTGAATCTATACATTTATTATCATCTACCTCTCTGTTTTGTTCTCTGCTATACTCACTCAGAGCAGTAACTTCAGAAGGTCATATCTCGAGTTTTACTGACCATTTTTCAGTGTTTTAAAGTGCGTTGGATAGCGCTTACTGTCTAGTTTCTACCTATAAATTTTCAAGGTCATTGGATTTATACTTTTGGAGATATCTGCATTTTACTGCTTACTGGTCTATCTCTGCAGAGCCCCGAGAATTGTGGGAATGTTCCAGAACTTGATGAAACTTGTTCTCAATGCTCAGTCCATCATTTGAAGTGTTTTAACTTGGAATAGGAAGCTTGCTAAGTCTATTTGCTATGCCCAAAAGGAATTTTTCTAATTCCTTCCAGGTTGAGAGCACTGTTCATTTTTTCCAGCAGGTGTATGTCCAAAAATAGCAAGTTTTGGGAGCTAGTCATTTCGCAACTAGCCTGTCTTGACTTAAACTTTTGGGATACATGTTCCAAAGTACTTGGCTGATATTTTGGTGGATTTAGGAAGCTCAAAGGGTCTACTAATCAACTCTGAAGTCTCAGTTGGCTGGTGTGAAGCTGGTTGTAGCGGCACCTACTCATCTTTGGATTGCATCCACCATCTCTCTTCACAGTGGTATCAGAGCATAGTCAAGCAACATGGGAGATGGATTTCCATCAACAATTGACAAATTGGATCGAAACAAATATCCGGCATGGTCTCTAAGGATGGAGGCTTACCTTCAAGGGAGGAATCTATATGGATTCATATCCGGAGATGAAGCAATGCCAACCATGAGGAACAAAGGGCAACCATCACATGAAGAAGTGGAAGGACTTTCGAATTGGTGTTCGAAGGATGCACTTGCAAGGTCCTATATTCTAAACTCAATCTCTGATTTTCTTTTACCTCATGTCAAGGGATGCAAGACATCAAGAGAAACCTGGAATGCACTTGCTTCTTTCTTCTCTTCCAACACTCGAGCAAGGAAGAACCAATTGTGGATGGAGTTCACAACAATGAAGAAAAGCCCGAAGCAAAATGTGACTGATTATGTCACAAAGATGAAGGAGATTTCCGACCAACTTGGAAGCATTGGAGAGGTAATTGAAGAGGAGCAAATCATAAGACAAATCATGAATGGAATCAAAGCAGACGACAAGTGGGAGTCATTCACAACAGCCATGGATTTATACATGGATATGCATGTACCCGACCTCAACACACTCATGGGCCAACTCTTCACTCATGAAGCAAAGATTAGCAAAGGTGGTGAGTCCTCAAGAGGTAATCAAACTTCTGCCTTATATTCTGATAAAGCTAAGGTCAAGGACAAGTCAAAGAATAGAAAGAATGAAGATGAAGGAAGCTCTTTCCAAGCAAACTTTGCAGGTAGAGGAAGAGCTAGAGGAAGAGGCAGAAGTGGAAAGCAAGGCAGGGGGAGATTCCAATCATCTCAACCTTGCAACATATGTGGCTTATCTAACCATACTACTGAAGAATGTTTCAGGAACCCGAGGAACTCAAGAGGAAGAGGATTCAATAGAGGTGGCTATGGATCAAATAGAGGCAGGTACAATGGAGGCTACAACAACAACTACTACAACAACAATTACAACAACAACAACAACTATCAAAGTGGCCATAGAGGAAGAAGAGATTACAATAACTATGCAGAGGACCAAAGTCAAGAAGATTCATTATTGATTATGAATCTATCAACGAAGAAGGGTAAGGATGATGATCACATATTTTACATTGATTCGGGATGCTCGAACCATGTAGCAGGAAATGTGGCTTTACTTTCTGATTTGGAAGATCCTCATAACAAGCATGAAGTGCAGACAGGAGATGACACAAAGCACTCAGTGGAGAAGATAGGTAATGTGAAGACATCAGATGGGAATATGAACCTCTTAAGCAAAGTCTTGTATGTCCCTACAATTACCAAAAATTTAATAAGTGTTGGACAGATTGTTGAAAAAGGATTGCAGGTTAGATTCAATCGATTTGGAGCATATGTTGAAGACCCAAGGCAAGGCTTTCGAAGGATTGCCAAAGGAGAAAAGACAGGAAGGCTTTTCACTTTTGAAGTGGAAGATACAAAGAACATAGCTTTGTTTAGCTATGGATCTCAAACTCTAACAGAGTTGGAGATATGGCACAAAAGGCTTGCTCACATTGGTGAGAGGACACTCAAACAGATTTGCAGGGACCAAAGTGTACTTGGTTTGCCTAATATCACAAGGCAACACATGATTTATAAGTGTGAAGCTTGTCAACTCGGCAAGGCTCATAGACAACCTTTCAATAAGAAAGGATATATGTATCAAAATCCTTTGGATCTAGTGCACACGGATGTGTGGGGTCCAAGTAAGGAGCCATCTATATCAGGCTCAAGATATTATGTGTCTTTCATAGATGATTGTAGCAAGTGGACCATTCTGTTTTTCATGAAGCACAAGGATGAAGTGTTTAATTGCTTTAAGAAGTATATTGCTCTTGTTGAAAACCAAACAGGTAGGACTTTGAAACGACTCAGATCAGATGGTGGAGGAGAATACTTCTCTTTTGAATTTGATGCCTTCTTGCATGAAAGAGGCATTAAAAGGGAAGTCACTACAAGGTATACACCCGAACTCAATGGTGTAGCAGAGAGGAGGAACAGAGCTATTGTCGAAGCTGCAAGGTCCATGCTCAATGAAAAGGGATTGCCGAACTACCTATGGGCAGAGGCTGTGTCGACAGCCACATATCTCATAAATAGACTTCCATCTAAGTCACTAGATGGAACCACTCCATATGAAGTGTGGAATGGAAGAAGACCTAGTCTAGAGCATTGTAAAATCTTTGGATGCTTAGCCTATGCTCACATTCCTTCTCAAGTAAGAGGGAAATTGGATCCCAAGGCAGAGAAGTGTGTATTCATTGGTTATGATCAAAACCAAAAAGGATATAGATTGTACAATCCAACCAATAAAGGATTTTCTATGAGTAGAGATGTAATTTTTGATGAAAACAAATCATGGTTTGATGATGACAGGAAAGTGAAGCTGCCATATGACTTGGATGAAGATTTTCCATCACTTCAACCAAAGGAGCCAAAGCAGATTGAAGAAAGTGATTCGGAGATTGACCTAGAAGACTTGGAAAGACTAAAGCTATGGAAGAACAAAGGTAAAGCAAAGATGCAGGATGCTACATATGGACCCGAGAGCTCACATCAACCACTTAGAAGGTCTTCGAGGGAGAAGAAGAAACCAGAGAGGTTTGGTTATGATACTTCTTTGGTCACCAAGCACTCAATCTACATTGCAAAGGATTCAACCAATGAAGAACCTACCACATTCGAAGAAGCACAAAGCAAGAAAGCTTGGAGAGATGCAATGGATGAAGAAATGGAAGCCTTGAAGGAGAATGACACTTGGGAGCTTGTACCTAACAAGCCATCTATGAAGATAATCGGATCTCGATGGATATACAAAATCAAGAGGAATCCAGATGGAAGTATAAATAGACACAAAGCAAGGTTAGTTGCTAAAGGGTTTGCTCAAACCCATGGTATTGATTATGAGGAGACTTTCTCTCCTGTTGCAAAAATGCCTACAATTAGGGTTCTCATAAGTCTTGCTGCATCTAGAAATTGGAATCTTTATCAACTTGATGTAAAGAATGCTTTCTTGAATGGATGGATTTCTGAGGAAGTGTATATGGCACAACCTCCTGGATATGAGGATGCACATCATCCTAACTATGTATGCAAACTAAAGAAAGCTTTGTATGGATTGAAGCAAGCTCCAAGAGCTTGGAATTTCAGATTGGTTACTTATTTGCAGGACCAAGGATTCAAAGCTAGCAAGGCGGATACCTCTTTGTTCATAAAGAGGAATGGATCTGAAGTGATCTATTTATGTGTGTATGTTGATGATATTATTATCACAGGCAATGATCTTGAAGGAATCAAACAGGTAAAGAGTCAAATGAAGGAGGAGTTCAAAATAAGTGACCTCGGACCACTCACTTATTTTCTTGGATTGGAGTTGATCTACACAGATTCAGGTATATACATCACACAAAGGAAGTATGTCCATGACATGCTCGTCAAGTTCAAGATGGAAAATACCAAGTGTGCAGGTACACCTATGGAGCAAAATCATAAGCTTAGTGCTTATGAAGGAGAGCCAATTGAAGACATCACAAGCTATCAAAGCTTGGTTGGAAGTTTGAACTATGCAACACTCACAAGGGTGGATATATGCTATAGTGTTAGCATATTGAGTCAGTTTATGCATAAGCCGAGAAGACCACATATGGAAGCGGCCAAGCGAGTCCTCAAGTACCTAAAGGGGACCATGAATGAAGGTTTGTTCTATTCATATACTTCAGATATTGAGCTAAAGGTCTACTCAGATGCAGATTGGGCCGGATCTAAAGATGATAGAAGAAGCACATCAGGGTATATATCATTTGCAGGTTCAAAAATCATTTCTTGGTCATCGAAGAAGCAACCAACCGTGGCATTATCTTCTACTGAAGCTGAATATAGAGGTTTGGCTAATGCAACTCAAGAAATCATGTGGTTAAAATCTTTGTACACAGATCTTGGACTTCATTCTTCAACACCTCACATTTTTGGTGACAACACAAGCTCACTACATCTAGCAGCTAATCCGGTATACCATGCTAGAACCAAGCATATTGAAGTCCACTACCATTATGTAAGGGAGAAGCTAATGAGCAAGGATATTCAACTATCCTACGTCTCTACAGATATGCAATGTGCAGACATGTTGACGAAAGCTCTTGATGGTACGAAATTAAGTAGATTCAAGTTGATGATTGGTTTGCAGGAAATCAAGGACAATTGAAGACTTATTGGGAGGCCAAGCATGTTAGGCTTGAGGGGGAGCTGTTGGTGCATTTTGCCCAAGCCTACATGCTTGATATGCTTGATATTATCCTCATTTGTAAGTCACATGAGTAGTCATGTGAACACCTCTTGTAAAAGAGTACATTTTATCTCTTGTAAATGGAAAAAGAAAAAAAGTAAAAGGATGGCTTACCTCATCCATGATGTAAAAGCAAATTCGTGGCTCCAACTACCAAAATCACGAATTTTTGAGCTGAGGGAATCTCTCCTAACTTTGGGGATCACTTTTAGGTGGAGCCATTCGAATTCGAATTCAAAACTCCCTCCAAGAATAGCTATAAAAGGAGCAAGAAGGAAGAGGCGATTAGCAAGCCTTGTACGTGACCACTTCATGTCATTTTGTAGAGATTGAAGAGCTTACTCCATAGCTCTATCATTCTACTCCCATTGTGCAAAGATTCATTGCCAATGTGGTTGTAATCGTATGTGAAACTATACATTTATTATCATCTACCTCTCTGTTTTGTTCTCTGCTATACTCACTCAGAGCAGTAACTTCAGAAGGTCATATCTCGAGTTTTACTGAACATTTTTCAGTGTTTTAAAGTGCGTTGGATAGCGCTTACTGTCTAGTTTCTAGCTATAAATTTTCAAGGTCATTGGATTTATACTTTTGGAGATATCTGCATTTTACTGCTTACTGGTCTATCTCTGCAGAGCCCCGAGAATTGTGGGAATGTTCCAGAACTTGATGAAACTTGTTCTCAATGCTCAGTCCATCATTTGAAGTGTTTTAACTTGGAATAGGAAGCTTGCTAAGTCTATTTGCTATGCCCAAAAGGAATTTTTCTAATTCCTTCCAGGTTGAGAGCACTGTTCATTTTTTCCAGCAGGTGTATGTCCAAAAATAGCAAGTTTTGGGAGCTAGTCATTTCGCAACTAGCCTGTCTTGACTTAAACTTTTGGGATACATGTTCCAAAGTACTTGGCTGATATTTTGGTGGATTTAGGAAGCTCAAAGGGTCTACTAATCAACTCTGAAGTCTCAGTTGGCTGGTGTGAAGCTGGTTGTAGCGGCACCTACTCATCTTTGGATTGCATCCACCATCTCTCTTCACATTGATATACGGGCCTAACCACCTAGTGATAAACACACAAGATAGGGAGATAGTAAAAGCCCAAAAGTACCATATAATGGTAGGGAGTATGTACAAGAATACTGATCAAGGAATATTAGCCTGTTGTGTGGAAGAGGATGAGTACGCTAAATGGTTGCAATTGGCACATGTAGGTGCATTAGAGCAACATTACTCAAGACAAGGAACCCTATAGACACTAAGGAGACTTGGAGTGCATTGGCCGACTATGGAAGCTGATGTCCATAAGTTGTGCAAGGAATGCCCGATCTACTACACTAAACCACCTGGGAACATGTAACTCTTTATCAAGTGTCCATAGTGCCAGATTGGAGTGAACCACTAGTAGCCTTCTTACAGACGAAAACATTCCCTCACGACATGACTTTGGATAGGAAAAGAAGTTTAGAACAAGAAGCCCAAGACTACTTACTTTCGGTGATAATTTATACAAGCGTGGTAAATATGGTTACCTAAGACTATGTGTTCATGAGAGTGAATATCTCAAGATCTTGGAAACTGCTCACCAGGGTGTAGCAGGAGGACATTTTGGACCAGATCAGGTGATCAAGGCTATACTATTCGCAGGTCTTTGGTGGCTGATCCTTCACATGGATGCACATACCTATGTGAAGAGGTGTGATGTTTGTCAGCGAACTCAGTATCCTATACGTAAAGATGAGATGCCTTTGAAACCTATGATGGGTGGACGAGCATTCTCTAAGTGGGGAATAGACTTCGTAGGTCCTATTAATCCCCCAACTAAGGGTTCCCATGCTGAGTACATTATTGTGGCCACAAACTATCTAACCAAGTGGGTAGAAGTGAAAACCATGACGAAGAATGATGCGCAGACGACTGCTAAGTTCTTGCTCACTAGATACGAGCTACCTATAGAGCTAGTAAGTGATAGAGGCACTCACTTCTTGAATGAAGTTATTGAAAATCTTCTCCGAGAATTCTTGGTAGTTCATAAGAAGTCTTCCCCCTATCACCCCCAAGCTAATGGTCAAGCTGAGAGCACAAATAAGATTCTATGCAACATGCTGACTAAATTGGTGAATAATAAACGCTCTGATTGGGACAAACAGCTATACCATGCTGTTTGGGCATACCGAGTTGCCTATAAAACGGTACTCCAAGCCACTCCCTTTCAAATGGTGTTTGGTCAAAATGCAGTGCTACCATTGGACTTCTTGATATCCACACTAAAAGTAGCACAAGAACATGAGTGGACGGGGCATGAGCTCTCCTCTAGAATCTTTGAGCTCGAATGACTAGGTGAAACAAGACTGAGAGCTGCACCAAGAATATACGCAACTAAGAAAAGACAAAAAGCATATTTTGATGCACATGTGAAGGATAAGGGTTTGAAGGTAGGAGACCTAGTCCTAGTCTAAACTCTGAAGCAATATGCACGAAAATTAGAGAAGAGAGGCTATGGACACATGATTATCAATAGGATCTCAACCAATGGAGCAGTTCAATTAGCCACCTTCGAAGGCGATATTCTTCCTAGTTACAACAGTGGGTGCAGAGTCAAATTATATCAAGAACTCCTCACAGAGGAGATGTTAAATCGACTCAATACTGAAAGAAACGTAAAGAAGAGGAAAAGCAAATTTGAGAAGAAGCGCACGCAGAAGCCTTGGAATGCATCCGAAGAATGAAGTTGATAAGACAGGGTAGAGATCAGCCTAGGACAGATGACTATGTGCACCCAGGATATCATATGGATATGTGTGAAGTTTCAGGTACTAGCTCTCATCGAATAATTGATCAACGTCCTTTTGTGACCTTAGAGATAGGACAAGGAAAGAGTGCAAGGACTGTAAGGCCCTTGATTGACTCAGGTGCAGCCACTAGTGCTGTTAAATTTTCTTACTATCAAAAGTTGAAATTATGTGTCAACCCTATAGAAGCATATCTTATAGGATTTGGAGGTGTGGAAACCCCTTGCAAAGGGGAGATGGAACTTCCCCTCTACATTCAAGATGTTTTACTGATCGTTAAAGTACTAGTGTGTCAAGATGAGGACCTCACTGAGCCTTTGGTCTTGGGTCAAGACTGGATCTATGATCATGCAGTCAACCTAAACCTAAGAAGTGGACTGACTATGTGATGCAGAGGGATGAGTATCTCAACAAAGAAGTCAAGGATACAACGAAACCCCCTTCTTTTCCAAAAGCCACAAGGATGCAGCAACCAAAGGTGGATCAAATGCAGAAGAAGCAGACGACTTATGCTCGAAGTCAAAAGAAAGTACCAAGAAAGGTGTCCTAGCCACCAAACCAAATGTGGGTGCGGAAAGGCGAGCATCCTATTGCGGTCAAGCCACAACAATTGGCTCAACTTCCTATTAGTAATCAAGAACAGGACACTAATAAGAAGTTTTCTAAACATTCTCTTGTGAAAGTGGTCTATCTGGGTACCCAAGAAGTCCATGAAGGCTGGTCCACAATCAGGACAAATTTGGGTGCCTAAGGCTTGCTTGTGGGCTCAAATAGCTACACAGAGACCACACCCTTCACTCACTCGAACAACTAATACCCACTCTTATACATCACGCATGAACACATATTCACCCATGAGCACGCGTAGAATAACTGGTAAATGGGTCCCTAAAAAGCCTCATTTCCGATTTGACATTCTGATCAAGCCCTGTAGAGTCTCCAGAAAATCAAAACAGAGTGCCACCCACTATGTTTGGCAACCCAAACCTTGTAATAAACCACCTCACCCGTTTGTAAAGCCACTTCCACTTACTAACTACATCCACACTGCACGCGACCTCCCAATTAGCTCATAGGTATTCAGTATCAGCTAGCCACACTTCACACTCACATCCATGCGAGCACTAATGTTGTAACCGGGACTCAGTGTCATTTTGCGTCTATTGCAATGTGAACATTTATTCATATATTCTCAGAGAACCGGTAGCGATTTCTTCAACATGGCTGAGGTTGCAGGAACAAGCTCTCAAGTAGGAATCAAGACAAATTTGGGTGCCTAAGGCTTGCTTGCGGGCGCAAATAGCTACGCCGAAGCCACAACCTATACAGCGTAACCCATTCACTCGCACAATCGGCATCCACTCGTTTTCAACACTCACGAACACACCAAGGCCCATGAGCACGAACAGAATCATTTGTAAATGGGTCCCTAAAAGGCCTCATGTTCAAGCTGATACACCTATAATGTTCTCTAGCGTCTCTACGAAACCAAGAGAAAAACCCATCCACTGCATTTGGCAGCTTAAGACCTGTAATAAACCCCCCGACCCCAACTTGTAAATTCACCCCCACTTACTAACTGCATTAGTCTCCTAGGAATACCCAAGCATTAACTACACACACTGTCTTCGTGCACTTACTAACCACTAACTCACCATCTACCTCATGTTAATGTTGTAACGGGGACAACAACGGATTTATTCTGTCCATTACGATGTTAACACATGATTCTATATTCTCACAGAATCAGAAGGCAAGAAGTAAAATGGCAGAAGCGACAGGTTCGGGCTCACAAGTAGGGATACTTACTGCAGGAATTGATGTGGATAGTCTACCTGTGGATGTGCCACCAACTAAACGACCAGTGGAGCTGCAGCACCTTCAGCAAATCCCGGTGCCGGATCCACCCACAGGGATCACAGAAAGAGTCCATGCCAATTCTCATTGGTTCAATGGCATGCGAGGTCCATTAGGAGAGGCCAAGTATATATGGGAGTCTAAGTGCGAGTATGACAGATCATGGGTTCGATTCCAATTTTTCTCCAAGGAGTTCGAGACTTTACAGAACACCGAGGATCTCCAGACCATATGGCAACGAGCAGGGCTGGCAGAATACTTTGAAGCCCCACTACCTAAACCAGATCTCCTCCGATGTTACTATTTGGTCTCCACATTACAAGCTAATGAAGAAAAGGACAAACCCGGATCATTTGTTCTTCCCTCCTTGCTGGGCAACAACGAGTTGAAGAGGTTTGAACTTACTGTGGAGTTGGTAAGCGACGCTTTGAATATGCACGGCACGCATGTACCCTCTGAAAAGGATGCTCTTGTTCCCACTAACATGAAGGATAGGAAACTATTGAAGCTTAAAGACATGGCAGCACTCACACCAAACGTGTCCATCCCTCTCCGCATGTGCATGCAACATTTTGCCTTTCCCGGCCAAGACCGCTTCACACAACCACACAAGAGAATCTGGTTCGCTCTCTACTTAGTGGAAGCAGGTGTGTTACCCATTAAGCTACCGGTATGGATTATAGATCAATTGTATGAAGCAAACAAATGGTCTTCTAGGAAATTAGTGGTGAACGGATGCTGTGCAATCACACGCATTATTTACCGGTGCCTAGCATACGATGTTCCCATTGAACGTGCCTTAACTTGGGCACAATTACAAATGTTTAAGAAGCTCAAGACGTCCACACATCAATCCAAGCGCATGAGGGGTGCGATCCCTTGTGTCGAGACAAGGGAAGTTCTGACTACTCCTGAAGTATCGCCACGAAGGGAGACCACTGTACCTCCCTTTACCATTAGGATACCCAGGTCGGGATCTGAAACTACGACGCAAGCTACCCCATCGGCTCCTCCTGTTCCAACCGAATTCGAATTTGCTGCCACTGGAGATGCTGAAGGAATGGACCCCCAGGACTTCGAAGCATTCCTACAAAGTACACAATTCTCTGATGTGGAGTTTTATTCAGATGCAGAGGAACAAGGCACATCCTCACGAAGAAGAAGAAAGTCTACAGACGGTCGACATGTACATTGGAGTGACGCTCAGCAAGGTCAACAACAAGGACACCTAGAAGAAGAAGGAGCGTATGAAGAGGAGACCACTGAAGCTCCAGCCTATACAGCAGAGCTCCGAAGGCTGTATCAGATTATGGAAAGAGTGCGATCGCAACAACTACTCACCGAACAGAGTAGCAGAGTACTCATGACTCAGTTGTTGGAAGAAGCAGGAGTTGACTCCGAATATAGGGAAGGTCTCTTATTGATGGCAGAAACATATTGGGTAGTGGAAGCAGTGCGCACTGCCATTCGGAGGTCTCCAGTTCAATATGATCCACGAAGGTTCCAGACACGACCACGCTCAGGTAAGAATATCCAGATTCCCATTACAACTGCAGAAGAGCCAACTATTACATCTGAACCTATCAGGACAACCTCCCAAGCAACTGAAACGGCTAGCCAAGAGCACCCAGTCACCCATGAGGAGTCCACAGAGCCACAACCACCCACACCCCCACCCTCGCCCCCTAGAGCAGAAACAGTGGAAATCACCTCGACCACTCAACCCACCGAACCAACCTTCATCTTCCGTACTCCCATCTCTAGTTCCACCCTATTCTCTACCACTGATAACCCAATCTTTGAAGCAACCCCCATCACTACACAATCCACCGAACCGCTCCTAGAGCCTGCCCTAGGACAACCATCCCCCATGCCCTCAGCCATAGGTCATCCTGACCCTAGATCCACATTCATGGGTTTCCCTGCACGCAACCCTTCGCGCCCTCCTCAAATTTACGACCTCAACCCCCGACCTCTCTCTCTCCATTTCTACAATCCCTCCATGACCTCCTTGCTAGAACTTTTCAACGAGGGTCTCAACCATTTCCTTTCTTTTCAGCTCCCCACCCCACTTCGCATCTATTCACCACTTCCACACACACACCACCTACCATCCCAATGTATATGGCAGAGCCCACACTCGCACCCACTCCTGAAGGTATGGACATTTCACCACCCAGGGCACCTCCCCCCACGATTCCACCTCCTCCCATTCCCCCTCCACCAATTTCACTCACACACACGACTTCAATAGACACATCATTCACTCTTCCCCATCCCCAATTCCCTTCCCATGCATCTCCCACTGTAAACACCACCCACTCATCTATAGGAAGTGCATTGGACACCATGCTTGCTTGTATATCAAACTTAAGGACAGATTACATTCAGCTCCAGCAACAGAATGAACGCCTGCACGAGCACTCAGAAACACTACAGCACCGCCTTGCGGCACTAGAAGAGGAAAATGCTCACCTCCACACACAGTTCCAAACTCTCCAAGAAGCTCATGGCATATTGGAGGTAGAGTTACAGAACACAGATCAGGAAGCGATACAGGTGGTAGAAGGTCACCTACGGACACAGCTGGAACGCAACTCAAAACTTCAGCGAAATATGGCTCTACTCAAATGCCATCTTGCGGCCGCTCAGGAAGAGAATAGACGCTTGCAAGTACAAAATCAAGAGAACTTGGAGGCAGCTATTGAGAGCACACCGGGGGCACCCATCAGCCCATCCAAGTTTCAAGCAGTGACCCCCGATAATATCAAGATTATATTGGAAGACTATGCCATGCTACTTGAAGCACATGATAAGCTATCAGAGGAACTGGGACAATTGAAGCAGAAACACCAAAAAGGACCAACAACAGCCTCTCCAACCACCCCCTCCGTGGCTTCACTTCTCACAGACGCAGAGGCCATAAAAGATCTCCAGAAACAGGTCACTGAATTGCAAACACGTCTACTACAATATGAGAGACCACCTTCCCCTCCAGAGGCTCCCACGGATGAAGAAGTTGTGCAAATTCCTGTGGAACAAACGTTTGACGAAGATTATCACAGTTTTTAGATTCCTTTTTGTTTTGAAGCTTTGCATTGATATTGTAAAGCTTTTAGGAATCCATTTACTAATTGGGTTTAAGCATCCACTAATTCTTTTTGTTGGATTTCATTTCTAGGAAATCCCTCAAAGTATTAGTAAACCTAAATTTTATCCTCCATAGGCTCGGATATCATAACCATGGTTGTAGAATACATAGTTGGAACTTCAAGGCTGCATTTCTAATCCCATGTCTTGATAGTGGGGCCACCTAATTGCACTACTTGTAGCACCTGAATCAATTAAAGCCATAATCTCCTAGCATGTATTACCTTGCCTTAGCCTCATTGTTATGAATGGTCGCCTATCCACTATGCTAGGGTGAGTGGTTGATTTTGTTTGACACATGGCCATAGGATATCTGGGGGCTTCTACGTTGGTACAAGGGGTTACTTTAGAGCCTTCAAACTGGTTATAGCATTCTCTCCCTAGTCCTTGTCTTCTTAATTTTGTACATTTAATGCATTCTAAGGCCTCAACCTGAGCTTCCTCTCATAAAGCCCACTTGATCTATCTTTCAGAGGGGCTTGAGGGAGTCCATAGAAACTCCCCCATAGATAAGACCAAGTTGACCCCACTATAAGTCATGAGTGATCAGACAAAAGTTTGCTTGACCTGCCCGTTTATTCATTCATTAACAATGAAATTTGGGACAACACTCACACGAGCTACTATCCCTCATCTTTAGAAGTGGACAAATGAGCACTTCACCTGTTCTACATGAATACTTCCACTCAACGACAACACTCTAATGTGGGATAACTAGTCTCCTACTTAGACCCTCACATGTTTTAGGAGCCTTTTCATCCCTCATCTCTTTACATAATAGCAGTACCCAAAGTCCCTTTGTTACTTCTCCTATTTGATCCAATTGAAGATGTAAAGGATTATACACAATTACACAAGAGAAGAGAGGAAGAAAGCACCTATCATCTCCCACACTGTGATGAGGAGTAAGGGATTATAGAGCATCTAATTGGAGAGCCTCAAAAGAAAAGCATGGAACTCAAAGGAGAACAATGAGTTTAGAATTTCCAACTTCAAAAAGATTACCATGTCCATAAAGGAATGGTTTTTAATAGGGAATATGGGGAAGTATTTTATTATTTCTCTTATTCTTCACATGATTATCTCTCTTGTCAGGGGAGCACTAGATTGTGCTCTCTGACTACAATAGACAAGATTTCGGAAATACACTTATGATTACAAGATCACCCACAAAGGGAAAACTATACAAGAATATATGATCGATACAAGAAGTCCCACAACCCGGGACCTATAGGTATGGAAAACTCGGCTACAGATGATACAGGAGATCCCACAACCCGGGATCGTAAGTATGAGACAAGATATCTGGGTTACAAGAACTCCCTTCTGGTATGGAAAACTCGGCTAGAGATGATACAGGAGATCCCACAACCCGGGATTGTAGGTAGGAAACAAGATATCTCAATTACAAAAACCCCTTTAGGGATATGGACTAGATACAAGAAAGATATCCGGGTTACAAGAACTCCCTTCTGGTATGGAAAACTCGGCTAGAGATGATACAGGAGATCCCACAACCCGGGATTGTAGGTAGGAAACAAGATATCTCAATTACAAAAACACCTTTAGGGATATGGACTAGATACAAGAAATAACTCGATAAGATCTCGTACTACGAGATTACAACAGAACAAGAAAGGATGTCCACAATACAAGACTAGACCAGACTAGAGCAAGAGACAAGACTAGAACTTGAATTGGAACTTGAAAGTACTTACTTGGCGGCCATGACTCCTTGAGCTCCCAAGACTGGTATTGGCAAGACTGATTATGAATGTGGTCAGCCCCTCCTTATATAGGTTTTCCAAGGGCGGTTACGAATTGATGATGTCATCAATTCGTAGCATGGTCTCTCGATGTCAGAATCAAGCAAGAAGACAGCCGATCTTAGGGTTTTGGGACGTTCTGGACGCAATGGAAGCATTAGTTTCTCCAAAATCTTAACCAAATAGAGATATATGAAATTGACATGGAATTTGAGGTTCAAGATGGTTTTCTTTGTGTCCATGACATCACATCCCCCTCAAGCGACGAGTTCCACGAGGCGCGGCCATGTTCTCTAACTTGGGTTTCATTGGATTGTTCTTATGGAATTCATGAACCTTGATTTTTGCTCTCAAGAGATTTTTTGTAAGTTCCATAGTACGATCACTAGTGTCATATGCTTTTCAATGAGTAAGGCATTCCAATCTTCATCGAGAGATTCTTGAATCTAAGACATGATTAACCTCGAATTCTTCATGATCCTTAATCTTGAAAGGTGGTGAAGGACTCGGTCTCCCTTGAGCTTCCTTAGCTTCGTGACAAGATAGGTCCTTTGAGCTTTTAGTGGTGTGTTGTAGTGTTTCCAAGTTCTTTGATGTAGTGCCTTGAGTAAGCACATCTCCTTGATTGAACACGAACTCCTCCTTGACCTTTATCTTCTTGTTATCTTCATAATTTGTATGCTCCATATCATTCGTAATGACTTCTTGGCCTTCAAAGATGCTTGATTTAGATTCTTGAGGAATAGTGCCTTCATTATTCAAGACTTCTAACTCTTGGACTTGGCTTTCTTTTAACAATTGATTCTCACACTGAATTGCTTGATTGATAACATCCTCCAAGGTATTTGCTTGAGGCATGGATAGCAAGAGATATTTGACTTCAGGATTGAGGCCACTTTGAAACTGATTAACCATGTAGTCTTCTTGATATTTAGTTCCACGAAACAACATCTTGATATTCAAGGCATAGCTTAAAACTAATTGATCATCTTGTCGTAGCAAGCTTTTCATCTCTAGGACATGTTCGATCAAGCCCTTTATGGTAGATTGAGTATCCTTGCATAGCGAATCCATGGTGCCTAGTCTTGATGAAGATAGTCTTGCCAAAATGTCAGGGGAGCACTAGATTGTGCTCTCTGACTACAATAGACAAGATTTCGGAAATAGACTTATGATTACAAGATCACCCACAAAGGGAAAACTATACAAGAATATATGATCGATACAAGAAGTCCCACAACCCCGGACCTATAGGTATGGAAAACTCGGCTAGAGATGATACAGGAGATCCCACAACCCAGGATCGTAAGTATGAGACAAGATATCTGGATTACAAGAACTCCCTTCTGGTATGGAAAACTCGGCTAGAGATGATACAGGAGATCCCACAACCCGGGATTGTAGGTAGGAAACAAGATATCTCAATTACAATAAACCCCTTTAGGGATATGGACTAGATATAAGAAATAACTTGACAAGATCTCGTACTACGAGATTACAATAGGACAAGAAAGGATGTCCACAATACAAGACTAGACCAGACTAGAGCAAGAGACAAGACTAGAACTTGAATTGGAACTTGAAAGTACTTACTTGGCGGCCACGACTCCTTGAGCTCCCAAGACTGGTATTGGCAAGACTGATTATGAATGTGGCCAGCCCCTCCTTATATAGGTTTTCCAAGGGCGGTTATGAATTGATGATGTCATCGATGATGTCATCAATTCATAGCATGGTCTCTAGATGTTAGAATCAAGGAAGAAGACAGTTGATCTTAGGGTTTTGGCACGTTCTGGACGCAATGGAAGCATTAGTTTCTCCAAAATCTTAACCAAACATGAGATATATGAAATTGACATGGAATTTGAGGTTCAAGATGGTTTTCTTTGTGTCCATGACATCTCCATTGCATGATTAAATGTATTCAATATCATGCTAAGTGCTCGTTGAGCATTGTGAATGGTTTGAAAGCGCTATATGAGGAGGTCATCCTTTTAAACAAGCATCATGGAGTAAGAATAGAAGTTTGAAAGGCTCTTTATGAGAATCCAAGGAGGAATATAATGGAGCTTCCTTTCTCCATCCGAAAGGAATTGGTGATACTCTCGAGCATTCTTGGAACCTTATGGTGCAAGGAGGTCATCATGAAGATGGTGAAAGGCTCCTATGATGGCTGAAGACTACACCAACATGGAAGTACTCAAGTGGATTTAAGAGATGGATGAAGCTTAATTTCTAGATGAGTATTCACACCCTTTTTGAAAGTGGATGCATAGATTCAGGTGGCCCAAATTTCTTGGTCATGTAGATAATTAGTCATGGAATCGATTCGTACTATGCATCAAATTTATACATATTGTTATGGAAAAGAAAGATTGGTTCTGCCTCATGATGGTCATGGTTCGGAGGAATGCATCTAATGCATTGGTGCCTTGTATGTACAAAGATTCATGGAAACAATTACACCATCCTTTGAATGGACAAAATTCCAAATTGAAAATTTTTGCATTCTTTAAGGAGAGGTTCGGTTTCTGAATCTTTTGCATGCTACACTTGTTCCAATAAAGTTGTAAATGTTTGACATACTCTAAGCATGGATATGAAATGTATGACATGGGTTTGTGGGCTTAGAACACCATTCAATTTATTCAAGATTAATTTTGGTTATGAAAACCATTATATGAATAACAGTAGGAGGGCCAATCGGCCATATTAAAATTACCATTCTTTTCCAATAGGATTGGCTTATTATAATCAAAATAATAATACATTAGCAAGATACATTAAGCTTAAAGCCCCTCTTGTGGAAATTTTCCATCAAGCCCATGGCATGCCTAATTAACAAGGCCAAGCACTTAAATGAGAGGTCAAAATGTTCTCTTCTTAAAGCACGATGCAATGGTGGTAACTTAGAGTGTCTATTATCAAGCTCTAAGGAAGATGAAATAAGAGGATCCGCATAGTGTTGGAAGATGGAAGTACTAATTCTTCCTTTCAAGTAAGTTCTCTATTTGAGAATTAAAGAATTATTCAAAGCTTTACATAACTTTTCCAAGCAAATGGAAGGCCTCAAGAGAAAGTAGAACTCAAGGGTTGTAATATACCTTAGATACCATATAACTATTTCCTATAAATATAAGGAAAATCTTTCAAACGGTAAAGAGTTTTGAACAATATGATTGGCCAATCAATTTGCACTCTAGCTTCTTGATTATGTTAGAAGATAATATCTAGTTGAGGCTTAAACTTTCTCTATTATCAAGTGAAATAAAATGATCTTTTAGAGTATATTGGAAAAAAGGAATCACTAAAAAGCTAGTCTCAAAGATTAAGTTTTTTCAAAGTTTTCAGTACAAACTAAACTTGATAAATTTAAATTTCATCTTAACATGAGCAACTATACTGCTCTTGAATGGAACTAACTATGAAGAGGTAATGAGATATATGCAGAGATGAGTTGGTGCTGCAAAAAACCTACTCTACACCAACCAATATGACTTCAAGGATGGATAATGTAATTCCTTAGATTCCCAAATAGTAGAGATTTAGTATGTTTAAATAAACATGCTGGTCTCTTGTGTGAAAGGACCAATTTTAGGGAACATGCATATAAGTCACTTTGTGACTCTTTGTTTATGATCAATCCCTTATAAAATCAATTCTATTTACCTTTGTAAAAAGAACCTTACTTCCACGAGGAGTTAGGAAGCACCAAATCTCAATTGATTTGGTAGTTGATTGATGAGACAATATGTCCTATAGTTTAGGATTTACTTTTAGGTGAACTTTTGAATTTGAATTCAAAAGATTGGCTCCAAACTCAACTATAAAAGAGAATCAAAGGACTCTCGTGATGTCTTGGCTGGCTTTTGGAGAGCAATAGAGAGGGATCCTATGTGATTTGAGAGCACACTTCATAGCTCAATCACTTCCCTCACATTGTGCAATAGGTTATTGCAAATGACATTGCAGTTTTATGTGATCTAATATATACATTTTCATTACATCTTTACTTCACTTCTCTGCCATGACTACATCAGTACAGTTATCTTCTCAAAGCTTGTTCTCAGTGTATGATTGATCATTTGTCGTGATTTAAAGCACCATAGATTCAGTGTACTGTCTATTTTATAGTTACAAAATCTTATTATCATTGGTTATCTCAATCATGAGATATTATCATCTTTACTTTCTGGTCTGCAGTCTAATGCATCCCAAAAATGTCAAGGAAGTCCTATGATTTGCTAAACATCATAACCAGCATGTATTACATCTTTTTTATTGACAACACTCATGATTGGTAGCTATCTAAGTTAATTAGACACCATCAAAAGGAATTAGGCTAATTGCTATCATGCTCAAAGCATTAGTCATTATATTGAACAGGTGTAGAGGTTAAAATAGCAAGTTTATGACCTTGGATCAATTTCCTACCTATCTATTTTAATCCATTGATTAGTGGATCATGTTCCAAACAACATAGGTGATTATTTATTATCAATAGCAAGCTAAAGAGGCCCACTACACTCTCCAACACTTGTTCTTGGCTTGCATGAAGCAAGTTTAACCAAAAACACTTAATCTCTGAAGACTATCCACCATCTCCTCCAACAGTAGTATCATAGCAACAACAAGCAAGATGGGAGACGGATTTCCATCATTCATTGACAAATTGGATAGAAGCAACTACCCAGCATGGTCACTAAGGATACACGCCTACGTTCATGGGTAATTCTATATGGATACATGTAAGGAGATGAAGAGATGCCAACATTCAGGAGCAAACATCAACCCACAAGGGAAGAGCAAAAAAGGTTGACCGCATGGTGTGCAAACGGTGTTGTGGCCAGGTCTTATCTACTAAACTTAATATCTGATTTCTTATTGCCTCACATTAAAAATTGCAAGACCTCCCAAGAGATTTGGGAAGTACTTTCTTCATACATTTCATCAAATGCAAGAGAAGAACCAGCTATTGATGGAGTTTATAACCCTAAAAAGCAATCAAAGCAGTGTATCTGATTATGTGACCAACATGAAGGATGTGGCTAACTAGCTTGCAAGCTTTGGAGAGGAGATAGAAGAAGAACACATAGTAAGGTAGGTCATCAATGGTATCAAAGCTGATGATAAGTGGGAGTCCTTCACCATACCAATGGACCTTAAATGGATATGCACATACCTGACCTCAACACCTTGATGGGGCAACTCTTCACCCATGGGTCAAAGCTCAACAAGAATGGTGACAACTCTGGAAGTAACCAATCTTCTACCATGTATACAGATAAGAATAAAAATAAGGATAAGGGTAAAAGCAAAAATAATAAAGAAGAGGCTAGTACCTCTCAAGTTAATTACATATGTAGAGGAAGAGGTACTAGAGGAAGGGGCAGAGGAGGAAAGCAAGGCAGGGGGAGATCTCATAGCACTCCACCTTGCAACATTTGTGGCCTTACCAACCACACCATGGAAGAATGCTTTAAGAACACAATGAATCAAAGGGGAAGATGTTTCCATAGAGGGAGCTATGGACAATCCAGAGGTAGATTCAACAATGGAGGAAGCAATTACAATCAGAACTACAACCAAAGCTACAACAACAACAACTATCAAGAAGGTTTTAGAAGAAGAAGAGATTATAACAACTACATAGAAGACCAAGAGGATTCTCTACTTATCATGAACATGACATCCAAGCAAGGTAAAGATGATGAGCATCTTTTCTATATTGATTCTAGTTGTTCCAATCATGTGGGAGGAAATGTAGCATTGTTATATGATCTTGAAGAACCCAAAGGGAAGCATGAAGTGGACTGGTGATGCAACTAGACACTCAGTCAATAAAATTGGAAATGTCAAAGCTTATGATGGTAACATGAACCTCTTAATTAAGGTTTTATATGTACCAACCATAACAAAAAACCTAATCAATGTTGGAAAAACTATTGAGAAAGGCATATAGGTCAGATTCACATGGCATGGAGCATATGTGGAAGATCCTCAACAAGGCTTTAAAAGGATTGCAAAAGGTGAGAAATCTGGTAGACTCTTTACATTTGAGATTGAAGACACCAGAAACATAGCACTCTTCAATTACAAAGATCCAAATCTATCTGAACTAGAGATATGGCACAAAAGGCTAAGTCATATAGGAGAAAGAACACTAAAGCAAATAGTAGGGATCAGAGTGTGCTTGGCATTCCAAATGTGTCCAAGCAACACATGATATACAAATGTGGAGCATGCCAATCAAGCAAAGATCACAAGCAACCATTCAATAGAAAGGGGTACATGTATGAAGACTACTTGGAGCTTTAACACACTGATGTGTGGGGTCCGATCAAAGATCCATCAATCTCAGGTTCAAGGTATTATGTATCATTTATAGATGATTACAATAGATGGACAACTCTTTACTTCATGAAGCATAAGGATGAAGTATTTACATGTTTCAAAAGGTATTTGGCATTGGTTGAGAACCAAACAGGTAGAAGCTTGAGGAGGATCAGATCTGGTGGAGGTTGTGAGTATTTCTCACACGAATTTGATTCATTCTTATAGGAGAGAGGTATAAAGAGAGAATTCACAACAAGATATAATCTTGAACTAAATGGAGTGGCAGATAGGAGGAACAGATTAACAGTGGAAGTTTCAAGGTCAATGTTGAATGAGAAAGAACTACCCAATTACCTATGGGTAGAGGTTGTTTCCACATCCACATACTTGATTAACAAGCTCCCATCCAAATCCTTGGATGGAATGACACCCTATGAGGCATGGTATGGAAGGAGATCTTCATTGGATCATTGCAAAATCTTTGGGTGCTTATGCACATATACCCTCAAAGATAAGAGGTAAGCTTGACCCTAAAGCTAAAAAGTGTATATTTATTAGATATGACCAAACCAGAAGGGTTATAAGCTATATAATCCCACTAACAAAGGTTTTATAGTTAGTAGGGATGTAGTGTTTGATGAAAATAATTCATGGTTTGAAGATGATTGCAGAAAGATAAAAATACCCTATGATTTGGAAAATGACTTTCCAATTCTCACTCATGAAGATCAACAATTACTAGAAGATATCGATTCAGAGGATGAAGAGTAGATTGACTTCAAGGCTTGGAAGTCAAGAGGCAAGACCAAGTTCAAGCAATCAGAAGACATTCCAGAATCTTCCAATCAAGCACTCAAGAGATCTAAAAGGGAGAGTAAAAAGCCCACAAGTTATGGCTATGAAACATCATTAGTCACCAAGCATTCTGTGTATATCACTAAAGACTCTATGACAGAAGAACCTTCTTCATTTGAAAAGCCAATAAGATGGAAGAATGGAGAGAAGCCATGCAGGAAGAAGTTGAAGCACTTCAAGAGAACAATATTTGGGGGTTGGCTCCCAAGAAGCCAAGCATGAAGGTAACAAGATCCAGATGGATATATAAAATCAAGAAAAATCCAGATGGTTCTATAAACAAGTACAAGGCAAGGTTAGTGGCAAAGGGGTTTGCTCAAACCCATGGAGTCGACTATGAAGGAACCTTTTCACTTGTGGCTAAGATGCCAACAATTAGGGTTTTGGTAAGTGTAGCTGCTTCCAAGAATTGGAACCTATATCACTTAGATGTTAAGAATGCATTCCTAAATGGATGGATCTCAGAAGAAGTGTACATGGCTCAACCACTAGCGTATGAAGATAAGGATAAATCAAGTTTTTTATGCAAGCTAAGGAAGGCATTCTATGGCCTAAAGCAAGCTCCTAGAGCTTGGAACCATAGGCTTGTTACTTATTTGCAGGATCAAAGATTTGTGGCTAGAAAAGCAGATTCTTCTTTATTTATAAAGAAGACCAACTCAAAAGTTGTCTACTTATGTGTCTATGTGGATGACATTATCATTACAGGGAATTATGCCAGTGGAATCAAGCAAGTTAAAGCTCAACTAATGGAAGAATTTAAAATCAGTGATCTTGGTTTGTTAACATACTTTCTTGTTCTAGAAATTGTGTATACAGATTGTGGTGTGTATATTACTCAGAGAAAGTATATTCATGATATGTTGAGAAAATTCAATATGGAAAACACCAAAATTGCAGGTACACCCATGGAACACAATCATAAGCTTAGTTCTCATGAAAGAGAACTTCTTGAGGATGTTGTAGGTTACCAAAAACTTGTTGGGAGTCTCAACTATGCAACCCTAGCAAGAGCAGACATTGCTTATGGAGTAAGTACATTAAGACAATTTATGCATGCACGAAGAAAGCCTCACACGGAAGTTGCCAAGAGGGTACAAAAGTATCTAAAGGGTACCATAAATGAAGGGCTATTTTACCCATTCACTTCTAACTTGGACATAAAGATGTATTCTGATGCGGATTGGGTTGGCTCCAAGGATGATAGGAGGAGCACCTCATGATACTTGTCTTTTGCAGGTTCAAAGCTTATATCATGGTCATCCAAGAAGCAAACAACTATGGAATTATCATCTACAGAGGCACAATATAGATTCCTAGCAAATGCAACTCAAGAGGCTATGTGGCTCAAGCAACTCTACACAAATTTGGGATTACCCTCTTACACTCCAATAATTTTTGGAGACAATACTAACTCACTTCATTTTGCTGCTAATCTTGTATATCATGCAAGGACTAAGCGCATTGAAGTGCACTATCAGTATATAAGGGAGAAATTGCTTAGCAAGGACATTCAATTGTCCTATGTATCAACAAATTTACAATGTGCATATATACTTAGAAAGCCTTTGGATGGAACCAAGATGAACATGTTCAAATTGATGATTGGTTTCCAAGAAATCAAGGAGGAATGAAGACCAAACATGTTAGGATTGAGGGGGAGCTATTGGTGCAAGAGAATCCAATCCCACGTACTTGGATGATTAGCATATTTCTCATGGAGCCTTATATGATCAATCCCTTGGAAAGTCAATTACATTTACCTTTGTAAAAGAGCCTTACTTCCACGAGAAGTTAGGAAGCATCAAATCTTGATTCATTTGGTAATTTATTGATGAGAGAATATATCCTATAGTTTAGGATTTACTTTTAGGTGAACTTTTGAATTTGAATTTAAAATATTGGTTCCAAACTCAACTGTAAAAGAGAATCAAAAGACTCACGTGACGTGCCGACTTTTGGAGAGCAATAGGGAGGGATCCTATGTGATTTGAGAGTTCACTTCATCGCTCAATCGCTTCTCTCACATTGTGCAATAGATTATTGCCAATGACATTGTAGTTTTATGTGATCTAATACATAGATTTTCATTACATCGTTACTTCACTCTCTGCAATGACTACATCAGTATAGTGATCTTCTTAGAGCTTGTTCTGAATGTACGATTGATCATTTGTCAAGATTTAAATAACCATAGATTGAATATATTGTCTACTTTATACCCACAAAATCTCATTATCATTGGTTCCCTCAATCGTGAGATATTATCATATCTTTACTCTTTGTTATGTACTCTAATGCATCCCAAAAATGTTGGGAAGCCCTATGATTTGATAAACATCATACTCAACGTGTAGTTCATCTTTTTTATTGAAATGAATCATGATTGGTAGCTTTTTAAGTTAATTAGACACCATAAAAAAGAATTAGGCTAATTGCTATCATGCTTAGAGCACTGTTCGTTATAGTGAAGAGGTGTCGAGACCAAAATAGCAAGTCGACGACCTTGGATCAATTTCTTACCTATGTTTTTTGATCCATTTATTAGTGGATCATGTTTCAAACAACATAGGTTGTTATGTATGATCAATAGCAAGCTAAAGAGGCCCACTACACTCTCCAACACTTGTTCTTGGCTGGTGTGAAGTAGGTTTAAGCAACACCACTTCATCTTTGAAGAATTTCCACCATCTCCTCCAACACCTCTAACACTAGAAATGTAGAAGAACTTGCACACTTAGTAGCTAAGAAGCTAGGTGCTCAAGGACAAAGAAACTACCAAAATCTTCCTTTGAGAGTACCCATGTTATGAAGATGCATGCATTGTGGTAGGGACCATCCATCTCATACTTGTGTAAGGGGAGGACAGGTACCCCCACAAACCTTTCTATGGACCAAACTTGTATTGTCATATTGAATAGAAGTACAAAAACCATATCACTAAAAATGGCCCCCTTAATAGACAACCTAGGCCCCTCGCAACACCACAATATCGTTTGTATGGATATCCACCCAGAGATCAGTGCAGAGAGGTTCCAAAATACAGCCCATACCAAGGACCACCTATAGCACAAAGACCATATGAGTACACAAGATACAACCCACCTCAACCAATGTTAGGACAACAACCCCCACACCCTTAGAATGTAGTTTCAATAAAGTATACTCTTGGAAGAAAATTGAGAGCACTCATGTTATGAAGATGCATGCATTGTGGTGGGGACCATCCATCTCATACTTATGTAAGGGGAGAACAGGTACCCCCACAAACCTTTCTAGGGACCTAACTTGTATTGTCAGATTGAATAGAAGTACACAAACCATATCACTAAAAACTTCCCCCTTGATAGACAACCTAGGCCCTTTGCAACACCACATATTGACTATATGGATATCCACCCAAAGATCAGTGCAGAGAGGTTCCAAGATACAACCCATACCAAGGACCACCTATAGCACAAAGACCATATGAGTACACGGGATACAACCCACCTCAACCGATGTTAGGGCAACAAACCCCACACCCTTAGAATGTAGTTCCAATAAAGTACAATCAATCGGAAGAGAATTTAGAAAGAGCCATTCCATTGGCAAACATAGAAAATCTAGGCCAGAGATTTGATCAAACCAAAGAAGATTAATATTCCTATGATACAAGTTTGGTGGAATATGACAAGGCATATTAACAACATCACTTTGGGTATGAGAGAAACAAAAACTCATATGGAATAGAATATGCTAAACTCATGTACATTGTCCCTAGGGCACTGGTTCCAAATAGACCTTCAACAAGACCAACCGCTCCAAGAGGACCATGTTATAGATGCGGCGGAGATCACTTCATTAGGGAATTTAGTTTGCCTTACAATTCACCAACTCCATATGCTTCGGAAGGCTACTGTAGTGACTGTGGAAAAGAACACTTGTTTACATATTGCCTGAAGAACCCAAATAAGGCTGCAACCATGACTCAAATCAATGCGATCAAAACAACTGAGTCCTCAGGTAGCGATAAAGAATATATAGTGCCATTGAAAGCCATTACCTAGGTCAACACAAGGGAAATCTTGGAAAAAGTAGCAGCAAGAAATTCAAAGATGATGAAAGAGCCAAAATTTGGGAATTTAATTGTAGAAGACTCTAAAGAATCATATAATAATCAAGAATAAAAAAAGAAGATGAAAGGCACTGAGCTTAAAGGGAGCCAGTCGATAATTGAGAAAGCCAACATCGTGATGAGGAAACAAAGGGAAGAACAAGCAATATCAATTCTAGTGGATCCCATACCAGAAGATCTAAACATGTGGCTTAAAGCATATTAGTCCATGGTGGAGAGAGGACATAGTATAGAGCAACATGAAAGAATCTACACATGAGCAGATATTGAGAAAGAAAAACTGGAGATATAAAAAAGATTAATTGAGATCGCTCAAACCATGCTAGAAAAACATATACTAACCCTCCCAAAATCTAGAATATTAGAAGTGAAATTTAAATGATGTGTGGAATCTTTTAATCCACAACGAGAAAAAGAAAAGAAAAAAGACGAATTGAAAAAAGACTTGAGTAATGAAAATGAAGAACGACTATCCTTAATACCTGAAATTGAAGCTAAATGGACACATGATCTTTGGGGCAAAATTTGGGAAGACCAATGGAGGACGATTGAAAAGAAAGAACCACATTTTAAAGATTTTGACGCTTCTAGAAATCAACTAGTCTTAGAACCTAGAGTGATCTATGAGGAATTATTGAGCCTAGACCACAAAAGAGAGGAAGGAATGAGCCTAACAATGCTTTCTGATTATACACGAGAATATGAACAGAAGTTTGAATTTTTCCATGCACCCATGATGAGGGGAAGAGAAAAGAAATTACGAGATGAAGCCTCAAGCACACTGTAAAGATTAAAGAGAAAAAAGTGCAATGTTCCTTAACTTTGGAAGAGTTGCTTCAAGTCAAACCTTAGTTGTGGAGGAAACTAGCTCAACAATCGAACTTGGAAGAAACTAACCCATCTATGGGAAAAGATAGAGTGGAAGCGACACCCACAATAAAAATTTTGATTGATAAAGTGGGGGAAATTAGCGAGGGAGATGAGGGAAATACATGCTTCCCAATAACATTTAGAGGATACATAACCAAAGAAAATTTAGACATAAGAGCGGGAGTAGGGATAGCCACCAAGGAAATATGGGAAGAATGGGGAAAAGCAACCCTACGACCTACTCAAATGAAATTGTAGTTGGCCGATGTGTTGAAAGACCTCTAGGAATCTTAGAAAAGGTCACCCTAATGAGTTATGGAGTCAAGTTCTAGCACACATTGGCTATC
This sequence comes from Ceratopteris richardii, assembly GCA_020310875.1. NCBI lineage: Eukaryota > Viridiplantae > Streptophyta > Polypodiopsida > Polypodiales > Pteridaceae > Ceratopteris > Ceratopteris richardii. The sequence goes on from CM035426.1 coordinate 125,987,332, forward strand.
TGTCGGTTTGGCAAGGCAAGTAATCATGAAATGATCCTAGGACAACCCTTTATGAGATAGATGAGAGTAGAGAAAGATTGGAGAAGAGACACTATTGCTCTAGCACAATGGTAAGCACCACATTAAGATGCTCCACCTCATTAATGTCAATTTGCAGAAGAGATAGGAGTGATATGAAGATCGTGAACATGAGATGTAGTGAGAGTGAAGGTGAGAAGCATGGAGATGCACACACACATACATACACACATGTAAGAGAAAAGCAAGACACAATGGAAGATAGGAAAAATAGACTCTATTGCTCAAGATCTCTATTACAAGCTCAAAATAGCTCTAATCTCCAACCTGCTGACCTCAAAAATGAGTTCTCTAGATCCTTTTATAGTTTACACTAGTTTTGACCGGTTTCACATCTAGTGTTTGGCATAGTTAAAAAATAGGTTCTAGGCACTATTTGAAGGTCTAAACAAGATCTAAAAATAGCCAAAATCGGCAGGCTCATTCTGCCTCAAGTTCAAGGACTCCTTGGCTTGCAGAAAATGGAGCTATTAATTACAAAAGTGATTGTTCTATGTTACATATGATACAAGAGTGATGAAAATCACTATTTATAGTTTTGAAAAAGTAATATAAAACATATTTATTTGAAAAAAGAATCCGCTTGGCTGCCCACTACTTCATCGTAATCTACCTTCACATGCTTCCTCGTTGTCTGTGCCTTTGGCTACTGCCAACACCCCCCTCCCTCTTGCGTCTCTCCTCCTCGAGAGAACCTTGTTGCGGGGTCTATCGGATATAATTTTGTGGGAGGTCATGAGCGAGGGTGTGCTCCGTAATGCAAATACCTCTTGCAAGATTTGCTATAAGTTTTTCCCAATCTATGGGTTGAGGTTCATCTATCGGTGGAAGTCGATAGTGTGTGGAATACACTAGTTGTTCACATGCAAATAATTGAAGTAGGTGTGTGGCTCTGCTTATGAAAACCTCGTAATGGTACTCCCAAAATCCAATGGTAAACATCTAAAAATGTCGTCTTATAATAGGTCGGTATATAATTGATTCGGCAGTGCCAAGCATAACACACCCAGAGTGATGGTATCATGCTCATATCATAGGCTAAGTCGTGGTTACCATGCTCAAATCCTGAGGTGTTAACATGTGCTGCTTTGACGCGACAGAAGATTTGAAATACAATCTGCATCATATCAAATATTTTGATTGTCATATGTGTGGCAACATCATCCATGCGGTGTAAGTGGGGAAACCAGTGGTGAATCATGGACATCATGTATGCAACTATGGGGGATATGCGGGGTGGAGTGAAATAAGGATAATTAAGCTAGTCCTAGCACTGCTTATTATTCTAAACTTTGATTGCAAAGGCCTTCCAAGAGTGACATCTTGGCATAGGTCCCCAACATGGGTTATACTTCAAATGGAGTGGTGCCTTGGCCCATGAGCTCAACATTTTTGGATATTTTTGTTGGAGCAAGTCTATGACAAGCCTAATTATTGGCTTGAGTATCACAAAGTCTTAGAAGAAGCTTTAAAAAGAAGACTATGTAAAGTTCACGTGTGAACTACCTCTTGTAACTTTTGAAGAGTTTACTTAATGTAAAAGTAAGAGAATCTTAAGTGGTTGAGTCCACTTGATCAAGAATGGAAAGAGGAGCCACGAATTCGTGATTTGTGGTAGGTAGAGAACAAAATCAATCATTGATTGATTGGAGAGTGATTGAGGGAAGTTAGCCTCCCAAACTCAACTATAAATAGATGGCAGTTTTAGTCGTGGTTAGAGAGACCTATGTGAAGACCTCCAAGAGCTGAGATTTATGCCATATCAAGGTGTGATTACAAGGCACACATATGTATCAGTAAGTCATTGTATTGTACAAGCAATATACTTTCATTTTCATGATTATTTGAGTTCATCTTTCCATGTTCTTGTGAAGTGTACTACTCAGTGCCATTACTCTCAGTTTTCTCAGTCAACTTGCAGAGATGTTTTCTCTGAGCTTGATGCATCATTTTCAGTGATTTAACTTGGTAACGTTAGCTCTATAAGTCTACTATATGCTCACAAATTTTCATGTCATTTGGATGTTGTAATCTTCAGTTATGTTCATTTGAAATCAACAGGGTCTGTTCATCTTCACTTCTCTGTCAGGTACCCGACTTTTTTACTCATCTTGTCAGAGCCATTTCTCAGTCGTTACTTATCCAAATTCAGTGATTTAAATCTTGTTGGATTCAGCTTACTGTCTAGTATAACCATACAAAGTTTCATAATCATTGGATTTCTAGATTTTGAGTTATGATGATTTGTCTGCTCACTGGTCTATTTCTGTAGCAGCCCGTGAAAATCGGGATGATGTCATCACTTGTTAAAACTCATTCTTAGTGTGTGGTTCATTATTTTTTATGAGATTACTCTTGAAAGTTAGCTCTTTAAGTTGCCTAGACTTTACCAAGAGGAATTGAGCTAAGTGCTGCTGTGCTTATAGAATTATGTAAAACACTGGACAGGTGTATGAACCAAGAATAGCAAGTTTTCACCTCTGAGCTAACTCCAACTTATCTGTTTTGATCTATCTTTTTGAGAGTGATCTTCCAAGGTACATAGGGTGTCTAATACATCCATTGGAAAGCTAAAAGGGCCCACCATATACTCTTGAAGTTCATTTGGCTGGTGTAGATCAAGGATTTTGCAACACCTCTTCATCTTCAAGCACATACCTATCCATCTCTTCACAGTGGTATCAGAGCAAGGTTGGACAACATGGGAGATGGATTTCCTTCATCAATTGACTATTTAGACAGACGTAACTACTCAGCTTGGTCATTAAGAATGGAAGCCTATCTCCAAGGTAGAAGTTTATATGGTTATGTGGCTGGAGATGAAGTTATGCAAAGTTTCAGGAACAAAAGTCAACCAACACAAGAAGAGCAAGAAAGATTGAGCACATGGTGCTCCAAGGATGCACTTGCAAGGTCTTATCTCCTCAACTCTATCTCAGATTTTTTGTCGCCTCACATTAGAAGTTGTAAGACATCTCAGGAAGTGTGGGATGCACTTGAAGCTTTCTTTTCTTCAAGTACCAAAGCTAGGAAGCATCAACTATGGCTGGAGTTCACAACTCTCAAGAAGGCTCCCAAACAAAATGTGACTGATTTTGTCACAAAGCTCAAGGACATAGCGGATCAGTTGGGAAGCATTGGAGAGGTAATAGATGAAGAGCAAATTGTAAGGCAGGTCATCAATGGCTTGAAGGCAGATGATAAGTGGGAAGCATTCACCACAGCTATGGATTTGTACATGGACATGCATGTACCTGATTTCAACACACTCATTGGACAACTACTTACTCAAGAGGCAAAGCTTATCAAAAATGGAGAAAGCTCTAAAGGTAATCAATCTTCAGCTTTATACACAGATAAAAGCAAGTCTAAAGATAACAAAGGAAAGGCAAAGAAAGTGGATGATGAAGTAGGTACATATCAAGCTAACTATGCAGGTAGAGGAAGACATGGTAGAGGTAGAGGAAGAGGAGGTAGACAAGGCAGAGGGAGATCCCAAGACTCCAACTCATGTTCTATTTGTGGATTAACTAATCATACAACTGAAAATTGCTTTAGGAATTCCAGGAATCAAAGAGGCAGAGGATACAATAGAGGAAGTTATGGCTACTCAAGAGGAAGGTTCAACAACTACCATGGCAACTACAACAACTACAATCATTCAAACTATCAAGGAGGCTACAAAGGAAGGAGATACTACAATAACTACACAAAAGAATCAAACAAAGAGGATTCATTATTGATCATGAACATGGCTATGCCACAAGGTAAATCTGATGAGCATATTTTCTACATAGATTCAGGTTGTTCAAATCATGTGGCAGGAAATGTGGCACTCCTATCAGATTTAGAAGATCCAAGGAATAAGCATGAGGTACAAACACGAGATGATACAAAACATCCTGTGGAGAAAATAGGCAATGTCAAAGCACCTGATGGAAACATCAACCTACTCAGTAAGGTACTCTATGTCCCTACCATTACAAAGAATTTGATAAGTGTTGGGCAGATAGTAGAGAAAGGGTTGCAAGTCAGGTTCACAAAAGCAGGAGCATTTGTTGAAGATCCAAGTCAAGGATTCAGAAGAATTGCAAAAGATGAAAAGACAGGTAGATTGTTCACATTTGAATTACAGGACAGTAGAAACATTGCTCTCTTTAATTATGGTAGTCAGACACTCACAGAATTGGAAGTATGGCACAAAAGGTTAGCACATATTGGTGAAAGGTCATTAAAGCAAATCTGCAGGGACCAAAGTGTACTTGGACTTCCTAATTTGTCAAAACAACATATGATTGATAAGTGTAGTGCATGTCAATTTGGAAAGTCTCACAGGTTACCATTCATGAAGAAAGGTTATATGCATGGAGATCTCTTGGAGTTGGTTCATACAGATGTATGGGGACCTAGCAAGGAAGCTTCAATATCTGGATCAAGGTATTATGTTTATTTTATTGATGATTGCAGCAGATGGACTATCCTATTCTTTATGAAACACAAAGATGAAGTTTTTTCATGTTTCAAAAGATATTTGGCTCTTGTGGAGAATCAAACAGGTAAATCACTAAAAAGAAGGTCAGATGGAGGGGGAGAATACTTCTCCCATGATTTTGATTCTTTTCTTCAAGAAAGAGGAATCAAAAGAGAGGTGACTACAAGGTACACTCCTGAGCAAAATGGAGTGGCAGAAAGGAGGAATAGGACAATTGTTGAAGCTGCAAGGTCTATGTTAAATGAAAAGCATTTACCTAATTACTTATGGGCTGAGGCTGTATCTACAGCCACTTACTTGATTAACAGGTTGCCTTCAAAATCCCTTGATGGGATGACTCCATATGAGGCTTGGAATGGAAGAAGACCAAGCTTAGATCATTGTAAAAATTTTTGGATGTATTGCTTTTGCTCATGTTCCTTCATAGGTTAGAGGCAAGATGGATCCAAAGGCAGAAAGGTGTGTAGCTATTGGATATGACAACAATCAAAAGGGCTACAGGTTATACAACCCTACCAACAAAGGATTCTTGGTAAGCAGAGATGTAGTTTTTGATGAGAACAATTCATGGTATGAAGATTCATGCAGAAAGGTCAATTTACCATATAATCTTGAAGAAGATTTTCCAAAGCTTGGTAGAGAACAACCGAAGATTGAAGAACAAGACACCTCAGAGGATGATGAAGAATCTCAGATGGAAAAGATCAAAGCATGGAAGTCTAAAGGTAAAGCAAAATTGCAGGAACTTGGACATGAGGCAGAATCATCACATCATGGCCTAAGAAGATCTATGAGGGAAAAGAAAAAACGAGAAAGGTATGGGTTTGACACCTCATTAGTAACTAAACATTCTATCTACATAGCACAGGACATAAACCAAGAGGATCCATCATCATTTGAAGAGGCCAAAGCAAAAACAGAATGGAAGCATGCAATGAAGGAAGAGATTGAAGCACTTGAGGAAAACAACACTTGGGATTTGGTGCCCAAGACTTCATCCATGAAGGTAATAGGCTCAAGATGGGTCTATAAACTCAAGAAGAACTCTGATGGTTCCATTAACAGGTATAAGGCAAGGCTTGTAGCAAAAGGCTTTGCACAAACTCAGGGAATTGATTATGAGGAGACCTTCTCTCCTGTGGCAAAGATGCCTACTATTAGGGTTTTGCTTAGTATTGCCTCTTCCAAGAACTGGAAGATACTTCAATTAGATGTAAAGAATGCATTCTTGAATGGTTGGATAATAGAAGAGGTATATATGGCACAACCACCTGGTTTTGAGAATCAAGTTTATCCTGATTATGTGTGTAAACTTAACAAAGCATTGTATGGTCTCAAGCAAGCTCCAAGAGCTTGGAATTTTAGGCTTGTTTCATTCTTGCAGGACAAAGGCTTTCAACCAAGCAAGACAGATCCTTCACTCTTTATTAAAAAGAGTAATTCTGAGGTCATCTACCTATGTGTATATGTAGATGATATTATATTGACAGGAAATGATGCAGATGGTATGAAGAAGATCAAAGATCAGATGAGAGAAGAGTTCAAGATAAGTGATTTGGGTTCACTTACCTACTTCCTAGGTTTGGAAGTTGTCTACAAAGATCATGGTTTGTTTCTCACTCAAAGAAAGTACATTAAGGACATGTTGGCAAAATTCAAGATGCAAGATTGTAAGATTGCAGGTACTCCAATGGAGGTCAATCACAAATTGAGCTCACATGAAGGTGAACTCATAGAGGACATCACATCATATCAAAGTCTAGTGGGTAGTCTCAACTATGCCACATTGACAAGAGTAGATATATGTTACAGTGTGAGTGTGCTAAGTCAATTTATGCACACACCAAGGAAACCACATATGGATGCTGCCAAAAGGATTCTCAAGTATCTCAAAGGAACCATAAATGAAGGACTTTATTATCCTTATGTATCTGATTTAGGTTTGAAGCTATTTTCTGATGCAGATTGGGCTGGCTCCAAGGAAGATAGAAGGAGCACTTCAGGTTATCTTACCTTTGTAGGTTCAAAGCTTATTTCATGGTCATCCAAGAAGCAACCCACAGTTGCTCTCTCTTCTACTGAAGCTGAATATAGAGGTCTTGCCATAGCTACACAAGAAGCTATGTGGATGAAGACATTATTCAAAGATCTTGGATTGGAGTTTGGAACTCCAACTATTTTTGGTGACAATATGAGTTCTATTCACTTGGCTGCTAATCCTATTTTTCATGCAAGGACTAAACATATTGAAGTTCATTATCACTATGTACGAGAGAAGGTTCTAAGCAAAGAGATTCAAATATCATATGTGTCCACTCATCAACAATGTGCAGATATTCTAACCAAAGCATTGGATGGTACAAAGCTTTGCAAATTCAAGGCTATGATTGGTTTGCAGGTAATCTTGGAAGATTGAAGACCTCAAGCATACTTGGCTTGAGGGGGAGCTGTTTGAGCAAGTCTATGACAAGCGTGAGTATTGGCTTGAGTATCACAAAGTCTTAGAAGAAGCTTTAAAAAGAAGACTATGTAAAGTTCACTTGTGAACTACCTCTTGTAACTTTTGAAGAGTTTACTTAATGTAAAAGTAAGAGAATCTTAAGTGGTTGAGTCCACTTGATCAAGAATGGAAAGAGGAGCCACGAATTTGTGATTTGTGGTAGGTAGAGAATAAAATCAATCATTGATTGATTGGAGAGTGATTGAGGGAAGTTAGCCTCCCAAACTCAACTATAAATAGATGGCAGTTTTAGTCATGGTTAGAGAGACCTATGTGAAGACCTCCAAGAGCTGAGCTTTATGCCATATCAAGGTGTGATTACAAGGCACACATATGTATCAGTAAGTCATTGTATTGTACAAGCAATATACTTTCATTTTCATGATTATTTGAGTTCATCTTTCCATGTTCTTGTGAAGTGTACTACTCACTGCCATTACTCTCAGTTTTCTCAGTCAACTTGCAGAGATGTTTTCTCTGAGCTTGGTGCATCATTTTCAGTGATTTAACTTGGTAAAGTTAGCTCTATAAGTCTACTATATGCTCACAAGTTTTCATGTCATTTGGATGTTGTAATCTTCAGTTATGTTCATTTGAAGTCAACAGGGTCTGTTCATCTTCACTTCTCTGTCAAGTACCCGACTTTTTCACTCATCGTGTTAGAGCCATTTCTCAGTGGTTACTTATCCAAATTCAGTGATTTAAATCTTGTTGGATTCAGCTTACTGTTTAGTATAACCATACAAATTTGGAGTTATGTTGATTTGTCTGCTCACTGGTCTATTTCTGTAGCAGCCCGTGAAAATCGGGATAATGTCATCACTTGTTAAAACTCATTCTCAGTGTGTGGTTCATTATTTTTGATGAGATTACTCTTGAAAGTTAGCTCTTTAAGTTGCCTAGACTTTCTCAAGAGGAATTGAGCTAATTGCTGCTGTGCTCAGAGAATTATGTAAAACACTGGACAGGTGTATGAACCAAGAATAGCAAGTTTTCACCTCTGAGCTAACTCCAACTTATCTGTTTTGATCTATCTTTTTGAGAGTGATCTTCCAAGGTACATAGGGTGTCTAATACATCCATTGGCAAGCTAAAAGGGCCCACCATATACTCCTGGAGTTCATTTGGCTGGTGTAGATCAAGGATTTTGCAACACCTCTACATCTTCAAGCACATACCTATCCATCTCTTCACAATTTTTGTAGCAACTCCTGGTGCCAAGTTGGTTGAAACATTTCGCCGCTCTCTATTGTCGGTGGTAAGTCGTCAGGCTCAAACTGCGTTGCATGTGATGGTTTCTTGTTTTTCTCCTTTTCAATCGCTAATTGATATTCTGTCATTAGCATGAAATATAGTTTATATTGAAGTTCATGGCCAGAGATATACCTTCGAGGGGCCAAGTGAGCAAAGTAACGTGATTGTAAAATTCATTCCTCTATCATCGCCATGGCATGTAATTGTGCCTCCACCCATGCTAAGTGGGTCTATCCAAGTTCTTCTACGTTCTTCATCCATGGGGGGGTAGTGAGTTCAAAGGTTTCTTGGCGTTTTGCCATGATTTGGGAGTTCAAGTGGGGAATCAGGTCTGGGGGGCTTAGAGAAAACACCATCTACACTTGAATAGTAAGCACCTGAGCACGTAACATGCTAAGCTCCTCTAGAATCTCTAGAGGTGTGACCTCAGGAGCTAGTGGTGGTGCTTGCACTGGTGTGCACAACCGTAGCATTTTATGCTCGTCTTGGAGCTTTGGATATACTTCATTCAAATTGTCATAATCTTCTAAGAGTCTGGCATGATGTTCCAATAATATCTTCATAGTTTCTAATGGGACGACTTTAAAGCGGCTAGGTCTTAGAGGTTCCTCGGGTTGATCAAGAGCTGCTTCTAGGTTTTCTTTGTTCTGTTCTTGCAATCTTTGATTCTCTTCCTTGGCTGCTCTGAGGTGATGTCGTAACAGCCCCATGTTTCAAGTGAGTGTCACATTTCTAATTGTTTGAGCCCGTAAGAAGTTGTCGATATCAATAATTACCTCCTTCGTCCTTTGTTCGCTTAGTAGTTTGAGGGAGTGTCAGGCTTCACATAGCTCTTGATATCGTGCATTAAGTGAGGCATTCTTGATGGATAGCAAGTGTAGTTGCACTTGTAAATCTGCAGTTGTTTGTTGTAGCATCTAGTAGTTGGTCCTGAGAGATGCCAATTCATCTCGGACTTGTGTCATGCAAGAAAACATTTGGCGAAAAGCGGTGTTGATCGTGGGTGACAACATTAATTGTGGAGTGAGTGAAGATGCTGTGGGTGTGGTTGTTGATGCAAGGGGAAAGGGAAAAAGGGATGGGAAAGTGGACACAGTGGTGACCTTGGAGAAGATTCATGTGCCTAAATGGGGTGGTGAAAGAGGTGAGGTGAGTGGTGGTGCGATGGGTGGTGAAATGTCCATGTCACTAGACGTAGTGTCAAATGTGGTGACTATGAAGAGTGGTGTGAGAATGGGTGCTTGAGTGGGTGTAAACACCGGATTTACAAAGGTTGAAGAATAATGTACAAATGGGGTTTCGTGGATGGCTTGGTGGAGAGGGGAGTAAATAGGGAGAATAGTGGGGTAGGGAGGTGAGACGGGTGAGAAGGTCATTGGAGGGGGGAATGGGAATATAGGTCGTGGAGGTGTGGAAAAAGAAGGAAAGGATGGAGTGAGAAAGGGATTGGATGAAATGGTGGGAGTTAGGGAAGGGAGGATAGGTGGGCGGGTTGTGAGGAGATTTTGTGGGGTTGAGGGAGCTAGGGTTTCAACTACACCACCATCGAGAAACATGGATGGTCTAGGAGAGGTAGTGTGTATAGAAGAAGCTGGAGGGGCGGGAGGTGCAAGAGGAGCGAGTGGTGTGGTGAGTACTTCGATGATGGTAGTGGTAGTTACAGTAGAGGGATGAGGCAAGGAGTCGATCACTATGGTTGTTTCTTCTAGAGGATCTTCCGAAGTAAGTCGTGACTCTCTAGCCTGGTGTGAGGATTGGGCATCCATGGGTATGCGAATATAAAAACCCGGTTTGGATAGCAAACATATTCTTCATGGGTCAAACTTCGGAAGTGGTTTCCTCTACAAATATTGTAGGGCTTCATTGGTTCCAACTGATTTAACCAATTCTCTGAAGCCTTGAATGTAAGCTTCTTCGAACCCTCTTGTAGCGAGTTCTTGTTCTAGAATTTCTTGAATTTTCTTCTTCGGAGAGTTGTCTGCATGCCCAAACTACCTACATAGTGTGCTATAGTTTCTTGATTGCCAACGTGTAGGTAGCCACTTCGAACATGTCATCTTCATGTGTACTTGTGTCACCTTGAGTTTCTGTTTGTTTTTCTTGTTTGTCATCCTGCACATCCTCTTGAGAGTCGTGGCCACCCTGATTGGCTTCATCGTTGCCATCTTCATTGTCAATTTCGGTTCTCTCCTCTTTCGAGCTGGAGACTACTTGCTCTTGTGGTTGATCAGGGGGTGTGGTAGGGTAACTAGGTCATTCATACTGTTGTGAGAAAAATTGCCCCTCTGAAAATTGGAATTCACTGGAAAATTGAAAATTGAAAATTAAATGCTTTCGCACCGATGGTGGTGGGAAGGTCACCTGTTGTAGTGGTAGGTTCCTGAACTATGGTTGCTTGAGAAGTAACAGCACGGATAGTGCCTTCTATGATAACCGGTCATGAAAGGCATATACAGATGGGTTGTACACATGCGGGAGGTTCTGTAAGAGACTGTTGTGGGGAAAACTGAGGTGATGGGGGCTCTAGAACTTGCAAATAAGGAATAGCTCTGTGCATACATTTGTCTACCTCTCCCTTGCTAGCTTTTTGGGCCTTCTTGGCCTTCTTGGTGGTTCCTTTGAATGCTTTCAATTCTTCGTTAATCATTGCATGTTCTATGGGTAAATCATATGCCAAACACATGTAAACAATTTGAGTCAAAGCGCAACAATGGTGGATGACATGTTTTCTTTCCCATCTCTACTGAGCTAAATACAACTGCTAGATAATCCAACTAGCCAGATCTATGGTTTGGGGCCCAATACAAGCTAAATATAATCTGAACCAGATGCGTTTCTGAGGGATGGTGAAGGGATCCTCAGCTAGGAATGCAAAGTGTTACATGCATATATGTAATGGCTTAGAGAGTTTCGGTGTAATTGCCAAAATATCTACCCATTTCAAAACATCACCGTGCTTCATGGGCTCTGGAATTAGTCTTTCATGCTTTGTCGATGTGTGAGTTCCATGGATCTTAAGCATTGCCTGAATGAGATCTTTTGAGAGATAAAAACTTCTTATAAGGGGGTTCATTTACCAAAGATGGAAGAATGAATGTTCCAGGGAAATCCTTGTGCTCTGATTCTTGAAGTGTAGTTACCAGGTAGTAGCATCTATAAAAATCTGATTTGGCAATGGGTCACTAAAGTATTCCGTAAAACCTACTCTAGCCAAAACGTGCTTTAACTCTTCTGTGTTTTGGAGCTCTTCAAAATCTCTAGAGAAAAATTGATACTTGCCCCACTTAGTATTATCAAAAATCAACATGGCATCCAAAATAAAGTTTGCATCCACCAAGGGTCCTGCTAAACCTAGGAACCAATGAGAGTTGCTGCAAACTTTTTCTGGGTATCCCATGGGAGGGTCATCTATCAACGTTGGTCCTGGGAAGCCCTAAAACTCTGGCAGTTGTAATGTAGGATGTAGCTCAGCTAGTAAGTTGCCAAAATTGACCATAGGTGCACTAGGGCCAGCTTCGGAAGGTCCTTCTATCTGCATGACGAGTGATGCAAATGTGGAGGAGATCTACTACAAAAGATTAGCACATTAGTATGTAAATTAATCATGATCCCATTAAAGTGAGACCGCAATACTATTCTATAACTGATGTGTAACCCATGTAGCCGAGTGTTGTGAGGTGGTTTATGGAATGATTTTTTGCAAAACTAATGCAGGTCACTAGACATCTACATGCTTTAGATAGTGCATACATTGCTTGATGAGATGTTATTACAAGTGATGTTAGGTTAGTGTGGTTGAATTTATACAAAGTTTAGTTGTGAAAGAATTATTAGAAGGGGGTTGGTTATTCGGGATGGGTTTAATGTTATTGTGTACTTAAGCCACGATGACTCAAGGACTTGTACCAATGAGACTATACCTCAATTGCCATACAAGTGCATATAGTGGAGTTCTTTTCACACATTTAAATGTCAATCCTAAGGAGTGACTTACCAAGTGTATGAAGACGAGTGCACACATGATAGAAAATGAAGTGGTTTAGCTATCCGCACATGAGAAAAGACTACTACTACCCACACCTCCTGAAATACTGAAAGTGTTGCCGCAAGCCTCTTTTCAGCAGTTTTGGTATTTTGAGGTTTTCTCCCAGCCCAGAACTCTGAACATAGGCAATAGGGTACTCGTTTCGAAGCTCTCGACGAGACGAATCCAACGGTGGTGGCTTCACTCAATTCTGACCACTCTGCTTCCAGTTATGGCAGAAACAGTGAATTACGGGAGTCACAAACACCCGCGCCTCAGCTTCTCCTAGCTTACGCACGCACTACAGCAGCTCAAAACAAGGGGGAAGGGGTAGACAACAGTCCTACACTTGCATTTCAAGCATCACACACACATACAAGAGCAAAATGAAGATCAAAATCAGCAAGAAAGAGGCAAACTCGAAAATTCAGAAGTGCTCCTTCTTCACAATGACAAGAAGTTCTTTACAATGAGTCACTTTTGACTTATATACTAGTGCCCTAAGTTTGGTCCTTTCACACAAGAGACCGGCACTTTATTCACTAAAAGGCTAACTTCCTACTATTGTACATGGGTAAATCACTAATCTTCTGTGGGGATGCACCTAGAGGACTCCTCTAGTGCATTTACAACGGAAAATATATACAAGAGTGGTTATGATACAAAAGTTGTGTGTCCAAATCGGAAAAATTTTGGGGCCCGTCCTTTTTCTCTGCTTTGTGCGCTCTTTAGCTCTGCAACACTCTCCCCCTCTTCGTCTCTGTCGTCCCTTGACAGACTTTGCTTCGCGAACGCGTCCCGTGGGTAGTGTTGCCTGATTCTTGATCTTGCATTACGTTTTAGAGGCGCTTCAGCTTTTCTCCGCACGCTCCCCTTGGTCAGTATTGTCTGCAGTTAAACAGACATGCAGATTCGATGGCCTTCTTGATTCAAGCTCTGCAACTCGAGAGCCTGATGTAGTTGTCTTGCCTGTTGACTTGGGTTGCCACGCACGCCACCAGTGACTAGGAATGTGCTGTTCTTAGTCACCCTCTTCAACTTTTCAGCCTCTGCCCCTTTCTAACTTTTGGTCCTACTCTGATGTTTGAAAAATCCACTACTCGGGACCCCGGGGTTTAGCGTTGTAGCCTGATGCGTGCCCCTGCGAGGCTCTGTGCAGAGATGGGTGTTGCGCCCCTGCGGGGCTTTTTGCAGAGATGTATTCTTTTTCCTTTCTTAATGAATTGTTCTGGACTTTGATTTTCTTAGCCAGATTCATACCTTCCTTCTGAAGCTCCTGCTTTTCGAGCATGGCTTGGTCGTAATCTTCATCAGCATCAAGCATCAACTGTTGCGTGTCTAGTGCAGTGCGAATCATATCCTGCACCACAGGCTTGAGCTGAGCTATGTCCACATTCAGCCATGTCTTTGGTATGTCTGGTGTTTCTCCTGTATGTACATCTTGTCCCTTTGTTACGTGGATCAGTTCTTTATGTGGTTGTCGGACCTGTAATTGTACTTGCAATTCTGCTTCATCTTCTATGACTTTACGAACTTTCGTGGCACTCCCTTGAAATGTTACATCGAGCGGGTGTTGGAGAAACAATCACTAATTAGACATATATTTGAAGGTCAAATATTAGGAAGAAAACCCCATGCCTATGTGAAGGGACAAATTCACAAGTGTATTATACTTGTAAAGTTAGTTCACTTTAGTTCTAGAAGTTTTTTAAAAATCACGGGAATGAGAAAATCTATATAAGTTAGTTAGTATTAACTGACGCGATGAGAAGAGAAAAGGAGAGAGAGAGAGAGAGAAAGAAGAAGAAGGAGGAAGACAATGAGAAAGTGAGAAGAACTCATTTTTGTATGACTGAGTATAGTCGGGCTTCTCTGAGTGAGAAAGCACCTATAAAACTTCTGAGTTTTTTATAGTTATGAGAAGAACTGAGTAAAGTTCTGTGTATGAGTCTCTCTTCATCATCTCCATGTTTGCCTACTGTGTGATGAATTCAAAAGTTCAAGTTTTCTGAGCAATTCGATGCCTGGCATCGAATCTTGGCTCAAAATTCATTTTTTCATTCTCTGTGTGTTAACTGTTGTTGAATCTTTTAAAAATATGAAGTTTGTGGAGCAACTCGATGCCTGGCATCGAGTTCGAGCATAAAGTCGATGCCTGGCATCGACTTCTAGCATACAAGTCATCTTCTTCATGTGTGTGTAAAATAGAGTGTTTCTGGTGCAGAAAAATAGCCAAAAAAAGCCCAAAGTCGATGCCCGGCATCGACTTGGACTGAAATTCGATGCCAGGCATCGAATTTTTTATTTTTGGACATCAGGAATACTAAAAGAGGCAAGATTTCCAGTTTTGGAAGGTCATACAGGGTCATCTTGTGAGGGCCATAACTTGAGTTCTAGAGCTCCGTTTGATGCATATGATAGCTTGTTGGAAAGCTCTACTCTTCTAGTTTCAGCCTATAAAGTTTCATCAAGAAATAATACTTGAGCTAGGAGAAATTAGCAAAATACTGAAGGTATGTCATTTCGGTGACTAGGAATTTCTGTAGAAGCAAAGTTCTCACTTTAAGCTATCATTTCTCAAAGTTTGGAGTGGCAATGAGTTAATGGTGACCATAGAGGTGTTCTAGTGTCACATTAATTCATTTCTTGTGGTGTTTTATACATCAACAACTGGTATCAGAGCAGAAAGATTCTCGAGAGCAGAAGACGAGAAAGGTATGAGAAGTTTTGTAAAGTTTTCCATTAAAGTTTGAAAGGTGAAGCATTTGAAGACACAAGGCATCAAAAGATTACTTTCGAAGTATCCTCATACACAAAGAACTTCAAAAGGTATTATCCTTTATTTTTTAAGCTCACAGGTTGCAGCAGAAGGAAAGAAGTATGGCAGATCATATCTCCATTGACAAACTGGACAGAGATAATTACCCCGCATGGGTAATGAGAATGGAAGCCTTACTTATGAGTAAGGATCTCATGGTATATGTAACAGGTGAAGAAGAGAAGCCAGTATTTGAAGATGAAAGCCGACCAAAGAAAGAAGAACTTGATGCTTTAAAGCATTGGCAGAAGAAGGATGCAAGTGCAAAAGCCTACATCTACAATACAATCTCTGATCATTTGCTACCACACATCAGAGGATTGGAATCATCTGAAGATATATGGAATGCATTGGAGTATCATTTCCAAAGCACTACTAAAGCACGGAAAGCAAGTCTATGGTCAGAGTTTACAACATTCAAGAAGAAGCCAAGTCAAACCATTAGTGATTATGTCACTAAGATGAAGGATCTTGCAGATAGTCTTGGATCCATAGATGAAGATGTTGAAGATCACAGATTGATTGCTCAGCTACTTGCAGGTTTGAGAGGGGATGAAAGGTGGAAACCTTTTGTCTTATCAACAGAACTTTCATTAAATCATTATGTTCCAGATTTGAACCAGTTGCTTGGTTTGATGCTCACATATGAGCAAGACTTGAAGGGAGATGGAGATAAAGGTCAAAGTTCTGCAATGTACATGAAGAATAAGAAGAAAGGAGATAAAGGTAAAGCAAAGGATGAAGAGGAGTCTAATTCTCAAGCTTATTATGCAAGAGGTAAAGGCATTGGCAGAGGAAGAGCAAGAGGTTTTGGAAGAGGAAGAGGTAATCAAAATAACAACAAAAAGGCTTGCTGGATATGTGGATTGAGTAATCATTTGGCTCATGACTGTTGGCACAACCAACAAGGATCAAACCAGAATCAAAACAACAATAGCAGAGGTCGAGGTGGAAGATATCAAAGTAATTTTCAAAGAGGTAGACAAAGTCAAAGAGGAGGCTATGGTAGAGGTGGAGGAAGAAGTTGGGGACAGAATCAATCCTACAACACCACCTACTACAACTATGCAAATGACACACAGAATGAAAGTCATACATCATTGATGATGAATTCAATCAGCACATCAGATAAAGAAGATCTAAAGGTATTTTACATTGACTCTGGATGTTCTAATCATTTGTCAGGAAACATAGAATTGATGTCAGAATTGGAAAAAGGCATTTCTAGTCACACAGTTCAAACTGGTGATAATACAAGACATAGTGTACATTCAATTGGAAAAGTGAAATGCAAGAGTGGAGCAGATTTGCTAACCAATGTTTTGTATGTTCCTACAATACCTAAAAACTTGATTAGTGTGGGACAGATAGTTGAAAAAGGTTTTCAAGTCAGGTTTACAAATGACGGAGTATTTGTTGAAGATCCAGAGAATGGATATAATCAGATTGTCTCTGGTAAGAAAGAAGGTAGACTCTTTACTTTAAGAGTGCAAGGGAACATTGGTCAAGCTTTGCTCACACATGGTGAAGCAGTGATTACAGAACTTGATCTCTGGCATAAGAGATTAGGTCATTTCAATGAAAGAGGAATTAAAGCTATGGTTGCTAATCAGTCTGTACTAAGATTACCAAATGTGCAAAGTCAACATATGGTTTATAAATGTGAAGCATGTCAAATGGGTAAAGCACACAGGTTACCATTTCAAAAGAAAGGATTCAAACATGATGGAGTACTTGAGCTCATTCATACAGATGTATGGGGACCAACAAAAGAAGGATCTATCAGTGGCTCAAGGTATTATGTTCTTTTCATTGATGATGCTACAAGATGGATAACATTATATGTTTTGAAGGAAAGATCAGAAGTGTTTGGAGCCTTCAAGCATTTTCATGCATATGCAGAGAGAGTAACAGGTCAAAAGCTTAAGAGACTGAGGTCTGATGGAGGGGGAGAATATTTCTCCCAAGAGTTCAATGATTATCTTTGGAATGCAGGTATTAAGAGAGAAATAACTTGCAGGTATACACCACAACAAAATGGTGTAGCAGAAAGAAGGAACAGGACTTTGGTTGAGTTTGCTAGAGCTATGCTAAAGGAGAAGAACTGTCCAAATTATCTTTGGGCTGAGGCTGTAAATACAGCTGCATATCTTGTGAATAGATTACCATGTGCAGCTCTGAATGGAATGACTCCATACGAAGCTTGGTGGGGTAAGAAACCAACACTAGATCATTGTAGAGTGTTTGGATCAATTGCATATGCTTATGTGCCATCACAACTTAGGCATAAACTTGAACCAAAGGCAGAAAAATATGTGTTCATTGGTTATGATGAAAAGCAGATGGGTTACAGATTGTGGAATCCTCTAACCAAACAATTTATTGTTTCTAGAGATGTTACATTTGATGAACAGAAAAGTTGGTATGCAGATCAAAGTCATACAGCTGAAGAATTTGAAGAAGAGGTAAGAAGATGTGAGAAAGGAAAATCAATTGTGCAGGTAAATAGAGATGAAGACTATATGCAAGCAAGTACATCCACAAGTGGATTAACAAGAAGAAATGAAGAAGCTCCTATATTTGATGAAGAGGTGTATCCAGAAACTTATGAAGAATGTGAACCAAGAAGGTCAAGCAGGACAAGGAGACAACCAGAAAGGTATTCTTATGATACTTCTTACATAACTCAGAAGAACTATGCATATATGGTCAAAGATGATGAAGAACCTCAGAACTATGATGAAGCTAAAGGTAAAAAGCAATGGGAAGAAGCAATGAAGGAAGAGTTCAATGCACTGGAGGAGAACAAGACATGGGAACTTGTTCCTAAACCAAATGGTAAGAAAGTAATTGGAAATAAATGGGTTTATAAGGTGAAGAAGCTTGCAGATGGAAGTATAGCCAGATACAAAGCTAGATTGTTGGTGAAAGGCTATGCCCAGACCTATGGCATAGATTATGATGAGACATTCAGTCCTGTAGCTAAGATGTCAACTATAAGGACAATCATTGCTATTGCAGCTTCAAAAGGATGGACTCTAAGTCAATTGGATATAAAAAATGCATTCTTGAATGGATACATATCAGATGAGGTATACATGGAACAACCTCAAGGGTTTATAGATTCCAGGTATCCAAATTTTGTTTGCAGGTTGAGAAGAGCATTGTATGGATTGAAGCAAGCTCCAAGAGCTTGGAACTATAGACTGGTGAAGTATCTCAATGATCTTGGATATCAAAGTTCAAAAGCAGATTCAAGTCTACTTATCAAAAGAACAGAGGAAGGTACAATCTACATTTGTATTTATGTAGATGACATTATAATCACAGGTACTTCAGATGAAGGAATCAAGGAGGTAAAGAGATTGCTTGAAAAAGAATTCAAGATCAGTGACCTAGGAAAGTTATCATACTTTCTTGGAATGGAAGTCACTTATACAGATCATGGCATATATGTATCACAAGAAAGGTATCTTCTAAATCTATTGAAGAAGTTTGATATGGAAAATTGCAGAGAAGCTTCAACTCCACTTGAAGTTAATCACAAGCTCAGTAAATATGATGGTGCAGACTACAAAGATATGAGGAAGTATCAATCTCTTGTGGGTAGTTTGATTTATGCTACACTAACAAGACCTGATCTTAGTTATGCAGTGGGAGTTTTGTCACAATTCATGCATTGTCCAAAGGACCCACATTGGATTGCAGGTCAAAGAGTTCTCAGATATATCAAAGGAACTATAAAGGAAGGATTATATTATCCTTTTACATCAGATTTGAAGTTGAGAGCCTACAGTGACTCAGACTGGGCAGGTAATCAAGATGACAGGAGATCAACTCATGGTTACATGATATACATTGGTGATAAGCTTGTAAGTTGGTGTTCCAAGAAACAACATACAGTAGCATTATCATCAACTGAAGCAGAGTACAAAGGACTTGTGGAAGCAGCTAAGGAAGTCATATGGATGCAGACATTGTTCAAGAGCTTAGGCATTGATCAAGGTACACCTACAATACATGGAGATAATATGAGTTCACTTTATCTTGCAGCAAATCCAGTATTTCATGCAAGGACAAAGCACATAGAGATCCAATATCATTTTCTTAGAGAAAAGGTAATGGAGAAGGAGATTGAAGTGGAATACATTTCTACTAAAGATCAGTTAGCAGACATAATGACAAAGAGCTTGGATGGTGTGAAGACCAGCAGATTCAAAAGCATGGCAGGAGTAAAAGAAAAGAAGAAGATATGAAGGAACAGAGAATGTCAATTAGTGATTGAGGGGGAGCTGTTGGAGAAACAATCACTAATTAGACATATATTTGAAGGTCAAATATTAGGAAGAAAACCCCATGCCTATGTGAAGGGACAAATTCACAAGTGTATTATACTTGTAAAGTTAGTTCACTTTAGTTCTAGAAGTTTTTTAAAAATCACGGGAATGAGAAAATCTATATAAGTTAGTTAGTATTAACTGACGCGATGAGAAGAGAAAAGGAGAGAGAGAGAGAGAGAAAGAAGAAGAAGGAGGAAGACAATGAGAAAGTGAGAAGAACTCATTTTTGTATGACTGAGTATAGTCGGGCTTCTCTGAGTGAGAAAGCACCTGTAAAACTTCTGAGTTTTTTATAGTTATGAGAAGAACTGAGTAAAGTTCTGTGTATGAGTCTCTCTTCATCATCTCCATGTTTGCCTACTGTGTGATGAATTCAAAAGTTCAAGTTTTCTGAGCAATTCGATGCCTGGCATCGAATCTTGGCTCAAAAGTCATTTTTTCATTCTCTGTGTGTTAACTGTTGTTGAATCTTTTAAAAATATGAAGTTTGTGGAGCAACTCAATGCCTGGCATCGAGTTTGAGCATAAAGTCGATGCTTGGCATCGACTTCTAGCATACAAGTCATCTTCTTCATGTGTGTGTAAAATAGAGTGTTTCTGGTGCAGAAAAATAGCCAAAAAAAGCCCAAAGTCGATGCCCGGCATCGACTTGGACTGAAATTCGATGCCAGGCATCGAATTTTTTATTTTTGGACATCAGGAATACTAAAAGAGGCAAGATTTCCAATTTTGGAAGGTCATACAGGGTCATCTTGTGAGGGCCATAACTTGAGTTCTAGAGCTCCGTTTGATGCATATGATAGCTTGTTGGAAAGCTCTACTCTTCTAATTTCAGCCTATAAAGTTTCATCAAGAAATAATACTTGAGCTAGGAGAAATTAGCAAAATACTGAAGGTATGTCATTTTAGTGACTAGGAATTTCTGTAGAAGCAAAGTTCTCACTTTAAGCTATCATTTCTCAAAGTTTGGAGTGGCAATGAGTTAATGGTGACCATAGAGGTGTTCTAGTGTCACATTAATTCATTTCTTGTGGTGTTTTATACATCAACAGCGGGGACGGTTCTGCCACAACCCTTAGTGGGGTGAAAGGTTCTTCGTCTTCTTTTTCTTCTTCCTGAGGCTTATCCTCTGAGATAATTGCATGCACCTCAGCCTCAGATTTGTCCTTCTTTGTGTGGGTGATGGAGGCATCCTTCGGTTGCATAGGGTGTTGCCCTTCTTCTTCTGCCTTCTCTGTGGTTGTATTTTGGTCTACCAGTGGTGATTGACCTTTTTCGTTGTTGTCGGCGTGGGCTTCGCCATAGTTTACTTCATTTAATTCGGCCCACTGGCCATCATCCTTCGATTCACTTGGAATATCTACATCCAATAATGATGTAGTTTGCTTTTCTTGGTCGTCGGATCCTGAACTTGAATTGTCTATTCCAATCTCCCGATATCTGTGTACCTTAGTGAGTTTGCCTTTTGGTTTTTGAACTTTTGCGGACTGTTGATAATGATGACCCTGCACTGGCAAATTGATTTGTCCTTCCATATACTTGTGAGTCTCCTCCAGTGCTTGGGTTAATTCTTCTTCCGTAATCTTTCTGATTCCTTGGGGGGTGGACGTAGGCAACACATGTACTCTCTTTGTTTGTGGTGCTTCTTCTTCTGTTTGTAGGACTTCTCGAGGTCGTTTTGTACCTCGCATCGTGCCTCTCATCCGGGGTTGCGAACTTGTTTCTGTTTCTTCTACTTGCTTGCTCCCTTTCTTTTGTTTCTGTATAGTAGCATTCTTGACAAATTGAGCCAACTCCATTGAAGATGGCATCTCCTTCAAGTACTCGCGCATGCCCAATGCATGGTAAATCATAATTGTAAGGGCAGTGGTCCCATTAAGGAATTTTTTATTTTCCCATTTCTTCTTTGCCTCGAACAATCTTTCTTGCACATATGGGGTAAGATTTACCTGGTTTCCGATCTGTTTTATGGCATGAGACAATAATTGCACAATAATCTTTTGAGGAGCCGTGTATCTGTTCATACTCGGGAAGCAGAAGTGTTGATGAATCAACCTGACTTCTTCTTCAATATCCACCCTATTAATGTCGACGAAAGTTCTTGTTTTTGCTCCACGACTTTCTTCTTTGACCGTGTTGACACCATCTTTTTCCCATTCAAATGCTTCCTTGATTAAGTCGTGGGAAAATTGAATGACTACCCATTCTCCATTCTTATCCATCACATTGGCTTCTGGCACCAATGGATCATGTAGTGCTGGTCTTAGAGTGTTCATGACTTGGGTACAGCGTTGGAAATCCGGCTTATAGATAGGTAGCTCAAAATACTTGTGAACTCCTGCTTTCTTCATGATATCGATGGTGGATGGCATTCCATGTAGAACTTTGAAGTCCTGGGACATGATCGGAAAGTGGTGCTCCGTGTCCATGATCTTTATGTTGGCCAAGAAAAGATATTCTTCCACTGGTTGCTCATCTCTGAACCAATGGCCTTTTGCTTTCGTAAGACATTGGGGAGGGAATTCGTGGACCTCCTCTTGGATTGTCGCTTCAGAGTCTTCAGAAGCCATCTGCACTTACAAGGAAAAGTGCATTAGCTTGAAAAGCTTTCATGAGACCATACATTGTGTTGTTTTGATTATGGTAGCGCGTCACTCCGTTCCCCATTATTGCAAGAGTGGGATTTCTTACCGCCTCTTTATATATATTTTTTGCTGAAAGAAAACAATCATTAGAATAGCCGAAGCATAGTTTATGTACATAGTATGTCCATTCCTATCAGTTTAAAGCTAGGATCTAGTCTCACTTGGAGATCGTGCACCACTAGTTTGATAATGTACATCCTGTGCCAAATGCGTGGCCTTGTATTGCGGCCCTATCATGCTTACTTGAGGTGCATCAGACACAACATGAGTGCAATCGGGTGCTTTATCTCCTCGATCATCTGCTCCTCGTGGTAGCTTTGGTTTCCAGACCCAGTTTGAGAACACTGAGAGAGGTCGCTGGGTTTTCTCGATTCGTGCAGCTGCTCGTGTTCCATTTGCCTTATCCATTGTCCGAGTGAATTTGGCATTGCTTTGCGATCTCCTCTGATGATTCATATGTGTTGTTGACTTTTGCCTTGTCTGCTGTGGTATTTCCTCTTTTGTCCTTACATTCTGTTTAGCTGCTTGTATGACCTTTTTGGGAATCCATATCTGATGTCGAGATCTTTGAGCTTCAAGCAAGGGCTTGGCAATCCATACTTGTACTGGTTCTTTTCGTTTGTAGTTCTTTGTAGCAGGTTTGGTGATGCCTGTTTCCTTCTTCAAAGCGCTTGTGGACATTTCTTGACTCTGTATTTGATCCTTGCGTACCCACATATATTTGGGTGGTTGTCGGTTCGAGTATCTGCTTATTGGTTTCCAACAGTACGATCTTTGGATGTTTTGAGCCGGTTTAGGAGAGAGCGTCTCCTCGTTGGTTGGCTGATCCCCAATTACATTGGATAACTTCGACGCTATAGGGGATGTCGCAAAGATTAAAGTTTCAGCTTCGACGCATTTGCTTTCTGAGTGTTGAGCACAATTGCTACTATCTTCCGATGCTTCTTGAACTTCCTCTGATCTTGGTATTGGCATGGTTTGGTTACATGGTTTCTCTTCAAGCAAGCTGAAAATTTCCTTATGCCCTATCGTGGCTGAAATATATCCTTGAGCCAGATGGATACATGCTTCTGTTTCAATGAGCCAGTCTTGTCCCAGAATGAAGTCTTCTATTAAATCGTCATCCTCACATACTAGGACTCTTTGTTCCATGGAGGAATTTCCTAGGTGGAGGGATACATTCGTGGTTCCAATGCATTCTATGGTGTGACCTCCAATTCCTATTAATTGGGCTTTTGTGGGATTCAATTCTAATTGCAGCTCGTCTGCTATTCTTCTTCGCATGCAGCTAAGGCCTGCTCCTGAGTCTATCAATGCGTCTATCAATGTATACTCTGTCTTGCCAATCCCTAGGTTTAGGTAAGGTTGTGTTTTACACATACCCGTTGATTCTTGATTTTTGACCTGATAGTTTGCCATAGGGATGGGCTCTTCTCCTTGGAGATAGCGTTCATCTCTTTGCCTGATCCACTCCTTGCATTTTCTAATGCGTTCTAGTGCTTCTTGTCGGGCTTCCTCTCGAATTCGTTCTTCTTCCTTTTTCCTATTTTGAGCTCCCAACAGCCGCGCTAGCATTTGATCAGTCAATGGTTCCATGAATCGTCTTACTCGGCATCCACTGATGTAATTGGGAAGAATGTCTCCGTCTAGTGTGGCGAGATTGACTGCACCACTAGTGGAGATTCGATTTATAATCAGGGGTCCATATCCTCGTTTTTGTAGCTTCTTTGCATGCTGTTTTAGAGTGTATACCAGGACTAAGTCGCCTTCTTTTAGTCCCTTGTCTTTTATGTGCGAATCGTAATATGCCTTTTGTCTCCGTTTAGCGGCATAAATGCCTGCTACAGCTTGCAATCTAGTCTCGTGCAGCTTTTCAATTTGATCTAATTGCTGAGACAATTCATGACCGTTCCACTCATATTGCTGGGCCACTTTTAAGGTAGGTACTAAGAAGTCAATTGGCAAAATTGCATTCTGCCCATACACTAGATTGAAAGGTGTGGTTCCAATGGCCGTTTTATATGCCACTCGGAAGGCCCAAATTGCGTGATGCAATTGTTTGTCCCAATCTGACCTTCCATTATTGACAATCTTTGTCAATACAGTGCATAGTACCTTGTTGGAACTTTCAGCTTGTCCGTTAGCTTGAGGATGGTATGGGGCTGATTTTTTATGAATCACTAAAAAGTCATTCATTAGCGATTCAATGACTTCATTTAGGAAATGCGTTCCTCGATCACTCACTATCTCGATCGGTAGTCCAAAGCGTGTGAAAATGTGCTCAAAGAGAAATTTTGTTGTGGTTTGAGCATCATTTTTTCTAGTGGCTTTTGCTTCTACCCACTTGGTTAAGTAGTCGGTGGCTACTATGATGTACTCCGCATGTGATCCTTTCGCAGGTGGATTGATAGGTCCTATGAAATCAATACCCCACTTGGTAAATGCTCTTGCACAAACCATGGGTCTTAAAGGCATGTCGTCTCTTCGAATGGGATATTTTGCTCTCTGGCATGTTTCGCAGCTTCTCACATATGTCTCCGCATCCATATGTAGAGTTGGCCACCACAAGCCTGCAAAGAGAATCATCTTGACCGTTCTATCTGCTGAGAAATGTCCTCCCGCAGCTCCTGCGTGTGCCATTTCTAATATGGGAAGATATTCTCCTTCATGCACGCATAATCTGAGTTGACTGTCTTTTCCTCTTCTAAACAATTGTTTTCCCATTATCACATAATCCTTGCTCATTTCTTCTAGGGATCGCTTTCGTGCTGGACTAGCTCCTATTTCGTGCTCTTTCGTTATGAGGAATTGTACTAATGTTTTACTCCAATTAGGCGCTATGGTAGAAAAAGGTAAGGACACGTGATCCTCTGGGTTAGTTTCTCGGCATTCCACACAACCACTTACATAATCGTGAACGTCTTTTGTCATGTCGGGCCAATATACGCCTAACCTTTTTAATCCTCGTATTGTTCCATGCATCCCTTGATGGGTTTTCCACTTGTTTACATGTGCCTGTTGAATTAGTTGCTTCTGTTCATCCTCCTCGACACATCTTAATAATACACCGTTAGGTTCCTTATAATACATGCTTCCAGCAACAATGTGTAAATTTCTTGTTTGGAGAATCTCTTTTTTGCTATTCTTATTTATTGAGTGTTGAGGGCCATGGGTGAGTATAGGAATTAGTCGTTCCGCCCACTTTGGACATACTTCAAGATTAAACAAATACGTATCTGGTAAATCATCCGGTACTCCGCTAGGTGGTTCTCCATGCGTTAGCCTTGAAAGGTGATCTGCTCTTACATGTGTGTTTCCTTTTTTGACTATTACCTCAAAGTCGAACTCCATTAATAACAAGAACCATCGTACCAATCTTCCCGTGTTCCAAGGCTTATTGACTAAATACAACAAAGCCTGATGGTCTATGAAGAACTTGAATTTGTTGGCTAAGAGGTAGTGTCTAAACTTCTTCACTGCATAAACCATTCCTAAGCCTTCTCTTTCAGTAGTCGTGTAATTTCTTTCTGCTTGGTTTAATTGTCTACTCGCATAAGCGATTGGATGGTCAAGCTTTCCTTCGTCAGCCGGTTGAGCTAGGATACATCCAATGGCATAGTTCGAAGCATCAACATGAATATGAAAAGGCTTGCTCCAGTTGGGTGACTTTAGAATTGGGGCTGTACTCAGCCGCTTCTTGAGCTCATTGAAGGCCTTCTCACACTCGTCTGTCCAAGTGAACTGAGTCAATAGACCATATAAGGGCTTAGCTATTATGGCATACATGTGAATAAACCTACGGTAATATCCACAGTGTCCCATAAAGGCTTGTACCTCTTTCGCGTTCTTGGGTCTTGGTAGCTCCAAGATAACTTTAATCTTTTCTTCGTCCGTGGATATTCCATTCTTTGAAACGATGTGTCCTAGGATTTTTCCTTGTCGCACCATGAAGACACATTTCTCAGGGTTCAAGCAAACTCTATACTGTCTACATTTATTGAATATTTTTCTCAGTTCCGGTATATGGTCTGGTCGTTGATTCGAGTATGTACACAGATCATCTACGTATACTTCCATACTTTTTCTCAGAAATTCTTTGAAAACATGACACATCAGTCGTTGGAAGGTGGCTGGCGCATTAGTGAGCCCGAAAGGCATCACTCTGAATGCATAGATTCCCCATTCAGTCGCGAATGCGGTTTTATGCTGGTCCTCAGTTGCAATAGCTACTTGGTTGTAACCAGAGAATCCATCCAAGAAGCTATAGACCTCCTTGCCGGCAACTCTTTCCAAAAGATGGTCTGTGATGGGTAAAGGGAAACTATCTCGTATAGTTGCTGCATTTACTTTTTTCAAGTTGATACACACCCTTAGTTTTCCATTTTTCTTGGGCACTACTACTAGTGGCGATACCCATTCTGTGTGTTCAATCTCATAAATGAATCCTGCCGCTAGTAATTTGTCAATTTCTTCCTTTATTTTTGCTGCATAAACTTCATTATACGTGTAAGGGCGTTGTTTAGAAGGTTTTGCATCTGCTGTCATAGGAATTCGATGAGCGCATATGTTGGGTTCTACACCCTTAAGGTCTTTGTACGTCCAAGAAAATACATCTTGATATTCTCGGATGAGTCGTATGAGATCCTCTTCTTCCTCGTCTGATACGTCTTTCCCAATATACGTGCACCTCTCTTCTCCGTCTTCTATCGTTACAACAACTTTCTTGGTTTGTTCCTTGTTATCATAGGCTTCTCCGTCCCGGGCCTCTCGTTTAGGCATTTGAGTTGCTATTTTCCTTTCTTCCACTTCGTATCTTTTAAAATGTTCTGGAACTTCGAAGTGGTCTGGTTCCGGTTCCACTTTACTCGTGTCCTCTCTATGTTCGTGTATTCTTGGGATGGCTTCGATTGCTAAGACTTTTGTCGGTCTTTCTTTTGATTCGTTTTGCATGGTTTCTAAATATTGTTCTTCAGAGTCAAACTCTGGTTCCATTTCTATGCTTTCATACTCTTCTTTCCACTCTTCCTCTACAATTTCTCCTGCTTCTACTTCTTGGAGGACAACCATGTAGAGGTTCACGTCATATCCTTCCTCGTCTATACAATCGTTCATCGTCAATACTTCCTCATTCACACACACATCTAATGTGGCTAGGATTTCCAACCAGCCATGTGGTTCGAAGAGTTCATCTGAAAAAATTTTAGGCATGTAATCGGGGTCTTCTATCGATCGATAATTAGGGTGCCCTATTGGCCACATTTGTTTTTTACACTCCTCCTTCTTTGCTTCTTTGCACATCCACAACTGGGCATCCTCATGCATCCAAGATTGGTCACTTGATCCAGCACTGTGAATGGATAGGTCATCTTCCTCTTTGTGGACTGGATTCCATTGTAATGGAGGGACATCCCGATAAGCGAATGTGTGCAAGTTTATCTTGGTAGTGTTCCCTTGATGTTGGAGATATAATGAATCTCTGCCCCAATCTTGTACTACTCGCATCTGTCGCATGAATGGTCGTCCTAATATCATTTCATAATTGTTTGCTTTTTCGAACTTACATATGGCCAGTGTGTGTTCAAACTCCACTCCACACGTTGTTAGCTTAATTCCTTCTAATATTCCTAGGGGTCTCTCCACATGGCCGTCTGCGAACTGGAGTTTCATGCGAGTGGGTCGTAAGGCTGGTTTTCCCCACTTTTCCCAAATTTCCTTCGTTGCAATTCCTACCCCAGCTCCTGTGTCTAAGATGGCTTTGGTCATGTACCCGTTGTAGATGACAGGTAAACAGGTATTCCCTTCATCTCCTTCACTGAATTCTCCTACCTTATCGACTGGAACCTGTATTGTGGACTTATTTTCCCGTTCCTTTTCTTTTGATTCTCCATTCTTTGGCAGTGGTTTCAATTGATCTGCCATTTGCTTCCACAACTGGGGTTTGAGTCGAAGCAAATCTTCCACCGTTAGTTGGCATTGTACTTTCGTTTTCTTTAACTCTGTTAAGTTATGCGAACTCTCCTTTCCTTTTCCTGATCCTTTTCCATGCACCGTGGGTGCTCGTATTACCACTGACTCTCTTTCATATTCTCCCATATAGTTAGGCAATGTTGAAATGCTCATGGTCTCCTCTCTACCTCCATCGAGTCTTGAAATCTCCTCGTAGGCCTCCTCGAGGTTAGGAAGGGGTTGACAGTCTTCCACATCTATTTCATCAAATGGTGGTGGATCGACACCATTCTTCTTCCATTGTTCTTCTCTGATTCTATCCCACAAGTCCTTGGGCCATTCAGCTTCTAAGTTTGGTATGGCTGATACAGGGTCATCTTCTGCCGTCTCTTGTTCACCTTGGGGATCTTCTTTCCTTAATTTTTTATCCTTTGGTTTGATGTATTCTTCATAAGGTTCCTGTGCAATCCTCGTCTCTGGTAGATTTGGGATAGTCTTTTCTAGGGTTGTTTGTGCTACTTCTATGAGTTTTCTGCATAGGGCTAGTCGTTCCTTTTCTAATTCCCCATTAGGATAGATTTTTTCATGTTGCTCTATGTTTGGTCCCATTTTGATTCTAGCTTGGTACGCTTTTAGCCACATATCCAAGTCGTCTGGCTTTGGGTCTGCTAGAATTGATCCGGGCTTCTCCCTATCTGAGCTAAGTTCGATTAGCTCAGGAGTCTCCTTAGACTTCCCTTGTTCTTTGTGTTTACTTGATTTTGCACTTTGCTTTTTACTACTTGTACTCTTGTTCTTTGCCCATTTATCCTTGAGTTTCTCTCGTCGTTCTTTCCATTTCTGAGTTTTTATGTTGCGAGAATTTTCACATGGTTCCTCGGAATCTTCCACTATCTGAGTTGAAGGGCTTATTTTCGTATTGTTTTTTTGTTCCTCTTCTAGTTGCTGTTCTTTTTGTTGTTTTGTTTGGGCTCTAGTGATGGCTTTTAGTGGCACTGTGTATTCCTTATCACTTCCAGATTCTTCTATGACCTCTATTACATTGATTGGTGCAGGACCTTGGTTTTTTACTGGATTCTTAGGGCAATCCCTAAAAAGATGTTCTTTTCCGCAATCACTGCAATATCCTTCCCAGATTCTAGGTGGTGGAGGGTTGTATGGTTGAGGGCATTCTCTAATGAAATGGTCTCCTCCACATCTAAAGCATGGTCCTCTCGGTACTGGTGGTCTACTGGATGGTCTCATGGGTTGTGGTGCTTTAGGAGTTGTATACATTAGAGTGGAAGTCTCTGCTCCATAAGTCTGATCGTAGCCTTCATACCCATAGTATGTCGTCTCATAAGCCGGTTTGTATTCCATCATGTAGGCTTCATACGGATAGTACTCACTTGGTGGGGCTTCATATCCAAGGTTTATTGATTCTATCTGTGTCATCGTCGTGGCTGGTACTATCGCTCTTTCTAGATTTTCCTCTGGTTGCGCATATTTTACTGGCACTACTTGTTGAGGTTGCGACGGTTGGGGTCCTAGCACTGGTTGTGGTGGTGGGTATGGTGTCTGTTCAATTGGTCTAGGTACTCCCGTCTGTGCTGGATAAGGGTTGTACCTTGGGATCTCTCTGTTCGGGTCTCTAGGTGGATATCCATACGGTCGATACTGAGGTGGTTGGAAAGGGCGTGTTTGCCTATTAAATGGACAGTTCTCAGTAGTGTGATTAGTGTATTTCTGTTCTATGTGACAATACCAAGAAGTCCCTTGTTGTTGCTGCCTGTTGTATGGATAAGCTGGTTGTGCACCGCCCCCTCCTCGGACACACAGGTGAGTGGGGTGATCTCCTCCACATAAGCTACATCTCCGTAGCATAGGCAATCTTTGAACTGGGGGTTGATAAGCTCTTTGCCCCTGTGCTCCTAATTTCTTGGCTAATAGCTCTGCTAATTCTTCCACGTGACTGGAGTTGGAAGAAATAGCACTCCTTGAGTCGTCCGATTTAGCGTGGCTAGACTTGCTGTTGAGGTCCTCAGCCAAGTTATCTTCCAAATCAATACACTCCTGAAGACACTCACTCAAGGTTTGTAGTCTTTTCACGTATACTAGGGTCCTCAAGGTTCCGTTAGTGAGACCATCTAAAAATAATGAAATCATTTTTTGTTGAGTCGGTCTCTCTGTTACTGGGCATCTATCCACGTACTGGTTGAATCTTTTGGCCGCATTCTTCACCGTTTCATTAGGGTTTTGTTTGAAACTGTGAATCAGCGAAGATGAATTGTGTTTGATTCCTCTCTTAGTGAATTCTCCTATGAATTCCTGAAAAAATTGTTCCATGTTCCCAAACTGGTTGGGATCTAAGGGTTGGAACCAGGTCAGAGCGGTTCCTATGAGGGTGAGTCCAAACGCCTCATACTGTACAAAGAAGTCGTCCACTTGTTCCGCTCTTAGGACTTGTTTGAATTCAGCAATGTGATCATATGGTTCTCCTGATCCATCATAAGGGTTTCGTACACACTTAGCCACTTGAATAGGCCTCAGCCGTCTAACAGGTTCAGATGGTCTGGGCATCACAGGAAGAATAGGGACAGCTGGTCGTATGGGTGGTATACCAGGCTGTCTTCCTATCGGGGGTTGTGGTCTTACTGGTGGTCTCCATTGGTTTCCTATCCCTGGTTGGGTCTGATAGTGTGCTTGTACTCCTGGCGTGGCAAATTGTACATGAGCATGATTAGGTACGCTCCTATGGCTGGTCTGTCCTGACGCAGTATTTTCTGTTTCTTCTTGATTTCCAAACGGATTTTGTGAGGTTGTTGCTTGCTCTCTCTGGGGAAACACAGGTGTACCCATATATCTTAATCGAGACATGTCTAAGATACTCATAGGCCAATACCTTCTTTGATCTTTATCGAGGTATGTGAGTCTAGTCTCATCATCAGGGTCTTTCAATTCATAGAAAGTCATGGGGTTCTCTTCTCTTCCTGGAACAGGTGAATCGGTTTGCAACAATAAGTTTGATCCGTGAATCATATATACTTCTAACAAATAGTCGTCTTGAGGTATCAAGTCACCTCTCAAGACACGTGACACTCGGGATCTGCCTCTAGGGGTGGTCACAAACTCTTCTGGTTGTGTCCTTCCTAGGTTTTCAGGGTCTAAGAGTTCCCCTCTTTCATTGATCCTTTCCGGAAATTTGGTTACCATGTAGATGTGACCAACTTTGTCAACATATGCACCTCCTTCGTATTTGACAGCTGGTCGGGGTACGATTGTGGCATTTTGGGAAGTTACCATCCTGGCCACAGACCTATTTAAGCCATCCAGGTAGATTGGCATCCCCTGGGCATTGGTGGATACATACTGCAAGGAAGTACGGTAGTCCCCCTCCACAGTAGTCATGAAGCTTCCTGTTGGTGTGGGACCTTGCATGTCTTCCGAAACCATAGGTAATTCCTCTTCTGAGTCACTAGAGGTTTCTAAGTAAACGGAGTGATGACTAACCTGGGCAGTACTTCCTACTAAAGATATGATACTCCTTCGACTACTTAGAACTCTTCCTGACCTCAAGTTCATTCACTCTTCTAAGCCTCTCTTTATGCTTCTTAGATTCCCCTTGGGTAGCTCTCCCAATGACTCAATTAGTCTGCCTAAAGAAAGTTTTAATATGGACGATACCACACTCGGCGATACTCCACTGACCGCGATACGATACCAGACACCCAGACGATACGATATCAATCTGGTGTCGCGATACTATCCTGGAAGACAAACGATACGACACCTCGACTAGGTACGATACGATACCTGAAAGGCTCGGCGATACGACACCAATGACAGTGTCGCGATACTGTCCTACTGAACAGACGATACGATACCAGCTATAGTGTCGCGATACTCCACTGGGGAACACCACGATACGATACCAGCAAAGTAGACGTTACGATACCAGAGCTCACAGGCGATACGATCTCACGGTGATGAGTGCGATCGCGATACCAATCTTGGCGACACGATACCACTATGGTGTCGCGATACCAAGATAAGCAACCGTCGATACGACACTTGGGGAGGGCACGATTGCGATACCCAAGCACTGTCGCGATACCAAAGTAGTGTCGCGATACCACAGTATCAAGCGATACGATATCACTCGGTAAAGTGAGGTCGCGATACTAGAAACTTAGGCGATACGACACCACAATGGTGTCGCGATACCAAGTATTAGTACCGGACGATACGATACCTGAAATCGAGCGCGATCGCCATACCGTCTCAGTGTCGCGATACCGAAATGGTGTCGCGATACCAAGGTAGGTATCCAGCGATACGACACTTCTGGCGAGTGTCGCGATACAAGGGAATTTTGGTATCGCGATACCAAAACTCAACCGATCGCGATACTCAAGCCAAAAGATCTCCAAACTTAAAAATTTTTGTGCCCCCTTGCACCTCTCACCCTTCTCCTCACTCCTAAGCCTCTGTCTCTCACAAAACACACAGTTAATCAAAAATTTTCCCCCCCGCGATACTGCGCATTCTTTTTAATCATTTGTTGTGCAAGTTAAAGAGTTTTTTGGGTTTTGAATCTTAAAGGGATCTCACCTTGGGTCTAGCTTGGTTGCTTCTGGAGCTCTTGCACACACTCTGAGGCTCTATTTTGCACGATACTACTCAGGCGATACTAGTCGCTGTCGCAGGCGATACCAGTGAGCAGTGAAGTGTCAAATGAACAATTTTTTTGGTTTTTATACTTTTTTGACTGAACTTAAAATTTTGGGATTTTTGGTGATTTTCTGAGAATTTTGGCCTACTCCTACTCCTCTTCTCCTCACTTCTCCTCTCTTTCTATTCTAACCCTAACTCCTTCTTCTCTTCCCTCCTCCTACACTTAAACCTAAAACTTATCACACACACCTCGAAGATGAGAAGTGACAAGTGCTGAAATGGTGGACTACTCGCCAATGGACAAATTTGCGTCTACAAGTACGATTCGATCACACTCGCTCTATAACTATCACGAAGGCACCTTGGTGGAGTGACTCCCCGGCAACGGCGCCAAAAACGTGTGTACTTAAGCCACGATGACTCAAGGACTTGTACCAATGAGACTATACCTCAATTGCCATACAAGTGCATATAGTGGAGTTCTTTTCACACATTTAAATGTCAATCCTAAGGAGTGACTTACCAAGTGTATGAAGACGAGTGCACACGTGATAGAAAATGAAGTGGTTTAGCTATCCGCACATGAGAAAAGACTACTACTACCCACACCTCCTGAAATACTGAAAGTGTTGCCGCAAGCCTCTTTTCAGCAGTTTTGGTATTTTGAGGTTTTCTCCCAGCCCAGAACTCCGAACATAGGCAATAGGGTACTCGTTTCGAAGCTCTCGACGAGACGAATCCAACGGTGGTGGTTTCACTCAATTCTAACCACTCAGCTTCCAGTTATGACAGAAACAGTGAATTACGGGAGTCACAAACACCCGCGCCTCAGCTTCTCCTAGCTTACGCACGCACTACAGCAGCTCAAAACAAGGGGGAAGGGGTAGACAACAGTCCTACACTTGCATTTCAAGCATCACACACACATACAAGAGCAAAATGAAGATCAAAATCAGCAAGAAAGAGGCAAACTCGAAAATTCAGAAGTGCTCCTTCTTCACAATGACAAGAAGTTCTTTACAATGAGTCACTTTTGACTTATATACTAGTGCCCTAAGTTTGGTCCTTTCACACAAGAGACCGGCACTTTATTCACTAAAAGGCTAACTTCCTACTATTGTACATGGGTAAATCACTAATCTTCTGTGGGGATGCACCTAGAGGACTCCTCTAGTGCATTTACAACGGAAAATATATACAAGAGTGGTTATGATACAAAAGTTGTGTGTCCAAATCGGAAAAATTTTGGGGCCCGTCTTTTTTCTCTGCTTTGTGCGCTCTTTAGCTCTGCAACAGTTATACAATGGATCATGAGAAGGCTTCTAGATACTTTTTGGTATCCATTTCCTATGGGTTGTTGAGTAGTGGTATGCTTCTGCTGAGGGACAAAAGGTGATATTGGATGTTGTGGTATTGATGGGTGAAGAGATTTCTAAGGGGTATATGTTACATGGCTTGAGTGTTGAGCTATAATACACTGTTTAGGTACCCAAATCTGCATGGGTGTAGGTCAATTTGTCATGTACTTCTTGGCGATCCAAATTTGTCAAATGTTTGTATTTATAGAAGAATCTCAATGAGATGTTGAATATTGCCTTGGATTCTACTAAAACTTTTTTAATGAAAAAGATACATTGAACGTTCCGGCTCTTAGGGGTAAAAATTGACAAACAAGTTTTTCTTCACTTATGAGCTAAGGGATCTTCAATAAGCTTAACCACCAGGAAATGCACTCAAAATAGCCTCAAAATAGCCCAAAAAATCAAACCCTAATTTTGGCATTCTAGGTGGACAATCAGGATGCTCTGAGATAATCATGATGGTCTGGGACCGTTGTGATGGCCAACTTGAACCATCACAATGGTGTGGTACAATCATGATGGTCCGATGGTGCGAGGCATCGTGATGGTCTGAGGTGAAGCATCGTGATGGTCTGAGGTGAAGCATCACGATGGTCTGTCTAGCAAACAATCACGATGAGAGCCCGTCCTGATGGTCAATGGTCAACACAATTGTCAGGATGGTGTGAGCTTGTCATGATGGTCATGAGGCATGATGGCTTGAGCTAGTAGTGATGGTCTGAACTTGAAGCGTCACGATGGCGTACCTGATATCGCCGTCATGGTCTAATTTGACACATGGAAAGTGAGTCGTTGCGATGTCATGGGCCAATCGTGATGGCATGGGGTCGATGGGATCATCGCGATGGTCAATGACTGTCGTGATGGTTCAAGTGAACCGTCATGATGGTGTCAGACCATCGCGATGGTCCGACCGAGCCATCGCGATGGTGTGACACAATCACGATGGCCTGAGCCCATCACGATGGTCCACCAAATTGATGATTTTCAAAATGCATTTGTGGATTCCTATGTGTGCAAGTGTGCTCTTTACCGTGGTCTACTCGCTTACCAAAAGCTTTGAATTTGCTAGACCATCGTGATGGTCTGACACCTACAATAGATTCAGACAGAAAGTGGATTTCTCACTTTTTGGAAGCTTTCCTGCTGCTTTGGAGCACTGTACCTGCAAGAAAACTCAAAGAAACACATGCAAAGCAAGCACAAAAGCTCTCTCTCTCTCATGTGCAAATGAGGGAAAATGAGGAGGATAGGTGGATATGGTGAAATTTTTTATTTTTTCGGAGTAGGAGAAGATGATGTGGTGATGAGGAAGGAGTATAGAGGAGATAAAAACACAAAAAACCACTTAAAAACAACGACAGAAAGTGAAATTTTACCTTCCAATGCCACCTCTTGCTATACTCTTACCATCACACATTCGTCCCAGACTAGATCCCCAGCAAGGGTGCCAAATTTGGTGTTGCTCTAGCACAATGGTAAGCACCACCTTAAGAAGCTCCACCTCCTTAATGTCAATCCGTGGAAGAGATAGGAGTGATATGAAGATCGTGAATGTGAGATGTAGTGAGAGTGAAGGTGAGAAGCATGGAGATGCACACACACATACACACACATGTACAAGACAAGCAAGACACAATGGAAGACAGGAAAATAAGACACAATGGAAGATAGGAAAACTAGACTCTATTGCTCAAGATCTCTATTACAAGCTCAAAATAGCTCTAATATCCAACTTGCTAACCTAAAAAATGTGCTCTCTAGCTCTTTTAATAGTTTTTAGACTAGTTTTGACCGGTTTCACATCTAGTGTCTGGCATAGTTAAAAAATAGGTTTTAGGCACTATTTGAAGGTCTAAAGGAGATCTAGAAATAGCCAAACTTGGTAGGCTTGTTCTACCTAAGCCCCTCAAGCTCGAGGACTCCTCAGCTTGTAGAAAGTGGAGCTATTAATTACAAAAGTGGTTGTTCTATGTTACATATGATACAAGAGTGATGAAAACCACTATTGAGAGTTTTGAAAAATTAATATAAAACATATTTCTTTGAAAAATAATCCGCTTGGCTCCCCATTACTTCATCGTAATCCACCTTCACATGCCTCCTCATCGTCTCTACCTTTGGTTATTGCCAATAGACACTTCATATCTCCAACATCAAGGTGCCACAATGAAAATCAATTTGCATACTTTTGCATAGAGAGATGTACCACCCCTGTAGTGGAATCATGTCTATAAAAATGACGATGATGTGTCCATTTATAGAGTGGAGTGAGGACTACGAAAGCATTGAGATGGGACTGGAATTTGATACATAAGAACAATACTTAAAGGAGATAGAAAAGGAAGCAGAACAAGGAAATACTAAGGTACTAGCCATAGGAAAATATCAAGGTAAACCACAAGATGAGAGAACTCAAGTTGAAGAAGTGCAACCTCATGAATCATTTGTACCTAAACATTTCAAGTGGTATGAGATTGAAGAAAGAAAAATAGCCATTCGAATGCCAAAAAGGGAAGCTCAAGCAAGAGTAGCACATGACAATAAAGAACAAACAAAAAAATAATAGTAAGTATGGAAGGAGAAGAGGAGAGATGCACGTATATAGGTAAAAATGTGTCTAGGGAAGAAGAGCAGGAACTCATAGAGCTAATTTGAGAATATAGAGATGTGTTTGCTTGGACCTATAAAGACCTCAAAGATGTGGACCCCTCTATTTGTTCCCATAGAATTCCAATGATGCCAGAAGCTAAACCCTCTAAACAAGGACGATATACTTACAATTATGTCTATTCCACGAAGATTAAGGAAGAGATCAATAAGTTATTAGAAGCTGCATTCATATACGAGATTAAACACAGAGAGTGGGTATCAGCTTTAGTAGTCTTGCAAAAAATAAGAAAACTAAGGGTATGTATTAATTTGAAAAAGGTTAATGCAGCCACAATTTGTGATAGTTACCTGTTATCCATTACAGATCATCTCCTGGAAACAGTAGTAGGCAAGGAAGTCTACAACTTTCTTGATGGGTTCTCAAGATACAAACAGGTAGCTATTGCTACTAAGAACCAACATAAGACTATGTTTGCTACTGAATGGGGGGTGTATGCCTTTAGATTTATGCCATTTGGGTTGACCAACACCCCAACAACCTTCTAGAGATTGATGTTTCATGTGTTCAAGGAGTTTCTGAGGAAAATTATGGAGGTCTATGTGGATGATCTATGTACTTACTCTTCTCAATGCATAGATCATATACACTACAACATATCAAGGGTATATTGAGGCTGCTACCGAGGAAAATGAATAGGCATAATTTTTCCATGACATCGGTGTCGCATTCGATATGCGCGTCGGAAACATAATGCCGGTATAGTCATCGGTATAGGTGTCGGTATGGGCGTCCGTATGTTCATCGGTATAATCATTGGTAATATCGACGGTTATACCAATGCCCATACCGACGACTCTGTTGATTGTAGCGATGCCCATAGTGACGACTCTGCTGGGTGTACCGATGCTAATACTGATGACCATATCTGCACATTTTCTTTTAGGCAGAGTGTGTTGTCTTTTGCTACAACATGATGTTGTTTAGCAAAAGACAATACACTCTGCCCAACTCTAAACCGAGTACATGTGTTATGTACTCTAATGGCAACCAAAACATGATTTTATATGAGAAAAAATGAACCATGAATCATGTACAAAAAGTTATATATTCCATAAATGAAGGATGTACAAGAGTGTGGCAAAGCACTTCCATATAGGAACCGAATACAAAATGTGACAAAGCACTTCCATATAGGAATCGAATACAAAATTATGGTACATCATTGCCACATAGGAGTGTAATACAAAATTGAGGCAATGTGACAAAGCACTTCCATATAGGAATCAAATACAAAATTATGGTACGTCATTGCCACATAGGAGTTTAATACAAAATTGTGGCAAAGCACTACTATACATATATGCAAGGGGATCAAAACATTTACATCTACAATCCTACAACAAAGCATATGTGTAAAATGACACAAGTTGACATGACATTTATAAACAACAACTAAAAATATGAAACCAAGCTATAAGTTTACCTAATCATAGATTCTCCCATGAAATGATTGCACCGCATCCCTCTAGTCCCTTCAATAGTGCAACCAATCCATGATGATATCCATAAGCTTCTTCGGTTCGTGTCGGAGGATGACCCACTGCCAACTCCTATAATAAATATGCAAAGTGTTAGATGAACATACATGCTGTGCTGAACACAAACAAATTCAATAATAAAAATGATACTTACAAATTGGTAGCACATATCATCGTATCCGCCACTACCTAAATGTGATGTTCCAACCATATCTAAACATGTGGCCGCCTCATCTCGGTGTTGACAATATCGATCAAGAGTATGTTGCTGCTCATCCTGAATTGATTCTTACTCTTCAACATCTAACCATACAAGCTTCAGTAAGCCTTCTCTGAAAGCATCACGAGCTTCGAACCATTGATGAGACATCACCTCGCATGCCGTATGCTGAATCCATTCTGAACTCACAATAGGATGTCCAGGTGCTGGCCGGTACTCTTCATATATCAATTGTGTGATATAATTTTTGGAATCCTTATCCTATTCACTCCATTTTAACATTAGAGAATGTCCAAACTCTATGGAACAAAGTTGTCGAATGCACTGATGCATGGACTTTCCGGCTGCATCCATGACTGAAGCTCCATTACATATGTGATATATCTTGGAGTCGTCATGGTCATGCACTCCCCAAGGTGTACGTGGAGATCCCATCTGATCCAATGTGGAGATGTTAAAAATGCATGTATATCCATATGCATGTGTATGCATATTGTCACTCTAGCACAATGGCAAGTACCAACATGAGGAGATCCACCTCATAATTGTCAATCCGTGATGACGTGAGGACTAGTATAAAGACTATGAGCAAGTGATGGCACAAGTGTGTGAGTGCGAAGCACACAAACATGCACACACATACACACACACAAGGCAAGAACAAGGAGAGGAACAATGGAGTTCTTTGCATTAGTCAAAAAGTTTCTTATATAAGCTCAATCCACAAACAATCTAACCTCAAAAATGAGCTCTCTAGGTCTTCTTATAGTTTTTTGACTAGCTTTGGCCTTGTCCAGACCTAGTGTTTGGCCTAATTAAAAATTAGGTTCTAGAGCTCATTTGAGAGTTCAAACAGAATCTAAAAATTTTGAAAATTGGTATGTAGTTAATTCTAACACTCCTCAAGCTCGAGGACTCCTTGGCTTCAACAAAATGGATTCAATTCTATCAAAAACGAGATTTACAATGTGTGAGTAGTGATGAAAATCACTTGAGTTGGAAATTGTTTATGAAAAAAATGATTGGGCCTTGTTGCCATATTGTGCATGACTGCTCCATTGTGCCTGTATGCTCTTCATCTGACTTGTATGCCAACACTCCCCCCTTCCTAGCGTCTCTCGCCCCTGACAAACCTTTGTTCTATAGGGTGATCAATATATTATTGTATGACATTGGTAGCTAGCTCATGTTGTCTGACCCGTAATCCTCATGCTAGATCAGCTTGTAGTGCATCCCAATTTATTGCACCTCGGACATTGGTTTGTGGGGTCGTATAGTACTCAGAGTACATAGCTTGTTCACATGCAAAGAGGTGAAGCAGGTGTGTAGGCTTCGGTGCAAAGACCTCCGAGTGATACTCCCAAAAACCTGATTTGAACATGTCTTCGAATGTTTGTTTATAACATGCGAGGAGGTATTTGATGCGTGCATGCAAAGCGTAAGCCACATGAATCCTGGGGGTGGTGCTTATGTCATACACCAAATTGTAATTTCCATTAGTAAAACCCGGCTTCTCCATTTCTAAGAGTTTTGAGCACTACTTGCATCATGTCCAAAATTTTAAGCATCATTTGGGGTGCAACATCCAGCATGGGCTTCAATCAAGGCATCCAATGTCGAATTGTTGCCATCATGTATGCTATCAATGGGGGTCCTTGGGGTGGTGCTATGTACGGATAATTGAGCCACTCCTTACATTGAGCATTACTTTGTACCTTTATGTTGAATGCTTTCCAGGATCTACGTCGTGGAACGGCGCCATTGCATGGATTGTACAGTAATTGTAAAGGAGAATGGTTCCATGTGCAGAGCATTTCAGGATATGTCTCTAGAAGCTTTTTCCGCCATGTCCATTGATAGATTCTACCTTTCTGTGCTTCTGGAGGAAGGTATTCTGGTTGAAACTGTGTTGCGAAGGAAGGAATCTTTCTTCTGACTCTTTGTATTTCTGAACTGTAATCTACTAGAATGGCATAGTAAGGCTATATTGGAGTTCTGATGATATGATGAGACGTCTAGATGACAAGTTCTTGAAATAATTAGATTGTAATACTGTGTCTTCTATGACTCTCATGGCCTGATTCTGCACCATTGTGCACTCTTCATGAGAACTCCCAATTTCTTCCACCTGTTTTTGTTGGAGCAAGTCTATGACAAGCCTAAGTATTGGCTTGAGTCCCACAAAGTCATGAGAAAAGCTTTAAAATGAAGACTATGTAAAGTTCACTTGTGAACTACCTCTTGTAACTTTTGAAGAGTTTACTTAATGTAAAAGTGAAAGAATCTTAAGTGGTTGAGTCCACTTGATCAAGAATGGAAAGAGGAGCCACGAATTCGTGATTTGTGGTAGGTAGAGAATCAAATCAATCATTGATTGATTGGAGAGTGATTGAGGGAAGTTAGCCTCCCAAACTCAACTATAAATAGATGGCAGTTTTAGTCATGGTTAGAGAGACCTATGTGAAGACCTCCAAGAGCTGAGCTTTATGCCATATCAAGGTGTGATTACAAGGCACACATATATATCAGGTGTCTAATACATCCATTGGCAAGCTAAAAGGGCCCACCATCTACTCCTCGAGTTCATTTGGCTGGTGTAGATCAAGGATTTTGCAACACCTCTTCATCTTCAAACACATACTTATCCATCTCTTCACAGTGGTATCAGAACAAGGTTGGACAACATGGAAGATGGATTTCCTTCATCAATTGACAAATTAGACAGAGGTAACTACTCAGCTTGGTCATTAAGAATGGAAGCCTATCTCCAAGGTAGAAGTTTATATGGTTATGTGGCTGGAGATGAAGTTATGCCAAGTTTCAGGAACAAAAGTCAACCAACACAAGAAGAGCAAGAAAGATTGAGCACATGGTGCTCCAAGGATGCACTTGCAAGGTCTTATCTCCTCAACTCTATCTCAGATTTTTTGTTGCCTCACATTAGAAGTTGTAAGACATCTTAGGAAGTGTGGGATGCACTTGAAGCTTTCTTTTCTTCAAGTACTAAAGCTAGGAAGCATCAACTATGGCTCGATTTCACAACTCTCAAGAAGGCTCCCAAACAAAATGTGACTGATTTTGTCACAAAGCTCAAGGACATAGCGGATCAGTTGGGAAGCATTGGAGAGGTAATAGATGAAGAACAAATTGTAAGGCAGGTCATCAATGGCT
This sequence comes from Ceratopteris richardii, assembly GCA_020310875.1. Classification (NCBI taxonomy): domain Eukaryota; kingdom Viridiplantae; phylum Streptophyta; class Polypodiopsida; order Polypodiales; family Pteridaceae; genus Ceratopteris; species Ceratopteris richardii. Next base: position 126,028,986 of record CM035426.1, read on the forward strand.
TGAAGGCAGATGATAAGTGGGAAGCATTCACCACAGCTATGGATTTGTACATGGACATGCATGTACCTAATTTCAATACACTCATTGGACAACTTCTTACTCAAGAGGCAAAGCTTATAAAAAATGGAGAAAGCTCTAAAGGTAATCAATCTTCAGCTTTATACACAGATAAAAGCAAGTCCAAAGATAACAAAGGAAAGGCAAAGAAAGTGGATGATGAAGCAAGTACATATCAAGCTAACTATGCAAGTAGAGGAAGACATGGCAGAGGTAGAGGAAGAGGAGGTAGACAAGGCAGGGGGAGATCCCAAGACTCCAAATCATGTTCTATTTGTGGATTAACTAATCATACAACTGAAAATTGCTTTAGGAATTCTAGGAATCAAAGAGGTAGAGGATACAATAGAGGAAGTTATGGCTACTCAAGAGGAAGGTTCAACAACTACCATGGCAACTACAACAACTACAATCATTCAAACTATCAAGGAGGCTACAAAGGAAGGAGAGACTTCAATAACTACACAGAAGACTCAAACAAAGAGGATTCATTATTGATCATGAACATGGCAATGCCACAAGGTAAATCTGATGAGCATGTTTTCTACATAGATTCAGGTTGTTCAAATCATTGGCAGGAAGTGTGGCACTCCTATCAGATTTAGAAGATCCAAGGAATAAGCATGAGATACAAACAGGAGATGATACAAAACATCCTGTGGAGAAAATAGGCAATGTCAAAGCACCTGATGGAAACATCAACCTACTCAGTAAGGTACTCTATGTCCCTACCATTACAAAGAATTTGATAAGTGTTGGGCAGATAGTAGAGAAAGGGTTGCAAGTCAGGTTCACAAAAGCAGGAGCATTTGTTGAAGATCCAAGTCAAGGATTCAGAAGAATTGCAAAAGGTGAAAAGACATGTAGATTGTTCACATTTGAATTACAGGACACTAGAAACATTGCTCTCTTTAATTATGGTAGTCAGACACTCACAGAATTGGAAGTATGGCACAAAAGGTTAGCACATATTGGTGAAAGGTCATTAAAGCAAATCTGCAGGAACCAAAGTGTACTTGGAATTCCTAATTTGTCAAAACAACATATGATTTATAAGTGTAGTGCATGTCAATTTGGAAAGTCTCACAGGTTACCATTCATGAAGAAAGGTTATATGCATGGAGATCTCTTGGAGTTGGTTCATACAGATGTATGGGGACCTAGCAAGGAAGCTTCAATATCTGGATCAAGGTATTATGTCTCCTTTATTGATGATTGCAGCAGATGGACTATCCTATTCTTTATGAAACACAAAGATGAAGTTTTTTCATGTTTCAAAAGATATTTGGCTCTTGTGGAGAATCAAACAGGTAAATCACTAAAAAGGCTAAGGTCAGATGGAGGGGGAGAATACTTCTCCCATGATTTTGATTCTTTTCTTCAAGAAAGAGGAATCAAAAGAGAGGTAACTACAAGGTACACTCCTGAGCAAAATGGAGTGGCAGAAAGGAGGAATAGGACAATTGTTGAAACTGCAAGGTCTATGTTAAATGAAAAGCATTTACCTAATTATTTATGGGCTGAGGCTGTATCTACAGCCACTTACTGATTAACAGGTTGCCTTCAAAATCCCTTGATGGGATGACTCCATATGAGGCTTTGAATGGAAGAAGACCAAGCTTAGATCATTGTAAAATTTTTGGATGTATTTCTTTTGCTCATGTTCCTTCACAGGTTAGAGGCAAGATGGATCCAAAGGTAGAAAGGTGTGTATTTATTGGATATGACAACAATCAAAAGGGCTACAGGTTATACAACCCTACCAACAAAGGATTCTTGGTAAGCAGAGATGTAGTTTTTGATGAGAACAATTCATGGTATAAAGATTCATGTAGGAAGATCAATTTACCATATGATCTTGAAGAAGATTTTCCAAAGCTTGGTAGAGAATAATCAAAGATTGAAGAACAAGACACCTCAGAGGATGATGAAGAATCTCACATGGAAAAGATCAAAGCATGGAAGTCTAAAGGTAAAGAAAAATTCCAGGAACTTGGACATGAGGCAGAATCATCACATCATGGCCTAAGAAGATCTATGAGGGAAAAGAAAAAACCAGAAAGGTATGGGTTTGACACCTCATTAGTAACTAAACATAGCACAGGACATAAACCAAGAGGAGCCATCATCATTCCAAGAGGCCAAAGAAAAAACAGAATGGAAGCATGCAATGAAGGAAGAGATTGAAGCACCTGAGGAAAACAACACTTGGGATTTGGTGCCCAAGACTTCATCCATGAAGGTAATAGGCTCAAGATGGGTCTATAAACTCAAGAAGAATTCTGATGGTTCAATTAACAGGTATAAGGCAAGGCTTGTGGCAAAAGGCTTTGCACAAACTCGGGGAATTGATTATGAGGAGACTTTCTCTCCTGTGGCAAAGATGCCTACTATTAGGGTTTTGCTTAGTATTGCCTCTTCCAAGAATTGGAAGATACTTCAACTAGATGTAAAGAATGCATTCTTGAATGGTTGGATAATAGAAGAGGTATATATGGCACAACCACCTGGTTTTGAGAATCAAGTTTATCCTGATTATGTGTGTAAACTTAACAAAGCATTGTATGGTCTCAAGCAAGCTCCAAGAGCTTGGAATTTCACGCTTGTTTCATTCTTGCAGGACAAAGGCTTTCAACCAAGCAAGGCAGATCCTTCACTCTTTATTAAAAAGAATAATTCCGAGGTCATCTACCTATGTGTATATGTAGATGATATTATATTGACAGGAAATGATGCAGATGGTATGAAGAAGATCAAAGATCAGATGAGAGAAGAGTTCAAGATAAGTGATTTGGGTTCACTTACCTACTTCCTAGGTTTGGAAGTTGTCTACAAAGATCATGGTTTGTTTCTCACTCAAAGGAAGTACATTAAGGACATGTTGGCAAAATTCAAGATGCAAGATTGTAAGATTGCAGGTACTCCAATGGAGGTCAATCACAAATTGAGCTCACATGAAGGTGAACTCATAGAGGACATCACATCATATCAAAGTCTAGTGGGTAGTCTCAACTATGCCACATTGACAAGAGTAGATATATGTTACAGTGTGAGTGTGCTAAGTCAATTTATGCACACACCAAGGAAACCACATATGGATGCTACCAAAAGGATTCTCAAGTATCTCAAAGGAACCATAAATGAAGGACTTTATTATCCTTATGTATCTGATTTAGGTTTGAAGCTATTTTCTGATGCAAATTGGGCTGGCTCCAAGGAAGATAGAAGGAGCACTTCAGGTTATCTTACCTTTGCAGGTTCAAAGCTTATTTCATGGTCATCCAAGAAGCAACCCACAGTTGCTCTCTCTTCTACTGAAGCTGAATATAGAGGTCTTGCCATAGCTACACAAGAAGCTATGTGGATGAAGACATTATTCAAAGATCTTGGATTGGAGTTTGGAACTCCAACTATTTTTGGTGACAATATGAGTTCTATTCACTTAGCTGCTAATCCTATTTTTCATGCAAGGACTAAACATATTGAAGTTCATTATCACTATGTACGAGAGAAGGTTCTAAGCAAAGAGATTCAAATATCATATGTGTCCACTCATCAACAATGTGCAGATATTCTAACCAAAGCATTGGATGGTACAAAGCTTTGCAAATTCAAGGCTATGATTGGTTTGCAGGTAATCTTGAAAGATTGAAGACCTCAAGCATACTTGGCTTGAGGGGGAGCTGTTGGAGCAAGTCTATGACAAGCCTAAGTATTGGATTGAGTCCCACAAAGTCATGAAAAAAACTTTAAAATGAAGACTATGTAAAGTTCACTTGTGAACTACCTCTTGTAACTTTTGAAGAGTTTACTTAATGTAAAAGTGAAAGAATCTTAAGTGGTTGAGTCCACTTGATCAAGAATGGAAAGAGGAGCCACGAATTCGTGATTTGTGGTAGGTAGAGAATCAAATCAATCATTGATAGATTGGAGAGTGATTGAGGGAAGTTAGCCTCCCAAACTCAACTATAAATAGATGGCAGTTTTAGTCGTGGTTAGAGAGACCTATGTGAAGACCTCCAAGAGCTGAGCTTTATGCCATATCAAGGTGTGATTACAAGGCACACATATGTATCAGGTGTCTAATACATCCATTGGCAAGCTAAAAGGGCCCACCATCTACTCCTGGAGTTCATTTGGCTGGTGTAGATCAAGGATTTTGCAACACCTCTTCATCTTCAAACACATACTTATCCATCTCTTCACAGTTTTAACCACGAGGGTCGTGGTGCTTCGAACATATCCTGACCTTCTTCTGTTTGGCGTCCCCTTGGGATGGGTTCCAGCTCGTAGTCCTCTTCGAATGTCTGTTCCATATGAATCTGTACTTTTTCTTCATCGGTGGGAGCCTCAGTTGGGGAAGGTGGCCTTTTGTACTATAGTAGGCATGCTTGCAACTCTGTGACCTGTTTTTGGAGATCTTGTGGGGCCTCCGAATCACTAACCACTGAAGCGGTTGAGGCCATGGCTTGGGAACCTGCTAGCATTTCTTTTTTTCTTTTCTGCTTCAATTGACCTAGTTCCTCTGATAACTGGTCACGTGCCTCGAGTAAAGTGGCATAGTCGTCAAGAATGATCTTTATGCTCTTTGGAGTCACAACTTGAAATTTGGAGGGACTAATGGGTGCCCTTGGTGTGCTTTCGATGGCAACATCTAAGTTTTCCTGATTTTGTAGTTGGAGGCATCGATTTTCTTCATGAGCAGGTGCAAGGTGTAGCTTGAGTAGAGCCATATTTTGCTGAAGCTTTGAGTTGCATTCGAGCTCTATTTGTAGATGGCTTTCCAACCCTTGGATTGATTCTTGATCTACATTTTGAAATTGTGTCTCCAAAATTCTATGAGCCTCTTGTAAGGTTTGAAATTGTGTTTAGAGGTGAGCATTGTCCTCTTCGAGTGTAGCAAGACGATGTTGTAGTACTTTAGAGTGCTCTTGCAAGCATTCATTGTGTTGCTGGAGCTGATTGTATTATGTCCTTAATTGGGAGACACATGCCAGCATGGTGTCAAATGCATTACCTATAGATGCAGGTGTATTTTGTACAATAGAAAATGCAAGAGGAGGGGATTGGGGAATGGGAAGAGTGAATGTTGTGTCTATTGGAGATGTGTGTGCAAGTGAAAATGGTGGAGGGGGAATGGGAGAAGGTGGGAGTGTGGGGGGAGGTGGAGGTGCCATCGGTGGTGAAATATCCATGCCCTTAGGGGTGGACATGAGTGTAGTGTCTACCATGTATATCGGAATGGTAGGTGGTGTGTGTGTTATAGTGGTGTGTAAGTGTTGTGTGGATTGTGGGAATGGGATTGATGAGGAGAGTGGAGTGGTGGCTTGAACCATTCTACAAAAGTAGTCATGGGCTGGTTGAAGGAATGGTGGTATGGGGGGTGGGAAGTGAGAGACAGGAGGCTGCAAGGCCATGAAGGATGGCGTGGTGGCCGGGAATCCAAAGAATGTGGATCTAGAGTCAGGATGTCGTACGACAAAGGTTGTGGGGGCCGGCTGTCCTATGGTTATCTCCATGAGCGGTTCAGTTGATTCGGTTGTGATGGTGATGGTTTGATAGACATGGTTTTCAAAGGTGGAGAACAAAGTTGAACCAGAGATGGGAGTACGGAAGATGAAGGTTTGCTCTGTGGGTTGGGTAGTCGAGGTGGTGTCTCTAGCTTGAGTTCGAGGAGGTGACGATAGGGGTGTGGGTGGTAGTGGCTCGGTATACTCTTCAACAGTGACGGTGTGTTCTTGGTCAGGAGTTCTTGCTTCCTGGGAGGTTGTCTCAATTGGTTCAGATATAATAATTGGTCCTTCCACTGTAGTAATGGGAATGTGGATGTTTTTACCGGATCGTGATCGTGTTTGGAATCTTCGCGGATCGTATGGAATGGGAGTTCTCTGTATAGCTATTCGAACTGCTTCTACTACACCATACGTTTTTGCCATCAATAAGAGATTGTCATTGTATTCTAAGTCGACTCCAGCTTCTTCCAAGAGCTGAGCCATGAGTATTCTACTATTTTGTTTGTTGAGCAATTGTTGCAATTGTACTCGTTCCACGATTTGATACAGCCTTCCGAGTTCAGTTGTATATGCTAGGGTTCCAGTGGTTTCTTCTTCTCCTGCTTCTTCTTCTTCTGGGTGACCTGATTGCTGAGATGAAGTTCTCTGTTGATCGCTATCCTAGTGTACATGACTGCCTTCGATGGATTTCCTCTACCTTTGGGAAGAGGTGCCCTATTCTTCTGTGTCCGGGAAGAATTTGACATCAGAGAGTTGGGTATTTTGCAAGATTTATTCGAAATCAAAGGTGCTTATCTCTTCAACATCTCCAGTCATAGAAAATTCAAACTCAAATGGGACAGGAGGAGCCAAAGCGGCAGCTTGTGATGTGCCTTCAGATCCAGATCTAGGTATTCTGATGGTAAAGGGAGGTACAGTGGCCTCTCCTCATGGTGAGACTTCTGGAGTAGTCTGAACTTCACATGTGTGGACACAAGGAATCGAGCCCCTCATGCGCTTGGATTGATGTATGGCAGTTTTGAGTCTCTTAAACATTTGTAGTTGTGCCCAAGTTAAAGCACGTTCAATGGGTAAATCATATGCTAAGCATTTGTAGATAATGTGTGTGATTGCACAACAACCATTCACCACTAGTTTTCTAGATGACCTTTTATTTGCCGCATAGAACTGCTCCACAATCCATATAGGAATCTTAATCGGTAACGCACTTGTCTCCGCCAAGTAAAGAGCGAACCATATTCTTTTGTGGGGTTGTGTGAATCGATCTTGACTAGGAAAAGGAAAATGTTGCATGCACATAGGGAGAGGGATAGACACATTTGGTATGAGTTCCACCATATCTTTAAGCTTCAGTAGTTTCCTATCTTTCATGTTAGTGGGAATGAGAACATCCTTCTCACAAGGTACATGTGTGTCGTGCATATTCAAAGCACAGCTCACCAATTCCAATGTAAGTTCGAACCTTTTCAACTCGTTGTTGCCCAACAAAGGAGGAAGCACGAACGTTCCTGGTTTGCCCTTTTCTTCATTAGCCTATAACGTTGAGACCAAATAGTAACATCAGAGGAGATCCAGTTTGGGTAAGTGTTGGCATCATACGGAAAGAAGCAAGTATGGGCATACACGCAGATTTAGCACTAAGGCAACTCATTAAATTTTTTCAATCCTTACATTAGTATATAAAGTGATTCTCATCACTGACACCCATTATAAATACCATTTCATCTTTTTGTAGCTCCATTTTGTGCAAGCCAATGAGTCCTCGAGCTTGGGGAGCCTTAGAAGTAATTGCCTACCAATTTTCATATTTTTTAGACCTCGTTTGAGCCCTCAAATAAGCCTTGGAACCTAATTTTTAACTAGGCCGAACACTAGATCTGGACAGGGCCAAAGCTAGTCAAAAACTATAAATAGAGGTAGAGAGCTCATTTTTGGGGGCTAGCTTGTTGTAATTTTGAGCTTGTGTGAGAACTTTGTGGTAATAGAAGTGAATCCATTGTCTTGCTCTCTTTGTTCTTGCCGTGTGTGCGTGTGTGTGTGTGTATGTGTGTGCATGTTGGTGTGCTTCTCACTCACACATTTGTGCCTTCACTTGCTCAAGGTCTTCATACCCTAAGGGACAAAAGTAATCTTGATTTGATCACTTATCAAGTGCGAAATTCACTTAAGTACTCCTGACAACGTGATTCCAAACAAGGGCTTAACACAATATTCAAATAAAAAGAACAAAGTGATTGGTACAAATTAACCTGCAACGGGAGTGTACTTGGGACCAAGGGGGTAGATAAACCAGGCATATGAAACTTAGGTCAGGAAGACTTATAGGTCGGGATAGACAAAGCCTCAGATCCTCTGAAGCTAGTGTCAATCACACTGCTAGGTCTTGGGCCCAGCAGCTGATCAATTATTCAACCCACCCTAACTCTGAGACTAGTGAATCAGAGATGTCTCGAGGTATTGAGAGACCCACTAGAAGTTCAGGTGTGGCCTACCTACAAAAGGTTGAAGGTCCTTACAAGACTCAACTTGAATATCTTAGGACCAACCGATTATGTGCTTACATCCATGAGGACGGTCTAAGAAGATCCGTAGTCCAGATTAAAAACCCAAATCAACCTATTGGACTAGAACATCTAGTAGTGAAGTTTGAGAATGGTGCATACCTGGACAAAGAGGGAACTATGTATGTAGTCACCAATCACCCAGACAGGACAAACAAATTTGGTTATGTGATCCTAGAAACAGACATAGGAGACATAAAGCAAGGGAACATGGGAAGAGAGCCTAGGACCCCTCAAGGTAAATCAGTTCTCACGAGAATCCTCACACCAGAGTGGGTTTCCGAGGATAATAAAAGCATAAATTTGGTTGTAAACTGAGAAACCGATGAGGCTTTTTGGAGGTATAAGCCTGCCCAGCCTCAGGAAGTAGGAGCTCTCACAATTTATGAGTTTAAAGAACCTGATAGCTGAGGCAAAGTAACCTACCTAGACAATACATCAGAATGGATCTTCGTGGTCTCAGAGCATGGGAGACATGCCTACACTTGGAAGGGTGAATTTGTTTTTCCCCAATCTCGATCCAATGTATCTTACAGCCACCAAGGAGCTGGGATCTCCCAAGCCCATGGAGCTCAAAGGGATAGACATAGAGACAAACCTGAGGTAAGCTTTGCCAACCCCCTAGGAAGAGAAAGGATGAGAATAGAAATGGATAGAGAAGAAAAAGAGAGACCTAGAGCCCCAAGGAACCAAAGAAATGATGACGATTTCCCTTTGCCAAGGCCGAGAGAACACACTAGGACCCTGAGGCCAACCCAGTTGGTGAAGTCCATGAAGAACTATTTCGATGGCACAGGAGAACCATACGATCATGTAGCTGAATTTAGACAAGTCTTGAGAGCTGAACAAGTGGAGGACCTATTCACGCAATACAATGCTTTTAGTCTAACCCTTAGGAACACTACCCTTACATGGTTTCAACCCCTGAATGAGAGGCAGTTTAGAAACATAGACCAACTTTTTGAGGCATTCATCACGGAGTTTTCTAAGAGTGGCATAAGGCACAACACTTCCTCACTAAGTCATAGCTTCAAGCAAACACCTCACGAGACAGTTAGGCTTGAAAGAAGAAGGTTTGGACAATACCTAGAGAGATTTCCCATTCTTGAGTTACCCACTCTAGCCAAGCAGGTGGCCTTATTCGTGGATGGATTGCAAAGTACCAAATTGAGATCATATGTGTACTTGAAGGATCCTAGGACCATAGAAGAGCATGTACGTATGTGCATCGACATCGAGGATAACCTAGGGGAGGAATTAGAACTTTCAAAAATCTACAAAGATTCAGATAGTTCTACTAGCCTCTCTTCCTCGCAATCCACCTCTATTGAGGTACTCGCTGAAAAGGTAGCTCAAAAGCTAGGAGTCTCAAGTAAACAAATACCAACATTTGCACTAGTGAAAAGATGCTATACCTATGCAGGTGACCATATGGCGAATGTATGTCCCATTATGGCCCAACCCCAAGTGAATCCTAGTAACCAGTACTGCACCATAGAACAAAGGTACACCCATCACATTATGGCCCAAGCCCAAGTGAATCCTAGTAACCAGTACTGCACCATAGAACGGAGGTACACCATAGAACGGAGGCACCATAGAACGCGCAAGATTGCCCATACAATATGCAAGCAGTTAGGCAAACGTACCCACAATCATACCCTCAACAAGGAAGATACCAGAACTAGTACCCACCTGAACAATATGGTAGACCACAGCAACCCTATCAAACCCAACAAAGGCCTCAACTTGTGTTAGCGCAACAACCCCCTGCTCCAACCAATGTGATTCCAGTAAAGTACACAACTATAGAAGAGAATCTGAATAGAGCCATAGTGCCAATGACACCATTGCTTTCTGAAAGTGATCCTGATGATCATAGTTTTGACTCTACTCACATTGAAAGCCCACAGGCTTATTACATGTAGTCACCTGAGCATGACGAGTCATACTATTATGAGGACCTGAGTGAACCTAGTGGGGAGCCTGAGTATGCAAATGTCATGTACATAAACCCCAACTCTAGACCTCAACCTAGGCAGGTACGACCCCCATTTCCTAGAGGACCATGCTTCAGATGTTAGGGAGATCACCTCATACGTGATTGTCCCCTGCCTACCCCTACACAACCCCAACCAGTGACAATTCACGGCTTCTATCAAGATTGCAAAAAAGAACATCTCTTACGAGATTGCCCGAAGAACCCCAATAACCTCCCAAAAATCACTCATATCAACGTCATTGGACTAGTAGTAGACTCTACATGAAGTGTAACTTCCACTACCTCAGTGCATGTGGTCATTAGAGCTCAAGCCTTGCAGCAAACTCAAGGAGTAGGGCAGGAAAAAAGTTCTGAGGTTAGTGAGATGGAGAGCATAACCAAGAAAAGGACAAGAGCTTGGAGAGATATCCGGGAGAGAATGAAAAGACAATGGTATCAGAAAATGACTGAACTTGAGGAGAGCTTGAGAGAAACAAAAGCAAAGACAAGTGAACTTGCATCTCAAAATTACTCCCACACCACCCCTCCACCACCATTTCCATCTCCCGCGAATCCATCACCTTCCATTCCCCAACCTTCTAATTCACCACACTTAACCCACCCACCACCCAGAGTAGGATTAGTCCTAGCTGATCCCACTCTTGAGGATCTAGCCATGATGCTTAAAGCATATCAGGCCAGAATCTAGGAGGGGCCAAACATGACAAATCATGAAAAATTTTACCCTAGGGCCGATCTAGAGATAGAGCGAACAACGTTTTGTGCTAAGATGGTCAAATTGGCGTAAGCCATGTTTGAAGCCAGGCACTTGTTCAATGGCTCTAGCTCCACAAGAACACCATTGCATTTTGATGGTCTATTAGATAGATTGGAAAGATTACTTGCAAAGTCTGGAAAAGGAGCCTCCTCTCAGTTCAAGGAGAGTGCAAGTGATAGAATAAGCATCTCTCCCCAGGAAGCTTGTGTGCCTAACTCCACTAAACCAGCCACCTCTTCTTCTGTTAATCGGTATTTACTAGGATTCTTGCAAGAAATTCAGGAAGAGAAATGGGCTGATTGAAAACCCACCTCCAATTGAAATTGTGGATGATGCGCACGATCAATTCCCACAAGTCATTCCTTCCATTTATGGAGAGCTAGAGAGTGCCCACTCCAGGGAAGGTTAGACTTTGAGTCTAATTCCTTGCAAGAGTTACCACATTTCACAGGCCCATGGGAAACTAAGTCAAGGTGCATGAGAGCGCCCACGGTCATGATAAGAAACAAAGATTTGATCATACCTAGGAATACAGAAGAAGTAAAGAACACTAAAGTGTAGTGCAACCTCACCTTAAAGAGCTACTTAAGGTTAAGCCTAAATTTTGGAAACATGTGGCCAAAAAAGTGCCAGATGTAGCGAAATCTCGTTCCTAGGTAGGATCTCATAGAAGAGTGCCAGAAATACCATTGGATAAGATAGAAGACATGAGCAAAGGAGAAGAAGGAAACACCTATCTTCTCTTTACCCATCAGGGAACACAACCAAGGCAATCTTGGACTCAAGTGCAGGAGTTGCAATTGCTACCACTTCCCTATGGAAGTGTTGGGGCAAGCCAGCACTCAGCCCAACGAGAATGAAATTGCGGATGGCCGATGGTCACATTGAGAGACCCATAGGCTGGTTAGAAGGAATAATTCTCACTACATGGTGTAAAGTTTGAGCATACTTTTGGTATATGTGACTTTAGCAAAAACCAGGCCTATGAGATGATTTTGGGGAGACCATTTATGCGGCAGTTGCAAGTGGTACAGGACTGGGGAACCAATTCTTTGTACTTGCAACACTTAGGTGTTACAACCAAAGTAAATCTCAAGGATTACTCTCATAGATATGTCCCTCCCATCCAATGGAATCCCATTCATAGAGCCAAAGATGATACCGAGTCAGTGCATTCCATAGGATGAGGATCCTCCTGGATGCATGAAGACACCCACTTATGGATGTGCAAGGTAGCAGTAGAAGAAGAGAAGAGAGAGAAAGCCAGAGAGATAGGTGCGAAAGAAACCCAAAGACCACATCAAGACCCAGACTATGCACCTATAGTGTTTCCTGATGAAGAATTTAAACCCCAGGGTTGGGCAGAAATTTTAGCAACAATGGATGTAGCCATCAATGAAGAACAATGGACACCCCACTATGATGAGGAGAGCTATGACATTTCAGTCTTCTCCATAGAGCAAATCATGGGAGGCTCAATTTTAGAAGAATGCAAACCTAGCCCTGATGCATTTGAGGATGCAAGTGACTCCGATCTAGAGTCAATCATTATGGACCCACCTTTTGCATGAGATGAAGAATACTTCTATGAGGTAGAAGTTCACCCTCAGAGACATGAATAGATCATTAATGATATGAGATTAACCACACAAGTGACCACCAAGAGTAAAGGAAAGAAAAGAAAGAAGAAAAAAGTCACACTAGAAGAAGAAGAATCTCTATTCGAGGTCCATGAAAATTTTAAGAAGTATGAGATAGAAGACAGGAGAGCCATGATAAGAATGCCTAAACCCAATGCACAAGTAGGAGAGGCCTATGATAATAAGGAAACCAGTAAGAAAATTGTTGTAGCCTTAGAAGAAGGAGAAGATAGGTGCAGATACATAGGACATGACTTGACGGAAGAAGAAGAAGAGCAAGAATTGGTAGCTTTGTTGAGAGAATACAGAGATGTATTCACTTGGAGCTACAAGGACTTGAAAGGTGTAGACCTTTGACATATGCTCACACATGATCCCTATGACCTCGGAGGTCAGACCCTCTAAACAAAAGCGCTGCCAAGATCAAAGAAGAGATAGATCGCTTGGTTGAAGCTAGATTTATCTATGAAATTGAGCACACTGAATGGGTATCCCCCATTGTAGTGGTGCCCAAAAAGAATGGAAAATTACGCATATGCATTAACTCGAAGAAGGTTAACGTGGCCACTATCTGAGATATTTATCCGCTTCCTATCACTGAGCATCTATTAGAAAGGGTAGCAAGCAAAGAAGTCTACAGCTTCCTAGATGGGTTCTCTAGCTACAATCAAGTAGCCATTGCACCTGAAGATAAGCATAAGACGACTTTTGCCACAGAGTGGGGCATATTTTCTTTTTGGGTAATGCCATTCGGGCTTACCAATGCACCTGCAACCTTCCAGAGATTGATGTGCCATGTGTTTAAAGAGTTCCTGAGGAAGAATTTAGAAGTCTATGTTGATGATCTTTATGCTCATTCCAACATTAGATAGACTCATATACCTGAACTCAGGAAAATCTTTGACAAATGTAGAGAATATCAAGTCTGCGTGAACCTAGAAAAGTGTGTTTTCATGGTCACGCAAGGCAAGATTCTAGCACACATAGTGTCAAAGAACGGCATATCCACTGATGAAGAGAAAGTGAGAACCATTGCAGAACTGCCTAGGCCAAAGAATATCAAGGAAGTACAAGCTTTCATGGGGCATTGTGGTTATTACCGATGCTTCATACACATGTATGCAATCATTGCAAAGCCTCTGTACGGACATTTGACCAACTTTAAGTGGACCGAGGAATGTGAGAATTCCTTCAATGAGCTGAAACGACGATTGTGTTCAGCACCAATCTTGACTACACTAGATTGGAACAAGCCATTTCATGTCCATGTGGATGCATCCAATTATGCTATCGGATGTGTGCTAGCACATCCTAGGGGCGAAGGTAATATGGATCACCCAATTGCCTACGCTAGTAGACAATTGAATGCAGTTGAACGAAATTATACCACCACTGAACGAGAAGGATTTAGCATGGTGTATGTGGTTAAAAGGTTTAGACACTATTTGCTTGCAAAAAAGTTTAAAATTTTTACTGACCATCAAGCACTACTATACTTGGTAAACAAACCATGCAATACGGGTAGATTAGTAAGATGGTTTCTCTTGCTAATGGAGTATGACTTTGAGGTAGTGGTGCGGAAAAGCAAGACTCATTTGAGAGCTGACCATCTCTCTAGGATCACATCGGGAGAGGCCCCACAAGGAGTATCAAATGACCTTCTTGATGCTTACTTGTTTAATTTGGAAATTGTACCTCAGTGGGCTAAAACATTAGTGCTAGCTTTGACATACGGGCTTAACCACCCTGTAATAAACACACAAGATAGGGAGGTAGTAAAAACCCAAAAGTATCATATCATGGCAGGAAGTATGTGGAAGCATACAGATCAAGGGATATTAGCTTGTTGTGTGGAAGAGGATGAGTACGCTAAGTGGTTGCAATTAGCAGATGTAGGTGCATAAGAGCAAAGGCAACGAACCCTATAGACACTAAGGAGACTTGGAGTACATTGGCTGACTATGGAAGCACATCCATAAGTTGTGTAAAGAATGCCCAGTTTGTCGTATCAAACCACCTGTGGAGCACGCTACACTATACCAAGTGTCTTTAATACCAGATTGGAGTGAACCATTGGTAGCTTTCCTAAGGACGAAAACATTCCCTCAAGATATGACATTGGCCAGACAAAGAATTCTAGAACAAGAAGCCCTAGATTACTCACTCATTGGAGATAACTTATACAAGCATGGTAAAGATGGTTACCTCAGACTATGTGTCCATGAGACTAAATATCTGAAGATCTTGGAAATTGCTCATCAAGGTGTAGCAGGAGGTCACTTTGGACCAGATCGGGTGATCAAGGCAATACTATTTACAGGTCTTTGGTGGCCAACCCTTCACATGGATGCACACACCTACGTGAAGAGGTGTGATGTCTGTCAGCAAACTCAGTATCCTATGCGAAAAGATGAGATGCCATTGAAACCTATGATGGGTGGACGTGCATTCTCTAAGTGGGGAATAGACTTCGTTGGTCCTATTAATCACCCAGCTAAGAGTTCTCATGTTGAGTATATCATTGTGGCCACAGACTATCTAACCAAGTGGGTAGAGGTAAAAGCTATGACGAAGAACGACGCGAAGACCACTGCTAAGTTCTTATTTGACAATGTGTTCACCAGATATGGATTGCCAATAGAGCTAGTAAGTGATAGAGGCACGCACTTCTTGAATGAAGTCATAGAAAACCTTCTCCAAGAATTCTTGGTGATACATAAGAAGTCGGCCCCCTATCACCCACAAGATAATGGACAAGCCGAAAGCACAAATAGGATTTTGTGCAATGTGCTCACCAAATTAGTGAATAATAAAAGCGCTGATTGGGACAAACAGCTACACCACGTTGTTTGGGCATACAGAGTTGCCTATAAAATGGTACTCCAAGCCACTCCCTTTCATATGGTGTTTGGCCAAAATGTAGTGTTACAATTGGATTTTCTAATACCTACATTAAGAGTAGCACAGGAGCACAAGTGGATATGCCATGAGCTCTCATCTAGAATCTACGATCTTGAACGCTTAGGTGAAACACGATTGAGAGCTGCAGCATGAATTTATGCAGCCAAGAAGAGGCAAAAAGAATATTCTGATGCACATGTGAAGGATAAAGGCTTGAAAGCAGAAGACCTAGTTCTAGTCTACACATTGAAGAAACATGCACAAAAATTAGAGAAAAGAGGCTATGGACCAATGATTATCAATAGGATCTCCACACGTGGAGTAGTCCAACTAGCCACTCTAGAAGGTGACATCCTACCAAGTTACATAAGTGGATGCAGAGTCAAGTTATATCAAGAACCCCTAACGGAAGAAATGCTAAATTGACTCAATACTGCAAAGAAATGTAAGGAAGAGGAAAAGCAGATTTGAGAAGAAGCACAGGCAGAGGCTTTAAAATGCATTCAGCGAATGAAATTGAGAATACAAGGGAGAGATCAACCTATGCTTGGCAACCAATAAGTTCAAGGTTATCACATGCCCATGTGCGAGGCTTCAGGAGAACAGTCCCATAGGATAGTTGATCGACGACCTTTTGTGATCCTAGAGGTAGGACAAGGAGAGAGTGCAAGGATCGTGAGAGCTCTAATTGATTCAGGAGCAGCCACTAGTGTAGTACGGCTTTCTTACTACCAAAAATTGCAATTGAAGGTCAACCCTATTGAGGCATATCTCATAGGGCTGGGAGGAGTTGAAACCCCTTGCATGGGAGAGGTGGAACTTCCCCTCTACATTCAAGAGATCCTAATGACAGTAAAAGTACTAGTATGTGAAGACAAGGATCTTGATGAACCTCTTCTCTTGGGCCAAGACTGGATGTGTGATCACGCAGTCAACCTCAACCTAAAAAGTGGACTTCTTTAGGCTTGGGTAGGCCAAAACCGCCTCATGATTGAGTTAGAAAATCAATCACTCAGACCACTAGAAAAGGCACAGGCTCCTGGTTCCTCTAGGAACCCACATGAAGATAATAATGGTGTTCTTTTCCAAAGTTCTATGGTGCAGAGGATTGTCACTCTTGTCAAAGGTACAAAAGTCAATGAGGAGCTCCCATCTGTTCCAGAGAAGATTCTAAAGGGGCGGGCTCAGCAACACATGACACTGAGGAGACCGATGATCAAGAAGCATGAGCACGAACCTAGGCAATATGAAGTACCTTGTGGCACGAAGCAGATCTGGATATGCAAAGGGGAAAAAACCACGGCTCTAGAGGCAAGTTCTCAAAAAAGCATCAAGTGAGCCACGCCATCAAGGGCTAAAACCAAGGAGTTCCCTAGGCAACACTCTAGACATACCATTTCTATTTGGATCCCTAAGTGGTCAATGAAGGCTATCCCCAATGCTAGACAGATGTGGGTGCCCAAGGCCTGCTTAAGAGCCCAAATAGCTTCACCTCCATTCACTAGCATAATTCAACACTCACATGTACTCTTGGCGAATAGCTCAGGCAAGATACCTACACCACACACTATTACACCTTCGGTCAAACCTAGAAATGTATCGAAATGGGTACCCAAAAGGTCCCAAATCCAGCACAACCTAGTTCATAAACCTGTACCTGTCACCTGATCTAAGAGCTACAAATCCTCAATTAGATTTTGGAGACTTAAACCCTATATCAAACCCCCTGACCCAATTTTGTAAATCCATCCACTCTAATGTAGGTGCATTCTTAGTACATTGCATATCCAAAGTCTGCATCTAGTATGACACTAACCTCTAACCAACATTCACACTTATCACAAACACTTCACCTCTAACCACCAATCACCTGGAATGTCATGTTAGTATTGTGGAGGGAACACCATTACATCTAGTTTCCTATGCAACACTAATGTGCCTTTCTTCTTCTAGCAGATAAGCATCAGAAGTCTCATGGCAGCAGCAGCAGGAAGCACGAGCTCCCAGACAGGCACTAGTACTCAAATGGATTGGGATACCATGCCTGTGGAGGTTCCACTAATAGCTAGGCCTGAGGAGTTTCTGAATGTGAGACGAATTCCTATCTCGGATCCACCAAGTGGCCTAACAGAAAGAGTAAAGGGACATTCTCATTGGTTCAATGAGATGCCAGGAGAAGTGGGAGATGTGGACCACATATGGGAGTCCAAGTTGGAATTCGGAGGAGTCTGGTGGACATTTCAGTTCTTCTTACAAGAGTTTGAAGCACTACAAAATGTAACACCTCTTCAAGATATTTGGCAGAAAGCAGGATTGTAGGATTATTTTAGTGCATCTCTGCCTAAACCAGATTTCCTTAGATGCTACTACTTGATTGCAACTCTTAAAGCGATAGGAGATAAAGATCAGTCCGGCACATTCCTGGTACCCTCTCTATCAAACCAGGAAGAAATAAAAAAGTTTGAGTTGAAGATAACTTTAATCAGGGAGCCCCTTCAGATGTACGGCACCCATGTACCCTCCGATCGAGATCCTTTGATACCGGAGTCTATGAAGAACAATAAACTCAAGAAGTTGAAAGAGATGTGTGCCCTCACCCCGAACATTGCCATACCTTTGAGAATGTGCCTTCAACACTTTGCATTTCCGGCTCAAGATCGATTCACTCAGCCTCATAAAAAGATTTGGTACGTGTTATACCTAGCGGAGACAGGGAGCTTACCTATTAAAATGCCAGTGTGGATCCTAGACCAATTATATGAAGCGGGAAAACGAGGAGTAAGGAAGCCTGCTTTGCACGGTTGTTGTGCCATTACAAGAATTATATATAGATGCCTCGCTTATGATGTGCCGATTGCACGGACACTTAAATATTCACAGCTACAATTCTTCCAAGGACGGAAACCAGGGGTTCAACCACCTAAAAGAATGTGCGGACCAATTTCATATGTTCTAATTCCTCGCGAGTCCACCACAGAAATCCCCCTTAGAGAAGAAGAACAAGTTGCCCCATTCACGATCCACCTCCAATGACCACAGTCAAAGGGCGTGGTACAACACACTCCATCAGCCCCTCCACTACCCACTGATACTGAGTTTGCCTCCATGGCTACATTGGTAGAAGATACATCCTTTGACTTTGAGAGCTTCTTGCAAACAGCAGAGCTATCTAAGAGTGAGTTCTTCTCAGACACTGGCGGTCCCGGATCATCATCCCATAGAGGATGGCCACATAGTGAGGCACGAAGAGTACATTGGGAAGATGAGGCACAACAAACTCATGTTGAAGGCACACATGAACAACAAGAGGCATAGGAAAATGAATTAGATGAGGAAGCCCCTGCCTACACTACACAACTCAAACGGCTCTACAAGATGATCAAGCATGTACAAAAAAGGCATAAGTTGTCAGAAGAGGCAAATAGAACGATGGTGAATCAAATGCTTATGGCAAAGAACGTGGACCCCCACTTTGTTGAATCATTGAACCTTTTGGCTGACACATGTGGGATTATAGAAGCTATGCGGACAATGCTACATCACACTCCCCCTCAATACGATCGACGAAGGCTGGATACGTGACCACGTAGGGGAATGATGATTCAGATTGAAGTTTCTACCTCACTCCCTACCATGGCTCATGATGACGTGCACATGACCAGCCCCACTAACACTAATGCACTTGGCGACGGCACATAGGTACCATCTTCACCATCACCTCCCACCCAACCCACCGAAACCCTCACCACTAATATTCTTGAACAACCAGTATTCGGCCTTAGTAAACTATATCTCACACCACCCTCTCTCCATCCTTCCCTTTACCTACATCCACCAGTTTCAGCCAATTTTCTGAACCACCGAGAGGTCATCCTGCGACCCATCCAACCATAATAGGTCACCCTTCTTACCTACCAGCTCTCGGACAGCCACATGTCCCTACCCAAACATTAACACACCCATTTCCCTTCACTAATACATTTCCTCTTTCCCAACCCCAAACCATTGTGCCCCTCTTAACCTTCTCAGAACCAACACACACAACCCAACCTCCATTCTTGGCAAACCATGTAAATATAATTCAACAAATTGAGAATTATAATAGAAAGTCCCTTCCCCAACCCACCTCCCCACATTCACGGCCACCACTAACACACCACCCACCATTCCAGTGTTCACGATTCACACTTCACACACAATCACGTCCGACCCCATGGACATTTCACCCTCCACAGGCCCACTGACCACCACGTTTGTCTCGATATCACCACTTGTAACTTCACGCACATCACCACATACACCCACAGTCAACACCACATCCACCTTTCCCTTCCCCAATTCCCAACCCCTTGCATCTTTCACCTCCTCCTCTCTACCTTATTTAGTCATGCACTAGACACCATGCTTGAAGCGGCCGCCTAGCTTAAACAGGAATAGAGGTTATTGGAAGAAAACAATACGGAACTTTGTACTCTGTCATCCCACCTCCAGACACGTGTTAATGCCTTGGAGTTGAGTAATACAACATTACAACATGAGGTTAGCACCCTCCAACAATCTCATGCGGAGGTCGAAGCCAAATATACAGAGACGGGTAAGGCGACTAAAGAACAACTCAGAGATCAGCTGGCCCGCAATGCTAGACTACAAAGAAACATGGCCTTACTTTGTCGCCACTTAACAGCTGCTCAAGAAGAGAAAAGAAGACTACAGCAACAGAATCAAGAGAACTCGAAAGCAGCCATAAAAACATCCCAGGGGCACCTATAGATCTTGCCAAATTCCAAGCTATCCCCTCAGAACACATTCAGTAGGTATTGGAAGATTATGCGACCCTATTGGAAGCACATGACCAACTGGCAAACCAGGTAAGGGAACTACAAAGATCCCAAGTGCCCCCACCACACCCAACAGAACCTAAAGAGATGTTCAATGCTGCTACTTCACTAGAGCCCGAATCTTCAATGGCCAATGAGGTACTTGAGCTATGCCAACAAGTAGTACAATTAAAGATTAAGATGTTACAATATGAACAACCCCCCTCTCCACCCGATCACCCAACAGAAGAGGAGGCTATTGTCATTCCAGTGGAAGAAACATTTGATGATAATTATGAACCTCAACCTCTTCCAAGAGGCAGGGTCACTGACGAAGGACAAGACACATATGAGGAACCCCCTCTGGCATGGATGAAATAAGTAGAAGAGATGGGGGTGACTCACGAGGAGCGTATATCAACTCAGATGTTGGCCATAAAACCCATTGAGGAGACCATACTCCAATCCAAATATGTCAAGAACTTGGCTACTAGGTGCTTAATAACCAGTTCAGAGTTCCAGTATAAGCCCTACTTTGTGCTATTGGCAGACTACAATGCTGAAGTCAAAAGAGTCACCAATAGCTATCATTCCTTTGCAACACAGTTCCAACCAGAGGACATCCTAGAAGAGCTAGAAAAGGTGCCATATTCCAACCCATTTGGAGGCAAAAATTACTTGAGACCTATTCGTAGATGCTACGAACATGGGATCATGCTCCCATGCATTTGAAGTATAACCCTTGCTTTGGGCCAGTACAACGAAGAAGATCATGGAAGGCATTTGCCATAAAAGTTCAGAACAATACTAATTGCAAACAATGGCTAAATTACCCCTCCATTGCACCCCCAATAGGCACACCAACTGTAGCCTACATGATGGCTACTATCAGACACTGGATGCCATGCCTACATCCCATGCCAGATGTCGCCACACAGATGATGCTCAAAATCCTGGACATGATGCAAGTAGTGTTAAAGACTTTCCACAATGTACGTAACATCCAGCCTCCAATTTCGGGCTTTATAAATGGTCATTATGACTTACTTTATGATATGAACACGACCCCAAGTATTCGAGTTGCTAATGCGTGGAATTCAAGAATAAGATATCTACCTGCTTGCTACAAGCAAACCTTTGATGATATGTTCACCATGGGGTTTTGGGAAGCTTACTTGGAAGTTTTTGCGCCACGACCCACTCATCTCCTACATCTATTTGCATGCGAACAAACTATGCACTCGGAGCTCTATACCACACCACAACTTGACATTCCAAACGTGGTCAATTGGGATGCTCTTCAAAGAGATCTTGATAGGGGACTCAGAATCAAAGAATAGGAGCTTGCCACGGACATAGTACAACAATACATTGATCACCTAGCGAAACAAAGGTCTGTCAGAGACGACAGAGGCTAAGGAGGGAGAGAGTGTTGGCATCATACGGAAAGAAGCAAGTACGGGCATACACGAAGATTTAGCACTAAGGCAACTCATTAAATTTTTTCAATCCTTACATTAGTATATAAAGTGATTCTCATCACTAACACCCATTGTAAATACAATTTCATCTTTTGTAGCTCCATTTTGTGCAATTGGAGGAGTCCTCAAGCTTGGGGAGCCTTAGAAGTAATTACCTACCAATTTTCATATTTTTTAGAGCTCGTTTGAGCCCTCAAATAAGCCCTAGAACCTAATCTTTAACTAGGCCGGAGACTAGGTCTGGACAGGGCCAAAGCTAGTAAAAAACTATAAATAGAGCTAGAGAGCTCATTTTTGGGGGCTAGCTTGTTGTAATTTTGAGCTTGTTTGAGAACTTTGTGGTAATAGAAGTGAATCCATTGTCTTGCTCTCTTAGTTCTTGCCGTGTGTGCTCATGTGTGTGTATGTGTGTGCATGTTGGTGTGCTTCTCACTCACACATTTGTGCCTTCATTTGCTCGAGGTCTTCATACCATCCTCATGTCTTCCCGGATTGACATTAAAGGAGTTGCTACTCATCACTGAGCTACAGTAAGGGTGCCTCAAAGTACTCAACTAGCCTTGCATGTTGCCATGTTTTCTGAAGATCTTGTGTGTTCAGGAGAGTCTCAAACTCCTTGGAGAAGAATTGGAATTGGACCCATGATGTGTCATACTCGCGCTTGGACTCCCAGATATACTTGGCCTATCCATGGGCCCTAGCATGCCATTGAACGAATGAGAATTTGCATGGACTCTCTCTGTTATTCCTGTGGGAGGGTCTGGTATAGGTATTTGTTGGAGGTATTGCAGCTCTACCGGTAGTTTAGTTGGTGGCACTTCAATAGGTAGACTCTCCACATTAATCCGTGATGTACTTACTCTTGCTTGTGAGCTCGATCCTGGTGCTTCTACCATGAGAGTGCTTGTAGTTGTTGATGCTTATCTGCTAGAAGAAGAGAGGCACATTAGCATTGCATAGGAAAGAGGATGTTATGGTGTTCCCTCCACAATACGAGCATGACATTCTAAGTGGTTAGAAGTTATTGGGTGAAGTGTTTGTGATGTGTGTAAATGTGGGTTAGTAGGTTAGTGTTCACCCTAGATGCATACTTTTGGATGTGCAATGTACTCAGAATGCACCTACCACAGAGTGGATTGATTTACAAAGGTGGGTCAGGAGGTTTGACATGGGGCTTAAGTCTCCAAATTTTGATTGTGGAATCATAGCTTTTAGTGGCGATGACATGTAAACATTTGTGGACTGGATTATGTTGGATTTGGGACCTTTTGGGTACCCATTTCCATACATTCCTAGGTGTTACCGAAAATATGGAGGTGTGGAGTGTAGACGTTTGCCCTGGGATTTGTGCCAAGGGTGCTTGTGGGTGTTGATTCCATCTTGTGAATGGAGGTGAAGCTATTTGAGCTCGTACGTAGGTCTTGGGCACCCACATCTGTCTAGCATTTGGGATAGCCTTCATTGAACGCTTTGGAACCCAAATAGAAATGGTTTGCCTAGATTGATGCCTAGGATAATCCTTCGTTGTAGTTCTCGACACTGTAGCTGGTTTGGTGTATCTTTGGGATCTTGTCTCCAAAGCTGAGGGTTGTTCATCCTTGCGTACCCCGATCTGCTTCATGCCACGAGGTTCTCTATGTTGTAAAGGTTGGAGCTCATGCTTCTTGATCATAATCCTCCCCTGTGTCATGCGTTGCCCAGCTTGCTTTCCTCGAATCCTCTTTGGAAAAAGAAGGGAACTCCTCTTTGACTTCTGAACTTTTGTCAAGAGTGACAATCTTCTGCACCATAGAACTTTGGAAAAGAATAGCATCGTTATCTTCATGTGGGTTCGTGGAGGGACCAAGATTTGGTGCCTTTTCTAGTGGCCTAAGTGCTTGATTTCCTAATTCAATCATGATGCGGTTTTGGCCTACCCAAGCCTGAAGAGGTCCACTTCTTAGGTTGAGGTTGACTGCATGATCATAGATCCAGTCTTGGCCCAAGACAAGAGCTTCGGTAAGATCCTGGTCTTCACATACTAGCACTTTGACTGCCATTTGAACTTCTCGAATGTAGAGGGGCGGTTCCACCTCACCCATGCAAGGGGTTTCCATGCCTCCCAACCCTATGAGATATGCCTCTACAAGATTGACCTTCAATTGCAATTCTTGGCAGTAAGAAAGTCGAACTACACTAGTGGCTGCTCTTGAGTCAATTAAAGCTCGGTCCTTGCACTCTCTCCTTGTCCTACTTCTAGGGTCACAAAAGGTCGTCGATCGACTATCCTATGGGAACGTTCTCCTGAAGCCTCTCACATGGCCATGTCATAACCTAGAAATTCTTGAGTGTCAGGCATAGGCTGATCTCTACCTTGTCTTCTCAATTTCGTTCGTCAGATGCGTTCTAAAGCTTCTGCATGTGCTTCTTCTCGGATTCGTTTCTCCTCTTCTTTAAATTTCTTTGCAGTATTGAGACAATTTAGCATCTCCTCAGTGAGGGCTTCTTGATATAACTTGACTCTGCATCCACTTATGTAACTTGGTAGGATGTCACCTTCTAGAGTGGCTAGTTGAAGTGCTCCACTTGTGGAGATCCTATTGATGATCATTGGCATGTAGTAACTTTTCTCTAATTTCCAAGCATGCTGCTTCAAAGTGTAGACCAAGACTAGGCCTCCTGCTTTCAAGCCCTTATCCTTCACATGTGTGTCAAAATATGCCTTTTGTCTCTTCTTGGCTGCATAAATTCCTGCTGCAGCACTCAATCGTGTTTCGCCTAATCGTTCAAGATTGAAGCCTCTAGAGGAGAGCCCATGGCCTGTCCAGCCATGCTCTTGTGCTACTTTCAATGTAGGTATCAAAAAGTCCAATGGTAGCACTGCATTTTGGTCGAACACCATCTGGAAGGGTCTCGCGTGGAGTATCGTTTTATAGGAAACTCTGTATGCCCAAACAACATGGTGTAGCTGCTTGTCCCAATCAGAATGTTTATTATTAACCAATTTTATCAGTACATTGCATAGAATCTTATTTGTGCTCTCAGCCTATCCATTAGCTTGTGGATGATAGGGGGAAGACTTCTTATGTATCACCAAGAATTCTTGGAGAAGGTTTTCTATGACTTCATTCAAGAAATGTGTGCCTCTATCACTCACTAGCTCTATCGCCAGCCCGTATCTGGTGAACACATTCTCAAATAGGAACTTAGTAGTGGTTTGAGCATCATTCTTTGTCATTGCTTTTACCTCTACCCATTTGGTTAGATAATGAGTGGCCACAATAATGTATTCAGCATGGGAACACTTAGCTGGGGGGTTAATAGGACCAACAAAGTCTATTCCCCACTTAGAGAATGCCGTCCACCCATCATAGGTTTCAATGGCATCTCATCTTTTCACATAGGATACTGAGTTCGCTGGCAAACATCACACCTCTTCACATAGGTATGTGCATCCCTGTGAAGCGTGGGCCACCACAGACCTGCAAAAAGTGCTGCCTAGATCACTCTATCTGGTCCAAAGTGTCCTCCTACCACACCTTGGTGGGTAGTTTCCAAGATATTCAAATATTCACTCTCATGGACACATAATCAAAGATACCCATCCTTTCCTCGTCTATATAGATTTTCTCCAATGAGAGTATAGTCTAACGCTTCTTATTCTAAGCTCCTTTGTCTAGCTAATTTCATATCTTGGGGAAAGGTTCTCGTCCTCAAAAAGGATACTAATGGTTCGCTCCAATCTGGACTAAAGACACTTCATTAAGAGTGGCATGTTCCACAAGCGATCTAGTGCTGTAGATTAGGCATTCCTTGCACATCCTATGGACATCTGCTTCCATAGTTGGCCAGGGCACTCCGAGTCTCCTTAGTGTTTGTAAGGTTCTTTGTCTCGAGTAATGTTGCTCCAATGCACCAACATGTGCTAATTGTAACCATTTCGCGTACTCATCCTCTTCCACACAACAAGATAATATTCCTTGATCCGTGTACTTGTACATACTCCTTGCCAAAATATGGTACTTTTGGGCTTTTACTACCTCCCTATCTTGAGTGTTTACTATTGGATGTTTAGGCCCATATGTCAGTTCTGGCACTAAGGTCTTGGCCCACTAGGGTACAACTTCCAAATTAAACAAGTATGCATTAGGAAGGTCATCTGATACTCCTTGTGGGGCCTCTCCGGATGTGAGCCTCGAGAGATGATCTGCTCTCAAATGAGTCTTGCCTTTCCTCACCACTACCTCAAAATAATACTCCACTAGTAAGAGGAACCATCTTACTAATCTACCAATATTGCATGGCTTGTTTACCAAGTATAGTAGAGCTTGATGATCAGTCAAAAATTTAAACTTATTTGCAAGAAAATAGTGTCTAAACTTTTTAACCGCATATACCATGCCTAACCCTTCTCTCTCAGTAGTGGCATAATTTCGTTCAGCTGCATTTAACTATCTACTAGCATAGGAAATTGGAAGATCCATATTACCTTCACCCGTAGGTTGTGCAAGTACTCACCCAATAGCATAATTGGATGCATCCACATGGACATGGAATGGCTTGTTCCAATCCGGTATGGTCAAGATTGGTGTTGAACACAATCACCGTTTAAGCTCATTGAAAGATTTCTCACATTCATCCATCCACTCAAAATTATTCAAAAGTCCATACAGAGGCTTTGCAATGATGGCATACATGTGTATAAAACATTGGTAATAGCCACAATGCCCCATGAAATCTCGCACTTCCTTGACATTCTTTGGCCTAGGTAGTTCTGCAATAGCCCTCACTTTCTCTTTGTCATTGGAGATGCCGATCTTTGACACTATGTGTCCTAAAATCTTGCCTTGTGTGACCATGAAAACGTACTTTTCTAGGTTCACGCGGACTTGATATTCTCTACATTTGTTAAAGATTTTCTTGAGTTCAGGTATATGTGTTTGTCTAATGTTGGAATGAGCACAAAGATCGTCAATATAGACTTCCAAATTCTTCCTCAAGAATTCTTTAAATACATGGCACATCAATCTTTGGAAGGTTGCAGGAGCATTGGTAAGCCCAAATGGCATCACCTGAGAAGCAAATATGCCCCACTCTGTGGCAAACGGTGTCTTATGCTGATCTTCCAGTGCAATGGCTACTTGATTGTACCCAGAGAACCCATCTAGGAAGTTGTACACTTCTTTGTCTGCCACCCTCTCTAATAGATGCTCAGTGATAGGAAGCGAATAACTATCTCTGATAGTGGCTCCGTTAACCTTCTTCAAGTTAATGCATACGTGTAATTTGCCATTCTTTTTGGGCACCACTATACTGGGGACACCCATTCAATGTGCTCGATTTCATAGATAAATCTTGCTTCCACCAAGCTATCTATCTCTTCATTGATCTTGGCCGCATAGTTGTCATTGTATGTGTATGTGTATGTGTCATTGTTTAGAGGGTCTCGCCTCTGAGGTCATGGTAATCGTGTGTGAGCATATGTCAGGTTCTACGCCTTTCAGGTCCTTGTAACTCCATGCAAACACATCCCTATATTCTCATAGTAAGGTTATCAGCTCCTGCTCCTCATCTTCACTTAAGTCGTGTCCTATGTATGTGCATCCCTCCTCTCCTTCTTCTATGGCTACCACTATTTTCTTGGTGGTTTCTTTGTTATCATAAGCCTCTCCTGCTTGTGCATCGCATTTTGGCATTCTTATCATGCCTCTCCTATCTTCTATTTCATACTTCTTAAAGTTTTCTAGGACCTCAAACAAGGATTCTTCCTCCTCTAGTGAGACTTCTCTCTTCTTCCTCTTCTTTCCCTCACTCTTCGTGGTCACTTGTGTGGTAAATCTCACCTTGTTTGTAATTTCTTCGTGTCTCTGAGGGTGAGCTTCCACTTCATAGAAATATTCCTCATCTGATGCAAAGGGTGGGTCCATAATGATTGACTCTAGATCAGAGTCACTTGCATCCTGGAATGCATCAGTGCTAGGTTCACATTCTGCAATGATTGGATCACACATGATTGGCTCTATTGTGAAGACTAAAATGTCATAGCCATCCTCGTCACAATGGGGTGTCCACTGCTCTTCATTGATGGCTACATCCATAGTTGCTAAGATTTTTGCCCAACCATGATGTTCAAACTCTTCGTCAAGAAATACTATAGGTGCATAGGTTGGGTCTTGAATTGACCTATGGTTACCTTTTGCACCTACCTCTCTGGCTTTTTCCATCTTCTCTTCTTCTACTGCTAGTTTACACATCCATAAGTGGGTGTCCTCATGCATCCATGAGGATCCTAATCCTATGAAATGCACTAACACAGTGTCATCTTTGGCTCTATGAATGGGATTCCATGGAATGGAGGGTACATCTCTATGAGAGAAATCTTTGAGATTCACTTTGGTTGTGACACCCAAGTGTTGTAGATACAAAGAATTTGTCCCCCAATCCTGCACTACTTGCAATTTCCTCAAGAAGGGTCTTCCCATAATCATCTCATAGGCATGATTCTAGCTAAAGTCACATATAGCAAAAGTATGTTCAAACTCTACGCCACAAGTGGTGAGAGTTATTCCTTCTAGTAGTCCTAAAGGTCTCTCAATGTGACCATCGGCCATTTGTAGCTTCATTCTGGTGGGCCTGAGTGTTGGCTTGCCCCATCGTGCCCATAGGGAAGTGGTAGCAATTGCAAATCATGCTCGTGAGTCCAAAATGGCCTTGGTTGTGGAACCCTGATGAGTGATAGGGAGATAGGTGTTTACTCTTCTCCTTTGCTCATGTTTCCTATCTTGTCCAAGGGTATTTCTGGCACTTTCCTGTGAGATCCTACCTAGGAACGGGGTTTTGCTATGTCTGGCACTTGCTTGGCTACATGTTTCCACAATTCAGGCTTGACCTTGAGTAGCTCTTCTAAAGTGAGATTGCACTGCACTTTAGTATTCTTCACTACCTCTGTGTTCCTAGGTATGATTGACTCTTTGTTTCTTATCATGACCGTGGGTGCTCTCATACAAGTAGACTTTGCTTCCCATGGTCCTGTGAAATGGGGTAGTTCCTGTAAGGAATTAGACTCGAAGTCTAATCTCTCTTAAGCTTGGGCACTCTCCTGCTCTCCATAAATGGAAGGAATGTCTTGTGGGAATTGATCGTGCACGTCATCCACAAGTTCAATTGGAGGAGGATCTTCGCTTTCTTTAGCCCATTTCTCTTCTTAAATCTCTCATAGGAATTCTGGTGAATACCGATTCATAGAAGAAGAGGTGTCTAGTTCAGTGGAGTTAGGCACATAAGCTTCCTTGGGTGGAATGCTTATTCTATCACTTGCCCTCTCCTTCACCTGGGAGTTGGCTTCTTTTCTAGACTTTGCAATTATCATCTCCAATTTGTCTAGCAGACCATCAAAATGCAATGATGTTCTAGTGGAGCTAGAGCAATTGAAAAGACGACTGGCCTCAGACATGGCTTGAGCCAATTCCACCATCTTGGCACACAACTTGGTTTGTTCAAGCTCTAGGTCAGCTCTAGGGTAACATCTTTCATGATCCGTTACATTTGGCCCTTCTTGGATCTTGGCCTGATATGCCCTAAGCATCATATCTATGTCCTCAGGAGTGGTGGGTGGGTTACGTGTGGTGGATTAGAAGGCTGAGGAAAGGAAGGTGATGGGGATGGTAGTGGGGGTGATGTGTGAGAGTGCCTTTGAGATGTGATTTCTATGATCTTGGCTTTTGTTTCTCTCAAATGTTCCTCGAGTTCACTCATCTTCCTTGCCCATTGCCTTTTCATTCATTCATGACTATCTCTCCAAGCTCTTGTTCTCTTCTTATTCTGGCTCTCAGTCTTTCTAACCTCCACATTCTTTTCTTGGCCTAGGTCTTGGGTTTGCTTGAGTGCCTGAGCTCTTGTGATGACTTGCACTGGAGCTGTGGAAGTCACACTTCCCGTGGAGTCTACCACTAGCCCAATAACATTGATAGGAGCGATTTTTGGCATATTGGCAGGGTTCTTGGGACATTCTCATAACAAATGCTCCTTTCCACAATCTGGTCAAAAGCCTTGAATTGTCACATATTGGGTTTGTGTAGGTGCAGGTAGAGGGCAATCACGAATGAGGTTATCTCCCTGACATCAAAAGCATGGTCCTCTAGGAAATGGAGGTCTTATCTGTCTAGGCTGAGGTCTAGAGTTGAGGTTTGCATACATGACATTCGCATAATCTAGCTCCCAACTAGATTCACGAGGTTCTTCATAATAATATGACTCATTATGCTCGGGTGATTGCATGTAGTAAGCCTGTTGGCTCTTGATATGTGTAGAGTCAAAACTATGATCACTTGGGTCACTTTCTAAAAGCGATGGTGTCACTAGCACTAAAGCTCTATTTAGATTCTCTTCTGCATTAACATACTTCACTGGAATCACATTGGCGGGGGAAGGGGGTTGTTGCACTAGGACTGGTTGAGGTCTTTGCTGCCCTTGGTAAGGTGGTTGATAGGGTTGCTGGGCTACCATACTATTGTTGTGGGTACTGATTATGGTGTTTTCCTTGTTGTGAATATGGCTGCGGATAATTCTATCTAACAGCTTGTTTGTTATATGGGCAATCTTCTGCAGTGTGATTGGTGTATCTCGTTTCTATGGTGTAGTACTAGCTGTTAGGATTAACTTGGGGTTGAGCAATGATAGGGCACACACTAGCCGTATGGTCTCCTCCACATGTGTAGCATTGTTTTCCTGGCACAAATCTTGGAATCTGCTTGCTGAAGACACCTAATTTCTTAACTACCTTTTCTGCTAGATCCTCAATTGATGTGGATTGTGAGGAAGTGAGGCTACTAGAACCATCTGAATCTTTATAGATCTTTGAGAGCTCTAATTCCTCCCCTAGATTATCCTCAATGTCTATGCACATGCGTACATATTCTTTCATGGATCTAGGGTCCTTTAAGTACACATATGATCTCAGTTTGGTACTGAACAATCCATCTAAAAATAAGGCCACTTGTTTGGCTGGAGTGGGTAACTCTGGAACAAGGCATCTCTCTAGGTATTGCATAAACCTTCTTCCTGCAATCCTCACTGTCTCTTGAGGTGTTTGCTTAAAGCTCTATATCAGTGAGGATGTGTTATGCCTAATACCACTCTTGGAAAACTCAGTGATGAATGCTTCAAGCTGTTGATCTATATTTCTAAATTGACCTTGGTGAAGCAGTTGAAACCAAGTCAAGGCGGTGTTTTTGAGTGTTAGGCCAAAAGCATTATATTGAGTGAACAAGTCTTCCACTTGTTGAGCTCTCAAAACTTGCCTAAACTTTGCTACATGGTCATACGGGTCTCCTGTGCCATCGAAGCGATTCTTCATGGACTTAACCAATTGTGTGGGTCTTAAGGTTCTAGCATGTTCTCTAGGTCTTGGCAAAGGGAATTCGTCTGTATTACTTGGATCCTTATGTCTCTCCCTGTCCATCCTATCAGTCTCTCTCCTCCTTCTTTCTCTTCCAATTGGATTAGCAAAGCTCACCTCTTGTCTATCTCTACTCCTCTCTCTTTGAGTTCCATGAGCCTATGTTCCAGCTCCTTGGTGACCATAAGACACAGTGGATGGAGGTTGGGAGAAACAAAGTGTATGCGTGTCTTCCATGCTTTGAGACCACAAAGATCCTCTCAGAAGAATCATCTATATAGGTCACTTTGCCTGGGATATCAGGATATTTGAATTCATAGATGGTAAGTGCTCCCAGTTTGTTAGGCTTCTCAGGCTTATACCTCTAAAAAGCCTCATCTGTCTCTCAATTTGCGAGCAAATCTATGCTCCTATTGTCTTGGGAAACCAACTTGGGAGTGATTACTCTCGTCAGAACCGACTTGCCTCAAGGGGTTTTTGGCTCTTTCCCTAAATTCCCTTGCTCTATGTCTCCTATTTCGACTTCTGAGATTACATTGCCAAATTCATTTGTTCTTTCTGGTTGGCTAGTGACCACATACATTGTTCCCTCTTTATCTATGTAGGAACCATTTTCGAACTTGACTACACGGTGTTCTAGTCCTATGGTTTGATCCAAGTTTTTAATTAGGACAAGAGATCTTCTCAAACCATCCTCATAGATGCGTGCACCTAAGCGGTTGGTCCTGATATACTCCAATTGAGTTTGGTAGGGACCTTCACGTCTTTGTAGGTATGCCACTCCTGAGCTACCTATAGGTTTTTCCATGCTGTAAGACATCTCAGAGTCACTAGTTTCTAAGTCCAAAGCGTAGGGGTAATCACTCAACTGCTAGGCCCAAGATCTCGCTGTATGGTTGACACTAGCCTCACATGATCTAATACTTTGATGGTCTCTCCCTAGGTGTCTTCCTGATCTAAGGTTCATATGCCCTTCCAATTAACCCAATGATCCTTGTACAACCACGTTGCTGATTCTTTGATACTAATCACTTGTTCCTTTTGAGTTCCTTTGTATGTGTGTTCTTGTCTTTGATTTAGCATCATTAGGAATACTTGAATGTGTCGTACTTGATGTTCTTCGTCCACTTAGTTTAGGTTCTTTTTCCTTAAGTTGTCCCTTGACTACACTTTAGCCTATTCTTAGACTTGAGAAATTAGAAGGTCTTAGAACTTGAGTATTCCTATCGTACCCCTAGTCAATCAAGACGACTACTCGCATTTTGCCTATGCTAAGAATGGACTGAGGGGGTTGAGAGATGTTCAAACCTCAAGTTGCTCCTCCTTGCTATGCTTGTCTTCTCAAGAAGTGCGTTCCCAAGCCTACACACAATGGCACTTGCTTTGCTTTCTCCAAAAGCTCTCAATGATCCTGTAAAAATTCCAAGTTTAGCTCAAGTTTGATCCTTCAATTGAAAGACAATTTATTCCAGACACTTTTGATGACCCTTGTTCCCCCTGTTGTATTGCCTAAATTTTTTTTCTAGAGCTCCCTTGGTGTACAACGAGCTTTCTGACAAGCCCTAGAGCTCAAAAAATGAATTTCATATGAAAAAGTTATGACCGTTCAGGGTTTAGGGGCTTAAACAAACAAACAAAACCTTTCACAAGTTTAGTGCATTTTTCTAAGGCCTTTGTAATGACACAGGTGATTGAATATGCAAATATGCCCAATTTTTAGCCCAAATTTTCAAAAAATTACCCCCTTATTTTTTTGCTGAAAATGCCTGTCTATCACAATAGACGGTGTTTGTCGCGATAAACATTGGCTATCGCGTGGGGTTGTCTGTCGTGATAGACAGTGTCTGTCGTGATAGACAGTGTCTGTCGTGATAGACAGGGTCTATCATGGGGTCCTGTCTATCGTGATAGACGGTGTCTATCGCGATAGATGGTGACTGTCATGGGGCTATGTGTGTCGCAATAGACGGTGTCTGTTGTGATAGATTGTGTCTGTGGCGATAGACGGTGTCTTTCGTCTATCTTGGGCCTGTCTGTTGTGATAGACAGTGTCTGTCGTGATAGACGAGGTCTATCGTGGGGTCCTGTCTATCGCGATAGATGGGTGTCTATCACGATAGATGAGGTCAATCATCCGTTGTGGTTTGTTCTGTCACGATAGACGCGCTCTAATGTGGTTCTCTATCTGTCGCGATAGACAGTGTCTGTCGCGATAGATGGTGTCTATTGTGGTTCTCTGTCTGTCGTGATAGACGGTGTCTATTGGGATAGACGAGGACTGTCATCCGTCATGGTTTGGTCTGTCACGATAGGCGATGTCTATCACGATAGATGGTGTCTGTCATGATAGATGCTGTCTATCGTGGTTCTCTGTGTGTCGTCTATAATGGGTCTGTCTGTTGCGATAGACGCTATGTGTCGGGGGGCTCTATCTGTCATGATAGACGATCTCTCTCGTGGGGTGGTTTTTGTCGTGATAGATGGTGTAGCTCATTGATGAGTAGCACCTCCTTTAATGTCAATCCGGGAAGACATGAGGATGGTATGAAGACCTCGAGCAAGTGAAGGCACAAGTGCGTGAGTGAGAAGCACACAAACATGCACACACATACACACACGCACACACTATAAGACAAAGAGTGAGAAACAATGGAGTTCTTTGGATTACTCAAAAGTGCTCTTACAAGCTCAATTCTACAACACTCTCTAGCTCTATTTATAGTTTTTGGCTAGTTTTTGGCCCTGTCCAGACCTAGTGTCTGGCCTAGTTAAAAATTAGGTTCTAGGGCCTATTTAGGGGCCCAAACAAAGTCTAAAAAATATGAAAATTGATAGGTAGGTACTTCTAAAGCTCCTCAAGCTCAAGGATGCCTTGGCTTGCACAAAATGGAGCTACAAAAATATGAAATGGTATTTACAATGATTGTTAGTGATGAGAATCACTATTATAAAGATGTTGATTTAGAAAAATTTGAAGGGCCTATCTGCGAGATCTGCATTGACTGCTCTGTCTACTAAATCTTTCACTTTGCTCTGACTCTCTTCACTGGCTTCCTTGTCTCGTGAGTCCTTGGGTTCCCTGATTGCTATCAACACCCCCTCTCTCTCGCGTCTGTCGTCCCTAACAGAACCTTGTTGCTGGGAGTGCTAGATGTAATATTCCACAACATGACTAGCAAGCTGATGTTCTTGGATGCGTAGTCCTCTGGCCAAGTCTGTCATCATGCGATCCCAATCAATTGGCCTTGGAATGTCCGGATGTGGCAGACGTAACTGATTGGCATGGATGGCTTGTTCTACTGCGAATAGATGTAGCAAATGTGTTGGTCTGGGAATGAAAATTTCCCAGTGATATTCCCAGAACCCTGTAGAGAACATTTCTTCAAAGGTCTGCTTGAAGCATGCGGGTAAATACTTTATTCGTGCCTTCCGAGAAAAGATGATGCTGACCTAGGGAGTCTAGCTCATGTCGTAGAATAAATCTTTGTTACCTTGAGAGAATCCAAGGGCAGAAACATATGGAGCCTGTACCTTCCGAAAGGTTTTGAAGACAATTGTCATGAGCTCGAATATTTTCATACACATTTTTGCTGCTATGTCGGGTACATTCTTTAGACGCATAGACCAGTGTCGAATTGTTGATATCATGTATGCTACGGTCGGGGCCCCTCGAGGTGGAGCAAAATATGGATAATTGACCCATGCGAAGCATTCTTTATTGTTGCGTACTTTGATTGCAAATGCTTGCCAAGATCTACGATGGACCACTTGGCAATAGCATGGATTATACTTGATATACAGTGGCATGGTTGCCCAGGTGTTCATCATCTCAGGGTAATCAGTTAGTAACCGTGCACGCCAATTAGGTTGGAAGATTGAGCCAGTGCGTGCTTCTTTCGGTAAGTCCTCCGGCTCAAATTGAGTGGCAAATGTGAACTCCTTCCCTGTATGCCTTTGAACTTCTGCATTATAATCATGTAGCAAGACATAGTAAGGCATGTATTGTGGCTCGGATGTTGTGATTAGTCATTGGTGGGATAGATGTTGAAAGTAAGAAGATCGAAGAACAGTTTCTTCCAGACTTGTGAGGGATTGAATTTGCACGGCAACACGATCATCATGTGTTTGTCCCACTTTCTCAACCCTTTTGACCCAATCCGGGACTCCAATTTCTAAGGTGTCCTGTCCTTCCTCTGTAACTCGACAACCGGGTGTTGGCATTGGCTCGTATGGTTCTTCATAGTTGTCCTCTACAGGGATTTCCACTACTCTATCAGGTTTTGGTCCTTCAACGGGGGAGGGTGGCCTTTCGTATGGTAAGAGATGTGCTTGGAGTTCTGCCAACTGCTTCCGGAGGGTCTCTAATTAATCTGTAGATGGTTGCAAGATTACCGGCTCCTCTTGAACTGTGGGAACACTGACGATCTGCCTCTTTAGGTCAACACATTCAGCCTCTAGCTTTTCATATGACTCCAAAAAATCTGCGTGCTCCTCAAGT
Organism: Ceratopteris richardii; assembly: GCA_020310875.1. Taxonomy (NCBI): domain Eukaryota; kingdom Viridiplantae; phylum Streptophyta; class Polypodiopsida; order Polypodiales; family Pteridaceae; genus Ceratopteris; species Ceratopteris richardii. The sequence continues at coordinate 126,064,589 of CM035426.1, forward strand.
AAGATGCAAATCTCGTCTGATGGGACTGCTTTATACTTGGTAGGGCTAATGGCTACTCCCGCGGTTCCTTCCATGGCTGCTTCAAAATTGTCTTGGTTTTGTTGCTGAAGTCATTTGTTCTCTTCTAATGCTGCTGCCATATGCTTTCTTAATAGCCAGAGATTGCGTCTGAGTGTAGCATTAGATATCATTTACACTTGGAGCACACTTTCCAGTTCCTTGACTGCTTTATCATCCACCATCAATATCTTTGATTCCAATTCAGTGTGAGCCTTCTACAAAGTGGTATGTTCTGCTAGGAGTGTTTGGTAATCAACTTATAGAGTGTTGACTCGAGCCTGTAGACGCTGAGATTCTGCCTGAAGGGCAGCGGTACGATCTTCCAATTGATGTTCTTGTTGTAGTTAGTGTGCACACTGGAGTAATGTATTAAATGTGTTATTTACATTCTAAGATGCAAGGGGAAATGTTTGGGATGCAGGGGAAGTGGGAATGGGAAGGGAGGTAGTGAATGTTTTGTCAGCCAATGACGTGGTGAGTGGTGAGGTGGGGGGTAGGGGAGGGGGAGATGGTGGAATTGTGGGGAGAGGTGGTGTGGTTGGTGAAATGTCCATTGGGTCGGACAGAGTGGTGTGTGCAGGGGCTACCATGTAAGTTGGTATGGTAGGTGAAGTGAGGGTGGTTTTTGTGTAGATTGATGTTGTTGTGAACATCTGAGGACTGTGCCTCTAAGACACTGGAGTGCGGATGGACTGCTCCATGAAGGATGAGTATTGGGGTGGTGCGATTGGGTTGAGTGATGTGTAGGGAGCAGATGGAAAGTGTGGGTCATGGAATGGGGTTACCCGTAATGGGGGATAAGCTGGGAAACAAAGGATGCCTTCTGTGGGTGGGGTGTTCCTGATGGAGATTGTTAATCTCCAAAAGAATAAGTTAACCTTGAATTTAGATCACCTCTATATCAAGATCAACTTTAGACTCCACCAAACTTAGAGAATCTTCACCAAATTATCAGAAAATTGATTATTCTGAAAATTTCAGTTTCTTCAGAAAAGTCTGCTGCAGATTAGTCACTCATTGACTAATCAATCCTGTAAAGTTTTTGATAAAACTTTGCACAACACTTCGCCTTAAGGTTGCGCAACTTTGCCAAGTTAAATCTTTCAAAAAGATTAAGTACACACTGAGAAATGTGTGAAACACTTTACCTATGTCTGAAAGTGCTTCTCTGCAATGGCGACTTTGACACCTGCAACTTCTTAGCACTGGTTCTCCCAACTCTGAACCCGTTTGATCAAGATCTTCTAGCCATAGATAGCTTACCTTCCAACTTAGATTTTGAGCCCTCACTTGTGTAAAACTTTACACTGTGGACTGAGCACTGACCATTTCTTTGAAGATGAAATGTGCGCCAGATTTTTCGACTCTCAGAACATCTTCACATATGAATGTTCCTAAACAAAATTCTCACAGCCTGATTGAAATTAATCTCTCAAATTCTAGCCATAGATGGATTAGCTATGGACTTAGATACGTGCAAAAGGATTTCTCAAAAGATTAAGCACAGAAGGAGAATGGGAGAGAAGATCGACGCGCAGAATTCTACAACCTTTTCTTCTTCATTACTTTTCATACATATGGTTGATGATACATACAATGTTCATTACCTCTTCACCTATTCTTCTCTCTCTGATCTATATCACTCTCTCCTCTTATGTATACGTATCTGTAGATATATATACGAGTCTAACTCGTCATCCTTTTCAAAATACATTGAACTATTTACAAGAGTAATATACAAAAGAAACCTTTCTGATTCTATTTTCTTCCTTTGAAAGTAATCTTCATTCTTCCACATATCTTCTCAATTTGATCTTCATATAATCACTATTGATGATTGTTCTGCTCCAACAGCTCCCCCTCAATCTTCAATTGTGATTACCTGCATCTTTTTTATTCCTGCCATATCTTTAAACCTCTGCAACTTAGGTCCATCCAAACTTTTAGTCATCATATCTGCAAGTTGATCTTTTGTAGGGGTGTGTATGACTTCAATTTCCTTCTCAATGACCTTCTCTCTCAGAAAATGATACTGTATTTCAATATGCTTAGTTCTAGCATGAAATACAGGATTAGCTGCCAAGTATAATGAACTCATATTGTCTCCACAAATAATAGGAGTACTCTGAATCACATCAAAAACTTTCAAAAGTGTCTTTAGCCATATTACCTCTTTTGCAGCTTCCACCATACCTTTATATTCTGCTTCTGTAGATGACAAAGCAACTGTATGTTGCTTCTTGGAACTCCATGAAATCAATTTGTCTCCTACATAGCATAAGTATCCATGTGTTGATCTTCTATCATCCACATTACCTGCCCAATCTGCATCACTATATATCTTGATTCTTGTATCTGAAGTAAACCCATAGTACAACCCTTCTCTGAGTGTACCCTTGATGTACCTAAGTACTCTTTGTCCTGCAATCCAATGTTCCTTTCTAGGACAATGCATGAATTGTGAAAGCACACCAACTGCATATGACAAGTCAGGCCTTGTCAATGTAGCATAAATCAAGCTACCAACCAAACTTTGATAGAGTTTCATATCTCTGAACTCTTCTCCTCCAAACCTAGACAATTTATGGTTCACTTCCAAAGGTGTAGGTGCAACCCTGCAATCTTCCATTTTAAATTTGGTTAGCAAATTCTTAAGATACCTTTCTTGGGTCACATATACTCCATGTTGAGTATAAGAAATCTCCATTCCCAAGAAGAATGATAGGTTCCCCAAATCACTGATTTTGAACTCTTTCTCCATCTGCTTCTTGATCATTTGTATCCCCTTATCATCTGTTCCTGTAAGTATTATGTCATCAACATAAATACACACATAAATGAACCCATCTTCACTTGCTTTGACTAGCAAGCTACTATCTGCCTTTGATGCTTGAAATCCAAGATCATTCAAGAATTTTACAAGCCTATAATTCCAAGCCCTTGGGGCTTGCTTCAATCCATACAAAGCTCTCTTGAGCTTACATACATAATTTGGACTCACTTGATCTTTGAACCCATCTGGTTGCTCCATGTAGACTTCATCTGAAATGTAACCATTCAAGAAAGCATTTTTAACATCTAATTGAGACAACTTCCAACCTTTACAAGCAGCAATTGCAATGAGTGTCCTGATGGTTGTCATCTTTGCCACAGGACTATAAGTCTCATCATAGTCCACTCCATATGTCTGTGCATACCCTTTCACAACAAGTCTAGCTTTGTACCTAGACACACTTCCATCTGCAAATCTCTTTGTTTTGTAAACCCACTTACATCCAATGATCTTCTGACTATTAGGTTTAGGAACCAAATCCCATGTTTGATTCTCTATCAATGCATCATACTCCTCTTTCATAGCATCTTCCCAATTCTTCTTCCCTTTGGCTTCTTCATATGTAGAAGGATCTTCATCTGCTTTTACCAAATAAGCATAATCTTTAGTAGTTAAGAATGAAGTGTCATAGCTATACCTTGTAGGTTGCCATTTGTGCCTAGATGATCTCCTAACTTCTGCACTTCTTGAGGTCTCTGGTTCATCACATTCTGGATCAAACCTTGGCCTCTCTTCAACTTCAATCTGCACTTCATTACTCTCACTTTCATCAAGTAATTGAATCTTTGCTTTACCTTTCCTTTGTTCCACTACTTCTTCATCATCTGCATGTACATTATATTTACCTGCATACCAAGTACCTTGCTCATCAAATGTAACATCCTTGGATACAATAAATTGCTTTGTGGATGGACTCCACAACCTGTATCCCATTTGCTTATCATCATAACCAATGAATACATACTTCTCTGCCTTAGGCTCCAACTTATGCCTCAATTGAGATGGCACATATGCATATGCCAAGCATCCAAATATTCTGCAATGATCTAAGGTAGGTTTCTTACCCCACCAAGCTTCATATGGTGTCATACCCTGCAAAGCTTTACAAGGCAATCTATTAACCAAATATGTAGCTGTATTTACAGCCTCTGCCCACAAATAATTTGGACAATTCTTCTCTTTCATCATGGACCTTGCAAACTCAACAAGAGTCCTATTTCTTCTTTCTGCTACCCCATTTTGTTGAGGAGAATACCTGCAAGTAACTTCTCTCTTTATACCTGCATTCCACAAATAATCATTGAACTCATTTGAAAAATACTCTCCCCCTCCATCTGACCTTAGTCTCTTCAATTTTTGACCTATAATCCTTTCTGCATATGCATGATAGTGTTTAAATGTATTAAACACTTCTGACTTTTCCTTAATCACATAAATTGTGATCCACCTGGTAGCATCATCAACATATATGACATAATATCTTGAACCATTTATACTAAAGTCCTTTGAAGGACCCCACACATCTGTATGCACCAATTCAAGTCTTTCTGAATACATAAATCCATGCTTGGAATAGGATTGCTTATGAGCCTTACCTAATTGACATGCCTCACATTTGTATGTCATGTGTTGACCTGCAATGTTAGGCAATCCAAGCACTGAATCATTGTTAATCATTTCTTTAATACCTCTTTCATTAAAGTGTCCAAGTCTTTTGTGCCAAAGATCCAATTCTGACACCTTTTGCTCTCCATATGTGAACATAGCATGTCCAACATTTCCTTGTACCTTCAATGTGAAGAGCCTTCCTTCTTTCTTTCCTGCAATAACTTGTTTATACCCTTGACTAGGGTCTTCCACATAAACTCCATCATTGGTAAACCTTACTTCATAACCTTTTTCCACAATTTGACCTACACTGATCAAATTCTTTGGAATTGTGGGAACATAAAGTACCTTACTCAGAAGAGTGCTCCCATCCTTAGCCTTGACTGAACCAATTGACTTTACCTTATGCTTTGTATTATCACCTGTCTGAACTGTATGATTAATTGCATTATGATCTAGATCAGTCATCAAAGCAATATTTCCACTCAAATGATTACTACATCCTGAATCAATATAAAACACTCTCATGTCCTCATGTGAGGTTTCACATGTATTCATAATGAGAGTCGAATCCTCCTTTTGATCTGATGCATAGTTGTAGTAGGTGTTATTATAGGATTGACTTTGGAAGTTTCTTCCACCACCTCTTCCAAAAGAATTCCTACCACCTCTACCTCTGAAATTTCCTCTCTGAAATCTACCTCCTCTTCCTCTTTGATTAAAGTTCTGATAATTACCATTGTTTTGATTATTATGCCAACAATCATGAGATAGATGATTGGTCTTACCACATATCCAACAAGCTCTTGCATTCTCTTTGTTGTTTCTGCCTCTTCCTCTACTTCTGCCATTTCCTCTTCCTCTTATGAAGTTTGCTTGGTTTGATGTACCTTCTTCTTCACCTGATTGTTGCTTCCCTTTGTTAGCTTTCTTCTTGTCTTTAGAATACATTGCATGACCTGCACTCTTATCAACATCTCCTTTGATATCATTCTCAAAAGTTAGCATATGACCTAACAATTGATTCAAATCAGGAGTAAAGTGATCTAATGAAAGTTCTGTAGATAAAATGAAAGGCTTCCATTTCTCATCTCCTCTTAGCCCTGTGAGTATTTGTCTTACCAATTTGTCTTCTTCAATATCTTCATCAACTGCACCTAAAGAATCTGCAATGTCCTTCATCTTTGTCACATAATCAGAGATTGATTGTGAGGCCTTCTTCTTGAAGGTAGTAAATTCTGCCCATAGTGAAGCCTTCCTTGATTTGGTTGTATTTTGGAAATGCTCTTCCAAAGCATTCCAAATGTCACAAGCACTTTCAAGTCCTCTAATGTGAGGAAGCAAATAGTCATTGACTGCCATGTAGATGATGCTTCTTGCTTGAGCATCCTTCTTCATCCAATTCTTCAAATCTGCAAGCTCCTCCCTAGTTGGAACACTAGGATCTCTGAATTCTGGCTTTTCTTCATCTCCTGTGATGTATCCTATCAGATCTTTGCTCATAAGGTGAGCTTCCATCCTCATAGACCATGCAGGATAGTTCTCTCTATCCAACTTTTCAATTTGGAGACTATCTCCCATCCTTACTTCACCTGTAGCTTCAAATCTTTAACCTTTACAGATAATAAATGTACCTTTACTTCGAATGTTGCTCCTTCTGATCCTTTTGATGCTCTTTGTATGTCTTCCTTCAAGTTTTCTTCAACCTTTACCCTTCTGCACCTTCAAAATGTAAAGATTTGTACTTCTGCAATAGTTGGAGTCTTCTTCACTTCAATTTTGACACAACCTGCTCTGATACCACTGATGGAGAGTGTTAATCTCCAAAAGAATTTAACCTTGAATTTAGATCACCTCTATATCAAGATCAACTTTAGACTCCACCAAACTTAGAGAATCTTCACCAAATTATCAGAAAATTGATTATTCTGAAAATTTCAGTTTCTTCAGAAAAGTCTGCTGCAGATTAGTCACTCATTGACTAATCAATCCTGTAAAGTTTTTGATAAAACTTTGCACAACACTTCGCCTTAAGGTTGCGCAACTTTGCCAAGTTAAATCTTTCAAAAAGATTAAGTACACACTGAGAAATGTGTGAAACACTTTACCTATGTCTGAAAGTGCTTCTCTGCAATGGCGACTTTGACACCTGCAACTTCTTAGCACTGGTTCTCCCAACTCTGAACCCGTTTGATCAAGATCTTCTAGCCATAGATAGCTTACCTTCCAACTTAGATTTTGAGCCCTCACTTGTGTAAAACTTTACACTGTGGACTGAGCACTGACCATTTCTTTGAAGATGAAATGTGTGCCAGATTTTTCGACTCTCAGAACATCTTCACATATGAATGTTCCTAAACAAAATTCTCACAGCCTGATTGAAATTAATCTCTCAAATTCTAGCCATAGATGGATTAGCTATGGACTTAGATACGTGCAAAAGGATTTCTCAAAAGATTAAGCACAGAAGGAGAATGGGAGAGAAGATCGACGCGCAGAATTCTACAACCTTTTCTTCTTCATTACTTTTCATACATATGGTTGATGATACATACAATGTTCATTACCTCTTCACCTATTCTTCTCTCTCTGATCTATATCACTCTCTCCTCTTATGTATACGTATCTGTAGATATATATACGAGTCTAACTCGTCATCCTTTTCAAAATACATTGAACTATTTACAAGAGTAATATACAAAAGAAACCTTTCTGATTCTATTTTCTTCCTCTGAAAGTAATCTTCATTCTTCCACATATCTTCTCAATTTGATCTTCATATAATCACTATTGATGATTGTTCTGCTCCAACAGTTCCAACCACACTCAGAATTATGGGGTGACCAATTATGGGCTCGGAGGACAAAAAGGGTAAAGTGTAGAGGGGTTGGAGATGGAAGAGAAGAGGGTGTCCTGTGAGGTTGGCTCTCGAAGGGGGAAGAATGTGGATGAGGTTGGGTTGTAAGTGAAGGTAGATGTGATGATTGCAGTTTCTTCCATGGTATGAGGTGGTGGTGGGGGTGGAGAAGGTGGGGATGGGGGGTGTTGGGGTGAGATGGGTGATGTCTGAACAAAGGTTTTCGTAGAGAGGTCAATGGTGGTGGTGGGGGTAGTTGTGGCTTCGATGGTTGCTACTGATTCTGTGATGGGTATTCTGATAGTCTTACATGCTCGTGGTAATGTGTCGACTCTCCGTTTGTCATACCTCATAGACTAGCGGACTACTGTGTGGACAGCCTCCGGAACTCCTAACGATTCTGAAACTAATTTGAGCATGTTAATAAAATGTTGATCCACTCCGTCGTCTGCTAGCATTTCTTGCATCAAGGCTTGGCCTGACGCAAGGGAGAGTTGATGCCTTTCTTGCACTGCTTTGATCGTATCGTATAACCTTTGTAGTTGAGCTGTGTACGCAGGTGCACCTACTAGTTCTGGCACTTCTTGTTTCTCATCTTGATGTCTGTGGTCATATTCCTCCTCATCTTCCTCATATTCTTCATCTTCATCATCCTCTTCATCCATTTCAACTGTGGTAACGGGTACTTGGGAGGTTGTTGCCTGCGGTTGAACATTCTCCACTTGTTGTTCCTCTTCTACCCAAAGATCTACATCTCATAACAATTGTTCAAAGTCTTCATTCGTGAGTTTTTTCAAGGGTGCTCCTCCGGGAAATTCAAGATCAATTGGGATGGGAGGAAATATCAAATTAGGGCCATTACTGCTGCGTCTTACCTGCCTAGGTTGAGGCCTAGAGTTTGGATTCGCGTACATGACATTTGCATATTCCGGCTCCCAACTAGGTTCACTCGCTTCTTCACTATAGTAGGACTCACCATGTTCTGGTGACTGTATGTAATAAGCCCGGGGGCTATCAACATGAGCAGAGTCAAAGCTATGATCACTGGGGTCACTTTCTGAAAGCAATGGTGCTACTAGCACTATGGCTCTATTCAGGTTCTCTTCTGCAGGTGCATACTTTACAGGAATCACATTGGCTAGAGCAGGAGGTTGTTGGGCTAGCACTGGTTGAGGTCTCTACTGGGCCTGATATTGGGTTTGGTAGGTTTGTTGAGGCATAGCATACTGTTGTGGTGGATGTTGATTCTGATATCTTCCCTGTTGTGGATAGGGCTGTGAATATGTTTGCCTCACTCCTTGCTTATTGTAGGGGCAATCTTGTGCGGTATGATTGGTGTACCTCCGTTCTATGGTGCAGTACTGGCTACTAGGATTAACTTGGGGTTGAGCCATAATGGGAGACACGTTCGCCATATGGTCACCACCGCAAGTATAGCATCTCTTCACTAGGGAAAATCTTGGGATTTGTTTGCTAGAGACACCTAGTTTTTGAGCTAGTTTCTCAGCGAGTTCCTCAATAGATGTGGATTGCGAGGAAGAGAGGCTAGAAGCACTATCTGAACCTTTGTAGATTTTGGAAAGCTCTAATTCTTCCCCCAGGTTATCTTCGATGTCGATGCACATCCGCACACATTCTTCTATGGTTCTAGGGTCCTTAAGTACACATATGACCTCAGCTTTGTGCTTAGTAGTCCATCTAGAAATAAAACCACTTGTTTGGCTGGTGTGGGTAACTCAGGAACAAGACATCTCTCTAGATATTGCCTAAACCTTCTTCTTGCAAGTCTAACTGTCTCTTGGGGGGTCTGCTTGAAGCTATGAATCAGTGAGGAAGTATTATGCCTTATGCCACTTTTAGAGAATTCGATAATGAATGCCTCTAGAAGTTGGTCTATGTTCCTGAACTGTCTCTCATTTAGTGGTTGAAACCACGTAAGGGCTGTGTTCGTAAGGGTGAGACGAAAAACATTGTATTGCATGAATAGGTCCTCCACTTGTTCGGCTCTCAAGACTTGTCTAAATTCGGCCACATGATCGTAGGGGTCTCCCGTGCCATCGAAATAATTCTTCATGGATTTAACTAGCTGTGTAGGTCTCAATGCCCTCGTGTGCTCTCTAGGTCTTGGTAGAGGGAATTCATCTAAATTTCTTGGATTTCTTGGGGCTCTAAGTCCCTCAGGATCCACTCTATTTGTTTCTGTTCTCGTTCTTTCTCTTCCCAATGGGTTGGCGAAACTCACTTCTGGCCTATCTCTACTTTTGTCCCTTTGAGCTCCATGAGCTTGGGATGTTGCCGCTCCTGGATGACCATAAGAGACATTAGATCTTGGTTGGAGGAAAACAAAGTCACCCTTCCAAGTGTAGGCATGCCTACCATGTTTTGTGACCACAAAGATCCTTTCTGAAATGTGATCTAGGTAGGTCACTTTGCCTGGGCTATCAGGATCTTTGAACTCATAGATCGTGATCGTTCCTACCTCATTTGGATGATCAGATTTATACCTCCAAAAGCCTTCATCAGTCTCTCGGTTTAAGAGCAGGTCTATGCTCTTATTGTCCTGGGGAATCCATTCTGGCATGATAATTCTAGTAAGCACTACTTCACCTCGAGGGGTTTTAGGTTCTACACCTATGTTCCCTTGCTCTAGGTCACCTAAGTCCATTTCTGGGATCACATTTCCGAATTCATCTGTCCTATCTGGGTGACTGGTGACTACATATATGGTTCCTTCTTTGTCCAAGTATGCTCCATTTTCAAACTTGACTGTTGGACGTTCTAGTCCAATGGGTTGATCTCGGTTTTTGATCTGGACCACAGATCTTCCTAGGCCATCCTCATAGATGCTAGCACCTAGTCGGTTGGTCCTAAGGTATTCCAGCTGCGTCTTGTAGGGGCCTTCTACCCTATGTAAATATGGAAAGCCTGAACTTCCTGTAGGTCTCTCTGTACCTTGAGACATCTCTGATTCACTAGTCTCAGAGCTAGGGTAGTGTGAAAATTGGCTCAACTACTAGGCCCAAGACCTAGCACTGTGATTGACACTAGCATCTGAAGACCTAAGACTTTGTCTATCTCTCCCTAGATGTCGTCCTGATCTAAGGTTCATATGCCTAATCTACTCACTCCAACTTTTACCCAAAGTACAACCTCGTTGCAGCTCAATTTGTATCAGTTACTTGGTTCTACTTTAGTTGATTATTGTGTTTATGATCTTTTCTATCATCCCGTCGTCAGGAATACTTGAGTTAATTTCCACACTTTAGTTTGTTTGTACAACTTTAAGTTCTTTTATTTTAAGTTATCGATCGCACAAAGATTATGTTTTAGCTTGAACTTGAGTATTTAGGTAGTCTTCAACTTGATAGATGCCTATCGTTGCCCTGACTTACTTCTAGCACTACTCGCACTCAGCCTAAGCTAGGAATTGATAGAGGGAGTTAGGAATATTCCAACCTTACTTGCTAATCCCTTGCTCTTTAGTGCTCAAGAACCCGATTCTCAAGCTTGCAAAAAGCCCTTGCTTTGGATGCCCTCAAGTGCTCTCAATGGACCTATAAAAGTCCCAAGGTTAGCTCAAGACTTAGATTCAAATGACATAATAAATCACTTCCATTCATGCAATTTAAATATCAATTTGTCGTCTATCTTTATGGCAAACAATTCTAGAGATCCCTTGGTTTTGTTCCCCCTGGACATGGTCAACTTCAAAATAGTTCAATTTTGTACTCCCCACGAGCTTTCGAACAAAACAAAAATCACAGCAAACAGATTTCGTATGAGGAAGTTATGCCAGTTCAAGGTTCTAGGGTTAAAACAGGGTTCAAACAGGCCAATAGGTCAACACGGTTTCCTCAAATTACCTATTTATAGCCTCCCTATATGTCCTATAGCCCAATAGTTATGCCCAAAATTAGCCAAATTCCTCAAATTAAAAACCCTAAAAAATTGGCCGAAAATGGCTATCAATCGCGATCAACTGAGCTGTCAATCGCGATGGACAGAGCTATCCATCATGGCCTGTCAGTCGCGATGGACACGTGTCAATCGTAATTGATGGGTGTGAATCGCGATGGACAGAGGTGTAGGTCGCGATTGATGGGTCAATCACGACTGATTGTGGCGCGGTTTGCATCTTGCATAGAGCAAAGAACTATAGAATTGGATAAGGTTCTAATATATATAAAAAAAAGCATTACGTGTGTGAACTATTAACAAATAGGATTCGAGTTCAAAGAATAGTGCGCATGATTCTAGGGGTGGTGCATGCAACCACTAAAAAAGAGGTGTTTAACGATGACATGGGGGTGGCGCTCCTTGTAGTTGAGAAACAGATCGAGCATGAAAAGACACAACGTCGTGGAGCTGTGCATGGCAAAGGAGGCATAAAGGAAGGTCGCTGTCAGAATAAAGGGGGACACCAGCGTCGTGGACGAGAGGAGTTCAAGCTGAGAAGCGGAAGAGAACTGAAGAACTCGCACTTCGTGTGGCAACGCAGAGGATTCGAGGGGGAGGAAGATTCGAATTCCTACAGAAGGAAAAGAAAAAGAGCTGCTGGTGCATGTTCTGGAACTGTGGAAGGTGGCCGATCCGTGCGAATGTGATTGAGAGGGGGAATGCATATTATCTGAGAGGGAGGTCAAAGTTTATTGAACATATGACAACACTGCAGATAGCGAAAATCCAATTTCTGTTTTTCATCTGGCAAATTTTGAAGAAGTGATGATGGCGAAGAGAGAAGACGGAATAAGATTTTGATGAATAGACGACGATGAGAGTTGAAAATACTACCACGCAACTATCTGATGGATGCACCTGAGGCTCATATATGATTTTCTAGTACTACTCTGTCCACATATGATGTCGAAGAAGGTCAATTATTCTTGCGCTTTATACTTTGTTACAGATCATTCGCTCGGCTCTCACTTGGAGTCATATTGTTTTTCCGTAGAGTTAGATTCTGATAAATTTTTTTAATTGTGTCTTCGCTGTGACCATTTCTGAATTCATCCATGACATGAACCACTCCGTTGCACTTAGGACATATAGAATGTTTCAAACAAGTTGAGATGAATCATAAGTCTAAGAAAAATTATCAATGATTCTTTGTCTTCTCAAATTATTGTTTAACAACAAAAGATAGAACACGACACTGCAATCAAATCATTTTCCGTAAGAAATATACAAAAGTGATTTGATGAAAATTCAATAAACGAAGCTTCAATCTTTCGACGTCGAACATCTCTTCAACTCATAAATCGTTCGTGGTCTGAACTTTCAAAACGTGAACCTGTGTATGATTAATACATGCATATGGAGTTTGCATGGGTAAGCTTATGCATGAGCTAAGACCTTCTATTGTGACTAAAGTTTCACTTGAATATGTGGTAATTTTACATACTGAATACTACAAATAATCCTTAGTGGAAAGGACTTGCGCGAGCCATAGGACCCCAAGTTGAATTCATGTTGTTTCGTGTTGCATGTAATTGAACACAATAACAACTAGATCCTTAAACTATGATGAAAGATAGTATTCTTTCCATATTAAAACAAGAAGACAATAAGAACAAAGATCTTGTACAAGTATGATGACTTGCTAAAGTTCTTGATGATAAGATATGTTGTGTAATTAAGCTACTAATGGTTTTTTTTAGTCTTCTTTGCACCTTAGATTTCTCTAAGCACTCGGCATGCACTATAATTCCAGCGGTTGGTTTGATCCACCAACCATTACTTTCGCGCCCAAAATGGGGTATTCATTTCATTGGACCAATAAACCCCCTAGTGAAAGGATCGCATCACAGCCATGGACTATTTGACAAAATGTGTGGAAACAAAAGCTATAAGGAAAAATGATGCACAAACTACTGCAAAATTCTTATTTGAAAATATATTCACTTGCTTTGGACTACCGATTGAAATTGTGAGTGACAGAGGAACAAACTTTATTAATGAAGTCATGTAGTTGCTTATGAATGAATTTCTAGTGATCCATAAAAAATTAGCTCCCTATCATCCAGAGACTAATGGACAAGCAGAGAGTTCTAATAAGGTGTTATGCACGGTATTAACTAAGATAGTCAACAATGGAAGGTCAGATTAGGATAAACAATTTCATCATGCAATATGGGTCTTTCGAGTGACATATAAAATGGCAATTGGAACCACTCCCTTTAATCTAGTCTATGGGTAGAATGCAATATTACCAATTGATTTCTTAGTCCGTACTTTACGAGTTGTTGAGAAATATGAGTGGATGGGACATGAATTATCAAGACAATTGGATCAAATAGAGAAATTGCATGAGACTAGGTTACATAGGCTTAGTATGATGCACACATCCAAGAAAAGGAACTTAGGGAAGGAGAGCTAGTATTAGTATACACTCTTAAGTACCATGCAAAGAAATTGCAACAACGAAGATATGGACCACTGCTGATAAACAGAATCTCAATGTGGAGCGATCAATCTAGCTACACTCGATGGATACATCTTACCCAACTACATAAGTGGTTGGAGGATCAAACGATACATGGAACCCCTAACTAATAGAATGTTAACAAGGCTCTTAGGAGTGCATAATAGAAAGAAAAAAGAGAAAAGAATAGGATCAGAAGCTAGAGTAGAAGCACTAGAATGAATATGAAAATGAAAAGAATGGATATGATAATGTGACAAGGAGAAGAGCCTATCCTTATGGTAAACTACCATAGAAACCAAATGAAAACCCTATGAAACTTCATCATACAACCATACTTAGACTTAGGTATTGGTAAAGATGACTACCAATTAGTGGATTCATTCAACACGGGAGCAACCCTAAGTAGTATATGAGCATCGTTAGCAGAGAAGCTAAAGGAAAAATGTATTCCAACAAGGGTGCACATGATAGCAACCGAAGGCAATATATTTGAATGTCTAGGAGAGATTTCAATGTCTTTACATTTAGGAAATGAAACCATGAAACAAAGACTCTTAGTCTGTAAAGACTTGGACCTTTTCGAAGAACTAGTCCTATGATAGAATTGGATTTTTGAATTTGAAGTCACTATCCACCTATCCCAAGGATATATATCAGCAAAGATAGGCCATAAGGAAGTCTTTAGTATTCTAGATGAGAAACCCCTAAAAATGGCATGGGAGGAAAACCCTAGGATTACAAGTCTAGGTAACTTTGTTAAAGATTTCCATCAAACCCCTTCTCTACCAATTCATCAATTCTCCATGCACCTATATTTTTTCCTAAATTGCATGATCTACCTATCCTTTCTTCTCAAGAGATTGAGCTCAAGTGACTAAATAAGGTCATTCAGCCTAAAGGGACTTGTGAGGAGGTCACATCCTCTATACTCTCACTAGCAACATGAAAACAACAATGCCAAAGCATAAAACAAGTATGGATTCACAAAGATCAACTACAACAATATGAATGCAGAAGGAACTTGGTGACACACCAAAACACGAAGAGGCAAGGAACCCACGAAGATCAAAACCTCTAGTAGGATGAACCAAGGATCTTACAAGTATGGATACCTACACGATTATTGGAAGCTCAACAATCACAACAAAAATGTGGATCCCACAAAAAGATCAAAGAACAATCAAAGGAAGAAATAAGGACATTAAACAAAGCAACACACAGGATTGTCGAAGACTTCAACACATTACCCAAAGGCAAAGGATGACAAGGACCAAAAAAGGAAAAGAAGCTCCAAAAAAAGACATGTACATATGGAGGATTAAATCCAAGGGTGCATAGTTGAACGCACAACGAAACACAACGAAGAGGAATTAGACTAAAACATTAAAGTGGAGACCAAAGGAGCTACAAGGAGTGTGCCATACAAACAAAAGGAATCGGTCCTATGCTCATGCTGAGCTGAATGCATCAAGCATATGCACTATAGGGCCACATTACAAGGCCACATATTTGACTTAGATTTTTTGATCAATTTAGTGGGCATATTTCCTTCCATGGAATAGGACTTAGCTTGTAACATAATAGTCTAAAAAAACTCAATAATGAATAATAACAATTGCTTCCGCTATGATTAACATTTATGATTTCTTTCAAAAAAAATAATAATATAAGAAAATGAAAAATATATGTCCTCAGGTATCATGCTCTATTCACACTTGTGAGAGGGCATCGGGATCACGATGCACATGATCGATTATGCATGTGAGGAGGAAAGCACTTCTTCAGACTCAGATTTAACTATAAATTCTATTTTAAAGTATAGATGGCTTATGAGGATTCTGAAGTGACTATGCAAGAGAAGATGTTGGAATTTCCTCTTGAGAGTGCTATCAAAGCAAGAGTACACTGGTTTCATGAAGATTAGCTGGTAGATGATCATCTATTTTTTATTACTATCAGAATCATGGATAGAGATCATCAATTCCCTGTCATGTCTCAATATTTCCATGTGCTACAAGAAATACCATAAGTAGTGGATACATTGAAAAAAGTTGGCATTGCAAGATTTTTTGCCATGCCAATCTATAAGCCTGACTTTGAAAGATGTACTCAAGTTATGAATACTTTGCATCTTGCATTGGATATGCTGACACTACAAGAGGCAAAAGTGTTGGATTTACAAAGAGATAGACAAGAATCAAATTCACTCAATAATTGATCAAAGATGCATTCGGGTTATACCAAGGATGGACTTATCGGCATCAAAAAAGAATGCCATGAAGCAAGGAAGAGAACTTTTTTAGGTATCAACAAGATTGACATAGAAGAAGTGTTACTACTAATACATCAACACTTTTGTTTCCCAACATGCATAGATACCCTATGCCTCAAAAAATACTAGTGCAACTCGTATCACATGCAACAAAGCAGGTTGGCAATCAAGTGAATTTCATACCTTATGATCAAGAATGACTTTTTGAAGTCAAGAAGTAGTGGGGCAATAAAAAGCTTCTCAATGGAAGTGTTGCATTAATTGTGATAATATATCATGCACTGAACATCCGAGAACACCAAAGAGATGTGTCGTATCCTTAAAAGGAAACATAACAGAGAATCAATCCTCTTATTGCTAGACTTAAATGGCAATGTATGCAATACGGAAGAAGATAATTTTGGGATCATTGAAGGGCACTTCACGAGACTGTTGGGGACCTTGAACCCCCTCTCCCACCATAGAAGGGACTGTATGGCAGCCATATCTAGGATTCCCCCCCGCAGGATACCACTCAACCTTCGCTCCCTGCTACATGCCCCTATCTCTGAAGCCAAAATCATTGAGATCATTGATGCCCTCCCTCTCGGTAAAAGCCCGGGACCTGACGGGCTCACTAATGAGTTCTTTAAATCCTTCAAGTTGGTGGTTGCCAGCCCTCTTTGTTTGGTTTGGCAAGAGGTGCTTAAGTTTGGTGCACTTCCTTCTTGTCTCAACAATGGTATTATCAAGTTAATACACAAAAAAGGGGAAAAGAATAGAATAGAGAACTGGCGTCCTATTACCTCCAAATGGGATACAAGATCATCGCCAAAGTCATTGCCAACAGAATCTCTTGCCACTTGAAAGCATGGCTTAGCGAGGACCAAAAAAGTTTCATCAAAGGCAGGTCAATTTTGGAAACCATTATAGATATTTGGGAAGGCCTTGAATTTGCAAACGAGTCTAAACAAGATGTGGTCTTCCTCAAGATCGACTTTGATAAAGCCTACGACAGGCTTGAATAGGACTATATTTTGCAGTCGCTCCAAGATCTTGGTTGTAGTAAAAAATTCACCAAGATAATCGCGACCCTTCTCGGAAACGCATCGACCCAAATTAACATTAACGGCAAACTTTCGAAGGTGATCAAACTTAGAAGATCTATCAGACAAGGGTGGCCATTGGATCCCCTTCTTTTTGCCATCACCACGGAG
Organism: Ceratopteris richardii; assembly: GCA_020310875.1. Lineage (NCBI taxonomy): Eukaryota > Viridiplantae > Streptophyta > Polypodiopsida > Polypodiales > Pteridaceae > Ceratopteris > Ceratopteris richardii. The sequence goes on from CM035426.1 coordinate 126,081,839, forward strand.
GGGCTTAGCAGGCTTGTGGCCCACCAGGTGGAAGCTGGTAATATCAAAGGCCTCCGTTTGCCTCACAACCATAGTCAAATCACCATGAGACTTTTTGCCGATGATATGAACGTGTTTGTTCACAATGATAGTACCAGCTTGGAGTCGTTTTGGGGGTGTCTTGCTACCTTTTGTGAAGCCTCTGGATCCATACTCAACCACTCTAAGACCGCCTTTAGAGCTATTGTGGGGTCTCAGCCCGGCCTTCTCATTAATCATGGCTATCAAATCATTCCGTAGGGCCAAATTTTTTGGCTTCTTGGGATCCCCTTGGGGTTTGGCGTCTCTATGGAACAGGGGTGGAACTCGGTGCTGGTCAAACTCGAAAACAAGCTTAACTATTGGAGAGGTATGCAAATCAATCTTGTTGGTCGTGCTATGGTTATCAACACGTTCCTTCTTTCTTCTACCATTTATTTCCTTTCATGTTGGAGACCGAACGAGCAAGACCTATCCAAACTGGATAGTATTTGTAGAAACTTCCTTTGGACGGGTGATCACAATAGAAGGGGGGTGCCTAAAATGAAATGGTCCATCTACACCAGCCATAGAGATAGTGGGGGTCTTAGTATCCTGGACATTGGGTGCATGGCTAACAAACTGGCAGCCAAATGGATGATTAAGGCTTGGTGCAATGGGGAGGCCTCGTGGGCCAAGTTGATCTTCAGAAACAAGAACGAGTTGGCTCTCACGGGTTTCCCAAATTGGAAGAATCTTGACTTCTTGACCTTGTTCTTTCCCCGATCCTCGTCTTCCCGAAAGGCTCTAGTCTTGTATGCTCCCTATGGAAGAGTTGGAACAAAGTCAAAGGCTACACAAGAATTAGTGAAGACTGGAAGTGGGCTACCGGTATCCGACAAAACGACTCTATCTGGTTTTCGATCCATGGCATCTGGAGTGTGGAATCTTGGAACATTCATAATGCCAAGAAGTTATGGAACAAAGGCTTCAAAAAGTGGAAACATATCTGGAAACAAGACACCAACATTTCATACGAAGAATGGAACACTTTACAAAGCAAATGTCTTGTTTGGGATCGACACAAAACTCGCCTTCTCATGGGACACAACACCTCGAGCTCACTCGGTCTCAAATGGCACAATGGGAATAGCCTGTCAAAAATCCCAAACATCAAAGAAACGATTGACTATCAGGTTAACCTCAACAAGAAGTGGTGCTTGTCATGGACGCGGCTTCGGTGGGACATGAAGTTCATGGCTATCTGGCACCCCCTCATAGAAATCAAAAAGTCTATCCTCTTATGGCAAATTCTTTATCATGGAATCTGGACCAACCTTAAGGCTTGCAAACTTTGTGGGATTCCTCCCTGGTGCAAACGTTGCTACTGGTCTATCGAAGATGTTCCACACATCTTCTTTACCTGCCCCAACTCCAACAGACTCTAGCAGACGGTTGGAAAGAAAATTAGACTTCAGAAACATCTCAGTTGGCAACAAGCCCTGCTGGGAGAAGCGATCGGCTGCTCCGCGACTCTCTAGAATGCCATCAGAGGGGAGGTCCTATGGAAAATATGGCAAGAAAGATGTGTTGTCAACCTCGGTGACTCCCCCAAGGAGTGGTCAATTGAGAAATCGTTGTTCCTCCTTGGCAAAAGGATTGTTAACTGTAAGAAATCCCCCCCTTCAGGCATCATCAAGTTCTCCTTTTGATCAATAA